>OZ025303.1:174136662-175336662 GCA_964019185.1 Maratus speculifer | reverse complement strand
AAGTCATCAAACATTTTTTTAAACATTTATTTATAACATTAAAAAATTAAATTAGTTGCATTTTTATTCTTATGATCAAAATTTAAATATTTAATTCAGAAATTATTTTAATTTCATTAAACACATAGCCTTATGTAATTGTGTTTTTTCAGATTTCTCCTAATCCGATAAAATTTGTAAATGGTTTTAAGAGTTTTCTTTCTTCCATAATTTCAGAAATAAGATTACCTGAAAAATAAATATGTTTAACATATTTCTCTCCGGGGAAATTAAATTTCGATTCTCTATACATATTATGCGGTTATTTCTTAAATAGAAGTAGTTTGAGCACATATTATTTGAAACAAACTTCGTTAAAATTTGAGTTGTAGTATCTCAAATTTATCACTTAATTTGTTGTTCGTTGTCCTAAAATATGTTTACATTAAATTGAGTTACAGAATTTGGAAACAGAAATATATGCTGGCATGAGATTTCTCCGGCTTTTTGCACACTCATATAAACTTACAGGAAATGTTATTTTATTTAATCGGAAAATACTGCATTTTAGCACTAGAACCGCGGGAAAATTCATTCAAGTTTTATAAAAATATTTCTCACCGGAATTTTAATTTAAAACTGTTTAAATTATTTATTGAAAATATTTTTGTTTAGCTTGTATTTAGCTTATTTCATTAAGAAATTTCTGGTTCGAATCGCTTTGTCTCCATATGATACGGGTCAAAATGACCCGTCGCCGCGGTTCTAGTGTTAAGTTAATAACATCTTTTCTAATATTTTACTGGTGTGCAAAAAAGCGTATAAATCTCATCCCTGTATAAGCTAATGTAATAAGTACTAGGTATGATATTTTAAGTGTGATTTTAAAATGTCGCCTTGTTTGTTCACGTACAGGATGTTTCAAAATTTAATACTAGGAATTTAAAATTAGTAAGTAATTAACTTCAATAAATCTAAAGTTGAAATAACGAAGTTATGAATATGCAAGAGAGGACATATAGTATAGATTCTTTATATTGCTAGTAAAGTAACTGAGAATGTTGTCACAATATTGCGGCTGATTTTTTTTACATTGGAACAAAAATTTTAGCTTACAGCCGGAGAAAACTTCCTCCAAGAAATTTTGGATAGAAAACATTTGCGTTATTTTGAGACTTATTCATGAAAGATTCCTTTAACAAAATTGATAAATTCGTTTATCTTTTCACCTATATTTCAAAGTATAAACAATTAATGTTTAAATTATATTACCAATGTCTGTAATACAGGATTATCAAATTTTTATTTCTTAAATTGTTTTATAATTCTTCATTTCTTTTTTATTTAATAATATTCTCTAATCTGAAATAAATGAAATTTACTGCTTTTCAAGTCATCAAGCATCTTTTTTTATTATTTCTTAATACTATTAAAAAATTAAATTATAAAATTCATTCATTCAAAATTTAAATATATAATTCAGAAATTCTTTTAGTTTCATTAAACACATATGCTTATGTAACTATATTTGCTTCAGATTTATCCTAATCCGATTAAATTTGTAAATGGTTTTAAGAATTTTCGTTTCTTCCATAATTTAAAAAATGAGATTACCTGAAAAATGAATATGTTTAACATATTTTTCTCAGGGGAAATTAAATTTCGATTCTCTATACATATTATGCGGTTATTTCTAAAATTGAAGTACTTTAGGCACTTGTTATTTGGAACAAACTTCGTTGAAATTTAAATTGTAACATCTCATATTTATCACTTAATTTATTATTCGTTGTCGAAAGATATGTTTATATTAAATTGAGTTACAGATTTTGGTAAAAGAAAAATATTAAACAGAAATATAAGCAGGCATGAGATTTCTCCGCTTTTTTGCACACTCATATAATCTTACAGAAAATGTTATTTTGTTTTATCGGAAAATGCTGCATTTTATCTTAATAACATTTTTTCTAATATTTTACTGGTATGCAAAATAGCGGATAAATCTCATTCCTGTATAAGCTAATATAATAAGTACTAGGTATGATATTTTATGGGTGATTTTAAAAAGTCAGTTTGTTTTGTTCACTTACAGGGCGTTTCAAAACTAAATGCCAGGAATATAAAATGCAGTAATTAATTAACTTCAATAAATCTAAAATTGAAATAATGAAGCTATGAATAAACAGGAGAGGACATATAGTATAGACTTTTTATGTTGCGAGTAAAGTAATGAGAATGTTTTCTCAAGATAGCAGCTGATTTTTTACACTAGAACAACCATTTTGGTTTAAACCGGAGGAAACTTCCTCGAAGAAATTTTGAATAGAAAATATTTTCGTAGCTGCCACCTTTTACGCATTTTTGCTACCACTAAAATTGTACAGAGATTTTCCATTTGTTTAATCATAAGATTTTGAAGATTAAATATGACAATATTTACCATACAATTTTTGCAGTAGGAAAAATGCGTAAAAGTTGGCCGCTATATATTTGCCTTTTTTGTGACTTACTCTTGAAAAATTCCTCTCAAAAAATTTATAAATTAATTTATTTTTTCGCCTATATTTCGAAGTTTAAACAATTAATGTTTAAATTACATTGTCAATATCTCTAATACAGAATTATAAAATTTTTATTTCTTAAATTGTTTTATCATTCTTCATTTTCTTTTTAATATTCGCTAATCTGATATAAATCAAATTTACTTCTTTCCAAGTCATCAAGCATCTTTTTTATTATTATTTCTTTATATCATTAGAAATTAAATTAAATATTTATTCTTATGCTTTAAAGTTTAAATATTTAACTCAGAAATTATTTTAGTTTCATTAAACACATATGCTTATGCTCATTTATATTCACTTCAGATTTATCATAATCCGATAAAATTTGTAAATGAATTTAAGAATTTTCGTTTCTTCTATAATTTCAGAAATGAGATTACCCGAAAAATAAATATGTTTAACATATTTCTCTCCGGGAAAATTAAATTTCGATTCTCTATACATATTATGCGGTTTTTTTCTTAAATAGAACTACTTAAAGCAGTTATTATTTGAAACAAACTTCGTTGAAATTTGAGTTGTAATATCTCGAATTTACTACTTAATTTGATGCGTGTTGTCGAAAGCTAATCTTATGTTAAATTGAGTTACAGATTTTGAAAAAAGTAAAATACTAAACAGAGGTATAAGCTAAGATAATAACGACTGTGTGATATTTTATGAGTGATTTAAAAAGTCAGATTGTTTTGTTCACAAACAGGGACGTTAGCGAACTGGATTAAAATGCAGTATTTCATTAACTTCAAAAAATCTAAAATTGAAGTAAAAAAGTTATGAATAAAGTGAAGAGGATATATAGTATAGACTGTATCTGTTGCGAATAAAGCAACCATGGAACTATTAAGAAAGATGAATTGATATATCCTTAAAATAGTGAAACTTCAACTGTAATCGCTTTCACAGGGATTCGTTACTACCGCGCCGAACTTCCATCAATAAAATTATGCAGAAATTTTTTTTCTTTATTTAAACGGCTAGTTAATAGAAATTTTCATTCAAAAAGAATTACAAAATCTAATATTACCTTCAACTGATAAAAATTTACTTCTGTGGTAATAGATCCGCCATATTGTGACAATCAAAACTGTCAGTAAAAAGATTATAATACCTCGGCAAATTGACTCCAGTAAAAAAGAATAGAAATCTTTTACCATGTTTTCAGAGAAATCTTTAATCAATAAGGCTCTAAAATATGACGAAATTCTCTAGTTAAGTTTACTGGTAGGAGATTTCACAAGCGGTAATCATAAACTGTAAATCTGATTAAATGAAACAGCTGTCATCTTGTGACAACCAACTCAGTTACTTCACTCGCAACTCATGGACAACAGACTACAGTGTAAAAAAAAAAAAAAAAAAAAAAAAAAAACGGGATTTTTAACGGAAGTATTACTGGTAATCTGGAAGCCAGTACAATATACTTTTTTTAACGAAACAATTTCCGGAAATTTCCGAAAAAAACTCGAAAAAACGGAATATTTTACGGAAATTTTTCCGTTAAAAAACAGTAAATTATACTGGCGTCCAGATTATCAATAATACTTTCGTTAAATAGTCCGTTTTTTTTTTTTTTTTTTTCTTTTTTACAGTGTATGTTTACTTCTCTTTATTCTTAACTCCATTGAAAAAACTCAGGAAGGTGTCACAAGATAGTAGCAGATTTTTTTTTTTTTTTTTTTTTTTTTTTTTTTTTTTTTTTGACTGGATCAACAATTTCAGTTTACTGCCGGTGAAAATTTCCTTCTGTAAATTTTGAATAGAAAATATTTGACTTTTTTGTGACTTACTCATCCAAAATTTCGCTCACAAAATTGATAAATTAGTTTATCTTTTCATCTATATTTCCAAGTTTAAATAATTAATATTAAGATGAAAACACAAATACTTGTATTAATAGATTATGAAATTTTCATTTCTTAAAATGTTTTTTTTAATTCTTTATTTGATTAAAAACAACCTTTTATTTTTAAAGTTGTCCAATCTGATATAATCAAATTGACTTATTCCCAAATTATCAAACATAACATTTGTATAAACAAACTAAATAAACATTAAGAACATAAAAAACTTTAAATAAACAAACATTTTTTAAAATTCTTTATGTAATTATTAAAAACTAAATTTGTTAATTTTTTGTTCTTATTTTCCTAAATTTAAATATTTAATGCAGAAAATCTTTTAGTTTCATTAAATATGCCTGCTTATAAAATTATGTTTATTTTCGATTTGTTTTAAGCTGATAAATTTTGCAAATGGTTTTAAGATTCTTCGTTTCTACCATAATTTCAGAAATAATATTATATGAAATATGTATATGTTTAACATATTTTTCTCCGTAGAAATTAAATTTTCGATTCTCTATGCAAATTATGCGGTTATTTCTCAAATAGAAGTATTTTAAGCACTTATTATTTGAAACAAATTTCTTTAAAATATAGTTATAACGTCTCGAATTATCACTTAATTTGTTGTTTGTTGTCGAAAGCTATGTTTATATTAAATTGAGTTACAGATTTTGGAAAACGTAAAATTTTAGACAGAGGTAAAATCTAAGATTCTATCTACTTTGTATGATATTTTACGGATGGTCTTAAAAAGTCATCTTGTTTTGTTCACATACAGGACGCTTCAAAGTTAAACACCAGGAGTTTAAAATGGCGTATTTAATTAATTTCAATAAATATAAAGTTAAATAATTAAGGTATGAAGAATAAAGAGGTGAAAACCTATAGTATTAATTCTTTCAATTGCGAGTGATCTAACTTAGGTAGTTGTTACAAAATGGCGGCTGATTTTTTACGTTGGATCAACATTGGACATTATAAAGACAACAGCCACGCATCTGCGGGGAAAAGCTCTTCCGAAAAAGACGGTTTATGGGACGAAGAAGCGGGGGTGGGGGTGGGGTGCAGTATTAAAATGTTCTTCACTCCTGTCAGAGTTTTTCTTCTGCTAAGCCGCAGCATATGTCACTTGGGTAACTCACAAAATAGAACTGCTTTAAGCACTTATTATTTGAAACAAACTTCGGGAAAATTTGAGTTGTAAGATCTCGAATTTATCATTTAATTTTTCGTTCGATGTCTAAAAAAAAGCTTATATTAAATTGAGTTAAAGATTTTGGAAAAAATAAAATATTGAACAGAGGTACAATCTAAGATGGTGTATGATATTTTACCGGTGAATATAAAAGTTAGCTTAATTTGTACAGGCTTGATACAGGGACGTTTCCAAACTGGATACCAGGAGTATTTTATTAGCATCAATAAATCTAAAGTTGAAATAATGAAGGAGAGGACATATAATATCCTGTTACAAGTAAAGTAACTCAGAATGTTGTCAAAATAAGGGCTGTTGTAAATATGGTGAAGGAAACTTTTTTCAGTAAATTTTGAATGGAAAATAGATGCCTTTTTTTGGCTTACTCATTCAAAATTTCTTTCGCATTATTGATGTATTAGCTTATTTTTAACTATATTTCTATGTTTAAATAGTTAATGTTGAAATTTCAGGGCTCTTAAATGGTCCGTGAATTGATTACCAATATTTCTCAACAGGAAACTTCATAGTAGGTTTCTATATCATTTGTTTTAAATCTAACCCCCGAAGACGATTTCTGCACAATTTGAAAAAAAATATATATATAACGAAAATCTTTCTAAGAAAATATTGATATTCAGTTGGCGGACCATTTGGGGATCCCTGTCACATTATAATACCAATATCTGTAATATTCGGTTATTAAATTTTCATTCATTAAATAGGTTTTTAATTCTTCCTTTTGTGAAAAATAACCGTTTCTTTCTAGTGTTGTCCAATCTGAATTTAATCAGATTTATTTCTTCCCAAATCATCAAATATCTTTTTTTTTTTTTTTTTTTTTTTTTTTTTTTTTTTGTATTTTTTTATGCCATTATAAAAAGTTTAATTTATTACATTTTTATTCTTGCATTCTTAAATTTAAATATTTAATTCATAAACTCTTTTAGTTTCGTTACATACACCTGCTTATGTTTATTTCCACAAGTACATGTCGTGTAAGTCACATACTACGATTTTGGATACCACTGTTTTCAGAATAGAAAACCTTAATTGGAAAAGCCATGCAAACATTTCGAAAATAACGGTGGGAAACAACTTAGCAATTACTAATAATGTGATTTACACAACAAGTGCTCGTGGAAATACCCTAATGCAATTAGAGTAAAACCTCGATAATTCGGATTAATTGGCATCAGACCCAATCCGGATTATCAAAAATCCGGATAATCTGGAGAATTAGAAAAAAAAAATGAAATAAAATAAAACATACTTACAGAAAATCACCTTTATGTTTAACTTATTGATTATTTACAGACAGTAAAAATGCTTACTTTGTAATAAAAAAGTTTGTAATTTTTTGCTGTGCTAGTTTTCTGTACCTTTTGCGAGCCGTACGGTCACGCATCTGCTTGCATATGAGTAGTTCGTTGGGTGTAGTTTAAATAAGAGTTTAAATAAGAAAGCTTAAGGTATTCTTCCGAAAAAATTTCAGAATTTTTTAATTATTCAGAATACGACGATGAAACAAGTTAATGTTATTGAAATTACAAAAATCGATTCTCAAACTTGAAAAAAAAATTGACAAAACTGATCCGAATTATCAGGAGATCCGAATTAACGGGGTCCGAATTCTACTGTATGTTTACTTCTGATTTACCCTAATCCGATAAATTTTGCAAATGGTTTAAGATTTTTCGTTTTTTCCATTTCGTTTCTTTCAGAATTGAGATTAGCTGAAATGTTTAACATATTTTTCTCCGGAGAAATTAAATTTCGATTCTCTATACATATTATGCGGGTTTTTTTTTCTCATATAGAATTACTTTTCCATTTAGCCATTTTATTAAAAAGAACTATTTCACTTATTTATTTAATTCAGTTTTTTTTATTTATTTAAAGTTTAACTGATTTTACGAAAATTTCTTGTTCCAACAGTTTATTTATCATTTCATCGGTGTCAAATTGACACCAACTGAACGTTTTAGTGTGAACAAAATACATAATTTCGAATACTATTCAAATTTTTACTTTACGTTATCTAGCCGTACCATTTTTTATTAAAAAAAAAAAAAAAAGCTGCCAACTTTTACGCATTTTTGCTACTACTAAAATTGTACAGAGCTTTTCCATTGGTTTAACATTAGAACAGTCATTAGGGGTCAAAATGACCCCTGCCAGAACGATAATAGTTGATTCGAACCAGTATTTTCTTCGTAAGATATATTAAATATATGCAGCACAAAAATAGACTAATTAAACAAGTTAAATACTTTAAAATTAAAATTCTGGTGCGAAACATTTTTTTTGAAAACTTTAGTAAAATACCCGGCTGTTTTAGTGTTAATCATAAGATTTCGATGATTAAATAAGACAATATTTACTACAAAATTTTAATGGTAGGAAAAATGCGTAAAAGTTGGCAGCTATGCAATAACAATTTTTTACATGAATAATTCAATGGTTTTAAGATAATTTTAACAAACCACAAAATTTCAAGTGGTATTAGGGATTGATTGGTAATCAATAACTTCAAAGAAAACAAATATATGAAGGTTTTGTGGGTAGGTAAAAATATTAGATTTTTTATAAAAGTCTATCTCCTTTCCTTACAAAGGTATTCTTCAAAACCTCTACGAAGATTTACATTTTTTATTTCGAGTTCAAAAAGTGCTTTTTTTCTATTTTTCAAACAGTTTCCTGATTCAACATCTTGCTACTAAACATCAAAAGAACTTTTGTATTTCTAAACTTCTTTTTTGCATTTCTGCATAAACATAAGAAAAAACTCTAGTAAAAAATTATTTATCAAAGGCATTTATAAAAATCGGAAATCTGTATATTCCTGTACAGAACAAAGAAGAACATAGTAACTCATACAAACATATTCCAAAAGAGGTAAAAAAATGCTTCTGATGTACAATAAAATCTGAAAAGATTTTAGAAATATGCATTTAAAAGAAATATATTCATTGTATTATTGTGCAGTCGAGAGATTACCTATATTTGTCTGTTCAAAAAATTCGTCAAATCAAGAATACTAATTTTTACGCGCGACAAGCTTCAAGATTATACATATATAATATTTAAATGTCATATTATTCAAATACTTTAAATTATTTAAAATATTTCTTTTATACTTCTATTTCATTATTATCATTAAAATGTTATTTCTTCAAATCGGTATATAAATAATGTATCAGTTAAAAAACTGCACATATAGAATATCCCTGGAATGAAAATTTTATTTTATTGTAAGTGAAATTTAAACAATTAATTGCAGTAAAAAATTAATAAGTAAAATGTGCATATTTTATCTAAACATTCATACGAAAAAGAAAATAGCTCAGATTAATTTCGTTACATAAATAAAAATCTTTTAATAGACAAAGAAAAGAATTCAATTGGTATGGTACATCATATTTATTTTACAAATGTATTAGTTTAGAAGATAAAACAAACACTTACAACTGAATATGTTTACCATTCCAACACACAATATAGTGTGCTACAAATGCTCAGATTTTTATTCCAAAAATTAAAAAAAAAAAAGCAGCTTCGATCTCATGAGTAGTTTTAATAAGCTATCTGTTTAAGGGGGCTCAGGGGTTGAAAACTTTTAAAAAAATCGATTTTTTTAATGATCTAGTTTGATTATTCAAATAATTCTTAACTCAATGCAAAAAACCGCATAAAAATGTTTGCATTTTTAACGAAGTTATAAGCATTTATGTATCAACACTTTCATAGCCGCATCCATATAATTTCAACTTAAAGTTGCGTTTTCTCAAAACTTGATTTTTGACGACTATCACCAAGATTTAAAAAAAAAACTATCTGATGGAATGGCTTAAATTTTTTTTGCATGCTTATCACATCATTATCTAGATAATGAATTAATATATTTTAGATAGTTTAATATTTTGAGTATTTTTAATGAAAAAAAATCGTTGTATTTTTTAGGGTTTTTTTAAATTTTCAAATTTAAGAGATTTTTAATAATGTTTTTTTTTAAGTGATAGTTTTATCCTTAATTCATTATCTAGATCAGCGGTTCCCAAACTTTTGAACTCGCGGAGCCCTTCTTGGGATGAATTTCTACAGCGGAACCCCTGAACTCAGCGATACTATGTGGTTTACAAATTAATGTTTTTTTTAAGCCTATGGAACAGAGAAAAATCTTTCTGGATAAAAATCCGAGCCAGCAGTCTCCAACATTGGGCCAAACTTATCAATTTGACTCTTTCCTGATAGAGAAATTTTGAATTAATAATAGAAATTTTAAAAATCAGATTTTCTATTAAAATGCCCTTTAACAGTTTTATTTAATATTACTATTATTGAATACAATAAAATAAAAGTAAGGATTAAAGCGCACCCTTTTTTGTATTCAAATATCTAACTTGTATAATCGAAAAATTTTCTTCAAATACAACAAAAGTTATTGTTAAAAATTTTTGATTTCTGCAACTTTTCGTAACGAGGAAAACAAACTCTTTTTTATCCGAGCGATGTTCAACCAATACTGTAAAGGGGTAACTGACTTTCATTTTTTAAATAAGAAATATTCTTTCGGGATTTCCAGTAAGAACTCGGAATTAAAGATCAAAATAGTAACCATATTTGGATTATACATTGCATTTGTGCATCCGTAAAACTATTATTATTTATTAGTAAAACCACACACACAAAGAAAAAAAGGTAAGTTGTATAGTAATCGTTTGCTGAGGGATACTTCTGTATAATTCCAATTGGTACTCGCAAAAAAAGGCGAAAGTGCGTACTTCCAGTCACCCATGAGTAATTTGTAACACATTTTCGCTAGTCCCGCCTATCCATAATAGAATCTTGTGATTATAGCATATTTTTTCGTTCTTCTTTAAGTTTCTAGTACTTCTAAACATGCAACGAAAATGAATCGCCTCTCAGCTTCTTTTTTGAGCCATTAGAAAAAAAAAATAGAGGCAGGTTTTTGTTATAGTGTTTAAGTGGGCGGGGCAAAATCTATAAGTTGTATTGTTAAATGCAGCATTGTTAAATTTTTTGGATATTTTGTTTAAAATATTTGGCTATTAATAATAGTTTTGAAAGAAAATTTCTTTCGTTATTGTTTTTGCCTCAAAACAGATATGAAATTAAAAATTGTACGTGTTAAACAAACTCCAACTAGTAGAATAACTTTACTAATCCAATGGGATATATGTGTGGGATTAAATTTACATCACGGCGGGTACTCACTGACAAAATGTCTAAGCAAGTGATGGAACTGAGCAAAATTTCAATGTCTGGTTCTGATTTAATCGGTTACTGTATTTTGTTTTGATATTTGTATAAATGGAGAAACCAGCTTAACATAAATATGCCGTTGAGTAAAATTAATATTGCTTCGTCTGTCAAGATTTTGTATTCATTTGTCAAATGACACCAAATTTCAGTGATACGGTTGCTTTGAAAGGAGATTATTAGATCGCTTTGAGATGTTAAATCAATGAGAGCTTTGTATTCCTCAGATCTTAAGCTGTGTGGTTTTGTTTTTACACTGAATGCATTTAGTACCCATTTAAAGTCGTCTAGCATTTTAATTTGAGCAGCTGCAAAGTAATACTAAAATAGTCTATCAGAGTTTCGAGATGATCTTCAATACTTTCTGAAATTTTTTTCAGAAACTTTGTTACTAAGCAAAAAAAAAAAGAATTAAGTATAAGCATATGACTAGGCGAAGCTCCAAAGAAAAAATTGTTCTCCCGTTTGTTCGGCAAGCAGAGTTAACAGCTCAGGCGGGCCTTTTATTTTTCGATTCACGTTGTGCAATCTATTCAGAATACTATTTCTTGTAACTTATTTTAAATCGAATTTTTAAAGCATATTAAATGCAGAAACATAAAATAAAACAATTTAAACCACAAATATTATATAAAAAATAGATAGATGTGTAATGTAAATGCTATAGTAGCGCTTGTGAAGTCGCGGGCATTTCTAAAGCTCTCTCTCTCCTCTCTAAAACTTTATCAAATCACAATAAACTAATCCTGTATAATGCTTGCATTAGATCAGTACTAACCTACGCCTGCCCTATCTGGGGGTTTACTTGCAAATCTAATATGAAAAGTCTATATGGTATACATAATAAAAATCTCTGTTATACTCGAAATGGCTGTAGGTATCTAAGACACTCTATTATTCGTAGAGACCTAAACACCACCTCTCGTAAAAAACGTATTAATCAGTTATCTAAAAACTTTTATAAATCTTTGTATAACTTACCCAATGAAATTGTTGCGGAGCTTCCAGATTATGAGGTTTCTGACCCCATTATTAGGAAACGTCCCAGATACACTCTATTATTGGAAGAGGATGATTGAGTTTCCCTCAACCCTCATATATACTTTCTCTCTGTGTTTGTTTCTGTCTAAATTTTAAATATTTACAACAAAAAAAAAAAATTGTTAATCTGTTAGTGTTAACTAACTTTACAATTTTTTGTTATTTTAAAAATGTATGGTCTCTGAAAAGAGTCCTTTTTTTCTAGTTAGGGCGTCCCTTCGGTAGCTTTTTTCGTCCTTTGCTTCTCGAACATTACGAACATTTTAAGTTTCTTTTTTTTTTCTTCCTTAATTTAATTTTTTTACTCTATCTTTTATTCTATGCTAGCTAATAAATTTATCTTAATTTGTGGCTTGCCACAACTAAACATTATTTTTTTATTTTTCTTATGGCTTCCTAAGCCCATGCAACACGGTTTACATTGTTAACCTGGATATAAAGTTGTTTCTTCAACTAGGAGGTTCATCACCATGCTTACATTGTTCGCTTTGTTCAAGCAGTGTTGATGAAGTGTATTGTATTTTTTCAACCCACTTATAGATATATTATTTTTGACACACATATCCACACACAAAAATTCCTACATTCTTTTGAAAATCTTTCACTTGCAATATGCTAATTTCTTTCATGTTTTATTTTTCTTGAACGGCGCGGAGCCCCTGGAAAGTTCAGGCGGAGCCTCAAGGGCTCCGCGGAGCACACTTTGGGAATCTCTGATCTAGATAATAATGTTATATGCATGCAAAAAAAAAAAAAAAAAAAAAAATTAAGCCAATCCATCAAATAGTTTTTTTAAATCTTGGTGTTAGTCGTCAAAAATCAAGTTTTGAGAAAACGTGACTTAAAGTTGAAATTATATGGGTGCGGCTATGAAAGTGTTGATACAAAAATGCTTATAACTCTGTTAAAAGTGCTGATATTTTTATGCGGTTTTTTGCATTGAGTTAAGAATTAATTGAATAATCAAACTAGATCATAAAAAAAATTGATTGTTTGAAAAGTTTTCAATCCCTGAGCCCCCTTAACCCTTTCAAAAGCAAAGCAGATTCATTCATTAGGTATTAAAATAAGAAAAATATGTTACCGGAATTTACTAATAGATTTACTTGCAAATATAGAAACAAAATATTAGCAAACAAGATTTTAAATTTAAAACAGTCAACTTCTATGTCTGCTTGTGTGTTTTTCAAAATGGTAAGTTTTCTATTGGATTTTCCAACTTGGAGTTTGTAAAATCTCTCCCTCCCCGTAACCCGCTTTTCAAAATAATTCTTCAAATCATGGCTGTAAAAAGAAATAGAAAATTGAAAAACATTTTATCAACAGAGTTGGGAATGCAGAACCACAACTCCTTGGTTACATATCCTTAGCTCTATTTTATTATTGTTTAATCAGTTTTAAATATTTGAGAATGTATAGTTTTTAAACCACTGGATTGCTTCGAAATAAACTCATAAATGTTAACGAACATTGTTTGTAAAAGAGTCCTGTTTTATATAATAGGTACAATTCAGATTTAAATGTTATTAGTAGAGATTTTTAGTACTGCAGTCAGGGACGTAGGTCTGATAAATTGTAAAGATCACCATCGTCACAATCGTTATGACATCAATCACAAGAATATATTTTGAGACACATTTCAAATATGTGGACAGCAAATATGACAAAATGCTTTGTTATACCAACCGTGCTTATAACCATAAAATTTATCGGCTCTTTTATCAAGAAAGACTGGTAGAGCTGTTGAGTTAAATGTTGATTCTATTACCCTTTAAAGGACAAGTAATTGTGTTTCTGAAATGTTAAATTAACACCGAAAAATTCGAGAACATTTAATATTTTAAATCGAATAAATAATTTTATCTGTACCAGTGAATAATGTGTCCTTTTCTTACAATACTTGAATTTCCGGTTTTATTTTCAGAAATTTGTTATTCGCATGATATTAGAAATGCGTCCCAAAATCTAGCCTGGTAGATTGTTGCCATAATGATAATGACAACGTCCTTCATTATCTTTCGCTTTTATCTCTTATGCATCACTTCTAAACATCACATAGATCAAATTGTTACCTCGCCGAGAAGTAAAATGTATTTTTAAATAAATTTGTTTAAAACCTGTAGTTCAATTTAACACTAGCAGCATTTTAACACTTTGCATGATTTTAATTAAAAAATATTCAAGCACGATTTCTTTAGAATTTGCATCAACACTCACATTTCCTTGGCACAATATTGTAATATAACTAATGGCAGAGTAATCACAGTTGGTGGCTCAGAATAAGTTTTTTAAACATTGCATTTTCTTTCGTCTTTTCCATAATGGCTATAGTGTCCTTCTCCAAGTCACACGTTTTTAAATAGATTTTTTAGCAACGGATCTCTTTACTTAAGATTAATCTTGAAATTTGTTAACAAAAAGACTAATTTTTATTAAATGTTAAATATAAAATTTGTTTCTAATTAAGATGAAGTTGATTAACCTTTTAACCCCTTGAAGGGCACCGGTATATAATATATACCACTTAATTTTAATTCCCTTATGCCACATTGGCAACGGAATTTCAGTGTTAAGATTTGCTTTTTACAATGTACGCGAAAAAAAAAAAAAAAAAAAAAAAAAAAAAAAAAAAAAAAAAAAAGCTTTTACTTTCTATATTATAAATTTGCTTGTGAATCCCGGTGTCAATCAATCATTTGAACATTTTAAGAACATAAATGCTTTGCCCCTCAAGGGGTTAATTGATCAATATTTTTGAAAAAAACCTTTCAAAGTATGCCTATTTTCTTCATGCCTTTCCAGAATTTTTAATCATTGGTTTTTCAAAACTGAATTTTTTTTGCGTACTTAAATCATAAAAGTTCTCAGATAAAATAATATAAAATTTACAATAAAAATTTACTGGTGAGAATTATAAATTATTATTGGAATATGGATGCCCGTATGTGGTAAAGGCAAATCATGATTGGCAAAAACACGTTGCCTGTGTGATGTGCGGGCTAATCAGAGAAGCGGTTAAAGTTTCCTCATATCAGCAGATCCGAACCTTTTTTTTTTTTTTACTTCACTTTACTAAGCAATCTTTGAAGGAGTGCTTTAAATTGAACAGTTTCTAATGGATATTCCAACCAGTGACGGTAACCTCTTGAGCCAGGCAGTGTTGCCAGATGGGCTACTTTTTTAAAATTCAGATTCTTGATTGCACCACTTTTTTTTTTGTAATGGTAAAATGCGCCTTATTTATTGACCAATTAATAAAAGCGAAAACAAAGGGAATTTTACCGTATAAAAAAAGTGGTGCCAATCAAGAAATCTTAATTAAAAAAAAGTAGCCCACTGGCAACACTGGAGCCAGGTTTTTCATCAAAATTTCCCACATCAATCTCATTTTCCAATCATAATTAAACGCTGACCTCTGACGGGAAAAGTTCTAACTACATTTTTCCAATATTATCCCCACCCCTCCTCTTTTAAGTTTTTGAACATTTTAAAAATAGCACATTTTTCAAGTAAAACATATAATAAAAGTGAACAACTGCGAACTTTTGAAAGATTTTTTTTTATTTAATTAAAAATAAAGTATGTATTCGAGAATTGACACACTAGGAAACAAATATATAAGTAACCTAGTTTATTTAAAGTAAGCACACTTTTTTTGACGATTAAAATAAAATAAATTTTTTGAATTTTAAATACGGTCGAGTCTCTATATAACGAAATCCATTGTTCCAGTAAAAAATTCGTTATATAGAGAAATTCGTTAAATAGAGAATGATGTTAAAATTCCCATTTATATTGTAAATTTTGGACAAATATTATTTTTGATGCGTTTAACCTTCCTACCCTGTCAAATATTACTCAATCTTGATTAAAAACAATCCACACCAGAATAGTTCTTTGAAACATTTTAATATATTTAATTGATTTATTCTTAAGAATATGTTATTTAACTTTCTTTATAAAAAAAAGTTCTGTTTGAATCTTATAAATCGAATTATAGCTATGGGTCGATTAGACCCATTCAGGGTAGGAAGGTTAATAAGGAATTTGAAATGAATCTAATGAATGAACTAATAAATATTAACCTAGTAATACTTTATTTCTTAAATATTTAAACAGTTTAAAAAGAAGAAAACGCGCATTTATTTGAAAGTTTAATGAGAATTACGCAAGGAAAACTTGCATTAATTTTAGACGAATAAATCTGTTTGAATTGTATTTGATTAAAATATAGTTTATTTTTCTAATTTAATCTTTTGAATGATCTTCGATCTCACTCATTTTAAACTTTAATTCGTGTTGAATTCAGATACTTATGTCCGGGAGAATGAAGGATATTGCACTTTTTTACAATTTAAATCTCAACTCTTCCGGGGAGGGATCTCATTGCTCGGGGATGAATATCCCCCCCCCCTCCAGGCTGCCCTCAGAAATCAACACTGACTAATTACCCCATTGATCCCGCTTTTATATGTGTAACAATCCAATTGACACTATTTCGAGAAGGATGTTCGAAGGCATGTAGCAGGGGAAGGGTATGAATTCGCTGGACTTAGAGAACAAGGAGATTCAAGGGAGAGAAGTAATACATAAAACTCAGCAATGAACAGTATATGAAGAAAAAGTGAAGGAAAATTGATTTCGTGTGATTTCGAAGCTTTCTTAAATCTGAATAAATAAGGAACATTTTATGAAAAAATTCGTTATATGGAGATAGATATTTCGCTATATAGAGACTGTTTTTAATGTAATCACGGAAAAAGGGGACCATTCCTACTAAAAATTCGTTATATAGAGAAATTCGATGTATGGAGTTTCGTTGAAGAGAGACTCGACTGTATATCTGCAAGAAAAATATGAAAATTAAAAAATCTATCTCCTCTTTTAAGGTGCCTGCCTACCTTCAGAAGTGATTTTTTTAATATTTGAAAAAATGCCTACTTCTGTGCATTATATTATAGAATATAGCTAAAAACTATAAATAACATGTCAAAAATATTTATATTATCAAATATTTTAATTTTTAGGCTCAAAACATACATAAAAATTGCTATAAAATGGCACTTTTGCAAAACATCAAAACTCAAGTTTAACTGAAGATATTCTTATTTTGTAAATTTTATTATGATTAATGAAACTTTCTTGAAGTACTGAAGCATTATCATAATTGTAACTATGTTATTTAAAAAATTATAGAAGTTGAAATTTTTACACACAAAAAAATCAAGAAAATATATGACAATTCATAACTTGTATCAACTAAAATAGGAAAAAATAATTAACTATCATAATAGTAGAGGCACAAAACCTAAATAAACTCCTTAAGAGTACTTTTGCAAAGTTTTATAATGTTACAATCATGATTTTTCGAGTTATGATGTTTTTCAATAAAGCAAAATGTGCAAAATCTCATTTTGAGAAAAAACACAAAATATAATTAAAAACCAGATTTTACCTATTAAATGAAAAATTTAATTTTAAAAAGCTCCTGATTTATAAAGTTCACTATCTGTGTTATTTACAACAGTTATCCTTTTTTTCTTGATGGCTTTCAAAATTTTTCTAGATTTACTGGCAACAGTGGTTGTATGACGCCTCGAATCACCAATTCGAGCGTTATCCAGCTGTTGATAACCTGTCAAGGTGAAATAGCCAGGATTTTTAATGTTCAGATCAGTTAAAACTTTTAAGCAACCTTGATAACCTTCATTGAATTATATCACTGCATCATATGCCCCCAATTTCACAGTTTTCAAACACACGAAAACACCTTTTGGCACTCTTTGCCATAATACACAGTTAACCCCTTGAGGGGCAAAGCACTTCTGTTTCTAAAATGTTCAAATGATTGATTGACACCGGGATTCATAAACAGATTTATATGATAGTAAGTAAAAGCTGTTTTTCACTTACATTGTAAAAAACAAAACTTAATATTAAAATTCCGGTGCCAAAGTGGCTTAAGGGAATTAAAATTAAGTGGTATATATAATATACCGGTGCCCTTCAAGGGGTTAAAACACTCATTGGCATTTTGAGTTTTGCCATGTAGGCATTTCTTTAACAACTGTCTGGAACAGAGCTCTAAATAAACTGGCTTTAGAACATTCAGAATAAATAAGTAAAACATTAATGTAAACAAACATTTACGGTCACTTCCGGTAGCGGAATGCTACTTCCGGTTTTAAAAACTTGCGACTGAATAATATTAAAATGCCTGTAACTCGAGTTCTAAACAAGATAGAAACACAATTCAAACTGATTTAGAAAGCTAAAATATCAGGGTTTAATATTAAACCAAATGTAGAAAATCGGATTTTTGACCGAAAATTGCATTTTAAAGGTAGGCAGGTACCTTAATGTATAAGCTTATATAAAAGAAAGAAATTACGCATACCAATGAAAAGTTTTAATAATTAATTTAATTAACAATTAGTCCTGTTATTTTATAAAAGGTGAGTTACATCTCTTAACAATATTTTTAAAATATCTCGAAATTTGCATTTCCGCTTACCAGGAAGGTCTCCATACTGGGCATACTCAGAATTTTTCGAAAACAATTATAATTAAACTACTTATGTATGTAATAAAGGATCAGTCAAAATTAGCGGCGAAATCACAGTAGAAAGTATGTAAAAAAAAAAAAAAACTTTCAAATATTTGGCGTGAAAAAACGAAAGTATCACACGATTTGGTGAGCAGCACTTTTCCTAGCCAAAAGCAAACGATTTAATGAAACTTAAAACTGTTGGATTTTTAGAATGCGTGTACATGGTATTTAATGAATTTAAACATAAACAAAGAAAGAGTTTAATATATTATATATATATATATATATATATATATATATATATATATATACATTATATACTATATATAAATCTTGTATTATACATATATTGCTTGTTGCTATACTTTTGAATTTATCACTGGAAAAAATATTCTCATGTATAAAAATTTCATATTGAAAAAAAATATATTTTCATACATTTAAGCATATTCAAAATTAAAAGCTAGCTGTTTTCATAGCAACGAAATTGAATTGACAATGCTCAATTGGATTTTGAGCTTGAAACAATTTTAATTAATTTAAATTAGGAATTTCGTTTTAAATTGCAAATTTTGATAGTTAAATATGAATTATAGTACATATAAATATCGATATAACAAAATTATACTTAAAACAAATGAAACTGACAAAATTAAAGTTATTTAAATTAAATCTACCTAAACAAGTTCAACTTGAAACTTTTTTTCTTAAAGCATACTTGACATAAAAAAGTATTATTTGAAACTGCATTCCATCGCCAAATAACGAAATTATCATTGTTTTTTTTATGGACGCTGTATGGAAGTTCCGCCAAAAAAAAAAAAAATATATATAAACGTTTATATGATCATGAGAAGAACATTTTTTTTTCAGATTTTTTGCAGTACGCTCGTATGGAGACATTCCTTGTTAGAAAAAGATGTTTCTTAATTCGATGGTTCACTCTTAACACTTTCGCTGCCGCTCACGCGATAGCGCGTGACATGGCGCCAACGTTAAGGGGCCACTCTCGTGCCAGCGCGTGATGTGGGGTGATGTCCAATAGCCAGTTATGCGCTGGAGCGGGAAAATCTTTCACTGATTTTTTGTTATAAAAAGTAAATCGGCTTCTTAGAAAAACCCACTTCTACAATACGGCATTAACTATCATCGCATCTTCATGTAAGCGGAAGCGAACGTGTTAAGCAGCAAAAAACAATTTTACAATGCATATTGTATTTGCATAGATAACGCAAAAGCCTCCTTTTGCTAATCACTTTTAATGCAATTCTATTGTTTTCCTATAACATTTGGATGCAAAATAATAAAAGAAATACTTTTATGAATACTTCATTTCTTTCTTTTGAAAACTATCGCATTCTGCAACAAAAAACAGATTTATGAGACAATTAGTGTATTGCAGCGAGCAGCAGTTAATACGAGGTCACCATACATTTATTGCCTCATCCTAGAGTTAAACAGCACTCAAGATTTCTTCCACGGCTGTAAGAGTCCCTTTCATACTAAGAAGAGAAACACACCGTTAAGGCTGCATTTTCTGAATTGCTTTCTGTAATGTTAAGTCTATGGGCGTTTGATGCATTTTTAAATTTAAAATATCTCCTTTGGAAATTAATATTTCAAAATTCTTTTTTCAGTGTTCTCTTCTTTAAGCATGTCTATTTTTTTCTTAGTTTTCAAAATATCTCTAAAAGTTATGCTTAATTTTATATGAACTGTTAAAATTTTACTCTCACTTTGTCAGATTTTAATACATAAAATTTTAAATTAAGCAAAGATTTAAAAATATTTTGAGAACTAAGAAAAATAAAGCATCCTTTAAGAAGTGAACCATGAAAAAAGAAATTAAATCTATTAATTTCCTGAGGAGATATTTTGTATATAAAAATGCATCAAACGCCCATAGACTTAACATTACGGAAGTGAATTCGGAAAATGAGGGAGGAGCAGCCTTAAGATAACAAAGTGGGCGACTAAGAACGAGACTTGACTGCCCTACGCATTACAATGTTGTTTGAGAGCATTTATTTAAATCACTTATAGTAAAGTAATTTAAATCTTCTAGTCTGAGATTTCAAAAATCATACTCAGTAATTTCGCCGCACAAATGCTACTCCATAGTTAAAAAATAAAATTTTCAAAAATTTCTCACAAGAATTCCTTTTTTCCCGAAAGAGCTTTTGCCAACAAATGAGAGAAATTTCCTACGAGTTACCAGTACCGATTCCGTGTGATTATAAGAAGGGAAATTAAACAAATTGTACATTTTTAAAGCTGTCCTTATATGAACAGCGTTTCCTTGACTATAGCGAAGACAAGTTCCTATATTTGACAGTGTCACATCATTAATATATTAATATAATTTTTCTGTATACTTTTTCTGGTACATCACTTCATGAAATAAACTACTGAAATTCACTAAATAATATTAATAAATTCACTACTGAAATAAAAAGTTAAAATTTTTATTGTTTACGAATAATTCCGAATTCCAAAGTTTAGTTTTAAATACACGTATTTGACTGCCCTAAATACGCTCTGTTTATTTTTTACTTATTTTTAGCTCACAGGCTATCAAAACTTGAATATGACCTCGGTATGAAAACCTGAATGAAACCTCGGTACCGCCCGTTCTGTATGTATATACGTGCGAGCGTACGCACGTACGTAACGGGATAACTCGTGATAAAAATATCCGATTAACTTGAAATTTTGGACATAGGTATATTCTAATTAGGCACTTCCCTGATTAGTTTTGAGGATTCACTCGATAAGTATAAGAAGGGGAATGACGGCTATAGACCCTCTACTTTATTTATATAAATGGGTTTTTTATGCAGAATTATCAGATTTCGTTCAAATCTTAGATATAGGATCATTCTCAAGAAGTGCTTCCGTGATTGGTATTAGGTGTTCATTGCATAAGTTTAAAGAGGGGGAATGTGGGGTAATCCCCCCTCTTAATTTAGATCAATGGGTTTTTCACGCAAAATACGATAATTTGCTTCAAAATTTGGATATAGGTTTATTATGAAAAGGCGCTTCCCTGATTTGTTTGTGGAATTCATGGGTTAAGTATAAAGAAAGGATATGGAGAACTACCCTCATAATTTAGATAAAGGGCTTTTCATGCAGACAGGGTTCTCACATTTCTACCACTAAATTTTAAGAATATTTTCAAAGTGTTTCACTGCAGAAAAATATCGTAAAACCTGTGAATGAAGGTGGGGGGTTACGAATGTTGTGGTTTAAAAATTAAATGTAAATTTTCTTATTTTTAATAGTGGTGTCAGAGTCCTTGGAAATTCCAAGGAGTGTGCGAACCTTGAATGCAGAATTAACTGATTTGTTCCAATTTTTGGATACAGGTTCATAGTGGTAAAAAGCTTCCCTCAGTAGTTTTGGTGTTCTTTTGTTAAGCATAAAGGAGGTTGCGGGCGATTATCTCTCCCTTAAGTTAGCTAAATAGAGTTTCATTCAGAGTCATCCTGCTTGGTTTAAATTTTGGATGTAGATTCTTTCTGATTCTTTCCATAACGTATCCATCGTTATATGGAGTTTCATTACCTGCGGTTCATTCTGCCGAGCTGTCTAAATGATAGACCAGATGTTATGACCGATAAGGTTATCTGAGCGAAAAATCCCAGCCGGTTATTGCCCAGTTAGCTTAACAGGAAAAAGCATTGGCCTTGTAAGCCAAGTATCGGGGTTCGATTCCCGGCCTGGGCAATTTTTCGCTCAGTTGGAAATATTCAATTCGTAGAATTTATTTTCATTAAATAAAGCGACTATTACTTTACAAAAATTCTGGTAAAAGCTCTTGAAAATCCTTGAACCGTACGAATACTGCAAATGCACTGAACTTCTCGAAACTTCATATTTCAATCTTGACTCACATTTGTATTGCGTCGGTTTCGGTACATGTTACCTAATAGGTAGTGCTACTACGCCAACTTTTTTATGATTTAAGAAATAGCTACATATGCGGATATCCCAGAATCTATGTTATAAAATTACACAAAACTTAAAATGTAAGATGATTGTTATAAAACAGGGTTCCCACAATTTTACCATTTAATCTTAATAGTATTTTCAAAATATTTCCTACAGAAAAAAAATATATATATATTGCAAAATTTAAAACTAAAGGTGATGGTTGGAAATTATGTTTGTTAAAAATTAAATATAAATTTTCTTGTGATTAATAATGGTGCCAGAGTCCTTAAAAAAATATAAGGAATTTATTACATTATTACAGCCAGTGAATAAAATTAGAAGCAATTCTTTGCAAGACATATTATTTGGCGTACTTTATAGTGAAAAAGGCGAAAATTACAAACGCTTGCTCTTGCATACAGAAGTTCGTTGGCTTTCGAAAGGTATTTGTCTGAATCATTTTTTTCAATTTATTTGTCTCAGTGCTGCACTTCCTTGAAAACAGAGATGTAAAAATGTACGAAAACTTGACAACATCTGAAAATGGCGCTGCTTATTTGACAGATCTATTTAGAATATTTAATGAAATCAATTTACAATTGTAAGGTGATGAATTAAATTTAATTAAAACAAAAAATGTCATAGCTGCTTTTACTAGAAAACTTTTGTTCAAGTGAAATCTAGGTAGAGGTGAACACAGCCATTTTCCCACATTAGCAGCAGTTTGTGCAAAGCAGGAAGCTTTACAAACATACTGCCAACACTTACATGCTCTTCATACTGATTTTATTGAGCGATTCCAGGACATTTTAAAGATGAACATACTGAGTTGGGTTTTAGATCCTTTCGCAAATGCAGATACAGCAGAAACATCAAGTTTAAAAGAGGAATTCATGCAACTCATAGAACTCACAACTAATAAAGAACCAAAAGTAAAATTTGGAAGTGGATGCCAAGAGTTCTGTCTTCAGATGTCTATACCAGTTCTTTACCCTGAGTTGTGGACAAAAGTACAAAAAAATTTTAATTGATTTTCCGTCATCTTATTTGGCTGAACATGGGTTCAATGCAGTATCTAATTTATGCACGAAAAAAAAATAAATAGACTGCTCGTCCCTGAACGTGGCGATTTACCACTGCTATTAACAAAAATGGAACCCGATGTTATCAAATTGTTAAAATTCCATGAGCCTCAACCATATCATTAATATTTTTTTTTTATTTCTTATTGATTTTATCAGGGCTCCCAAATGGTTCGCGAACTGCACACCAATATTTTTAAACAGAAATTTTCATAGTGGGTTTCTACAGAATTTGTGCTAAAACTAACCTTCGAATACGTGTTCTGTGCAATTTGCAAGAAAAATATAAAACGAAAATCTTTCTAAGAAAATATTGATGTTCAGTTGGCGTACCATTTGGGAGCCCTATTTTATGTTTAAGTCATTACTTTTTTTAATTTCTTGTTGATTTTCTGTTTATTCACATTATTATTTGTGAAACATTTAACACGTTAAAGATGTCACAAATCTAAAACATGTTACATATAAACGTACAACTTTAAAAAATTAAAACTTCAAATATAGTACACTAAGTGCCATTGATCGAAAAGATTATCCTAGGAGCGATTTTGTTTACTTTCGAGTTACATTAGAGTACCAAAAAGAATTTCGGTACATAAGCAAAAACTGCTCTGAGTATGATGAAGTTCTGACATGATATGACATCTTTAACATATTAAAGATAGCTTTTTAGCAAGTTTATTTAATTTTATTTTGTATTTACTTTTAAATTTTTTACTGAACAACTTTTTATTACGTTTGATAGTCGTTTTAACCACTTAATCGTCGCGCCTGAGGCATTCACGGGCTGCAAGCTTCACGGCTTTTATTCAGAACTGTTTGATTCCCACCAGTTTTATTAAATAGCGTAATTAGTTTTATTCTGATATCATTCTACTTGTCATTAAATAAGTAAATTTTTTTTTCAAAAAAGTGGTGGCAATAATGTATTTGAATTTTAATCCGAAATTTAATGCGACCATTTTGTGGTTAATTAGAATTTTTACTTCGTGTTTCTTACTAAATCGACAAAAAAATTAAAATTAGGTATCGATGATATGCAACAATATTAATTGGATAATTAACTATTATAGAAGAGGGGGGGGGGCTTTGGCATACTTTTTTCTTTTAAGGGGGCGGTGGTCTATAAAAGATTAGGAATTTATGCACTAGAACCATTCCTCCCAGAGACATTCTATAAAAGACAATTTGGCTCCTCGCGAACAAAAATATCTTGAAGATTTTTGAAAAATATTTCACATTAACAAACCCACTGAAATAAAACGGCGATTTAGAAATACTCTTAATTTACTTTGCGTGGGTGAAATTTTAGACTCTTATATCTTATGCAACGATGCAAAGATATACTGCTTCCGGCTAAATTAAATAATTTGAAGATGCGATACCTTTTTTCTCAAAAACAAACAAGATAAAAAACATAATTAATAAGTGCTTCTTAAATCGAAGCGGTCAATGATAAGAACTTTGGCAGACCACAATTTTTAAATAGCAAGATAGAATGAATGACTACGCATCTGGATTTCAGGAGGTTGGACATTCTTCAGCAGCTGGATGCAGGGTTCTGTTGTATGCCAATATTTGGATGGAGTGAGAATTAATAAACGGTGCATTAATTATGATAAAAGCTATTGTCTGTTACCCGAGCTTTCAACCACGAAACTTGTCAGTCTATCATGGTTCATAGGGACTACAAAAACCAATTTAAAATTACTATATCATCTCCAAAAATGTATCAATGTATATATCAATTATTATGATAAACAAACATTTAATAAAACAGTCTAGAAGTAAGCTCCGTAAATCTAGTACCATTTAAATTTATTTAAAGGATATTCATTTTAGTGCCTCCTGCATGTGACATTAGGACTGAGAAGGTTAAAAATTTCACCAGATAAGATAGAAATTTTTTCTTCTTAACCTTTTGAGCTCTTATGATTGAATTTTCTACCAGTTAATTTTAATTCCGAAATGAATTAATGACACCGGAATATTCACTCAAGTTTTTTTTTTTTTTTTTTTTTTTTTTTTTTTTTTTTTTTTCAAAAAGTTTATTGCATTTTTTGCACGTATATCGTAAACCATTTTTTTTTTTTCAAAATACTGATGCCGATGTGCGATTTTGAATTTTAAAACAAATTTACACGCCAGAACTCAAACGGTTAAAATTAAGAAAAATTATTTTAGATTTATACTAAATAAAACAATATTTTTTTCTCTTGTTATTTCGTTTATTATAGATACACAGATGATCTTGATGCTCCGTGCCTTTCGAATTAAATATAGCAGCTCCTGTTTCACTGCATTATTACACCGCACTACCTAATGAAAAATCAATTTACTAAAATGCAAATCAGGTATGTTCGGGAAAAATTCAATTACCTGGTTTTGTTTGAAAAACATCTTACAGTAATTAGAAGATCAAAAGGCGATTGTAGAAATTGCGAAATGGGCGGAGATATGAAATACAAATACAGTCGATAATGGAAACAGTTGCTCGAATGCACTGAGATACTAAATAAATGCAAATGAAATTTCATTAAGAGTTTATTATTCCACAAGGATGATTGAAGAATAATAAATTTTTATTCCTGAGATTTGTTTCAAGGCAGCATTAAGCGTAACTGGAAAAAAAATGATGTTGTATATTGAAATCTATATTCCGTTAAAACCCTTAAACAAATCAGAAGTTGTACATCAAACGTGACAAATGTGGTGCGTTTGTACAATAACTGGTTTTATAAATATTCAGATCTCGAAGCAGTTGTTGTTGCTTTCTTAAGCATTAACCCCTTCGCGACGGGAGTCTTTTGCGAAATTTTTAATGTTTTATCACCGGTTTTTTAAAACAAAAATTTTTGTCGTTAAATCGAAAAAATGCTCAGATTAAACAAGGCAAATTTTACAGTAAAACTTTATTGGCGGGAATAAACGAGGATTCTTAAGCCTTTTGCGGCCCGTATATGTGTCGCTTGTCCCCACGTTAATGCATGAAAAAAAGTTACCACTATCACAAAAGAGCACCGATTTTTCGAACACTTATTAACCGAATAAATCAAAACTCATACATCCCTCCCTGACCTTCTCCAAAATTTTTAAAGTAAAATTGCTTTAGACCCGGTAAGGTAAATTAGACTGGATCACAAAAAAGTTAACCATTAAATAACCATTTCTTAACCCTGAAATAATAAAATCGCTAACAAATGCAAGGATGGCAGTGGATAAAATTAATTTTTTCTAGAGCCTTAGAAGTTTCCTTTCTAACGCGCGAGAGTCCAACGCAGACAAAAAAAATGGCCTCTGTGAATCAGAAGACTATTAAGAATTTCTTTTTTCTATCACAATGACTTTTTTAAAATGTATGTACTGTATAGTGTATTTACATGATGTACAAATGTATGTACTGGCACTTATAATAATTTCTATGTGTACATCTATGTGTAATTTTATACCAATTTCGAAGAAAATAAAATTTTAAATAAAAAAAAACCCCCTCTAAACGCGTCATTTTCAATGTGCTAAAACGTGCACTACCACAATTACCAGGGGAAATATAATAAATCACCCCGTCTCTTAAAAAGTTAAAGACGTTTCTAACCAGAAAATCTACTTTTTGTAACATTATGCATTTAATTTCATGTTTCGGTATTTAATAAAAAATAAACAAAAACAAAAAATAATTACTGGATTGCATAATATGAGGACTGCCATTGACGACTATTTTTATACATTGTTCGCACCATTATTTTGAAAAATGCATTCTATGGTATATTTCTCTCGCAAATGTTGTCAAAGCGCATAAAAAATAGCTTTCTTACAAAAAAGTGGTGGAAATAAAATTTAAAAAATAGTCGCCTCCGGTAATCCGCATCTTATTTAACCCTTTCCGGCGAGGTGTCCTTAACCCTTTATCTAACGACAATACTTATAAGTTCCATAAAAATTTCTTATTATAAAATTCTTTTGATACTTCAGTTAGTTGTAATACTGCTTAGAATGAGTTACAGATACATTACTTTATTTTGTTCCAAAAGCATTATTGGTTACACTATGCAAAAATATTTTTAAAAGGATGATTTCTTTTGCCTTTGTATCTTTTCAGCTTTCTTGGCGCTGAGGGAGGGAGATAGGGATTTTTCAATTCGGAAATATTTTTATATTTATATTGTACGAACATCATATTTGTACATTTTATAATTCAACAGAATACTAAGAAAAGAATTTAAAATAAAAGATTTGAGTAGGGTTATAAATATTGCACAAAATCCTTGTAAATTTAAATTTAATTAATCCTTTTAAATCCTTCAATTCTTCTAAAATCCTTCAAAAATTTATTAAATGATTATGTAAATCTTTTAAATTAGTTTAACAAACTACGTAAAATGCTTTAGAATGTAGAATTTTCATGAATTCACAATGCCGTAGATAAAAGGTTAAAAAAAGACAATCTTAATTTTACAGCAACGAAGAATATTTAATTAAAATTTTCGTTTTAAAACATACTGCTATATAAAAAAAAAAGTTTCCATTTTCTAATAAATTCGTTTATAAATTCTGGGGTAAGCAGAGCCATTGAATATATGAGCCTTGTTACTTCTATGGGAGAAATTTAGCGAGTGACCGTAGCGCCCTCCAGCGGACGGTGTTCTTAAACTCAAAGACTTTGGTGTTTACATTTGGCTAGCCTGCTGAGAGATTGAGAAATGAAGGTATTCGGAATTTGTAACGCATGATGTATTTTCTGCACAGTTAATTGTTTATAATTAGCTTATATTATTAAATTTGAATGAGGAATCAATGTAAAATTTAGCTTTATAACATTATTTTCCAAGAATGTAAACAGGTATTTCATTTTAAATTTATTGTTTTGTGTTTTACATAGTTGTTTACATTAAGTTAGACCTAAAAGTATTATTTCAAAAGTATAACGTAAATAGTTTTACTGCTTTTTCTTAATTGTGTAATTTCTTTTTCTTTTGATAATTTAATGTTTTTATAAAATTGTTCGTTTGTGATGATATTTTGTAATTGTTTCCAGGATTATTTTCATGATTACACTAGCCAACAAAAAAAATATTTTTGTCAGTTTCCTGGTTCTAGATAGTCAATTTATACTAATTTTGGGTTGAAAAAAATTAATATATAAACGAAATTTTTTTATTAGCTCTTGTTTTCAAGATACAATTCAGCCCACTGGAGAAAGACACACAATATCCCATACATCGATTGCAGAAGCAAATTGAAGAAGAAAAAAAATCCTATGTAATAAATACAATTCAATAGGCATGTTTCATTAAACAATGTTCATTTTTCAGAAAGCAGTGGTTGTTTCTAGCATATTCTTGCAAAAATTTCCTTTAGAATGTCCTCTTGTATGTCAAGAATCTCTTGTAACAGTCCAGCAGTAGTCAGCCAGCATTGACTCATCCCAACGATCCTGATATCTTCGTTCCATTACAAAGATATCTTTGTGAAACCTTTCACTGCACTCATTGCTTACAGCTCCACAGTTTTTAGGGAAAAAATGAAGATGGGAGTGGAGTAATTGAAGTTTCAGACACAAGTTGCATCCATGGTTATGGTACTTTTGTAGGAGTTCTTTCACCAACTGTTGGTACTTCTCGGCTTTTCTGTTGCCTAGAAATCCTCGTACCACACCTTTCAAGGCTTTTCAAGTGCTTTCTCTTTCCCTTCCAAAACTTTATCAAAAGCAGAATCCTTCATTATTGTGCGTATTTGAGGGCCCACAAATGTTCCCTCTTTATC
Source organism: Maratus speculifer (assembly GCA_964019185.1). Lineage (NCBI taxonomy): Eukaryota > Metazoa > Arthropoda > Arachnida > Araneae > Salticidae > Maratus > Maratus speculifer. The sequence goes on along the minus strand of OZ025303.1, from coordinate 175,307,425 downwards.
CTTTGATTTACTCAGTCTTGGAAAATTCGCTCTAAATTATGGAAAGCCTCTCCATCCTTGTTCATGGCTTTCACGAAGTTCTTCATTAATCCCAGCTTAATGTGCAGGGGTGGAAGCAGAATGTTTTTGGATCAACCAGAGTCTCTTTTTAGACATTTCTCTCCCCGGGACTTAGATTTCTTGAAAGCCATATGTCTTTTATGTAGTTAGAGTTTCTATCTTGATTGTCCCACAAACACAGAAAAGAGCAGTACTTGATATAGCCTAATTAGAATAAATCAATTACTTTCAAGTTAGCCACAAATCTGCCATTATGATCCTAGTATTTGATTGACTCGAGAAGTAATTTCACATTTCCGTGAATTTCCTGCATGTGAACGGAATGTCATGTGAGAATGGAAGGATAATGTTGCCGTTGTGTAGTAAAGCTGCATTAAAACTAAGTTTGGAAGAGTCTATAAATAACCCCCACTTTTGTGGATCATGAGTTATGTTCATGGAACTCATCAAACCATTAACATCAGTACAAGCAACAACTTGATCTTTCTTCTCAAATAAATGAAGAAGATTCTTGTGACGAGTCCTGTATTCTGTGATCTTAACTTCTGCTTGGAATAGATGCCATTGCTTCAGTCTTGATGCCAGAAGCTCTACTTTCTCCTTCAGCAACTCAAGATCTCTCACGAGATCATTGAATTCTGTCTGATTTAGTCTGTGAGACTCTTTCAAATCTTCTTCTTTGAAATCTGGACTATGGGAAATCCCAGGTCTAGTGACTCCTCTTCAATCTCATAATTTTAGATGGTTCAGAAATTAGCAGATTAGCCAAGTAAGGAACTGGCCGAATGGCTGATGGCGAAAAAGAATGTGAAAAAGATTCTACACTGAGAATGCAGTTGAGGAGGATTACTATTAGGAGTACCAACATCCGAACATTCGATTTCCTATATAACAGCCATAATGGGATTTCTTAAGTTGACTCCTATCTTGAAAACAAGAACTAATCTCAACTTTTTATGTTGATTTTAGTGTTTAGCAAGACAAAATACTTCGGAAAGAACTATTTTTGAGTCCGAAACATTTTTGATGTTGGGTAGTGTTATATTTAAAATCAAAACTACATGAAAGCAGATGAAGAATTTGACAATCTGTTTCTATAATATTTATGAAAATAAATTCAATTACTATTAATTTATTTCATTCCCACAAGATATTAAAGTGTTAACAATATTTAAGACACAATAACCGTGTTTATTTAGCACTAGATAATTATAACAAAGTTTTTTCTATTTTTGTTCATTTAATATTTTATAAAATGCATTGTAAATGTTTATTTTATCAAAGTGAGAAATTATTGTTGTGAAGAACAACTCAATTGTGTACATTTTGTAATAGTAATTTCCAACTGTTATGTTACATTCTGCTAGCTGTTAAAATAAATGTTTGTCATATTGGATTTTCTGAAAATTCCCTAAGCCTCTATTGGATAGTAGAAGCAGAGATGCAGTGGAGTGTATACGCTGTATGCCTTCTAGATCTTTTTAAAGAACGCCATATACCCCCTGTTTCTCAAGAAATCTAGTATGAACATACTCTAGGGTATATGCTATGCCTTCAGCGTATACCCTCTGTTATTTTTACGGATAAACCAGTAAAATATTCTTCATAATTGAATGGAAATAAATTACCATTCTGCTTTTCAGATAAGCATTTTGATACGCGTAAATTAAAATATCAAAAGATAGAATAAAAATTCTTATTTATTTTTAATGTGATTTCTAAACCAGAAAATAGTTTCAAAAGTACATTTAACGGCAGTAATGTTTAGTTTATATTTCATGTATCAAAAGTTGATTGATTTCCTGTTTGCTAAAGGAGTTCTTTATATATTGACATTCCCTCTCCTCCTTTGTGTATACAAATATTTCTTCTGTTTTCTAAGATACTAAAAATATAGTAATATTTAATAAAATTTCTCAAATAAAACTATAAATGTGATTAAGATTTAAGAAAAGAAGAAAATTCTGTGGTAGTAGAAGATTTAGATCATTAAACTTACTGTTATAAATAAGTGAATAAAACAACAGAAGATTGCAATTTTTTTAGTGCGGAGGGGCGATTGATTTGATCATTATTTATTTACTCTTAGTACTGTAAAGATAAGGCAGGAAAAATAGAAGAATTTTATATATCTAATTTACATTTTAAATAAAAAATTTAAGTACTACTTGGTTATCCCGTTGACCAATTTCGCTAAATTATACAAATCGGCAAACTATTAGCCAAGTTATACAAATTGACCCATTTAAAAAAAATAATAACAAAAGAATAAAAAATTTTCAGTAGAACATCAATAAAAGTCTATAAAAAATCTCTCGATGATATAACTAACATGTGTATGATGTTTAATGTCAAGTGAATGTGGCATTTGTGATCAACCTTTATTGGCATTTAATCTTAGAAGCTGGCGACAGTAATTTGGTTGGCAGAATAACCAAGTAGTACCAAAATTTATTATGCACATCAGTGTCTTGAAAATATTACGAAATGTATGCCAAACTATAATAATATCGAAACATATACAGAGTTTGACCCTGAGGGTTTTAGGGGGGGCGCTCTGCCCCTCGTGCTCTTTAGTTTAAAAACTAGCGCCCCTCTTGCCCTTCAAACAAAAGCAAGCCCCCCCCCCTTGTCACTCAAAAAAACACTCTTCTTGCCCTGTATTTGAAAAACCGCAGCCTTTCAGCGATGATGCAGACGCACTATAGCGCGTAAATTACGTAAAAAATCGGTGACTGAACGCAAAAGATAGCTCTTATGCGTCCCACAAGACGTGTAATTTTGTCAAAAAATCGCAGAAAACGGCCAATTTTGCCAAAAAACGTGAAATAACAACTAATTTCTGGCAAGATTCGCGAAAAAATGGATAATTTCGTCACAAATCCTGAAGAAACGGCAGATTTCTTCAAAAGATCCTGAAGAGACGACAAATTTCATCCAAAAATCACGAGAAAACGGAAAATTTTTTCAATTGATTCATCAGAAAACGAGAAATTTCGCCAAGAGATCATGAAAAACGGAAACTTTCGCCAAAAGATTCGCAAAAAAAACCCGACAAATTTCGTCCAAAAATCGCAATGAAACGGAACATTCTGACAAAAAATTCATGAAAAAATGTAAATTTCATCAAAGTTACACAAACAGAAGTTAATGCCAGAAGTGAATTTTTGTGTTCTAAAAACTTATTTTCCTGCTTCAAAATTGTGTTTTTAATGCTTAAAAAGAGGATTTTCCTGTTTTACAATCAGGGACGTGCAAAGAGAAAATTGCACCCTAGACTTAATTACAATTTGACCCCTCCCCCCTTGCCAGCTCCCAACTTTTTCTTGTGATAGCCCAAAAATGACGTTTAAAGTATAAATCTAGCGCCCCCTTCATGCTCTTCCCCTTTCGCACGGTTCTGTTCACAATTCTCTTTTAACTGTCCAAAACTTTCTAAATGTGATTCCTAAAAGCACCCGTTTATTAAACAAAAATAATCCTTTATTCAACAAAAGTATTTTTTTTTTCAAAAAAAAAAAAAAAAAAAAAAAAAAATTAGTAAATCCGGTTTGTTTTTTTTAAAAGACATGCGAACAGTAGTGAAACTTGTTATTTTCTATACTCAAATAAGCATTATTTCATAATTAAATTTGTATCTTGGCAATTATTTTTTAAAAAGTAAAAAATATTTCTTTTAATAATTAAAAGTAATAATATTGGCTAATTAATTCAATGGCTCTGGGGGTAAGTTAAATATTTAAAATAGCTTTTTTCCGTGCTGGAAAAGGTTAACTTGTATACTAACAATCTTCGTTATTTTCTCGTATCAGTTTTATTTTAAATTTTTCTGTATAGATCAAACTGTATATTACAATTCCCTCATTTCTTCTTAATATGCAGTGCCTAATACTAAATCAATTAACTAAAATGCAAATCAGATACATTTTACAAAAACTCAATTAGCCAACATGGCCTCCAGGAAAAATTATCTTTCTTTCGAAGATCAAAAGGCATTTGAAAAGGTAGAAATTATGCAATAGGAAAAAAATCAAAACTATACATTATGTGCTACAAGAGAAGTAATCGAGTATATGTAAAGATATAAAGAGATGGAAATGAGATTCCAGTAAGAGGCGGATTTTTCTCTGCGTTAAAAATAAATAAAAAAGTTGATTTTCCAAATTGAATTTTGTGTTTTGCCTACAAAGATATTTCTGATTTAACTGCAGCTTGAAAATAAATAAATTTTTAGTTTTCAATTCCAACTGGATGATAATTAAAGTTTCACTTTGAAACAATATACCCCCTATGCAAACAGTGTTGCCAGTGGGCTACTTTTTAAAAATTCAGATTTCTTGATTGGCCCCACTTTTTTGAAACGGTAAATTACTTTTTGTTTTCGCCTTAATTATCATGTCATTGAATAAGGCAAAATTTATCATTTGTAAAAGGTGGTGCCAATGAAGAATCTGAATTTAAAAAAAGTAGCCCATCTGGCAACACTGCATGCACAGCCCCCTGAATAAATCCCGTGAGCTGACAAAATATTACCAGGTGTCTCGCGTTAAACGGGTCATAAATGTATAGGTACAACTAATTTCTTAAAAATTATTTTACCATGTTTACCACCTTTAAGGGGCAAGCAGCAATGACTCAGCAATACTGCATTCTCAATAAAGCGATTTCTCAACATTTTGCTAAACAACAAAGTTTAAACCATAAGATTTCGTTAAAAGTTTGTGGTGCAAATCTTGTTTAACTTAGGTGGGATTAAATATATCTCACCGCCTCTCAAACGGTCAATCTCACTGCCAGTAAGCTTCTAGTCCTAAGACAAATATTATGAGAGACTACAAAAAACCAGGTTAAAATTACTGTAAAACATCTCCTAAGATGTATCAACTCATATATCGATGTCTTTCATATGTATGAATTTATTTAAGAGGTATGGAATTTATTTTAAGAATTCTAGAAAACGAATTTAATTTTTCCAACTGAGCGAAAAATTGCCCAGGTCGGCAATCGAACCCAGATATACTTGGCTTACAAGGCCAATGCTTAACCTGTTAAGCTAACTGGGCAATAGCCAGCTGGGATTTTTCGCTCAGATAACCTTATTGGTCATAACATCTGGTCTGACATTTTGACAGCTCGGTAGAATAAACCGCAGGTAATAGAACTCCATATAACGATGGATACGTAGATATGCTATTATTTAAACACAATCAGACAGATTGGTAATTTATCATACGAATTTAATGTTTCCAAGTGAGCGAAAAATTGTCCAGGCCGGGAATGGAACCCAGATACTTGGCTTACAAGGCCAATTCTTTACCTGTTAAACTAACTGGGTTAGCTTAAAAAAATTACTATATACATAGGTGAACGTTTGGAAAATTTTTAATGTATAATAATAAAGTATAACTGAAGAATGCACAGAACAATTAATGCAAAAAATTACATTTGCAGTTTTATCACGTTCACGCCGGCGACCATCAGTGGCCCGCAAAAAGGCTTAAGAATCACTATTTACTCACCAGTAAAATTTTTCCTGAAAAATTCACCTTATTTAATCGGAGCATTTTCACGATTTAATAAGACACAAATTTCTGTTTTTGAAAACCGGTGAAAAAACATTAAAAATTTCGTAAAAGGGTCCGGTCACGAATGTGTTAAACCCTTTTTTATAGATTGGTTTACGTGGCTAACAGTTACAGCGAAAAGTGTCTTCAAGATGGGCGTTCGTAAGTCTCGAACGGACACTAAAATTCTTTTGTAGATGCTGTTTTATTCATATCCGAGGAAATATCTTCTTCCAAGTCAATTATCGACATTCGAAGTAAGGTAAAATAGGTTCATTTTTCAAGAATGAACCACTTCGAGCTACTTTAGTCCATTCTAATACTAGAAAAACACCATAAGGAAATTTAAGGAATTGAGAGAACTTACCTAGCTCTGCAAAGTCTCGGAATCTTGCTGCAATTCATTCACCAAATCTGACGTAAAACTTGTAGTGTGTATTTCAGAATTCCTTTTTTATAATTAACAAGTAAGAAAAATCATACGTTAAGCATAGATTATAAAACACTTTCCAAACCTTCCGGAAATCTTTAACAAAACTTCGTTATTTAGAAAAGTAAGGTTATTGTCTATAGCCAAATATGAAAGTTCTGCATTTAATGAGTCAGTTGATATATATACTATATATTGGGAAAATTTAGTAAAAAAATGCCTAGCAGGTTGAAATTTCTCTTTCAGCAATTTATATACTGATAGATGGAAACATACTTGAATACATTTGTTGAGCCCTGTAGTTTAACTAGGACCTTTATAAAACTCCAGCATGTAGCTAAAATTTATTTTAAACTAAAACACTAGATAACACTAAAGACTAAAACACTAGATAAATACTAAAGGGCATAGCCGGATAAGCATTGGAAACATGCCTTTCAATCAAATTTCTTGATTTTTTCCCCATGTGTGGCTGCTTATCTGACAATGTATTTTTCTTATTATCACCTTATAAATATTGATATTTTATGAGATAAAAATGTTTTTTCGATTTTTTAAAAACCTCATTTTCTCAAAAACTACCAAACCGAATTATATGCTATTAATTGAGTTTATACAGATGTCAAAGATGAATATCTGGAAATTTTTGTATAAATTTCTGATCGTAAAAAGTGTGTGAAAAAGTGATTAAAAAATTTACAAAAATAAAAATTATATCTTATAGCTGTCCGAAAATTACCATTTTCTTGTAAAAAATTCCTCATTTGTGCCCGCATATTATATAAAAATTTCAAAAGTTTGCGTTGGGTACTTCATATAAATATTTACGAAAATATGTATAAAAATTATTAAAATTCATTTAAAGGCGTTATTTGGGGCGGAGCTACTCATCTTCGATGTCTGGAGAATTTTGGGTATATAAACTTACAGAACTGCTGGTTTTTAAATTTTAATGAGCACATGGGCATCATTCTGCACGCTGGGAATACAGTTTCAATTTAAAAATTTGTTGTTGTCGTGGTATACAAGAACTGGAAAGAATATTTTTGGTATAGAAACAAAGCTACATTCTTCGATATCAAAATGTAACGACAGTGATCAGAAACAATTTAATTAAAAATGTTTCTCACCAGTTTTTATAAACAGAAATTATAGTTAATAGTTTCAAGCCTTTTTCATGAATAGTGTGCTCTGTTTTGCATCGTGTAGACGCGCATGCGTATGTTATTGCTAAACTCTGCAACCGGAAACAAATTCGTTTTAGTGAATGGTTTTTATTTGTTACGATGTCATCTAAGAATGATAATACGAAATAATGATTGTGGAAGTTTCTTGGGGGAAAAAGGGGTTACAGAAAAAAAACTATTTATTTTTATGTATAAAATAATGTAATGTATAATGTAATGTAATAGTGTCAGATTTTTCCCCATAAAAAGTAACTGTTCTTTAAAGTGTGGCCTAAGTCTCTAAACAAAACTACGTATTTGCACATAAAATTTCACAAAAAATTAGCTATGTCTTTACAATATTTTAATCTCCTGGTAAATTTTCCATTGCTTTTTTAAACTAATATTTATTTTTAAAAAAAATTACTTAATTAAATATTAAACAGTTCAAAATTACAGAAATATATTTTTCAGTACAAAATATCATCCAACGTTTTCATCTTTCTATTTTTTTTTCTTTAACTCAAATTATGTATATTTCGCTAATATTTATCTTCGAATTAAACAGCCTCAGTAATCTACCATAAGAATAAACAAAAATATTCTAGTTGTATTAAGCTTAAATATAAAATTGTCTATTACTACACTTTCCAGATAGTATGTCAGAATTTTAAGAACTGATTAAATTTTAAATCTAACTATGAATCACCCATATCAACGCAGTAACGAATACGCAGTAAAGAAAAACTACTTATTCTTATTATCCTTCCTTAAAAATGGTGAAAATGTTTGAATAAAAATCATTAACAGTCGTTATATTTCGATACCAAAAAATGTTGTTGTTTTCTAGGCAAAACTTTTTTTCGCTATTGTTTCCAAAGCAAAACACCAGTTTTCAATATCGAAATAGTATCGATAGTATTGAAAATTATGGTTTATATGCTTAATGAAATCTATAATTTATTAGTTGACTCATTCTCTGATGACATTGTACCAAAAAGCCTTCGGATGTCGAAGTTAAATAGCTCCGCCCCAAATAACGCCTTTAAATGAATTTTAATAATTTTTATACATATTTTCGTAAATATTTATATGAAGTACCCAACGCAAACTTTTGAAATTTTTATATAATATGCGGGCACAAATGAGGAATTTTTTACAAGAAAATGGTAATTTTCGGACAACTATAAGATATAATTTTTATTTTTGTAAATTTTTTAATCACTTTTTCACACACTTTTTACGATCAGAAAATTATACAAAAATTTCCAGATATTAACCTTTGACATCTGTATAAACTTAATTAATAACATATAATTCGGTTTGGTAGTTTTTGAGAAAATGAGGTTTTTAAAAAATCGAAAAAATATTTTTATGTCATAAAATATCAATATTTATAAGGTGATAATAAGGGAAATACATTGTCAGATAAGCAGCCACACACGGAGAAAAAATCAAGAAATTTGATTGAAAGGCATGTTTCCAATGCTTATCCGGCTATGCCCTTTTTTTTTAAATTAAAACGTTTTAAATTACATTGTCAGAAATTATCATTCATAGGCATCCATGTATCCCAATTCTTTGCGCGGCCCTGTATATCATTTTACCAAAATTCTACAAACATTTCTTAGTAAACTGAACTCAGTTTAGCATAAAAATGCAAACGTTATTTAAAAATCACCTGTAAGTAATTTTACGTTCATATTCAGTATGCGAGCTCTTTTGTGTAGCTCTGTATATCATCTATATCATCTATACGCACTATATAATATGCATGGATTTAGTGAAACTTAACAGCGCATATTAGAATTAAAGTGCGTTTCATCCATCCATCAGCCATCAGCGGATGCATATACAGGACTTCGGAAAGAATATACATTGAAATTTTTTGAATGTCCCTGTAAATCCTATGCACTTCGTAATATGCATGACTGTATCGTGTAACATACATTAAGTCTCAGTGACGTATATCAATTTTATTATTCATGAAATAGTTTAATATAGTTAAAATAATGTCGCACACAAATCCCTCCTTTAATATTATGTAAGTGAATTGATTTGTGGGGACCTGTAAATGAATAGCAGCAATTTTTTTCACCACATATTTTCCAAAATGTATATTTTAGTGCATTTCGTAAATGCAAACAAATTTTAATATGTTAGACAAGGTATAACATCGTTAATATCATTTAAAAAGATTTTTTTCCCATAGACTGTAATGCAACGGTAAAATTTTGACTGTCACTGTAAAAAAAAAAACTAATCAAGCTAGAAACTTCATTTAAAATTGGTTTCGTGCTAGAGTAATCGTCAATAGCGTCCAAAAATGTCTGGACAGTCTGAGTATATTTAAGGGAGTTACAGTCGGACTGACGGGCTGACAGCCAGATGGCCAGACGGGCAGACAACCCAAAACAATAAATACTTTTCTACTTTGTTTGAAAGTGTTAAAAATTGTTGGAAAATGTATAATGATGATGTCAGAATTCATGTCTGGCCTTGAGTATTTTGATAGCAACGTCTAGACCCATAGTTGGTAATGGTCGGACTACGGTCCACATACCGACCGCGAAAGGTTAAAGCGTGGATCGCCAAAAAGATGGTGCAAATTATATTTTTTAACCCAATGTATGGCATGAAAATAAACATTATTTGAAAGCAGAAAAAATAGTAAATGGTTTTAACACTAATCGGCGGTTATTTTACTCAACTTTTATAAATTGTATTTCCCACTCGAAATTTGCCTTTTTGTCACGATTTTCTCACGAAATTATGCTTCCGAGTGAGAGCTATTTTCAGCAGTTTATATTTAACATATCCTTGAAAGAAATTTCTGGTTCGAAATGACAATTATCAATTTGGTGGGGGTCAAAATGACCCCTAATGTCGGCTGTCGGCCTCTAGTGTTCAGGCTGTCAATAACACAGCTTAAGGGCAATAGAATTAATTTAAAATTCCAATTCCTGTTTAAAAAGATAAAAAAACGGTTTCTGTTCGAAAAATTGTATTTGACGAAAAACACTTCAAGACACTTAAAAATCCACCTTATCTTAATGAAATGAAAACAAATGAAAAATGAAATTTGAACTTAATGAAATGAAAACAAATGAAAACAAAAAGGTGAAAAGAATATAAAGTGGAATGCTGCAATATTTTTTTTAATTTTTAAAAAATTTAATTTAATTTATTATTATTATTATTATTATTATTTGCATGTTTATAAAAAGTTATTTTTTAGGATTCAGATAAAGTCTAAATCCTGAAAGCAGCGCATTTGTTTGAATCTGCAATTTTTTTATTAAAAAATGGTGTGTGATGCTTCAAAGCAAACACAGTTTTTTATGAAATGAGACCATCATTACGTTTCTACTTTCAGTTGTATTCATTTCATGAAGGAAAAACAGCATTTTTATGCGAAAAATCAAGGTTTTGTTACAAATTTTGAGCCCAATGAGGCATGGGTTAACATTATCTAAATGAGTTGAAACTTTGGCAATCTCATTTTCTAGCTAATTGGCTGGGGGGGGGTCCCCTCTAAGCTGGGGGGGGGGGGTCCCCTCTAAAAAATTCAAAAACTGATTTCTTGTGACCACCCTGATTTACATGATGTGAATCCGACAAGAATTATTAAAACTGACACCGTAAATTATACAAAAGATAGTTATAAATAAAAATATGATTCTTAAATGGCCTCGTCTGAAAACTGTGGTATACAGATGGTTCACGATACTCGTTTGCTATTTGGCAATCGATGCGGAAAAAACATGAGGCCTGCCGCTGTGGTCATTTTGTTGACAGCGGTTTTGTAATGTAATATTCTTCAGTGTTCAAGATATTCTGCTTCCAATTTTTGCAAAAAAAAGTTACCCCGAGTTTTATTTTATTATCATTATAGTAAATATACCAACTACGAGAATTATTTTTCAAAATTACTGATAGAAACCATAGGTTGGTACGAATCCCTAATTAATAAAAACACTTTATAGTATACTTTGTAAGTTCAATGGTGTTAAACGTACGATGATTAACATTCATAACAGAAGTTTCTGCCTATATAGGTTGAAAGACGTTTCGAGAAAATCATGCTACAATTTTGAAATTTCGTGGAAGAGTTTTTAATTTTGTGCGATGCAAATTATTTCTAAATGATTTTTAAAGAAATAGATAATTCTATGTTTTCCTGTCGATGTTAACACATAACTCTTAAACAGATGGTTCTTGGGTGTGTAGGGAGAGAGGGGAAGGGAGATAAAGGAATTGCTTGCAGATGGTAAGTATTTTCATATTAGAGGTCAAATAAAAGTCACATAATAATGTCTGTTTTTAATCTCTGAAGTTGTGAGACACCACGTTCAGAGTTTTGCCCTATCATTTAACTAAATTCTGCAATAGATAATTTTACCGCATTGGTACATATTTTGGCAATATTTTCACTTTTTCTAACACACTGGGACAGTGTTGCTAGATCTGCTACTTTTTTAAAATTCAGATTCTTGATTGGCACCATCTTTTACAAATGATAAATTGTGCCTTATTCAATGACATGATAATTAAGGCGAAAACGAAAAGTAATTTACCGTTTCAAAAAAGTGGGGCCAATCAAGAAATCTGAATTTTAAAAAAGTAGCCCACTGGCAACACTGCACTGGGAAAAAAATGTTAAAATGTTGCAGTTAGAATGTTTACGAAAAGATAATATAACGCTTTCCATAATACCCACCATTTTGAAAAACATTCCTTTATGATAATGGTTATAATTATAATGAAGATTTAAAAAAAATTCCGAAACAAAAATCATTTATATTATATTATATTTTATTTTATTTTTTGCTGCATGGCTATTGGTCACCAGATTGTTCTTTTTCAAATTCAGACATTTAGCATTCCTCCTTTTAGCATACCTATAAAATTTCTCACATTGCTTTATGCATATTTTTTAACTTTATTTAAAACACTTTTAAACCTTTAACTCTATTACCGCCGATCATAAATGGAAAATAATGATATGATCATAGCTGCCAACTTTCAACTAATCTTCCGTAATGCCTGCATTAGTTTGATTCCGGTTAACGTCATTTCAAACCAGAAAATATATTTCATGATTCTTTATTCATTTAATTTCAGGATTATTAGTGGAACATACTTAATTTAATTTCTTTGAAAAAATTCTGGTTCGAAACTTATTAAACCAGGGTCAAATTAACGCGCGTATTACGGATAACCAATGTCAGGTTGGCACCTATGTATGATATATTCTACTATAATGGTACTTTCTATACATTTTCCATGCTAAAAATGTTTTTTCTAAAGGGATATAAAGAATTTTACTATGTACAAGTACAAAAGCTTTGAGAGAATAGATAATAAATTAATTTTTTTAAACCGGGCTGTATCTGTAGATATATATTAATTTAAATAATGTCTTTGGTGCCGCGAAACCTACAGCTTAGTAGACGGATACATCGTCATTTAAACCGCATTAACCCCATTAACTACCAAGTTTTATGCGCGCACGTCATGATCTTTTCGATTTGAAATACCAATGTCTACGTAGTATTCATTTGAAATTCAGCCTTCTAAACATCTATGCTTTTTTGTGTGTGTGTGTGTGTCATTAATTGCAATTGGGATTATGGAAGTTATTTACTTCAAATATTATTTCTATTTGTATAATATTATAAAAATATTATTTTAATATTTTTTCATCTTCATGCATAATAATTTTACATATATAATTAAATATTATATATAATTTTATATAATTAAATAATTAATATGTAATAAAAAATAATTCCATGGGCTACTTTTGACGAAGTTTAATGTATTGCGTATTTATTCATCATACTGTTACTAAACTCAATATGGTGCTTAAGGGCTTAAGGGAGAGTGATATTCACAACTAGTTTTAAAAGATATCGAATTTTTATGGGAATGTGTACATGACGTGAATCAGACAAAAATTATTAAAACTGACACCGTAAATTATAAATAGTTCACGATACTCGTTTTCTGCTTTGAAATTCATGTTTAAATTACGTGAGGTCTGCAACTCACTCAGTAGGAATAAAGCAGTTTTGTTGTGTAATGTCTTTAGTATTTCAGTTTTTGTGTAAAGTTACCTCGAGTTTTAATCCGAATTGTTAATAAACCAGTGTTGCCAGATTGGGGACTTTTTTAATTTAGATTATTTCACAGTCACCACTTTTTTAAACTAGCATGAAATGCCCGATTTTACAGAATTTTCAATCCATTTTAATTAGGTCAAATATTTCTATTTAAAAAAAGCGGTGGCTATCAAACAATTTGAATTAAAAAAGTCCCCAATCTGGCAACACTGTAATAAACCAACCACGAAATTTATTCTTGAGAATTACTGGTATAAGCAATAGATTGGTACAAGCCCCTAATTAATAAAAACATTTTATAATACACTTACGTTTAATTTTGTAAACTGTACGATAATTATCATTCATAACAGAAGTTTTTGCTTGTATCGGTTAAAGACGTTTCGAGAAATTTATATTACAATTTCGTAAGTTCGTAGGCAAACATTTAATTCTGTACGGTGAAAATGTAAATGATTATATATATATACATAAATTTCAATTCTATGTTTTTTTTCTCCTGTCGATGTTAACTATCAACTGTCGATGTAACTATCAAACAGATAATTCGTTTTTTTTCCCCCTTGATTTTTAATTTTTTTATTTTTATTTATTTATTTACTCTTTTTCGAGGGAAGAAGAAATTGCTTGCAGATGCCGTCTATTCCCATACCATTAGAATCTAAAATTTACAAAATTATAGCCGTTGAAAGATTTTTGCGAAATTTATACTGCAGTTTTTTAATTTTAAATGAGAGTATCTAATTTTGTGCTACACAAATTATTTTTAGATGATTTTTAAAGAAATATATTATATAAATTTCAAATCTTTTTTTTTCTGTGAATGTCAGCGCATAACTATTGAACAAATGGCCCGATATTGCTGCTTTTATTTTATTTTATTCATTTTGGAGAGGGGGGGACAGAAGAATTTGCGGAATTTAATCAAAGACATGAGTGCATGTCCAAGACCACAAATTTGTATAGATTAGCTATAGCTCATCTAGCATGAGACAAACATTTTTGGTAGCTTATGCCTGTCAACTGTCACGCTTTTTTGTATTACAAAAAGATTGTATTATATTCTACCTTTTTAAATTGCCGTAATCTGCCTATTAAATAAAGAAAAAAAAATATACAATTTATATTGTACGATAAAATTGCAGAGTTGGCAGCTAAGCCACTACATATGGATTTAGACTAAATAGTTTAATCCATTTGCTTTTTAACGCTGTATGCATCCAACAGAGGAATTTTCTTTTTTTCTTCAGAAATTTTGAATTCACGCCAAAAGTTCTATAAGGAGTTTTTGTTTGTTTGTTTGTTTGTTTATTTAAGACTAGACAATTCATGATTAGGTAAAGCAAGAATTTTTCTTTCGGAAGTTCTGGTATAGATTCGGAACTTCTGGATTACACACACACACACACACACAAATATATATATATATATATATATATATATATATATATATATATATATTAGGGATGGGCATTATTTATCGTATTAGGATAAATAACAGTGTTACTACGCTAGAACCTAATATTGCATTAATATGTTACTGAAAAGTCCCTGTTAAATAAATAACACATGGTTCTTAATGACAGCATCTTCCTTCATTTGTTTTAATCAAGATTTCATTTTTTGTACCTCTAAAAAAGAATAATATTCATTAAAAACGTCCTTAATCGTTTCTTTTGAGTAGTTTGCCGAACAATGTTGAATGTCCGGGCTGGGTGCCTGGACAGCACCCCCTCCCTGCTTGCGCAGACCCATTCACAATTATTTAAAAAATTTGCGTCCCCCCCCTTTATTAAAACATCCTTAAAAACCCTTATTAAAAAAATCTCACAATTATACACTCTAAAACAAAAGACCTGTCTAAAATGGAATTTAAAACTGTTTTATAGGCTTCCGTTTTAGAAGGTTTTACTATATAAAATGAGATATTGTTTGTATCCAGCAAGTACAGCCCGGACAGCCCCCCCCCTGCTTGCGCAGACCCATTCACAATTATTTAAAAAATTTGCGTCCCCCCCCCTTTATTAAAACACCCTTAAAAACCCTTATTAAAAAAAATCTCACAAGTATACACTCTAAGATAAAAAACTGTCTAAAACGGAATTTAAAACTGTTTTATAGGCTTCCATTTTAGAAGGTTTTACTATATAAAATAAGATATTGTTTGTATCCAGCAAGTACAGTCCGGACAGCCCCCTCCCCTGCTTGCGCAGACCCATTCACAATTATTTAAAAAATTTGCGTCCCCCCCCTTATTAAAACACCCTTAAAAACCCTTATTAAAAAAAATCTCACAATTATACATTCTAAGATAAAAACCTGTCTAAAACGGAATTTAAAACTGTTTTATAGACTTCCGTTTTAGAAGGTTTTACTATATAAAATAAGATATTGTTTGTATCCAGCAAGTTCAGGTTAAAAATTCTGGACACCCACCCGTTCAATAGGCTGATTACGCCTATGCAACCACAGAAGAAATAATTCCTTAATATTCGCTAATTCAATAACTTAGATTTTTCACCAGTTTTTCAATTCAGTTCAGTTATGTAGTTCTTTTCTGTTAGATTTTCCACCCGTTTTTCAATAAAAGTAGTTTTTTATATTACAAAAGAACATTTTATCGCTTCGTAACTGTTGTTTATTTTCAAACGTTTTGTTACAAATTATTTGACAACCTAGAAAAGTGCTGAGTAATACACATTATCTGAGGATAATTTTGTTATCGTTAACGACTTTTGATTTAAAGTTTCGTTTCCTGTTTGCGGTTGTTGTGTGTTTGTTATTCGCGGTTGTTAAAGAAAGAGGATAAATAAAAAATGATTTCGTCTCTTTTTTATTAAATATCATAAAGACTGAATTTGAGATTTGTGGATTTGATTCCTAAAGGGCTCTTCTGGGGGGAGGGGGGGTTCACTCCCCAAACATACACCTTCAATTTTTGCTTATTTAGTTCTCTACCACTTTTAACATGACCCCCCCCCTTTCGGTGACTCACCTAATTTTGCTCATTTCTTCACTTCATTTCAATCTTTAAAAGACTATAACTTTGCTTCTATAGGAGCTAAAGCGGAGAAAAAAATTCTAGCATAGCTAACTTTTACTCGCCATTCTTTTTGCTATTTCAATTTTCCGGTTTTTCCCTATAGGACCATTTTTTGGGAGGAGGGGCGTTTCTCATTTTTTGATGCAATATGTCTATCGAAAGCTTATGCTTCATACATTAGAAATCTAGCATAAAAATTTTTCTCCCGTTATTCTGGGTCACGTTACGGACCCATAATGGGTTGAAATTTAAATTTCTCAAACTTCTTCGAGGTTTTTTGCCAAATCGGTATCAGAAAAAAATTGTGCCAACGTGATATGTGTATGACATCTGCGCCACATAAATATTATTCAGTCTTTTTTTATTGCAATTTTTTTATGTAAAACAATATGCATTATTTTTCATGCACAATTGCGCATTAAATGAAAATTGTAATGTAATTTTTGTAGTAGTACTTTATAATAATGAATTAAAAAAACACATTATTTAAAAGTATTTCCTGCACAATAAAATGTTTTTACAAAAAAATATGTCCTGACAATTCAAAAAATAAAAACGTAATTGTCCAAGTTTTCACTTCTGTCGGCACTCCAAAAATGTCACTTTTTTTTAGGGGGGGGGGGGTGAAAACTTTGTGGAAATAAGTCTTATTTTTTATTTATGTATGGATCCATATAAAAAAGTATGAGCTAGTGAACTTTGGAACCATTTTAATACAACTCATATTCCAAATATTAAAATAATTGAGAAAAATTATTAAAAAATTATTTTCAATTTAATCATTTTTATACTAAGTAAATGCAATTAAATTTTTTATAAATTGAATCTGGAATGTTTAGATAAGATTTTAATATTTACAAAATATAAAATACAGTACAATATATTAGGTTTACAGCTTTCTGAAAGACATAAAAATAGTAGGATAAAATTTAGATGAGTTCAAAGTAGTAGAATATTTTATTTTGCGCAACAATATTACCTTATTAATATGAAGTAAATGGTAGTTAATCTTTTGTAGCACCCTCTTTTGCTTTCATAATAGCGTACAATCGATCTTGCATACTAAACATATCTGCTATTAAGAAACTAGTAAAAAAAAACTGAGTCTGGAAAAATTTCATTCTCTACCATCTGTCCTATCTCATAAGTTTCTTTGTCCTATCAGTTAATATTTGTTTTATGTTTTGCAGCCGCTCTAGTAGTGGTAGCACGCGTTGACTTGCTGTACGAAAATTCAGTAATGCATTTCATCTCAGATTTTAAAACATCAACAGTGCTGATTGAGAAAACGCGGTATACGGAAAATGGATTTTTGAAAAATTCGTTTTCCTCTGTATGTTAAAGAAAGTTTTCTTAATATGTTTTCTTGTACTTTCTAATTTTCCTGTTTTTCGTATTTCCTATAGGATACATTATTTTATATTCAAAAATATATGTGCCTATAGATATTTTCTTAAATGTTGTTGCCCCATCAGTGGCTGAGAGATTCTGCCCTCAAAACTGGTAGACGGCAGGCGCTGGATTAGAACAAAACCCAATCGCGGTCGTCAGTCCAATCATTCGGAGTTTTCCGTGGTTTTCTTCGAACTTTGGATTTCCTTGCGTAAATACGGGTTGGGTTCCCTTAGAAAGACCCCCCCTCCCCCCACGGAGGGAACCCCCTTAGGGCCCATATCCCATGTGGTGTCCGTTTGGGAGCATATTTAGCAATTGTTTATAAATTGTTTATTGTATCCTGTTACAAAAATAACAGGATGTTGGAACCTGTTACCAGCGCTACTGTGGAATAATGTAACATGTTAACCAAAAATAACCATACTTCCCATCTCTAATATATATATATATATACCAGTCACATATCTAAGCAAAATTAGACAAATTAAAGACACTGAAATCGGTAAGCTACCAAAACACACACACACAAATATATATGCACGTTATCCGGGTTTTGCATCGCCGTTGGAGCGGCCATGACCGCTACTTAGGTCCCCAATAGTCCGACTCTGTAGAGAAATGGAAAAAAAATTGAAAAAATAGATACCAGTCACATATCTAAGCAAAATTCGACAAATTAAAGACACTGAAATCGGTAAGCTACCAAAAAATCCCAGCTACGTCTCGACTATATTTCTTGTCCAAATGAGTTTAACAGACTTGGATTTTTTAAATGCTCTTCTTCAAGCTATAAAATGTGCAGCCTCTAAAAATAATTTTTAAAACTCGCATAGATAATTTAGAAATATATGCTAAAATAATTATTAAATTATTATTAATATAACTATTTAAATTATTTAATAAACTATTAAAATTGATAGAAAATATTTTTAAATTATACTAAACAAAACAAAACTTTTTTGCCTGTTTGTTTTGTTTTGTTTATTTTAATCACATAGATGATGCTTCTGCTGCATGCCTTGCAAATAAGTTTCAGTAAGTGCTGTTTCTGTACAGTATTGCGCCACGTAATGAAAAATCAATTTAGTAAAATTCAAATCAGATACGCCTGGGAAAAAATCAATTACCTTGTTTTACCTTCTACGGAAAACATCTTACTGTAATTAGAAGATCTAAAGGTGATTATAGTGTAAGGAATTGTAAAAAAGGAGGTGCGGAGAAACAAACTACAAATACAGTTGATAATTCAAAGTAGGTGTTCGAATGCTTTGGGAAACTAAATAGATGCAAATAAAAGATTATTGTTTAACAAAAATGACTAGGGAATAATAAAATTTCTCTCGTGGGATATCTGTCGATAGCGAAATAAGCGTAGCTGACAAAATGTATATGGATGTTGTAAATTTCATTTTGTATTTCGTTAATATTTTTTAACACTAAGAACTGCCGGGTATTTTACACAAGTTTTACAAAAAGCGTTTCTCACCAGAATTATAGTTTTAAACTATTTAAGTTATTTAATTAGTCTATTTTTGTGCTACATACTTTTAACATATCTTGTGAACAAAATTCTAGTTCGAATCGATTATTATAAATCTGTCAGGGGTCATTTTGACCCCTAATGGCCATTCTAATGTTAAAAACTAACCTAAACCTCATTATCAAGACGTCCAGAATAGATAAATTACCACTTTGTAGCAGAAGCCCGAGTATTTTTTGTTGCAAGTAGGAGACGAAAAACTTTGGTAGCTCATTACCATACCTACCAAATGGTACACTTTTTTGTAACAAAATTATATTATACTTTATTTTTTTAAATTGCCGTAGCCTGCCGATTAAAAAAAAAAGAAAAAAAAATTATAAAATTTATATGGTACTAAAAAGCAGCAGAATTGGCAGCTATGTCGTTACACATGAATTTAGTTGAATAGTTTAATCCATCTGTATTTTCAAAGAGTGTATGCATCCAATACACGAATTTTCTTCTTTTTTTTCAGAAATTTTAAATTTACGTCAGTAAGATTTGTAAAATAATTTTTTTTGTTTATTTAAAGCTAGGCATTTCATGATTAAATACAGCAAGAATTTTTATGTTACTTTCGGAAGTTCTTGTGTGGAATTTGAACTTCTCGATTAAATATATATATATATGTAATAAAATAAAAAAATTGCGCCATTTTGTTCTCTCTGAGCTTTTAATTCTAAATTTGTAGAACATATTTTTAATCTTAGTTTCGTAATGTATTAATATTTTAACAGCTAAAGTCCTTTTTCTTTTTTTTATTTAACTTATTAATAAGCTATTGCTTGTTTCTCAAAAAGTGCGGGAAACGATTTCGTTATTTTTTTCCTTTTTAGAATATTATCGAGATTTTAATTTTATTTTTTATTGATCGTCTGCTCTGTGTTAATCCGCGGATATGTTAGCAGGTTAGTCTAGTTGCGAGACATTCTCGAGTTCCTACGGGAAGGCCATGCCTCATTTACCAATCAGAGGTGATGATTTCTGACGCGTAGCCTCGAAGTAAATCCTAATTGGATTTTTAATTTACTGACGCAGTCTGAATAGGGGCTAGTTTTTCCGTGTGAGTGTTGGAGTTCATTCTAGGTTGTCGGAGCATTCAGAATGCATCTGCCTCTTGAACATCTAGGTCGCCCGTCTCATTTTTTCCGATAATTTAGAACACCGAAATGACGTAACTTAAAGAGCGAATGTTATAGTGATAGTAGGTGTGAAAGGCTGACAAGTGGAATAACTTATGGCTTGTTCTAATAAAATATGGAACTAAAAACTGATTTTCTTATTTTTATTGGAGAAACTCCCAAGGAGCACAATTCCATGGCTTCCAACTACGGCTGCTAAACCTGTTTATTATTTCAAGTAAATCGACTTCTTATTACAGAAAAGATGTTATTCGACGAAAATCTATATATTATTACAGCAAATCGCCATATTATTTCAGTAATCCGGTAGGATCTAGATGAACCGGCGTTCGATTTTTGAATAAGAATTATCGAGCTTAACAACTACCAACTGAACCTTTGTCTGAGAATTGCTCCACAACGCTGTTTATGCAGGCGCCATTTTCGCTGAGCTTAAAACTAATTACTAGAATTTCTGCCTTTGTTTATTCTCACCTTAAACAAACATGAGTCATCAAAGTAATGCCATTGTGTTGCAAGGAACGCCAGAAACTGAAAAAAAAAAAAAAGAAAAAGGACTTTAGTTGTTAAATAATAATAATACATTACGAAACTAAGATTAAAAATATGTTCCACAAATTTAGAATTAAAAGCTCAGAGAGAACAAAATGGTGCATTTTTTTTTAAATTACATATATGTTACAGGCCAAACCCGATTTTAGGCCAAACTAGTCTATACAAACGCCCATCGGATAAACTAGTTTTTCCTAGGCCAAACTAGTCTATCCGAACGCCCATCGGATAAATTAGATTTTCCTAGCCCAAACTAGTTGGCCGAACGGTCATTAGGATAAATTTGTTTAGCCTGCTTTTCAGGGCCGTAGCAACCGCCCCCCATACCCCCCATTAGGGGGGGGGGCGACGAAGCCAGGGGGCCCCTAATACATTCTATCGACGTTTTTACCGAAGTTTATTTGTAGTGAAAATTTAAGAAAATACTTCTTTTAAATAATGTTTTTACTTTTTCAAATCCACATTTTCTTATCCAGGGGCATACGGGGCAGTTCCCCCACGTGCCTCTTTTTAAGGGGGCCCCCAATAATTAGGATTCCATTAAAGGGTGCCAAATGCTTAAAATGTGCCAAAAGTGGTCAAAATTCATAAGTTTTCAAAGATTTAGAAACGGAGTGTGGTTCCCCTTTTCCTCTCTGTTTCCAGTATTCCCTCCACATACGCAGAAAACGAACTATATCATTGGAAAACAAATGATTAAAATTTTATTACAACCAGAGCCCAAGGGCCCGACTTAAATTGTGAGGGGCCCTGGGGTAAACGTAATTCGGGGAGGTCCCCTTTCTACCTTTTTGATTTTTTTCTTGAATAAAATGAAGTGTCTAAAACTAAACTTTATACTAATTGTCTGTATATGTAAATTTCGTGCCAAGTACTATTCGCATTTGTATACAGAATAGCACAAAAGAGATAACTTTAAGAAACTATTGAATACATTTTTTCTTCGGTTATGGAAATATAAGGATAAATGTGAACCATTAAAATGTAAATACACTTGTGATGTAACTGTTACATTGAGGGGAGAAGGGGGGGGGATGAGGTTCGAAAGCAGAGGAGATATGAGAAAAGAGCCCCATAAAGATTAAAATAAACAGATAAATAAAAAATTTTGGTGACTTTTGGCCTTTTTTATTAATTATCTATAACAAAAAAAAAAAATCTTTTTGCCCTTGGGGAGGGAGCCCCTCAATCCGAAGACCCGACGTCCGATGCAGTTGCCCTGCATGGGCCTTACTTAGTCAGGCCCTAACTATAACAGCATAGTATCGTATAGCTTTTTAAAGAAATTTTTTATTAATGTTTCCTCCTAACTTGGTAAGTTAAAATCATCAATTATGACCAATTTTTAGCCTTCTTTTTTAGACATCTTGTAATGTACGTAGGTAAGCAAAGTAAAAATTTGCAAAGAAATATTTGTGTCAACTAATTTATAATTTTTTCTATAATTATCAAATTAATATTCTTAATTAAGGTTGTGACCAAATTTTTGGTATCTCTAATATATAGATGTGAACCCTATCGAGTACCGAAATTTATGCCTGCATACAATATGTTTTATTATTATTATTATTATTATTATTATTATATATTTTTATTTTTATTTATTTATTTATTTATTTATTCATTTATTTATTTATTTACTTATTTTTTGTACTTGCCACTTCTGCACTATTCACAAAAAAAAAAAAAAAAAAAAAAAAAAATCTACTGATAGCTAGAAGGGGGGAGGGGAGGGCTACAGAATGATGTTTACTCCGGGGGCCCCATATCCTTAACTGGGCTCTGTTTTTATCAAAAACCTTGTTTAGATTTCAAAAATGAAGAAACTGGAAATCCTTATTTTCTTACTCGATTTTTCCCCCTCTCTTTTTGGCCATGAGTTTTTGTGTATAGAGTTGCTAGTGACAAAAAGGTGTTTTCTATTGAAACATCTGAATATTATGTTCTTAGGAGATAGGTCATTCTTCACATTAACTGCACAATACTAA
This sequence comes from Maratus speculifer, assembly GCA_964019185.1. Taxonomy (NCBI): domain Eukaryota; kingdom Metazoa; phylum Arthropoda; class Arachnida; order Araneae; family Salticidae; genus Maratus; species Maratus speculifer. The sequence continues at coordinate 175,284,438 of OZ025303.1, read as the reverse complement.
TCTGTCCAAAAAGTTATAAAAAAAAAAGCGCGTGAAGCGGAAAATGAGAAATTATTTTAAATAGCGCACGTATAGACAATTAAGAAGGTTACTTTATTTGCAACAAAATTGTCAGTATTTTTGTTTGAATCCTGTTTTATATTATTTACTTTTTATTTGGGAGTGAGATATGGTCAAAGTGAATCCATTTATGTAAATATTATAAGTAGTTATCAAATAAAAGTTTGTATTTGAAGTTCATACTTCTGATGCAATTTTTTACACATCTAGTTGTCCAATTTAAATTTTAACATATTTTCACTTAAAACATTAGTTATTCAAACATAGCAAATTAATGTTTTAATTTGCCACTCAGCTGCGAAAAAAAGTTGTTGAAAACATTACTATTGGAAAAAATTTTCTGCGATTCTTTGACGAGATTTGCATTTTTTCTGCAATCGTTTGACGGAATTTGCATTTTTCCGCGATCTTTTGACGAAAATGACGTTATAATTGCAATCCTTTTGATGAAAATTCGCATTTTTTTCGCGATCTTTTTGAGGAAAATCGCGTTTTTTGCGATCTTTTTTGAGGAAAATTGAATTCTTTTCGCGATCTTTTAGGCTAGTTCCATGGGTTTTGTAGTGTAAGTCACATTACCTTATAATTTCTATGCTTGTTTGCCACCGTTATTTTCGAAAAGTTAACTTGGCCTTATTCAATTAATGAGAATGTGCCGATAAAATAAATCACATTTTTTCGTACTAAAATACTGGTAGCTAAAAATCGTAGCCTGTGACTTACACTACAAGTACTCATGGAAATAGCCTTTAATGAAAATCGTGTTTTTATTGCTATCTTTTGACGAAAATCGCGGTTATTCTCACGGTCTTATGCGGAAAATCGCGGCTTTCTCGAGATCTTTTGACGAAAATCGTATTTTTATTGCGATTTTTTGACGAAAGTAGTGTTTTCCTTGCGGTCTTATGATGAAAATCGCGTTTTTCTCGAGATTTTTTTAAATGAAAATCGCGCTTTTCTAGCGTTATTTTGATGAAAACCGCGTTTCTCTCGCGGTATTTTGATAAAAAAAAAAACATTTTTTCGCAACCTTTTGACGAAAATCGTATATTTATAGCGATCTTTTGACGGAAGTAGTGTTTTCCTCGCGGTCTTATGATGAAAATCGCGTTTTTCTCGAGATTTTTTTTATGATACTTGCGTTTTTACCACGCTTTTATTAACTTCACCTGTATGTTTGTGAGTTTGTAACTCTCCTTATTTTATGTATGTTCACCGATTACTCCGAAACCATGCAACCGATTAACTTGGTTTTGGTGTTAAATGAAAGACGATGCTCTCGAATTGGTACCACTTCAGTTTCATCGAAATTGGTTCAGTACTTTTTTAGTAATTAGGCTAAAAACTAATAAAATTAGTGATTTTTCACTAATTAAAAGTGTTGAATACGTTCACTGAATGGAGTGTAGACAGCGTGGCCGAGCGCTCTAAGGCGCCGGATTGAAGCTCTGTTTTTCGAAAGAGATTGTGGGTTCGAACCCCACTCCTGACATTATTTACATCTATGTAAAATTAAAAAAAAAATTCCGTATTACAATTTTTATTTTTAACAGTTTTCAGAAAAGGAAGAGGAAGTTATCAATTCGACGCGTAGGTATTTTTTTTCTATGTATGTTCACCAATTATTCTGAAACTATCCAACCGATTAATTTGGTTTTTGTATTAAATATAAATATAGTTTAAAAAAACTAAAAACCACGCTTTTTAAAGTAATCAAACTAAAAAGTGAAAAGTAAATATAGTTTTAAAAAACTAAAAAACACGCTTTTTAAGTATATCAAACTAAAAAGTGAAAAATAATTCGTACTATAAGCTGAAAACGAAAATAGATGAAAAATACTATATTACTATAAAATCATTGTTATTATAGAAATCAATTAATAAGCAATAAATAAAATTATCGTGGAAAAAAAGCGTGGGGTGCTTCTTAAGAACTGAGAGATGGAGCATGGTAGATTGAGCACCCCACGCTTTTTTTCCACGATAATTTTATTTATTGCTTATTAATTGATTTCTATAATAACAATGATTTTATAGCAATATAGTACATCTATTTTCGTTTTCAGCTTATAGTACGAATTATTTTTCACTTTTTAGTTTGATGTACTTAAAAAGCGTGTTTTTTAGTTTTTTTAAAACTACATTTATTCTGGCTTTATTTTGACGAAAACCGCGTTTCTCTTGCTGTTTTCGTATTTATTTCGTATTTCGTAAAATAGCATTTTTTCAAGACCTTTTGACGAAAATAGTGTTTTTTCGCGATCTTTTGACGAAAATTGTGTTTATTTCGGAATCTTTCGTCGAAATTCGTTTTTTATTCCTCGATTTTTTTTTTTTTTATGAAGATAGCATTTTTTTCTTGATCTTTTGGCGAAAACCGCGTTTTTCTTGCGATTTTTTGACGAAAAATGCGTTTTCATCGGCAATTTTTAGTGGAAATCTGTTTTTTTCGCAATTTTTTTTGGCGAAAATCTTGTTTTTATTGCAATTTTTTAACGAAAATCTTGTTTTTCTTACGATCTTATGCCGAAAATCGTATTTTTTCAAGATTTTTTGCACAAAAATCGCGTTTTTCAAGCGTTATTTTGACAAAAATCGCGGTATTTTGATAAAAATAGCATTTTTTCGCTTTCTTTTGACGATAATAACGTTTTCTTTGCTATATTTTGACAAAAATAGCGTTTTTGGGTGATTTTTCGACGAAAATCGTTTTTTATTCGCGATTTTTTTTTTATGAAGAGCACGCTTTTTTTCGCGATCTTTTGACGAAAGTCGTGTTTTTTCTGCATCCTTTCAAGATATGAAAAATAAGAAAAGCGGAAAATGACAAAAAATCAGGAAAATCACAAATCTGTAGAAGAATCCCATGCCTACATAGTATTCTATTCCATTCTTCCATGCATTAGCGAATGGGTCTTTTCGCGTAACTGAAATAGCCCTTTAAATAGCAAACTGCAGGAATTATGTGTTTATATAATCTATTTAATTTCTATACTTTGTAATAAAATCTTAGCATCATGTGCTTATTTGTAAAATTGTTTTAGACAAATTTTATTTTAACGTTATTAATTGATATTTAAGCAATGCATATGTATTTCGTATTTTCGCAAAGTTATGAAAGTTATAATAATTTTAATAATGATTTAAAATACTTATGCTAACTATTAAATTTGTTCATTACATTATTATAATTTGAAACTCATATAGAAACTTCAATATGAGTTTCAATTATAATAATGAAACTTTAAATATTTCTCAAAAAACTCAGTTTAAAGTGGTCAGAGGGGGCCCAAAATTTGTTTCTTGGTAGGGGGGGGGGCTCAAAACACCTTGTTACGGCCCTGCTGCTTTTTATTGGTCTGAACTAATTTATAATAGGACGATCTAGATTGACCTAAGCCAAGTCAATTTGGCGTGATTTTATTGAATCTAAAGACCGCTACGGCGCTAAATTTCTAGTTTTGATCTAATTTATCCTAGGCCAATGCAATTTGACGCGATTTTAGCTCATGGACTATCAAAGCCTGAGAGCTAATGTGCTCTCAGACTCTGTGTGTGTGTATGTAACATGTACGTATGTACGTACGTATGTACGTACGTATGTACGTAATGCGATAACTCCTGATAGAAATATCCAATTTGCTTCAAATTTTAGACATAGATTTATCCTGATAACGAACTTCACTGATTAGTTTCAGGTGTTCATTGGATAAGAATAAGGGAAGAGGAACAAAAAGGTAATCCGCACCCCCCCCCCCCCTCCTTAAATTAATTAAGTCAGTTTTTCATGCAAAAGTATCAGATTTTATTAAAATTTTAGGTATAAGATCATTTTGATAAGGCACCTTCATGATTAGCTGTGGGTGTTCTTTGTTTACGTATAAAGAAAGGAGGAATGGGAGGTAACCCCTTTATTTATGTAGATAGGTTTTCAAGGAGAATTTACAGATTTGTTTCAAATATTGGATGTAGGTTCCTTCTGGTAAGGCATTTACCTGATTAATTTTGGGAGTTCTGATTTTAAATATAAAGGGAGAACGGATTATTTTTTCAATCGCATAAAAACTTTTGGTTTTTTAAAAAGATTTTTAATTCGTAACAGATATCGGTTTTCGCACACATGACTTCACGCGAAATTGTTCATATTAAAAATCTAAATATCAGACCCTTTTTAAAAATAAGAAAAAGCTTAAATAAAGCGTGACATTTGAAATTTAGGATGAAGGGTGGGTAGAGTAAGGGAACGCAAAATTTTTTTAAAAAATCTCAGCGTATTTTAACTTTCTAGCTGCTAATTAAATATTACCATTATTTGAAACTTTTAGAAACATAATAAATAGGGATGAGATTTCCGCGTTTTTGCACACCAGTATTTTGTTAGAGAAAATGTTAGTTTATCTAATCAGAAAATTTTTCAGATTTAACAGAACGACATTTTTTCTAAAATAATACTGGTGTGTAAAAATGCGGAAATCTCATCCCTAAATAAAAAATTATATTAAATATTTAAGAAAAAATATCCCGCGTCAAATACGACGATTTCTTTTGGTAATTTTTGTAAAAATGTTAAATTCTTGTTGGAAATGTTTGAAACTTTGTGGTAGCTTATGACACATGATAAAAAATTATAAAAAAAAAGTCCCATTGCGAAAGAGAACGCACCCTATTATCAACAATACTGTATCTGAAGGTAACTCCGTTAAACAATCTATCAGTAGACATGTTACTCGATGTTGTGGCACTTCAAAACAAAAATTTAAGATATTTGCAAAAATCACTATTCATAAATAGTGGCATTTAATGCGTAATATATTTTTATAAATTTATATCATGTGTCTTAAACTATCTCTTAAAGTACCAAATAGATCAAACTAGAATTTCCGTTATATTTCCAGATTTTGTTCGCCCCCCCCTTCTCTTTCCCTTTTAAATATTACATATTTACATAAATAAAGGGGGTTACCTCCCATTCCTCCTTTCTTTATACGTAAACAATGAACACCACAACTAGTCATGGAGGTGCCTTATCAAAATGATCTTATACCTAAAACTTTTTTAAAATCTGATACTTTTGCATGAAAAACTGACTTAACTAAATTAAGGAGGGGGGTGGGGAGGGTGCGGATTAGACTTTTATTCCCATCCCCTTATTCTTATTCAATGAACTCATGAAACTAATCAGGAAAGTTCGTTATCAGGATAAATCTATGTCCAAAATTTGAAGCAAATTGGATATTTTTATGAGGCGTTATCGCATTACGTAGATACGTAGGTGCATACGTACATACATACGTACATGGTTACATACTACACATACAAATTCAATTGGCCTAGGATAATCTAGATGGACCTAGGATAAACTAGTTCAAACCAATGAATAGCAGGATAAACTAGTTTATCCTAATGACCGTTCGGCGAAACTAGTTTGGCCTAGGAAAATCTAGTTTATCCGATGGGCGTTCGGATAGACTAGTTTAGCCTAGGAAAAACTAGTTTATCCGATGGGTGTCCGGATAGACTAGTTTGGCCGAGGAAAAACTAGTTTATCCGATGGGCGTTAGGATAGACTAGTTTGGCCTAAAATTGGGTTTGGCCTGTAACATATATATATATATATATATATATATATACATGAATTGTATGTTGTTGATCCAAATGTGTTGAACTGATTTGGATTTTTTAATGTAACATGCTCTTCTTCAAGCTATAAAGTTTGTAATCTCTAGAAATAGTTTTTAAAAAACTAGCTCTCTTATGTTAGAAATTAATAGTTAAAATTAATAAAAAATATACCGGGTGATCCAGAAGTCCCGGGACTTTTGAAATGCTAATAATTAGAAAACCATAAACGATAGAAGTATGCGGTTTTCACAGAAATGCTGAAAAACTTGTGGGATTTGTTTTTTCGATGAAAAAAACATATATGTTAGTTGCACTTTTTGACAGCAGGTGGCGCTAAAATTGATAGTATTGTTTTTATAGTATGATACAGCTCATTTAAAAGAACGAATTAGTGTCCAAGGGTTACAAAGTTTAATCATGACGCTCATGGCTTATAAGTACCGCCGTGAGCCGATGCAAAACAGCGTGCACAGTATCCTCAGAGCGGAAAGAAATTTCAGTTCATCGTGATATCACAAGTTTACTGCACTCACCATGAACTGGTGATTTCTACAGAGTATTGGCATAGAATCCTACCTAATTTACGATTGTAACAGACATTTGGGATCTCTTGTTTCTATTACGATCTTCCAATGAGCCTTTTTCTCAAACCTTGCTTACCATAGCATTTCACATTTGCAATGTCCATCGATTCTTTTGCAGTTTTAACTTGGCGTATTGTACGATATGAAAACAACGCGACATGCAAAGATGTGTCTAAACATAGTCTAGACAATGTCTAAACACTGCAGTTGCTCATGAAATTTTGTATCAAATTTCCTTACAATGCAATTTTATTTACCTTACAAAAAATGTTTGAACATAAACCACCCTTAAAACGAAATCTCATCACTATCATAGAAAAGAAGTTTCGCAATGAACACATGTGTCTATATAACGCATGGTATAGGTACATTCAGTCTTATACAACAGCGCCACCTGTTGCTAAAAATGGTAACTATATATATTTAAAAAAATTCATTCTAAACAAAAATCCCACATGTTTTTGAACATATATCTGAAAACAGAACCTTTGTATTATACATAGTTTCCTAATTATTAACTTTTCAAAACTCCCGAAACTTCTGGATCACCCGGTATTTTAAAATTTTAACAAACAAAACAAAATCTTTTTTTTTTATTGTTTGCTCATTGTAATCACATAGATGATCTTTCTGCTTCATGTCTTGCAAATATGTTGCAGTAAATCATGTTTCTCTACAATATGACGCCACCTAACGAAAAATCAATTTGCTAAAATGCAAATCAGGTGTACGCCTATGAAAAATTCAATTACCTTGTTTTACTTGCTGGGAAAAACATCGTACTATAATTAGAAGATCAAAAGGTGATTGTAGTGCAATAAACTGTGAAATAAGAGTGGGGGAGATACAAACTACAAATACAGTTGAAAGTAAGTGTACTACAAAGTAGCTGCCCGAATGCTTTTGAGAAACTAAATAGATGCAAATAAGAGTTTATTATTCCACAAGGATGACCGAGGACTAATAAAATTTCACTCATGAGATATCTTTGAAGAACGAAATAAACATAGCTGACAAAATATGTATATGGATGTTGTAAATAAGGATAACTGAAGAAATGCATATTAAATTTTGTATTCCGTTAACATATCCACAAAAAAACCCTAAATCTCATTCGCAAGAAATCCAGAATAGATTGATTAACGCTTTGCAGTCGAAGCCCGAGTCTCATTTGGGATAATTTTTATTTGCAAAATTTACTTTTGACAGCAGTAATAAACGAAAATTAAATTTGCCTTATTTAATTAGAGCATTTTTGCAATAGTGTAGTTGAAGGTAACTTCTTTTAAAACAGTAGTTAATTAACCAAATATTTTAAAGTTACCAGTAGGCAAAGGGTAAATTTTTCTATGACAAAATGTACTTTAGACCGGGTGCCTGCGATTAAACATTTGTATTTTCTATGGAACTATTGATAAAAAGGAACTGACATTACCTTAAAATTGTGAAGCTTCAACTATAGCCAGTACGCTTTCACAAGAGTTGATTACCGCCAGAGATCCATCAGTGCATTTAAATAGCTATTTTTTCTTATTTAAACACCTTAAACCTCTTCGAGACGAAAGCTCATTGCTTAATTTTTTTATTTTTTTACGAAAGAATATATTGTACAGTACTTGAATCACCAAAATGCAAGGACTAAGTAGAATAAACTTTGCTTTAAAATATGATTAAAATAATAAAAGATTCTGAGCTCTTAAAATACACGGTTACCGCTCGCTCGTCCACAAAGTGTTAAAGTGCTAAATTTACGCCATAAATAATGATAAATACAAATATTAATTTTTACTGGCGGGTGTTTATTTTGGCGGTAGGCATGCCTTGGGTTTTCGCCATAATACAACCTACTTTTAGTATCAGCGAAAAATATTATATTACCAAATTAAACTAACACCAGAAAAAAGGAATAGATATTTTACCATATTTATGAGAGAAATTTTTTCAAGACCAGCGTTTTCATAAGACAGAATTTTCTGTTTAAGTTTAATAGTGTATTTTGGCTACGGGGATAATTAGGAACTGTTGATCTAATGTAAAAAATTGGCCGCCATCATGTGATAACCTTTTCAAATATTTCATTCAAACAAATACCGAATTATTTAATTACGTTAATTTTTGTAACTGGTCTGTAAGCATGTTTAAAAAAATAAGACTGAAAATTACTTTGAAAACCATTAAAAAACTATAGATTGCGATAAATTTTTCACACAAATTCTAATAGACATTTAAATAATCCAATGCGTAATGAATAACAGATCAAACAGCAGTAAAAGTGAAACTTAGTGTTGGGTTAGATTGTTGCTTGCAATGCGCATGCATTTAACGTCTGAATTTAAAAGACTATTAAAAGATTGAATAACATGAACAAAACAGACTTGAATTTAAAAATAAATAAATAAAAATTATATACAAAAAATAAAAGTCCTTCCGGCAATGCCGGGAGGAAGAGGTAGCATTCATATACTTTTATATTTATTTATTTATTTTAAACTAAGTTACATTGTTCAAAAATACTAAGCTCAAATTAGTGGAAATAATCTTATAAAATTAGTGATTTTATAAGATCGAATACTAGTTTTTGTCAAGGCTGAATATTAATAGGAATTTTTAGAAACTAGTCATCTTTTATTCAACCTGGTTTTATTTTAAGCGATTTTGAGAGTCACCAAATTCCACGATATCATAAAGTGTATGCCAATTTAAAGCAACATTGTGGATCGTTCAGATCAGACCGTTTCAAAATGTCAGCCATAAGCAAAATTCAAATTGCTATAACTCAATTATTTTTTAAGACATAGACAAAATAAAAAGTGTTCTGGAATCGTTGTTTTAAGTTCTAACACGTAAAAAAAAAATATTTTTCAACTTTTAATTTTTTCGCATTTAATTTTAAATTTTAAATTTTTTTAAATTTAAAATGGCCACCATTTTGAAACAAAATAGTGGATGATGCTGGCCAACGAACTCGGTCGAGACATTTGTATGTACTATGAACATACCAAGTTTCATTGAAATCGGTTCATAAATACGCGTGTTATCACGTGACAAAAATCAGATCGTTTCAAAATATCAGCCATAAGAAAAATTCAAAGTGCTATAACTCAATAATTTTGTAAGATATAGACGAAATAAAAAGTGTTCTGGAATCTTTGTTTTAAGTTCTAACACGTAGAAGAAAAATATTTTTCAAATTTTGATTTTTTCGCATTTAATTTTAAATTTTAAAAAAATTTAAAATGGCCACCATTTTGAAACAAAATGACGGATGATGCTGGCCAACGAACTCGGTCGAGACATTTGTATGTACTATGTACATACCAAGTTTCATTGAAATCGGTTCATAAATACGCGTGTTATCACGTGACAAAAATCAGATCGTTTCAAAATGTCAGCCATAAGAAAATTTCAAAGTGCTATAACTCAATCATTTTTTAAGATATAGACAAAATAAAAAGTGTTCTGGAATCTTCGTTTTAAGTTCTAACACGTAAAAGAAAAATATTTTTCAACTTTTAATTTTTTCGCATTTAATTTTAAATTTAAAATTTTTAAAAAATTTTTAAATGGCCGCCATTTTGAAACAAAATGGCGGATGATGCTGACCAACGAACTCGGTCGAGACATTTGTATGTACTATGTACATACCAAGTTTCATTCAAATCGGTTCATAAATACGTTAGTTATCGCATGACAAAAATCAGATATATATATATATATATATATGGTTATATATATATATATATATATATGTCAACATTTGAACGGAGGGTGGTTTTGGGGTCTGGGGGTCATGATCGATGAAAATATACCAAAATTTTCCGGAAGTGCTTTCCTCCGGACGGCTGCAATAGGTAGCTTTTTACTTTTTGTAATGAAAGCTACCTAAAACACTAAAAAAGATTTAAAAATACAATAGTAAACATTTCCCCAAGCTACACGCAAGACCTAATCAGTAAAAATAATTATTCATTGCATAACAAACACTGGAACAAATCAAGACAGTTACAGTTAGTTATTATTAGTTAGTGTCCGGTCATTAATTGCCATATACTGCATTTAAACTATAAGCTCTTTAGTCGTTCTGCTGATATTTTCCTGTCATGTGTTCTATGTTTGTTAGTAAAGCTCTAGAATTTATAACTATTTTTCCTATTGTAAAAGACGAACAGTGTTTCAAAATATTCAAATATCGATTTACATAAACTTTTTGATGTTCACAATTCAACATCAATTGTATTGTAATATGCAGCATAAATTTCCATTTTGATGAATTATAACTTTTATGAGAGAAAAAAGACACCTCATAAAAGTTATTTAAACGTTTTTGCAGAAAAAGTGGAAGATTAATTGATAACCTATAATACCATCTGTTACAGGAAGAAATTTGCTCTTTTTTTTAATGCAATTTTATAATGTCCTCCCATATAATAAATTGCTTATGACCACGTGTTTCTGGGAAACATCAATGTATGTTTTGCAAAAGGAAGAAAAAAGTAACGACAAGATGAATTTAGATTCTACCATTGCAGAATTCAGTTTCGCCCCCGATTAGAAAAAAAAAAAAATCGATAGAAGTTTTTTAGAAGGGCGACCCCGTTTAGATTGCAATGAACTAACTTCATTTTTCTTGTGATTATCAATATAATAGCAAACAGAACGGCATGAAATACCCAATTGAATAGCAATTTCTCTCTGAGGCATTGGAATTGCGGAATAATAAAGCGATACAATTTGACGTGCTATTTCTTCATTGACTAGATTCATCAAAAACGGGTTTTTTCTTTAGTTTAAACGCTTTTTTATAGACTCTGAGTAAAAGGAAATGAAATTTAACAATAAAACGAATGGAATCCCATCGAATTCGACGAATGAAATGTTTAAAAGACCCGATCGATTTGGTTTAAAAAAAAGCAAAAGTAATTACATTATTGAATCAATATATAATAAATATATTTAGAAAGTAAATGTCAAATTTGCCAGTTACAATTTTGCATTCAAACATTCGCACATCTACAGTTAAAATTGTAATATGAGTGCCGGCGAAATCCAGAAATTTTATTTTATATGCACTCACAGAAAAATAGCTTTATTTAAAAAAAAAAGAAAAAAAAGTAATATTGGGTACTACTAGGTTATCCCATTGACCAAAAAATTATCGCCAAACTATAAGATTAAATGCCAATAATGGATGATCGTGAATGTCACATTCAATGACGTTAAATACGATTCATGTGTTTAAAATGTCATTAAGTGATTTTTATTTCGACTTTTTATTAATATTTTTATTAATATTCTACTAATTATTTATTTTTTCGTTATTTAAAATAAAAATTATGTCAATATGTATAATTTGGCTATTAATGTGGCGATTTGTATAATTTGGCGAAATTGGTCGACGGGATAACAGAGTAGTGCCTAATATCGTTATGAGTAAAAATACGATGTTTTAAATAGTGACGTCATTTTCTCTTCAAATGTTCTTTAAAAGTTACTGTTTATGAAAAAGGCATCCATAATAATATTGTAATTCCCTTTTATCTGGTTGCTGAATGACATAATTTTCCTCATTTGAAATTTCTCTTATTTTGATTTAGACATTAATTTTTATCATAAATTATTTTCTGTCATTTTATTTACATTATTAATATTATTTCTCAGTAAATATATATATTTTTTAACTCAATTAGTGCATAATTATACGCAATCATTTTAGAAAATAAATTTTTATTATCGAGAGAAAAGCTAAACTGTGTTGCCACCATTTTGAAGAAATGTCATGAAAAAGCTTTTAAAATTAAAAATAAAATATAAAAATGGAAATAAATTAAAAAAAAATTAAAATGGGCACAACTACAAATAAATAGCTTTCATTTAAAAAAATAATTATCAAAATCGGTGGACTAGAAAATTCAAGGCTGATGACACGACATTTTTAGCTTGTCTGAAAGAAATAGCATCGGATGCTAATAAAAAGAGATTGTAGGAAAAATATTTATGGGCGGAACAGCGCACGAAATCTCAAACATATTTAAAGGAATAAACATTTTATTAAATTTGAAACTAATTCGTTTCATCAGTTATTCTTTTAAATATGTCTGAGATATTGCGCGCTGTTTGTTGATAATTATGTTATCTAAATCTCTTTTTGTTACATTTTTTTCCTTTTTCCTTAATATACATTGATGATTCAAAGGAGCACGTGGTCATGAACAATTCATTATATAGCAGGACATTATAAAATTGCATTAAAGAAAGTTATTTCAACGTAACTATGTTATTATTACTTTTTTGGCGAAACTTTCCTTACTTTCATTGCTTCATGTTTAATTTATGTTCATCACCTGTGAAAAATTCCAAAGATGAATAAATTTTCTTTATGTACTGTGAGTGTTACATTTATGCTAAATATACAGAGTTTGTTATGAAAAGTAATTACCGCACCAAAGGTAATTTTATAAAAATGAGTTTTAAAATGAAGACCAAATGGTTACATAACCTTTTACCTTAACAAAAGCTTTAACAGAATATATACAGGGCTCGCAGTGTTTCTAAAATTTTCGAACTTTGCTTCCAGTACTTTAAATCAAAAATCTTCGTAGAGGGTTCCTTTAACATATGCAACAGAGCTCTACAACAAATTTTACTGTTTTAAATTGCGGTAGGAAATGTGGAAATTTTAAGAACGCTTCGAGCCCTGTATATAGTAGGTTGCAAAGCTACATTCACTGCTGATATTGCTCAGATATACTTCCTGATTGATTTCTCGCGCAAAAAAGAAAAAAAAAAAGCATCAATGCATATTTTGGAAAAAAGAAAAAAAATGTTACGAAAGGGGATTGTAGATAACATATTTATCAGCGAACAGCGCGCGATATCTCAGACATATTTAACACGTTCGATTCCGCTAACATGAAGATGTGATGATAGTTAATGCCGCACTGTAGAAGTGGGTTTATCCCAGAAGCCGATTTACTTTTTATAACAAAGAATCAGTGAAAGCTTTTCTCGCGCCAGCGCGTGACTGGCTACTGGACATCACCCCACATTACGCGCTGCGCGTGAGTGGCCCCTTAACGTTGGCGCCATATTACGAGCTATCGCTTGAGCGGCAGCGAACGTGTTAAAGGAATAAACATTTTATTAAATTTGAAATTAGTTCAGTTCATCAATATTCGATAGCATAAAGTATGTTATTGCTTTTTTTGCCAAAACTATCGTTATTTTTATTGCTTCCTTTTTAACCTTCCGTCTACCAGACGGGTCCATTGGACTCGACAGCAATATTTCTTGTGTCAATGGTAAAATGAGAAATTGTCGATTGACACCGGAATTTATAAAGGACTTGTCCAGATATTACGAATTCCTTAATTTAAGCTTTCATTGTAAAAGCAAAATTATATTAAAATATTACTGGTGCCGTTTGCAAGTTTGGAATTAAAATTAGGTGTTGCCGTAGATAAATGGGTGGTTTGTCTGGTAGACGGAAGGTTAATTTAGGTAAATCGCCTGTGAAAAATTCCAGACTTAGACAATTTTTGTTTATGTATTGTGAAAATTACATTTATGGTAAAGGTACGGAATTTGTTATGAAAAAAAGTTGACGTGCCAAAGGTAATTTTTGAAAAATGAACTTTAAAAGGGAGACCAAATGGTTACATAATCTGATATGTAGGAATGCACCGGATATCCGACTCCTGCCCGATATCCTGCTCATTCGGCACTTAAATCGGATATTCGTTCCGGCCGAATATTTTAATATCCGTTTGCCGGATAGTAAAACAATTTTTAAATTCTGTTTTTTACATTAAAAAAAAAGTAAAACTAATTGTTTCCTTAACAACCTTATCTTAGTAAAATACGATCTTAACAAAAATAAATATTTGTATATTTTCACAATTATGAAATTATAATGTTTACATGTAAATGAAGATATGTTTAAAATATGACAATATTTTGTCATAACGTATAACAGCAATTGTAAAACCAAAACTAGAATATGTACTACAACTTCATATTTTTTATTTCTCTTAAAAATTCTTCTTAAATTTCAGTATGAAGTAATTTTACACCTCTCAAAAGTTTTATTGTAATTTTCACCAGTCAAAATTTAATTGCAATGTTCAATTATTCTGTCATAACTGTAATTGTAAAACCAAAACTAGAATATCAACTACAATTTCATAGTTGTTTTGCTTTGAGGTTTTTTTTTTTCTTTTAATATATATACATATATTGCCATAATGAAGTATTTGAATTTTATAGTTCTTCTCAAGTGTTTTGTTAATAACTTTATTATTAATTTGAGTTATGAATATCAACAAAAGAGGAAGGTATAAATATCTAATCTAAAAGTTTTATGAAGTTGCTGTTCATACATCAAAAATTCTGAGTCAGAAATGTGTACAATGGGGCCATCTTATAAGTGCTAAAGTATTAAAAACCATGTAAAAAAATAAAGTTTCCAGCAAACTAAAGAGTTTATTTATGAATATTCATAATCCAGATTCAAAATGTGTTTGTTTAGAAAATCAAGAACAAATTGGTGCTGATATTGAAGAAACCATTCAAATTTGCTGGAGCATCAATTGCACAAGTTAAGCAGTCAACAATAGAAAAAAATGTGGTAAATTGCATAAAAAAAAAAAAACATATTTTAGTAAATATTTCCAAAGCAATTGAATTACGCCTTGTTATAAGTTACCCAGTCATGTTAAAATTGCAAGTGGCCTTTTAAATAAAGTTCATTCTGAAACTTGCTCTGCAATGCAAAAAGAGCTTAATAGGAAAACTGTAACTCTCACTCAGAGTCAAGAGGAGTAACATACATAACTATCTCATTTTTGTTAATTATGTGTCAACAGGGTAAAAACATTTTTTATTTTTTTCTGTTAGTTAATCGATACAACTCATCTATAAAAACATCAAGACACTACCTAAATCTGGTGACAGAAACTAGGAACTAAAGAAAAGGTGGAAAAAAAATATGCATGTAAAGTTAGAAGTTTTATAAGTAAAAATGAAAAGGCAAAATAATATTACATTTCAATATTTAATTATTACTATGTTTCTAAGTAACTTTGACTTAATAAATGAATTGAAATCTATTAATACTTGCATAATGTAAAATTACAATAATTTTTTTTTTTTTTGTTAAACAAACATAAAATTGAAATATTATTAAAATTAAAAATGAGAAATTATTCGGCCGGATACCAGATATTCGGTAAAATGTTGTACCGGATATCAGTTATCCGGTATCCGGCAAAAATTCACATCCGGTGCATCTCTACTGATATGGAAACAAAAGCTTCATCCTTTCAAGGGCAAGCAATTTCTATTTGTAAAATCTGAAATGAATGATTGACACCAGATTTTAAAACAAATTTGTTTCAAAGTAAGCAAAAGCTTTTGCTCGCATTTTTAATGAAAGAAAATTCTTAATTCCAATTATCTGATGCCACTTTGGAAGTAATGAATTTAAAATAAGTGGTCTGAAAATAAACCACCACCCTTGATGGAGTTAAACAGAATATGTACCGTAATCTTTCCGCGCATAAACCGCGGCTTGGTTAAGTCTCTTTCAAATAATAAATTTTATTTAAAAATTTATATAAAATAAACACGCAGATGAAATAAGTCACATTTTATTTATAACTATTTTTGATAGGAAATGGAGCTTTCTAAACTGAGGCTTATGTGCTGGAAATTGCGGTTTGTTTTAAAACTTAATTCATTGCTGACTCAAATGTATTGTCCTGTTTAATTTTTCATGCAAAAAGGGAAAAATATATAGATATAGAAAGCATGTAAAAAAGTCAATCGTAAAATATTTATTCTTAAAGCGTAGTGTGTGAAATAGAATGAGACAAATTTCTAAGTTATACAGACTCATAAAAAGAAGTTTTTTGAAGTTTCTTCTTACCATTTCAAATGAAAGTTTAATCTGTTAAATAACAATATCTAAAAGTTCCCCTTTAGCTAAATTTTCTAACCCTAAGTATGTATGATTAAGAAAATGTTTTATGTCTGTTTATTTTAATTTACTTTGTTAAACATTTTTTATTAGAGCTTGAAAAATATTAACGGAAAATGCTTATAAAAGGTATATTTAGAAAACAAAAGAATAAATAACGAAAAAGGATTTTAAATAAAACATTAACCCTTTCCGGCACACTGTGCCCGGTCTGGGATACCTGAATTTAATTCCAAACTTGCAATCGGCACCAATAATATTTTAGGGAAATTTTACTTTTACAATGAAAGCTTAAATTAGACAATTCAAAAGGACAATAAAAGTCGTTTGCAAATTCCGGTGGCAGTCGATAATTACTCATTTTATTACAAAATTTGCCCGTGCCGGTAAGGGTTAATGGATAAAAGAACATAATAATCCTCCACAGATTGAAAGTATTCAAACTGTATTAAGCTTTTAACTCGGCTTTATCATAAGAAATCGATACCGTAGTGTTTGTTTTTACTAATTATAATTTGTTTACAAAATTCCATTTGCTTCTTTTTAAGTGCTTTTGTAATTATGTAAATACTGAGCACCTTTATTCATCGTTCGATTCTTCCGTCTTTCCGCATATAATAGAACAAATACTGTCAAACCTAATTATTTAAGATTTAAAATATGTAATTGTTGCATAAATTTTGTCAAGTCATTTCAAATTTTATGAAAATCGGATGCATAGTTTAAAGACGGGGTCAATGAAATGTATTTCGTTAAATTACGGCCAATGGGAAAAAATAGTTCCAAGTGCATTTTAATTATGTTACATTCTTTCGAACATAATAAAATTGATATGCATATATACAATACATGCGAAAATATACATTCTGTGCAATCTGTGGTGCAAAGAATATTTCTTATTAATTTACTGGGCCTATAGCATATCTTAATACTGATACCGTCACATTTTTTCGTATTTCAATAATTTCATTTAAAATGTAATTTTTTCATTCATTTTATTTAAAATATACAACAGTAATGAAAAACAGAAACGTTTAAAATTCATGATTTTCTCTTACTTCTTTAAAAATATATAATAAAGGAAATGAAAAGTAAAGTAAAAATATAATACAATAAACCATGATATTTGATTTAAACATCAAAACATTGTTTTAATTTATCACGTGAAAAAAGGCTAACTGAAGAATTAAAAAAATGCTATTGTCGAGATTTGCGCCCGGATAACATAAAAGTATCCAGAATTCTTAATCATTATGTTCTTTTAAAATTTTATCAACATATATATATTCGAAAAAAATAATTACGATTAATAATGGTCGCCTTGAATTTGAAAAGTTAAATTATCAGAACGGAAATATTTATGACCGTCACATGACTCGGATAATTACAATATAGGTTAAATTATGGTGATGGGATAACATTTGGCGATTTATCACTTGCTAACATTAAAGTTCTAAAATGGCCGCCTGGCATATAAAAAGTGAAACATTCTTCCCAGAACTGTTTATGACAGATGCATGGCTTAGAGAATTAGTCTAGAGATCATTTTGCCATTGAAATGAGACAAAAAGCAATTTAAAGACAATAAAATGTAATACAACAGTATTTTTTTTTTTCACGGACCAGAATTTAACGAAGGTCTTTTGTAAAAGGGTTATAAGTACTGCGCATTTCATTTTCTATTACAAACATTCTGTAGTACACTTCTTTAACATATAAAAATCACATGTCAGTCCGAGTATTTTTAGGCGAGATATAGCAAATACAGATTGACTGAGAAATCATATGAATACACACTTTTCGACTATGTTGTAAAGTGTTATATTTAACCCCTTAACCGATTTGCCTGTACGCCATTCGGGCAAGACAAATTTGCTTAATTCATCATTTAAAGCTTTTTGACACCACTATTGTTTAAAAATATAATTTCATACTATTTAAATTGGGAAAAGTTTAGACTAAATCTTACAAATTTTTTATTTAAATAATAGTGGTGTAAATCCGTTACTTTCAATTTATTCAACGGAAAAGAAATAACTTGTTAAACTTAAGGGGTTAAACTATACGCTATTTAGAAGATATCAGGGTGACGAGTCGTCAGAGAAAAGTACAAGCAAAAGAGGTAATAGAAACCAGTATTTTGTGAAAGCGAAATTCACCTTCAATCACTTTACATTACTTCAAGTACTTTCTGTAAGAAAATACTGGTAGTTTCCTTTTTTTATGACTGTGTTTTTCCCTCACCACTCACCAGCCTGGTTATGCTGAACTTTTTCTGTCATTTGTTTGATAATTAAGATGTTTGTTAGCAAAGTTTTTGAATTTATAATTAATTTTTCTATTATAAAAGATAAGCGAATTACATACACTTTTTAATATCCACAATTCGACATAAATTATATTTAAATATCTTGCAAAAATTTCCATTTTGATAAATTAAGGCTTTTATATATATAAAAAAATGTGAAAATTATTTAAACATTTTTGAAGAAAAAGTGAAGATTTAATGATAACCAATAAAACGACCGGTTACAGCAAGAAATTTGCGCTTTTTGTTTAATTCAATTTTATAATGTCCTGCAAGATAATAAACTGTTCATGTTAAAGTATTAATGTGTATTTGAAGTATTAATGTGTATTTTAGAAAAGGAAAAAAATATATATAACGAAAAAGGATTGTAGATAAATTATTTATCGGCGGAACAGCGCATGAAAGCTCAGACATGTTTAAAGGAATAAATAATTTATTAAATTTGAAACTAGTTCGTTTCATCAATATTCGATAACGTATAGTATGTTATTATTACTTTTTTGGCGAAACTTTCCTTACTTTTATTGCTTCATGTTTAATTTAGATTCATCGCCTGTGAAAAATTCCAGAATTGGATACTTTTGTTTTATTGTTATGTTTCATTATGTTTTATATTATGCTTTTTATTCTAAGTTATACAGGTTCACAAACTTTTTGAAGTTTGTACTTACCATTTCAAAAATTTAATCTTTTAAATAACAATATCTAAAAATTCTATTTTAGTTAAATTTTCCAAGCTTAAGGATGTATGAATAAGAAAATGTTTTGTGTCTGATTATTTTCATTTTTTACTAGCGCTTCTAAAATATTAAAGTAAAATATACATTTAATGGATTGTTTTTAAAAAGAGGAAAATAAACGAAAAATAATTGCGGATAAAATATTTATAAATGAAACAACACAACATTCATCTACAGATGCAAATTATTAAAAGCGTATGAAATTTTAAACTATCACATTTCATGAGAAATAGATATCGTACTCCATGTCATTATTAATTGTAATTTGCTAGTGAAACTTCATTTGCCTCTTTTCAGTTGTATTTGTAATTATGTAAATTCTTAGCACCTTTACTCGTCTTTCAGTCTGTCCGTATAACTAATTCAAAAACTACCCAACTGAATGATTTAAAATGCATAATTGTTGCATAATATTGTCGAACTATTTCAAATTTTATGAAAATAAGATATATAGTTCGATTGCATTGGCTATCAAAATTATTCCGTTACATTACGGCCATTGGGAAAAAATAGTTTCCAATACATTTTAATGGTGTTATACTGTTCCGAACATAATAAAGTTGATATGCATCTATGAAGTATATACTAAAAATACATTCTGTACAATAAAGTATGCAAAGAGTATTTGTTATTAATTTACAGGGGCACACAAAAGTATTACATTACATAATGGTATAGGGGGAAATGCTGTTTGGGGCGTGTTTTAATTATATTAAACTTTTTCAGTTTTAATCGATTCGATATATGTTGCTGAAGTTTACTACAAGTTGCTTCATGTATAATAGAAAGCAGTTAGCGTTTTCAGGGACACGCAAAAAATTTCTTATACAATACTATATCCAAAGTAGTGTACACAAAGATCTGAATATTTTTAAAACTGCCTTATAGTACGACCGCACCTCATATGCTACGTTTGGCATGCAATTTTTGACTTGTTCATTTAAGTTATATCTATTGTCTGTTTATGAAATGCTGATGCTAAATGTAATATATATTTAACTATTCAACATACTGACAGATAGATGCATTCGAGCGCTTCTAATATGATCGCAATTCGCATAGACTCATTAACTGATTGACAACTCGCATAGTGTGTTGTCGAAATGAGTTAAAAACAATATTTTCTTTTAACAAAAGAACAAAATGTACATAATTTGTTATGACAAAGTAAAAAAAAAAAAGGGAATTTTGCAATATAATTTTATGAAAAAGACGGCATGGTAACATGATGTTTGATTTGCATATGTATGAAAGCTTGAAAAAAATATATATTTATCAAGTCTTAATTTTTTTATTGCCTAACCCTCCCTTTTTCTCATGATTTTTTTTTCACAATGGTACCTACCCTAATAGCATGCATGGTCACAGTGACGTCATTGTGAGTCACGTTGGTCACATCACATCTGTGACCAAAATGCCACCACTCAGTGACGTCACACAGTGACTGAGATGTGACTTTCTTAAAAATCTTTAGAAATTTATAAATATTCTTCAAAACATGTTATTTACATTAAAAAACATGTTTCTGGCAATTTAAATATCGTCGCTTTTGTCACAATTTCGTCACAATGTTAATGTCAAATTAGTCACAAATGACACATTTTTCACAAATTTGTCACATTGTGACCACTTTGTGAAGCGTCACAAAAGAGCTCTAAAACGGCCATAACGACTTCACATTTTAGTCACTGTGACTTCACATCGACGTCACGTGATGTCACATCGACAATCGATGGTCACAAAGTCAAAATGTGACTTCACAACGACGTTGCAGTGACGTCACCATGCTTTACGGGTATTTAAAGATTAAGAGATAACCCTCATAGCATGCATGTTCACAGTGACGTCACAATGACGTCACTGTGAGTCACTTTGGTCACATCACATCTGTGACGAAAATGCCACCACTCAGTGACGTCACAATGTGACTCAGATGTGACTTTTTAAAAAAAATTTCACAATTCGTCACAATGTTAATGTCAAAGTAGTCACAAATGACACACTTATCACGAATTGGTCACATTGTGACGTCACAAAGTGGTCACAATGTGACGTCACAAAAAAGCTCTAAAACGGCTATAACGACTTCACATTTTAGTCACTGTGATTTCACATCGACGTCACGTGACGTCACATCGACAATCAATGGTCACAAAGTCACAATGTGACTTCACAACGATGTTGCAGTGACGTCACCATGTCTTACGGGAATATACCCATCAATATCTAGTATTATCTCTAATCAATGATGAAGGGTAAAATGAACAGTTTTTCTCACTGCAAGCCATAAATGGATCTTAATATCCTCATTGCAGACTGAGATGCACTCATCTGTTTCGCTTGTTGAGACAAGGAAAAAACAAGTAAGAAAAATCATGCGTTAAGCATAGATTATGAAGCACTTTCTAACATTTAATGAGATCTTTAAAAAAACTTCGTTAATTAGGGAAATAAGGGTATATAGCTAAAAATGTATTTCAATGCTTTTGGACAGCCCTGTATTTGATCTGTCTGTTGATATACATACTATAAAATGGAAAAATTTAGTTTAGCAAGAAAAAAGCGTAAAATTTCTTTTTGTGCAATTTGTATTAATAAATGGGAAATACACTTGAAAACTTTTGTTCAGCCCTGTAGTTTACCTTGTAACTTTATTACACGTCAGTAAGAAGCTAAAATTCATTTTAAACTAAAACTCTTAAAACAACTGAAATCACATTGTTATAAATTATCATTCATGGACAATCTTAGCATGCATGGTCACAGTGACGTCACTGTGAGTCACTTTGGTCACATTACATATGTGACCATAATGCCAACACTCAGTGGCGTCACATTGTGGCAGACATCTGACTTTCTTAAAAATCTTTAGAAAATAACAAATATTCTTCAAAACATGTTATTTACTTTAAAAAACATGTTTCTGGCAATTTAAATATGGTCGCTTTTGGCACAGTTTCGTCACAATGTTAATGTCAAAGTAGTCACAAATGACACATTTTTCACAAATTTGTCACACCGTGACTTCACAAAATGGTCACAATGTGACGTCACAAACGCGCTCTAAAACGGCCATAACGACTTCACATTTTAATCACTGTGACTTCACAACGACGTCACGTGATTTCACATCGACTATCGATGGTTACAAAGTCACAATGTGACTTCACAGCGACGTCGCAGTGACGTCACCATGCCTTACGGGGGTGTCCATGTACACAATTCTTTGCGTGGCCCTGTATATCATTTTATCTATATTCTGCAAACATTTCTTTGTAAATTGAATGGAGTTCAGCTTAAAAATGTATACCTTATTTAACCTTTTCGCGAGGGTAACCTTTTACAAAATTTTTAATGTTTGTCACCAGTTTTTAAAAACAGTAAATTGAGCCTTACCATATCAAGAAAATACTCCAATTGAATAAGGCAAATTTCACAGTAAAATTTTACTGGTGGGGATAAACAAGGATTTTTAAGCCTTTTTGCGGCACGTATACGTGTCGCTCGTGCCCAAGGGGTTAAGAACTCCCTTTAAGTAATTTACGCTCATACTCAGTAACGTTGGCGAGCTCTTTTGGATAGCCCTGTATATCAACTATAACATTTATACCCACCCTTATAATGTACAAAGATTTAGTGAAACTTAAATGCGTATATCATATTTAAAATGTATTACATCCATCCATCAACCGTCATCGAAAACATATATAGTCCGTCGGAAGGAATATACTATTTGAAATTTTTTGTGTGTCCCTGTAAATGCAATGTACTTCATATTATGCAAGACAGTATTGTATAATTTATACTAAGACTCAGTGACATATATCAATTTTTTTATACATATTTTTAAAATATCGCACACTATTCCCCCTTTACCATTATGCAATGGAACTCTTTTGTGTGGCCCTGTAAAGGAATAATACTATATTTTCACCGCATATTTTATAGAATGCATATTTTAGTGCACCTCTTAAAAGCATATAAATTTTTAAATGTTTGATAGGGTGTAACATCTTTGAAATTCCTTTGAAACGATTTTTCCCCATACGCCGTAATGTAATGGAAAACTTTTAACTGACTCTGTAAATAAATTAATTACAATAGAAACTACATTTTCAATAGGGTTCGTGCTTGGATAAACCTAAATAACGTCCAAAAATTTCATTGTAATTCGAGTATATTTACGAGAGTTAGAGCGCGGACAGACGGCCAGACAAATCGAATGCATAAGCACTTTTCAACTTTGTTGGAAAGTGCTAATAAAAATGAGCATATAACGAAAAGAAAGATCGACCATAAAATGTTTAGTCTCAAAGCTTATTGTTTAGAGAAGAAAGTTATACAGAATTACAAATGAGCTTTTTGCTGTTTGTATTAGCCATTTCTAAAACAAATGTGACCTATTAAAGAAAAATATCTAAAAATTTAACTTCTTTTCAAACCTTAAGGAAATATTTGTAAGAAAATCATTCGATATTGATTTTTTAAATATTTTTTGATAATTTGTTTTCCCTGTCGTATAGATTATCGTAAAATTAAGGAAAAAGGCGAAATTGATTGACTATTGTTTATAACTGATGCATTTCTAATGTGATTAAATTTACGGAACTTTTACATGGAAATATATTATTAAAGGCTACTGTTACTTAATAAATAAATCTTAAAACTTGAAGTACTGACTTTCTCAAATTATATTTAGGAAGGCTTTATAAAATTACTAGTTAAAATTCCAAGCGTTACCTTTAACAATGATAATAACCTTAACTCTTACAGAGTCTATTGCCCCACCAGTGTCCGACAGGTTTTGCTCTCGAAGCTGGTAGGCGGGCGGTGCTCAAGCTCGAACCTAATCGCGCCCTTCGGTCTAATAATTCTTGCCCGAACGGCATTCGGGCAAGACGAATTTGCTTATTGCAAGCTTTTTGACACCATTATTATTTTAAAGAAAATTTTCATATTATTGAAAGGCGGATGTACAGATTAAACTTTAGGAATATTTTATTTAAATAATAGTGGTGTGAATCCGCTATTTTCAATTTATTGAACGGAAAAGAATTAACCAGTTAAGGGGTTAACATCAGCATACATACGGGCTCGCTTATGCAGGGGTTTCCGATTTTAAATAGTTTTTCACTGAAAAATCGTATACTCGGCTTATACACAAAAATATACGGCATATCCCTTCTTGTAAATAAGAATGAAATAATTGTCATTTCTTGAAAGATTAACGTATACATGCCGATTTACCCGAAGGATGAATAAAATCGGATGATAAGTCTCTTTATAACGAATCGTTTAATAATAATGTTGGCATGAATTAATAATATATTTAAAAATGATAAAAGGTGTGAGGATTGCGCGAGGATAAGTGTACAGATTATTTCTTACATTGAAATTATTTCTAGTATTTCTGTGCAATTTTGAGACACCTATAACAGTGTGTGTTCTTTACAACTCTCATTTTTTTGGAGCAAAATCGAATATTCTAGGATTGATAAAAAATACATTGAAAAAGAATAATGAAAGCAATCAGTGTTTATAATTAGAGCAATAAATAATATTAAAAGCTTCCCTGATTTTCCCGTACGTCATACGCGCAACGTGCTTTTTGGCAATCAAATTTTCTCGTACCACATACAGGTATCTACATTCCAATCATCATTCTTTATTTTCAACAAACATGTTCATTGTAAATTTTGTATTATTTAATTCAAACATTTGTTGATTCAGTTAGGCATGATTCTCAGTTTTTAAAAACCGGCGACAAAGATAAAGGAAATCAGTAAGAGATGCAAAGAAAGACATTATTTGAAAAAAAAAATTCATAAATATTGATCGGTAAAGTGATTAACAAGCGTGATTATGATTTTTACTAAGCCGATAAAGTGGTACACTTCTTTTCAGATATTTTTTCAATGTTTATAAAAGAAAATAATTATTCTTATACGTTTTTTACATAAAATTATTGAATTATCATCATTAAATTATTGACTTATCATTAATTTTATTCCTTAGTTAAGCCCATAATTAACTCACCCATGACTTTCACGCGCAGTACAGGCTATTTTTTTATTATTCAGATTGTTTGATTCTCGTAAGATTTCATTAAATAGTGTAATTGGCTTTGCTCTCGCACTATTTTATCTGCTATAAATAAGGTGAATATTTCTATTTTAAAAAATGGTGGTGAACAAATAATCTGAATATTTAAAAACGTAGGAAAGTTATATGGTGCGATGGTTATGGGCTTAACATTGTTAACCCATTAGTGCCTAGCGTCCCTTTTTAGGGACGCTTCAAAAGGTGCATTCAGCACTGTTTTTGACACCGGTAAATAAGAAAAGCAATATTTATTTTATTTAAATGATGCATTTTCGTGATTAATGAGCTATACTTAAATCTTCTAAATGTAGTGGTTCCAACCAAATAAAATTTACGCAAAAGATGCTGGGCACGAATGGGTTAAGTAAAATATATTGCTTCTACTAAAGAAAATTTAAACTTTTCTTTTCCTACCGATTAATATAGCTATGCGGTTTTAACTAATTGGTGGAGTTAATCCAAGTAATTTATCTTTTTAAAAATAGACAATTATTGGATAATAATATTAATCAAAGATTTAAAATGATATTATAAGATAAGGATATGTTAAAAGTATGTACGTAAAGTTCCATTGAATTCGTCTGAAAATTCTTTATTCTAGTAGGACTGTTGGTTTGAACTTTTTTTAAAATTCAAAATTCCGGATTCATGTCTGAAAATCTCCATAATATTTTTTTACTTATTTTTTAAGACATTTTCTAATTGTGTAAAATAAAAATTCTTTAAAAATTTTCCGATTTGAAATCAAAATGTGCTAATTAAAAAAGTCTTAATTTGCAACACTAGAGTAAACAATACCAATGATAGATACCATTATCGCATATTCCAATGCACAAGTAAATCAATAAACTTCAATACATAAAATGTTGGTTATTTTAAGTATTACAGCTATAATTTCGATAAAGTGCTATAATTTAAACACAGCAAGTTGTTTTATTTATCCAATTCTCTTTTATAAGGCCATTTTGAAATGTTCATTTTATGTCCCATTTGCATTGCACGGAAAAACATTTCGTTTAGTAGAACAGCTGTTATTTATAGAGTCAGCTAATAAAAAAGCTATTTGAGCAGAATTCCATGCATACCACTAGGTCGGTGATATTTTTTTAAATAGCCACACCAAGACAAAGGAAATGTTTTTATACACGATACATAGTCATAAAGTTACTTTGAAATTTATATTTGAACGAAAAAAAATAAAAAAAGAAAGCATGATCATAAAAAAGAAACAAAATTTCTCCTTCGTCTTTATTTGTGTTTTGAAATCAGGATACTGATTAAAACTTTTACTAATGTAAATATATCCGTGTTTTAATAAAATTAAAAGGCATTCATTAATTTACTTATGAAGATTAAACTATTAAAATTATATTCATCATCAAATGATAATGTATCTCTAGAAAAAGATTATAATAAAAATTAATTCTTTTCATATTCGAAATTTTGGATTCAAGCCGATTCATTTTCGGATTCATAATATTTTTGGTTTATTTTTTAAAAGACTTTTTCTGATTAGATATTTAAAAATTCTTTAATTTATTTTTCGTTTTGAATTCGAAATGTGCCAATTAATAAAGTCTAAATTGGCAACACTGGAGTGTATCTAATTCCAAAGATATGTACTTTTACCACACAGTCCAATATACAAGTAAATAGATAAACTTCAGTACATAAAAAGTTCTTTATTTTGAGTATTATAGTTATAATTTCGAAAAAGTGCTATAATTTAAGCATAAGACGTTGTTTTATCTATCCAATTCTTTTTATTGTAAGGGCACTTTATTATGTCCATTTTTTGCCCCATTTGCATTGCTCGGAAAAAACATTTCGTTTAGTAGAGCATCTGTTATTTATAGGGTAAGCTAATAAAAAAGCTATTTGTTCCATGCATAATACTGGGCTGGTGATATTTGTTTTTAATAACCACATCAAGATAAAAAATGCTTCTACTCGGGATACATAGTCAAAGTTACCTTTTGAAATTTGTATTAGTATAAAAAAGAAAAGAAATCATGATTATAAAAAAGAAATAAAAATTCTCTTTCATCTTTTCTTTGTTTTTTGAAATCAGAATACTAATTAAAACTATCATTAATGTAAAGGTATCCGAGTTTTGCTAAAATTATGTGTCATTCATTCACTTTACTTATGAAGATTAAGCTAATAAAATTCCATTAACCATTAAATGATAATATATTTCTAGAAAAGATGATAATAAAAATTACTTCTTTTTAATATTAAAAATTTCAAATTCAAGCCAGAAATTTACCATTTTCCAGTTACATAAATTAAAATTTCGTTAAAAAATTCCGGATTAAATTCGAAATGTGTGAATTAAAAAAAATCTAAATAGACAACACCGGGGTATCTAATATCAATGATATGTACTTCTACTGTTGATTCCAGTGCACAGGTAAATCATTAAATTCAGTACATAAAATGTTGGTTATTGTGAGTATTACATTAAAATTTCAATAAACTGCTATAATTTAAGCATAACAAGTGATTATATTTATACCATTCTTTGATATGTGCATTTTATGCCCCATTATGCATTGCTCGGAAAAACATTTCATTTAGTAGAACAGCTCTTATTTATAGAGTAAGCTAATAAAAAAGCTATATGGGTAGAATTCTAAGCATAGCACTTCATTGGTGATATTTGTTTTTAATAGCCACATCAAGACAAAGGAAATGTTTTTATACACGATACATAATCATAAAGTTACCTTTGAAATTTGTGTTAGTACGAATAATAAAAGAAATCGTGATCATAAAAAAGAAATAAAATTACTCTTTCATCATTACTTTTTTTTAAAAATCAGAATGCTAGTTAAAACTATTACTGATGTAAATATATTCAAGTTTTGCTAAAATTATGAGGCATTCATTCATTTTAATTATGAAGATTAAACTGATAATATTATGTTAAACATTAAATGATAAGTTATTACCAGAAAAGATAAAATAAAAAATATTTCTTTATAATATTCGAAATTTCGGACCCAAGCCAGAAAATCTTCATATTTTTTGTTTATTTTTAACAGACTTTTCTAATTAGATTACTTGAAAAATCTTTACAAAATTTTCGGTTTGAATTCGAAATGTGCGAATTAAAAAAAAATATATAAAATAACAACACTGGAAACTCTAATACCAATGACATGTACATTTATCGCACGTTACAATGCACAAATAAATCGATAACCTTCAGTACATAAAACGAATTTTAAGGATTATAGCTATAATTCTGATAAAGTCTATAATTCACGTGTAACAAGTAGTTTTATTTATCCAATTCTCTTTTGTAAAGGCATTTTGATATGCTCATTTTATGCCCCATTTGTATTCCGTGGAAAAACATTTTGTTTGGTTGAACAGCTGTTATTTATAGAGTAAGCTAATAAAAAAGCTATTTGAACAGAATTCCATGCGTAACACTAGTTCGGTGATATTTGTTTTTAATAGCCACATGAAGACAAAGAAAATGCTTCTACTCGGTATACATAGTCATAAAGTTACCTTTGATATTTGTATTAGTATAAAATATTAAAAGAAATCATGATAATAATAAAAAAAAATGTCTCTTTCACCTTTACTTTGCTTTTTGAAATCAGAATATTAATTAAAACTATTATTAATGTAAACTTATCTGAGTTTTGCTAAAATTATGTGTCATTCATTCAATTTACTTATGAAAATTAAGTTAATAAAATTCTATTAAACATTAAATGATAATATATATGTCTAGAAAAGATGATAATAAAAATTACTTACTTACAAAATCGGTGGTATTTGTTTTTAATAGCCACGTCAAGACAAAGGAAATGTTTTTAAATACGATACATAGTCATAAAGTTACTTTGAAATTTGTATTAGTATGAAAAATAAAAGAAATCATGATCATAAAAAAGAAATAAAATTTCTCCTTCGTTTTTATTTTCTGTTTTGAAATCAGAATACTGATTAAAAATATTATTAATGTAAAGGTAGCCCAAAATTTTGCTAAATTTACGAGGTATTGCTTATGAAGATTAAACTAATATAATTCTATTAAGAACTAAATGATAATTTATTTTCAGAAAAGATTATAATAAAAATTAATTCTTTTTAATATTCGAATTTTCGGACTCAAGCCAAAAAATCTCCACAATATTTTTTTTTGTTTATTTTCTAACAGACTTTTTCTGATTACATAATTAAAAACTCTTTAAAAAATTCAGTTTTAATTTGAAATGTGCGAATTAAGAAAATCTAAATTGGCAACACAGCAACGCAGCAAACATCAATAAGTATTTTTATCGCACATTCCAAAGAACAAGTAAATCGATAAACTCCATCACATAAAATGTCAGTAATTTAAGTTTTACAGATATAATTTCAATAAAGTGCTATAATTGAAGCATAACCAGTTGCTATATTTGTCCGATTCTCTTTTCTAGGGGAACTTTGAAATGTTCATTTTATGCCCATTTTGCATTGCTCGGAAAAACATTTCGTTTAGAAGAACAGCTGTTATTTATAGAGAAAACTAATAAAAAAGCTATTTGAGCAAAATTCCATGCACAGCACTGGATCGATGATATTTGTTTTTAATAGCCAAGTCAAGACAAAAGAAACCTTTTTATACACGATACATAGTCATAACCTTTGAAATTTGCATTAGTAAGAAAAATAAAAGAAATCATCATAAAAAAAAAAAAAAATTTCTCCTTTGTTTTTATTTTATGTTTTGAAATTAGAATACTAATTAAAATTATTATTAATGTAAAGGTTTTGCTAAATCTACGAGGTATTACTTATGCAGATTAAACTAATAAAATTCTATTAAGCAATAAATGATAATTTATTTCCGGAAAAGATTATAATAAAGAATAATTCTTTTTAATATTCGAAATTTCGGACTCAAGCCAGAAAATCTCCATAATATTTCTTGTTTCTTTTCTAACAGACTTTTTCTGATTAGATTAATTGAAAATTCTTTAAATTTTTTTCGGTATAAATACAAAATGTGCGAATTAAAAAAAAAATCTAAATTAGCAACTCTAAGGAAATCTAATACTGATGACATGCACTTTTATCGCACTTTCCAATGTACAAATAAATCGATTACCTTTAATACATAAAACGTTGGATATTTTAAGAATTATAGATATAATTTTGATAAAGTGCTATAATTCAAGTGTAACAAGCAGTTTTATTTATCCAATTCTCTTTTGTAAAGGCACTTTTATATGCTCATTTTATGCCCCATTTGCATTGCGTGGAAAAACATTTTGTTTAGTTGAACAGCTGTTATTTATAGTGTAAGCTAATAAAAAAGCTATTTGAACAGAATTCCATGCATAACACTGGTTCGGTGATATTTGTTTTTAATGGCCTCATAAAGACAAAGAAAATGCTTCTACTCGGGATACATAGTCATAAAGTTACCTTTGAAATTTGTATTAATATGAAAAATAAAAGAAATCATGGTCATAAAAAAGAAATAAAATGTCTCTTTCATCTTTACTTTGTTTTTTGAAATCAGAATACTAATTAGAACTATTATTAATGTAAACATATCCGAGTTTTACTAAATTTATGTGTCATTCATTCAATTTACTTATGAAGATTAAGCTAATAAAATTCTATTAAACATTAAATGATAATTTATTTTCAGAAACGATTATAATAAAAATTACTTCTTTTTATTATTTGAAATTTCAGTTTCAAGCAAGAAAATTACCTAAATTAAAATTTCTTTAAAAATTTCTGGTTTAATTTCAAAATGTGTGAATTAAAAAAGTCTAAATTGACAACACTGGAATATCTGATAACAATTATATGTACTTTTACTGTTAATTCCAGTGCACAACAGTACATAAAATGTTGGTTATTTTAAGTATTAGAGCTATAATTTCGATAAAGTGCTATAATTTAAGTATAACAAATGGTTTTATTTATTCAGTTCTTTGATATGTACATTTTATATGTGCATTTCCTCGGAAAAACACTTCGTTTAGTAGAACAGCTGTTATTTATAGAATAAGCTAATAAAAAAGCTATTTGAGCAGAATTCCATGCATAGCACTGGATCGGTGATATTTATTTTTAACAGCCGCATCAAGACAAAAAAAAAAAAAAAATGTTTTTAAACACGATACATCGTTATAAAGTTACCTTTGAAATTTGTATTAGTACGAAAAATAAAAGAAATTGTGATCATGAAAAAGAAATAATTTTTCCTTCGCCTTTATTTTGTGTTTTGGAATTAGAATACTAATTAATAATGTTATTATAATGCAAAGATATCCCCGAGTTTTGCTAAAATTATGAGGCATTCAATCAGTTTACTTATACAGATTAACTTAATAAATTCTGTTAAACATTAAATGATAATATATTTTAAGAAACGATTATAATAAAAATTAATTCTTTTCAATTTTCGAAATTTCACACTGAAGCCAAAATAATTCTGTAATATTTATTTATTTTTTAATAGACTTTTTCTAATTATATAAATTAAAAAATCTTTATAATTTTTTCGGTTTATATTCAAAATGTGCAAATTAAAAATGCCTAAATTAGCAACACAAGAGTTTCTAATATCAACAAGTATTTTTATCGCACATTGAAAAGAATAAGTAAATCGATAAACTTAATCACATAAAATGTCAGTAATTTAAGTTTTACAGATATAATTTTGATAAAGTGCTATAATTCAAGCATAACAAGTGGTTATATTTATCCAATTCCCTTTTCTAGAGTAACTTTGAAATGTTCATTTTATGCCCCGTTTGCATTGCTCGGAAATACATTTCGTTTAGCAGAGCAGCTGTTATTTATAGAGTAAGCTAATAAAAAATTTATTACAACAGAATTCCATGCATAACACTGGGCTGGTGATATTTGTTTTTAATAGCTACATCAAGACAAAGAAAATGCTTTTATTCAGAATACATAAAATTACCTATGAAATTACCTTCGAAAAATAAAAGAAATCATGATTATAAAAAATAAATAAAATTTCTTTTTCATCTTTACTTTGTGTTTTAAAATCAGAATACAAATTAAAACTGTTTTAATATAAAGATATCCGAGTTTTGCGCAAATTATGAGGCATTCATTGAATTTACTTATAAAGATATAATAATATTCAACATTAAATAGTAATTTATTTTCAGAAAATATTATAATGAAAATTAATTCTTATTACTTAGATTGATTTTCTTTTCCATACTCAAAAAATAGTTAAATTATAATCATAAATTTGTATTGTTGAGCATATGTGTGTGTTATGTCCTTTGTCTTGTAGATTTGGATAAAAATATATTTTAAAATCTATCAAGCTTTTGAGAAGAATTTTTCCTCAATATTGAATCGTATAGAATAATCTAGAAAGTCAGATATTCTTATAAAATTATGATGTACTGCTCGTACGTACGCGATCGCATTATATGGCTTAACATTCAAATGTAATATAAAAAATAGAAAGGAAAAAACAGAAGACTTAAGAAATCTCTTTTCCAGATATGTTGGAAACTTCATATATCAAGATTAGTCTGCTAAACTCCAAATTTGTCTTTAACTCTGTGAGTCGCAGAGGATTTAAAAAAATTCTGTCGAAAAATCTCAAGCAGCGCGATAGCATTTCTTTTATTTTATGCCGAAAAGACACAAGCAGCGAAATAGCATTTCTTCTTTTTTATGTCTTTTCTATTTTATGTCTATTTTATGTCGACCGTTAATTCCAATGCACAACTAAATCGTTAAACTTCACTACATAAACTTCTATGAAAATTTCTGGTTTAAATTGAAAATGTGTGAATTAAAAAAGTCTAAATTGACAACACAGGACTATCTAATACCAATTATATGTACTTTTACCGTTAATTTCAATGCACAACTAAATGGTTAAACTTCAGTACATAAAATGTTGGTTATTTTAAGTAGTAGAGCTGTAATTTCGATAAAGTGTTATAATTTAAGCATAACAAATGGTTTTATTTATCCAATTCTTTGATATGTGCATTTTATGCCCCATTTGCATTGCTCGGAAAGACACTTCGTTTAGTAGAGCAGCTGTTATTTATAGAGTAAGCTAATAAAAATGCTATTTGAGCAGAATTCCATGCATAATACTGGGCCGGTGATATTTGTTTTTAATAACCACGTCAAGACAAAAGAAAATGCTTCTACTCGGGATGCATAGTCATAAAGTTACCTTTAAAATTTGTATTAGTATGAAAAAGAAAAGAAATCATGATTATATAAAAAAAAAAAAAAAAAAAAAAAAAAAAAATTCTCTTTCATCTTTTCTTTGTTTTTTGAAATCAGAATACTAATTAAAACTATTATTAATGTAAAGGTATCCGAGTTTTGCTAAAATTATCAGGCAGTTTACTTATAAAGATTAAACTAATAAATTCTGTTAAACATTAAGTGCTAATTTATTTTCAGAAACGATTATAATAAAAATTAATTCTTTTCAATATTCGAAATTTCACACTGAAGCCAAAAAATCTCTGTAATATTTTTTAATTTATTTTGTAACAGACTTTTTCTGATTAAATAAATTAAAAAATCTTTATAATTTTTTCGGTTTAAATTCGAATTGTGCGAATTAAAAATGTCTAAATTGGCAACGAAAGAGTCTCTAATATCAACAAGTATTTTTATCGCACATTGAAAAGAATAAGTAAATCGATAAACTTAACCTCTTAACTGTCGTGCCCGAGACAATCTCGGGCTGCAAGCTTCACAGCTTTTATTCAGAATTATTTGATTCCCACCAGTTTTATAAAATAGTGAAATTGATTTTATTCTGGTATTATTTTATTTGCCATAAAATAAGATGAATTTTTTTTTTTTTCTAAAAAGTGGTGGCAATAATCAATCTGAATTTTTAAACCGTAATTTAATGTGACCGTTAAGGGGTTAATCACATAAAATGTCAGTAATTTAAGTTTTACAGATATAATTTCGATAAAGTGCTATAATTCAAGCATAACAAGTGGTTATATTTATCTAATTCTCTTTTCTAGGATAATTTTGAAATGTTCATTTTATGTCCCGTTTGTATTGCTAGGAAAAAACATTTCGTTTAGCAGAGCAGCTGTTATTTATAGAGTAAGCTAATAAAAAATCTATTACAACAGAATTCCATGCATAACACTGGGCTGATGATATTTGTTTTAATAGCCACATTAAGACAAAGAAAATGCTTTTATTCAGTATACATAAAATTACCTTTGAAATTACCTTTGAAAAATAAAAGAAATCATGATCATAAAAAAGAAATAAAATTTCTTTTTCATCTTTACTTTGTGTTTTAAAATCAGAATACAAATTAAAACTGTTATTAATATAAAGATATCCGAGTTTTGCGCAACTTATGAGGCATTCATTGAATTTACTTATAAAGATATATTTATATTAAACATTAAATGGTATTTTATTCACAGAAAATATTATGATGAAGATTAATTCTGATTACTTAGATTGATTTTCTTTTCCATATTCAAAAATTGTTAAATTATAATCATAAATTTGTGTTGATGAGCATATGTGTGTGTTATGCCCCTTGTCTTGTAGATTTGGATAAAAATATATTTTAAAATCTATCAAGCTTTTGAGAAGAATTTTTCCTCAATATTGAATCGTGTAGAATAATCTAGAAAGTCAGATATTCTTATAAAATTATGATGTACTGCTCGTACGTACGCCATCGCATTATACGGCCTAACATTCAAATTTAATATAAAAAATAGAAAGGAAAAAACAGAAGACTTAAAAAATCTCTTTTCCAGATATGTTGGAAACTTCATATAGCAAGATTAGTCTGCTAAACTCCAAATGTGTCTTTAACTCTGTGAGTCGCAGAGGATTTGAAAAAAATCTGTCGAAAAATCTTAAGCAGCGCGATAGTATTTCTTTTATTTTATGCCGAAAAGACACAAGCAGCGCAATAGCATTTCTTCTATTTTAAGTCGATAAATCCCAATCGGCGAACTATCAGTGATCCATAATAATCAACATGTGCTAGGCTTTCTCGACATAAATATTGAATAGCACAATCGCGCTGCTTGGGACTCAAGCAGTTAATCTTTTCGACTCCGGCGTCTCTTGCACAAATTTTATCTGGTCGGCACCAATTTTCTAAAAAAATTAATTTGAGTTACATATCGTCAAAAATGCTTCAATGACGTAAACCATGTGATTTTCTCCTTTATTACTGGTTCAAAAACAAATTTTGCAAAAAAAAATAATATCCAGTCAAACTAGACACACCAGTGCTAAGTGTTAAATTTATTGAAAAAAAATTTGTTGCAGTATTTTACAGGGAATTTGCTTTTTTCAATTGACAAAATCGTCTTTTTTTATTTTTGAATTTTTTTTATTCTTTATAGCACTGCAATAACAATAAAATTGTCTCGGAAGTGTAAAATGTGCAATTGTATGTAATTGATATACTGAACGCGCACATCACAATGAAAAAGCTTCATTGACTCTTGTTTTCGAAATATTGATGTACAAAGTTTTTTCCAAATTAATCATTTTAAAATTAATATTTAATAAGTGTATAAAATGTAACCTATAGTTTTTTTTTTTTTTTTTTTTTTTTTTTTTAAAGCAGAACGCGATTTTAGAATCTTGAAATATGTGAATAACAAAATACAGCCAATTTTATGACGTAGTTTTTAAGTTATACTTAAATAATTACTTGTATTTTAATTTGTTTTGGAACAATATTTAAAAGACATTTAACATTAGGAGTTCCAATTGTTACACTGTATATAGCCTAAACCACAGAGTACGTAACAGAGCCTCAACTCGACTTGAAAAGAACGCCCTCAGTGGATGACTTAAAAACTAAACCATCGCGTTGGCGATTTTTATCCTCGTGATTTCTGTTTAACTGTAACCCTATTCTGGTTTGGTGCTTCTTGCTGAATGCTGATTTGATTATCTTTGCACACGTGCTTATGCTATTTGATCTTAGATTTCCGCGCTTATATTGATTCGTAATTATTACTGTTATTATTCTTGAATTTTCAAGTTTAAATTATTAGGTCGTTTTGTTACGAAGAGACACATGTATTGTTTGCAAGACGAATACGTCAAAGTTATTTCATACTAAAATAATTCTTTCATAAATTTCAAAACAAGAAGCAGTAAGCCGTCGCTGTATTTCTTTTTTCTTTTATCATTTGTCGCCAAGGAAGCGATGTTTCGCCGAATTAGCAACCTCTCTTATGTTATGATCGTAGTTTCAGAGTCATCCGCTCGTCTCGCTACTGTCTATGCGTAATCCCATGTTAAACAAGTTGCCGTTACAGTGTATGAAAGTTGATTCTCTGTTACTACTCTGTGGCCTAAACTATTGGGTTTGCAACTAAGGTCAGCCGTTTTCATTTTTTTTTCTACCGGTATATATTTTTTATTAACTTAGTTTATAAATTAACTAGATTAAAAAAATTGATTCTGGTAGAAAAAAATAGTATATATGAATTTTATTCGTAACTAGTCGTTGGGAATTACTGTAATATCCATCATGGATATAATTAATTTAAAATATTAAAATAAAACAGATATATGCTGTTTATAAAATGTATTGCAATTCGAAATTAAAATTTAAACGTATATTTAAATGTCTTTAACAATGGGAGACTATGGGAATTTGACGAAATACCGGAAATAGCGACAAGTTGGAGTCACTTTTAACGAGTAATTTTTATCGCCAGATTTGGCGATATATTACCAAGTTGGCGACAAACGTAGCGACTTTTATTTGGTCTATGGATAATTAAATAGTACCGAATTGAGTTAAAAGAAACATCCTTATAATTCCAAAATTTATAATCTTAGTAACTAACAGTTTACTGCCTCGGATTAAGAATCTCATTTCCAATAAAAATATATCTTTGAATTGAAATTTCAATGAAATACAGGCTCGTGAAAAATTTAAGAGTGTAGAAAATATTATTACAAATATATCAGCAACGAAATATCCGATTAACTTCTTTCATTGTACAAAATTTGTAGTTTTTATTTTCTTTCATTTCCACTCCTTGAAATAAACAATTTCGAAAAATTTTATAGACCTTTTATGAGAACGAATATTTCGTGAATCCTTAAAAAAATAGCTCCTGAAAATCGAAGTTATTATATATTTAGTAGGTTTCTTTGCATTATTATATACTAACTACACACTAAATTTTAAGTCTCTATCCCAATTTATTCAGGACATAATAGTATTTACTGTCAGACAGACGAACGGCAATTTTTTTATTCTAAAACTATTTTTTTCTTAATCTCCAGCGTCTGAAAAATGTAAATCCGTCAGAAAACGTTCAGTGTTTAAAACGATTACGAGACTTACCCTATGCTAGATATGATGGGTAAGAAATGTTTAAAATGGCAGGAATTTAGTTCCTTATTCAATATTTTCCAAAATAATTTCCTATGTGATATTCAAATGGAATTTTTCGCCGAATCCAAATATGGCAATCCAAATATTTTGTTCCTTGCAATCCGCGGTGTTGTGAGTGATGAACATGGCTAACGATTTCATCGACACATATAAGCAATGGAAAATGACACCAGAAGATGTAGGGACCATGTCAGTGTTAGCAGATTTCTGCTGAAACTTGAATAGAGATCTCACAAAACAGAACACAGAAGAAAGAGAAAAAAATGTATGCATTTTTTAACACTAGAACCGCCATTACGGGTCATTATGACCCCTGCCAAATTGAAAATAACCAATTCCCACCAGAAATTTGTTCGTAAGATTTGTTGAACATGTGCAGCACAAAAATAGGCTAATTAAATAAGTTAAATAGTTTTAAATATAAATTCTGGTGTCAAACAATTGTTATAAAATTTGAATTAAATAGCCGGCGGTTTTAGTGTTAATCGATTTAACCCTTTGCGGCACAGGGCAAATTCTTTGCTTAAGTGTTGAAATTAATGACTGACACCGGAATTTGAAAACAACTTTATTTGTAAATAAGGAAAACGGAGAAAACGAATATTTCACGCATTCAATAAACCGTAATTTTTCTTTACCAAAATTCCGGTGCCGATGTTGGGTTTGGGAATTAAAATTAAGTGGTTTCATAAATATATCACCGCGTCGCAAGAGGTTAACCCTTTGCGGGGCAGAGCAAATTCATTGCTTAAGTATTGAAAAAAATGACTGAAACCGGAATTTGAAAACAACTTTATTTGTAAATAAGAAAACGCTACATTTCGCGAATTCAATAGATCGTAATTTTTTTAGCAAAATTCTGGTGCGAATGTGGCGTAAAATTAAGTGGTATATCTATGAAACCAGCACCCCGCAAAGGGTTAACCCTTTAACGTTCATTAGTTTCGCCACGAAACCACAAAATTTTAATTCCGATATGCAACACTGACACCGTTATTTTTATCTAAAAATATCCCTTTAATTATGTGTGTGAAAAATCACGTTTTCTTGTTTAGAAATATATTTGTTCTTAATTACCGGTGTAATTCATTTATTTCGACATCTTAACAATGAAAATGCTTTGATCGTTAAAGGGTTAAAGCACTAAACGTGTTATTAGATTTAATAAGAGCCCATTTAATGAAACATCGATCGCGTACTGCATGTTATTGTTACTATTTATTATTTATTTTCGACATACCATTTCTCTTTGTTTAATTTATATCAATTCCCTTCTTATGATACATAGATGATACATGTAACATATTTTCAATCGTTAAGTATCGTGAGATATAGACAGCTTGTTGAAACTATACTTATATTAATGTATGAGGATTAAAATAGACTAAAAATGCATTCGAGAACTTCTAACATGCTTGCAACTCTCGTATACTACATGTACACAAATATTAGCTAAGTGTTGCTAAATCAGAGCAGCTAAAAGTTTAGTGCATTGCCAAAGAGGGAAAGCTAAAAACACTTTAAACAATAACGATACAATTTGACAAAATATATATGATTTGTTATGAAAAAGTGCAAAAATAAGAAAATTTTGAAAAAAAAATTCATCAAGAAGACTTTATGATTACATGATCTGTGATATATTTCTGAAAGCTTGAATAAAATATATTATCGGGGGTAACATGTAAATTTTCAAATACAGACGACTATTTTTACATTTTATTTGCACCGCTATTTCTAAAATATACATATCTTAGTAAATCTCTCTTGAAATATTTTCCAAGTATATTTAAAAGATTATTATTCTCAAAAATTTTGCGAGGTAGCATTAAAAATATTCATCTGTAATTGAAACTTTACACTACCTCACCACGAATTTCACAAGTCTTAATTTCTTTATTGTCTTCCTCCCCTTAATTTAATCATTTCTATTTTCGAAATCGTACCTATTATTTAAAGATTAAAAGATAATTTCCCAGCGATATCTAGCATTATCTTTGATCAGCAATGAACGGTAAAGTGAAACTACAACTCATAAATGATGCTTAATATCCTAATTGCTGACTCAGATGTAGTCTTCTGTTTCTCTTGCTGAGTCGAAAAAGAAAAGAAAATACATGAACATATACAAAGAAAAGATTAATGGTAAAATATTTATCCTCAAAGATTATTGTGTACAAAATTATTATTTGTACTGTGTACAAAATTATTAGTTATTCAGCATCACAAGTGACCTTTTCCCCATTTGTATTAGCCATTTCGAATGCAAATGTCACCTATTAAAGTAAAATATCTAAAATTTCAACTTTATTTAATTTTTCAAATTTTGAGAAAATATTTGTAAGAAAATCATTTGATATCGATTATAATAGTATGTTTTGATAAACTATTTCCCCTGTCGTACAGATTATCATAAAATTAAAGAAAAATGAGAAATTTATGAATACAGTGGTTTCTAATTCAAACATTTCGAATGTGATTAAATTTATGAAACTTTTATGTAGACATATATTATTAAAGCTACTATTAGTATTTTGTAAATAAATTTTAGAACTTGATGTATTGACTTTCACAAAATATACTTACAAACGCTTTATAAAACTACTAGCTAAAACTCCTGGCGTTGTCCAGGACAATGATAACATTAATCCTTTCAGGAGCGCGTAATTGCATCTATGTAATGTTGAAGTCATACCGGAATTTTAAAAATGATTTTTCATCAAAGTAAAAAAAAGTGAAACGTAATTAAATATTTTTAGGGAAAAACTTGATTAAACTTAGGTAGGATATAATATATCCCACCGCCTCCTCCCCCCCCCCCCAAGAGGAAACGCCCCAAACCAATCTATTATGGTAAAA
Source organism: Maratus speculifer (assembly GCA_964019185.1). Classification (NCBI taxonomy): domain Eukaryota; kingdom Metazoa; phylum Arthropoda; class Arachnida; order Araneae; family Salticidae; genus Maratus; species Maratus speculifer. The sequence continues at coordinate 175,243,772 of OZ025303.1, read as the reverse complement.
CTTGGATGAATCCTTTGTATTTGAAAGCTGATTCTTACTGACCACTAATGTCCCGCGTAAATGGATGTTCCAAATGCTTTGAACACCAGTACTGGGTTGCCAGTTTGGCCTCTACTTTTAATTTAAAAGCTCGAATTCACATCAGAAATTCCGAAAGAAAAATTTTATTTTTAGGTATTTAGGAAACGTCTATCATTTAGTAAGGAAAATCGAAACCATGCAAATTTTCTGGGGTGAATGTAAAATTTTAGATTTTAACCCTTTAACGTTCATTGGTTTCGCCACGAAACCACAAAATTTTAATTCCGATACGCAACACTGGCACCGGTATTTTTATCTAAAAATATCCCTTTTATTTTGTATGTGAAAAATCACGTTTTCTTATTTAGAAATATATTTGTTCTTAATTACCGGTGTCATTCATTTATTTCGACATCTTAGCAATGAAAATGCTATGATCGTTAAAGGGTTAAGGGGACAAGGGTCCTTTAAAATCATTTTTTTTTTTTTGTACTTTAAATACTCTTCAAGGGTACATTATATGCATTATAACATATTTTTATCACAAAAATGTAAAAAAAAGGAAATTTTTGCAACTTTTAGTTTTAACGAGAACTTTTCAAAATGCCCCATGCTCATTCCATATCAATAAAAATCTCCAATATTATTTATACAAATTTGATTTACATATATAAATAAAACTCTGCAATGAATTTTATATATCTGAATATAAAGGTAAGAAAAAAATATTTTTTAAATTTTTCTGAAATTTTGCGCATTTTTTAACTTATTTTTACAACGAACTACCCATAACTTTTACAATTATTTTTATTTTCAAAAAACCATGCTCAGTTTTATGACATACATTATGATAAATAACTACAAAAAAGTTTCAAAATATCCAGAGAAAAAATAATGCGCATGGAGCATTTTGAAAAGTTCTCGTTAAATGTCAAATGTTACAAAAATTTCCCTATTTTTCTAAAAAAATTTACATATTTTGGGATAAATATAGTCTGTCTCAAAAGTTTAAGCACTCTGCAAATCTCGTTTAAAATAATTGAAGAAGAAAGTATTTTATGCTAATTTACAATAAATACTCAACATTTAATCCAAATAAAATAAAATAAGCCATTTTGGGTTGTTAAAATAAAAAATATATTTATTTTTATTTTCTTTTTCTTTTTTTCTTGAAGAAACGCTGTCTCAAAAGTTTAGCACTTTATGCAAATTTTTTTTTTAAAACACGGGATTGGTATTGTGTAATGACGTTGTATGACATCATATTGCACTTTTATACAAGTATAAAAGGTGGTGAAATTATTTCTTAATGTTTTAAACATGACAAAGGGTAAAGAATTCCCAAAATGTGAGATTTTGAAAGATTTTAAATTGAAATCTCAAAATAAAACTGTTTCTGAAATTGCAAAAGCTTTAAATTGATCAAAGCTATGTATATATCAAGTACTTTCTAGAAATGATAATTTTAAGCGGAAACCAAGATGCAGACGACCACGTATGACGACTGTTCAGACTGATCGGAAAATACGGAGATTAGTATTTAGACAAAATATGTCCCCATACGGCAAATTAAAAATAATTTCAGAGTACAGATGTCCAAAGACATTGTAAATAGACGTATCAAAGCGTGTGATTACATCATGTAAAAGAAATTGGCTCGCAAACCGTCTCTTAAATTACATCACAAACAGGTAAGAATGAACAGGGCTAAAAAACACATGACCTACGGGGACAAATGGCTTACTGTTTTATTCAGCGATGAGAAAAAGTGGAACTTAGATGGCCCTGATGGTTGGAAGGCGTATTGGCATGAGTTACGCAAGAGCCAAAGTACATTTTTCAGCAGGCAGCAAGGCGGTAAATCCATTATGGTTTAGAGGGCATTTGGGACATTTGCCAGCCCTCTCTTTCTTTTCTAAAAAGAAGAGAAGAGTGAAAAAAGTTTCAAGAGACCCTAAACCACCATTTTCTTTCATTCGGTGACATTTTGGGGGGTTTTGAATGAACTTTTCTGCAAGACAATGCCCCAATCCACGTATCCCATTCTACAAAACTTTGGATTTTTCAGAAAAATGATAAAGTACTTGACTAGTCAGCTTTAAGTCCAGACTTAAACTCGATTGAGGATGTCTGGAATACTTTTACCGCCAAGTTTAGGCAATGGAAAGCAGTATGACTCTATTGAAGAACTCCAAGAGGCTATTGAGAAAGCATGGTATTCTTTGCCACCAGAAACCCCACAAAAACTAATAATTTCGACGAAAGCACGTTTATTTGAACTAATCCGAAAACATGGAAAAAAATTGTTACTAAAAGTTCTGTAAAAATTATAAATATGGTTGTTTTTGACATTGTGCATAAACTTTTGAGACAGTTTTTTTATAACTTTTTTAAATTGTATTTTTTAAAATTATGTAATTTATTTTTTTCTATTTTTGATATCGTTTATTTAAATAATATTGCGAAATATGTAAATAAAAAAATGTTATTTAAAAATCTATATTTTATGCTTGTGCTTAAACTTTTGAGACAGACTATATATGTTATAATGCATATAATTTACCCTTCAATAATATTTAAAGTGCAATTTTAAAAATTTATAAAAAATGATTTTAAAGGTCCCTTGTCCCCTTAATGATTTTAAAAAGAGGCCAAATCTTGCAACCCAGCGCCAGTATTTTAAACTAATTTTTTTCGCCTTAATAGTCGAATAATCTATGATAAAAGGTGGCGAAATAAATTTTAAAATATTATTAGTGTGAAAGCATTTAGCGTCTTGATGTATGAGGGCACCTGACAACACTAGTGGTGACCGAGAGTCGCATCTCGAGTGTAAAGGAATGTAAATTAACCCTTTAAATTCCATGATAGAACACGTTCTAGAAATTATGTAGCTCAGAAAATCTGATTTTACACCAGAAAAAATCAATAGCTATTTTCGTTTTATTTAAATGCGGAATATTCACTTGTTAGTTAACGGACGAAATCTGTTATTAAAAAGAGAAATTATCGATTGACAGCGGAATTCACAAACAAATTTTGTAGATATTTTAAATTCCTTAATTTAAGATTTTATTGTAAAATCCAAAATTCACTAAAATATTATTGGTGTCGATTAAAGTTTGGAATTAAAATCAGGAATCACAAGACCGGGCACATTGTACCCGAAAGGGTTTTTAAGCAAATATAGATGTTTTAATTTTCTGGTGAGAATTAAGATATACTAATTAAAATATTTTAAACTATCTCGTGCGGTTTGGGATCCAGAGGGTTAAAAAAATGAATATCTAAAAGTGAATTTCCATTAAAGTTACCCGCTATCTTCATAGACCGGGAGGTGGCAGCACAACAATCATCTTATCGAGTTCTAAGGTGAAAATCTAAGATTAGTTTAATCTCGATCCACACATTAAAGCACAATCGGTCTGCCGAGTCATATCTTGGTGGAAAACACCTAAAACCCTATTTAAGCGTGTGAAACATAGGCTTACCCTTGTGCTTTCCTGCTTCCAAAGATATGAATACATGGAGCATTGGAAGGAGGAAAGCATAATGGTAAATCTGTGAGTGCACCAGTAAAATCGGGTTTTCTACCAAGATATGACATGGCAGACCGATTGTGTTTTAATATGGGAATCGAAATTTAACTAATCCTAGATTTTTCACCCATGAATTCGATAAGGTGATTGTCTGTGCTGCTCCTTTTTCTCGGTCTATGAGCAGTGTACAGCGTGCTACCTATGTAAAATTATATATCTGACAATTAAAAACCTTGATTCAAATGATTCTCTTTCAAATTGGACATCTGAAATGGGAATATTTAGAAAAGAATGAGAGACAACGGAATTTAAAATTGAATTTATTTGGAAATATGAAAAAGTTAAAGTTTACAAATATAATGCTTGGGGGTTCTGCTCCCTGCGAGCCATGTTTGTCAACCTCCGTTCAGATACCCAAGATTCTGAATGACGTAATTTTTCACTATTTACGACTTTCAACGCATATAGCGTATTTATTATTTTACAGTTTTTTTTCTCTTTTAAAATTCGCGGGTAAATATAGTTTTTATGCCGTAATTTTCAATATTTTCTTGCTTTAATTAAGTAATATTAATTTGATTTTAATTCAAAAATTTTTTTTGTATTTATAATATTCACGTATAAATAACTTTTAAATTGGAAGAACCTATTCTTTGTGCTTTTTTAATAGTTGGCAAATAAATAAAAATAATTATATAAACAGGTTAAAATATTTTTTTTTTCTAAAATATGTAAAAAACACCGCTCGAAATGTTGAAACGTTTTAACTTAAAATAGAAATAAAGCCTCAAAAACTGAGTCAAATTAAAAGAAATAATTGAGTCTGCACACAGTACATTCGAATATATAAAATGGCCTAAAATCCCCCATTAAGTTTACATGAATAGTTTTTGCTCCTATAAAACTTTTTTAATGGCCTAAAATGGAACAATTTTGATCAACTTTAACATTAAATATCTCTTAAAATAATTATTCGATTTAAAATATGTCTGCACCAGCGTATTTATCAAACATTTTTGTATTTCACCACCAATTTTCATATTTTTGCCAGTTCTGTTAAGGCGCAGCACTAGTCACTGAAAAAGAACCGGATGATAATGTAAAGAGCGTTCTTTTCAAATATCTCGCTCAAATTTTAATATTTTTACATGATTTTTTTTTTTCATAGGATAGCTGAGGTTGATCCATAACCGGCCTAAATTTTACTTTTTCAATTTTGGGTTTCAGATTTTTCTAAAAAAGTACTTTAAATTTCAAAACTGGTTTAAACCGGTTCTGAAATTGAAACTATCATAATATAAAAAATACATAAGAAAAATCGAAAAAGTAAAAACTAGGCCGGTAGTAGATCGCCCTCAGATATCCTAAGCAAAAAAAAAAAAAAAAAAATTAAAATTTGTGCGAAATATTTGAAAAGAACGCTCATATAGACTTTACATTATCATCCAGGTCTTTTTCAGTGACTATTGTGGGACCTTAATATTAACGAAGAAAGACCTCCGGTCACGAAAAAATTATTGTCAGCGGCGGTGACAGTGGGAGTTACTTTTTTTTTTTTTTACAATAGAGAGAAACTGAATTTTATTTTCAGCAAAATTCTGGCGTAATTGTTACATTTTGGAATTAAAATTTAGCGGTTTAATAAATGTATTACCGTCTCTGAAAGGGTTAAAATTATATGGACAAGAGTGATTACGATTTAATAAAACTGGCAAACAGGATAGCTTTTTTATGTTCTTTTTTAAACATTATAATAAAAATAATTATGTCTTCGTAAAATATTCTACTGTTAGACTTATACTTGAAATGACATCCGTTTAGTTTCTTAACCCTTTCCGGAGCAACGATCCTACGATCAGGATTTTTTTTTTTTTTTTTTTTTTTTTTTTTTTTTTTTTTGAACCTCAAAAACGGCTGCAAGTATATTTTAATAAAATTTCGGTTTTGCAGCGAAAATATAGAAAATCAAGAATTTATGACAAAAAATATTGTACATACTACTGTGTTAAGGGATTGATATAGTTTTTAGTAAAATTATCATAATTAGGGACGTACATAATTATATATATAGTACTAGCAAAAGCTATGCTTTGTTTGGATTCGCGAAGCATTATTTTACAAAACAGATATTTGAAAATAACAATATTTTTTAATATAATTTTTGCATCTTTATTAAACAAAAACGTTATTTTATGTTTTGGCGCATTTTAATTTTTTATTTATGATGTAAGACTGGCATAATAAAATATTTTCGAAGAAAACTTTTACAAAATATTTTTAAATTTTCAACTAAAAGCTCTTTTAAATATGTTTTTACTATTTCCAATTGCCACTGGTGTTTTTTAAAGTTATTTGAAATATGCATGTTTCCAATCTTTGTAATTAACATCAAATAATCTTTGATAGCTATTTTAGAATAATATATTTGAAGGGAGCGTGACGAAAGTTACTTCTTCAAAATCCTATTTTCTGGAAAAACATTTGAAATCTGCTCTCTTTGATACTATGAATTTTTAACTGTAAAACCTTTTATTCTAATTCCTTCGTTTTTATACATGTTAGCGAACGAGAATTTTTGATATTGTAGAATTTTTCGTAAGGAAAATTTCTATTGAATGCTTAATTTTGAAGGATTTTCACTCTCGACAACGTTCCGTACGTTTTTAAGCCAACTGCTGTCTATATATCCTCAATATCTACAATTGCTTCATCTAATGTTAAACCTTGGGATTTATGAATTGTAACAGCAAAAGCTAACTGCAGAAGAAATTCTTTCCTTGAGCAATTTATGATTCCAATTTTCCAGAATTTAATTATTGGAAGAATTGGTACGCACCAATTCTTATAAGTTAAATTACTGTAGTATTCAAATTTATCCATGATTAGTCGCGATATCTGGTCTGGTGGCTTGTGATTTTCTTTAATACGTGCAACAAAGTCTAAAGTCCCGTTTACTAAATCTTTTTCGGTCCACAAATAAGAACGTAAAAGTGCTAATACACGTGCGCTACTGCAGGCGTCAAATCGCAGGCGCCTCCATGTTATCCTATGGGACCAGGCGAGTCGCTTGGTAGTGCGCGATTATCTTTTGTCGAAGCGTCTTTGACGCCTGGAACGAAGCGAGTCGCCTGTGAGAGCCAATCAAATGCTTGGAAATCCAAATGATGGTAAAGACTCTTTTCGAACAGCCAATGAAATGCTTAGAACTCGAAAAAACGCAGGCGATTTTTGTTGCTTGCAATTTTTACGTGTAACAGCACTTTAACATTATTTTAGATCCTAATGGCAAAGTAAGAAATCGTTAAAGTTCATCTGTCTTTCTGAATCGGCCAACTTTGCTTTAGGACATTTATAAACAGCTTCAATCGAGGCAACAACTTCAAAAAGCGTCTGGGGAGAGAACGGCTGCTAATGGTATGACTTAGAAAATTTCGGCTTCTGATTAACTCGTTTCTGGGCGTGCGTCAGCAGAGGCGAAAAGGGAAAAAAGGTTGCAATTTCTTTTTCCAGTATCCCGTACTGAGAAATGGATTTTCCCTTTACGTTGTAGATTTGTTAGCTCACAGGCTATCATAGCCTGAGAGCTTATGTGCCCGTCCGTTCTGTATGTATGTGCGTATGTGCGTAACGCGATAACTCATGATAAAAATATCGGATCCACTTGAAATTTTGTATATAGGTATATCCTGACAAGGCGCTTCCCTGATTAGTTTTTGGAGTTCATTCGATATGTATAAGAGGGGGAACGGGGGGCTCATGCCCCCCGTTAGTTGATATAGATGGGATTTTCATGCAGAATTAAGTTTTCAAAATTTAGATTAGGATCATTCTGATGAGGCGATTCCGTGACTGTTATTAGGTGTTCATTGATTAAGTATAAATAGGGGGAACAGGGGTTCTAATGCCCCCCCCCCGTTAGTTGATATAAATGGGATTTTCATGCAGAATTAAGTTTTCAAAATTTAGATTAGGATCATTCTGATGAGGCGATTCCGTGACTGTTATTAGGTGTTCATTGAATAAGTATAAATAGGGGGAACAGGGGTTCTAATGCCCCCCCCCCGTTAGTTGATATAAATGGGATTTTCATGCAGAATTAAGTTTTCGTTCAAAATTTAGATTAGGATCATTCTGATGAGGCGATTCAGTGACTGTTATTAGTTGTTCATTGAATAAGTATAAATAGGGGGAACAGGGGTTCTAATCCCCCCCCCCCGTTAGTTGATATAAATGGGATTTTAATGCAGAATTAAGTTTTCGTTCAAAATTTAGATTAGGATCATTCTGATGAGGCGATTCCGTGACTGTTATTAGGTGTTCATTGAATAAGTATAAATAGGGGGAACAGGGGTTCTAATGCCCCCCCCCGTTAGTTGATATAAATGGAATTTTCATGCAGAATTAAGTTTTCGTTCAGAATTTAGATTAGGATCATTCTGATGAGGCGATTCCGTGACTGTTATTAGGTGTTCATTGAATAAGTATAAATAGGGGGAACAGGGGCTCTAATGCCCCCCCCCCCCCCGTTAGTTGATATAAATGGGATTTTCATGCAGAATTAATTTTCGTTCAAAATTTAGATTAGGATCATTCTGATGAGGCGATTCCGTGACTGTTATTAGGTGTTCATTGAATAAGTATAAATAAGGGGAACAGGGGTTCTAATGTCCCCCCCCCCTTAATTTATATAAATGGGTTTTTCAAGCAGAATTTTCAGGTTTCGTTCAAATCTCTGAATAGTTTTGGAAGTTTAATGGTTAAGTATAAAAGAGGGGCATAACTCTTTTTAAATTATATAAATGCTAAATGGGTTTTTATTAAGAATTATCTAATTTGCTCTGAATTTTGGATATAGATTTTTTATATGATAAAGCATGTCTTTGATAGTATAGGAGGTTCAATGATTAAGTATAAAAAAAGAGAAAAGGGGAGAGCTGTTTCCCCTTCTTAATTTTTTTTTTCGAACGGAATTAACCCTTGAAAATATAAAGCTTTAATGTGCAATTAGTATTTGTAGCCTGTGAGCTCAATGCCTTCAGTTTAACTGGGCAGTATTCGTTTTTATTTATGAAGTGTTTCAGAAAGAACCAAGTGCATTTCTAAGCGTATAATGCGATTTAAACTTTAAGCTTTTTATGATATAAACTCATAATCAAACTATTTAATTGAAACTGTTTTATTTATTCGAAATTATTTAAAGCCATGCAAAAAATTTCAAACGGTTTTAAAAGTTCATGTTTTATACAAATTACAAATAAAAAAAAATGCTAAACATAAACAAGATTAGAATATAAATAGCAAACGGTTATTTGTGCTTTTTCTAATTTGATTTATTTACATAGCTGTTTTGAATTATTATTAAATTCAAAATTTTCAGTGTTATAAATGACTGAATCTGTAAAAATAAATAAATAAATATGTGTGATGAGCTATTCATAACTTATTTAGAGAATTTAAATGTTTTAAAAAGGAGATATTTTTCCATTAACATCAATTAAGTAAAAAAAAACGTTATCATTAATGAGAAGTTATAATATATATATATATATATGATTTATATAGTTATTGCTCTTTTACACAAATGATAAATAAAAACAATACTAAACATAAACAAGATTGGAAGAGAAATAGTAAACAGTTTTTTTTTTTTTTTTTTTTTTTTTTTTTTTTTTTTTTTTTTTGCTTGCTTTATTTATGTAGCTCCTTTGAATTATTATTATTAAATTTACAATTTTCAGTGTTATAAATGACTACATTTGTAAAAATAAATAAATAAATAAATAAATAAATATGTGCGCTGAGCTATTTATAACTTATCTAGAATTTAATGCTTTTAAAAAAGAGGTATTTTTCATTAACATCAATTAAGTAATAAAATGTTACCAGTAATCAGAAATAAAAGGGGTTCTGTGGTTAAACCCTTCTCAAAATTTCTACGGGAGAGATTCCCAGAATCTCATCTGGGAGGTTTAGTGATTGTTTTTCATAAAGTGAACAATTTTATAGTATTACATGCCCATAAAGTAGCATTTAGTAAGTATGCAACATGTAAGACCAACATAATAAAAAGTACATACGACAATTATAAATTAAGCATTTAGGTGTTAAAAGGTTCATAAATAAAAACCTTTTAAAATTTTGAAAAAAAAAAAAACATAAGAAGGAGCAGTAGCAGTAATAAAAAGGTATTAATTTGGTACTATTGCTTCTCATTTTTTCTTTAATTTTATATTAAAATAGAGGTTCTTATTATGAGGACTTGCAACAGATGAATGGTAAACATTTTGTATTTCCTAAGACTTTTTTCACCCTTGTTTTTACACATCATATTTTAATTCAATCACAATGAATTTTGTATAAATTTAATCAGTTTTTAGAAATTTTGAGAAGGGCTTAACCCTTTCCAACGCAGTGTTACCACTCCGGCAACACCTAATTTTAATTCCAAACTTACAAACGGCACCAGTAATATTTTAGTAATATTTTACTTTTACAATGACAGCCTAAATCAGGGAATTCTTCATTTCTAAAAAAGTCTTTTGTACATTCCGGTGTCATTCAACAATTTCTCATTTTACGATCAGAAATTGTCCGCGCCGGAAAGGGTTAAACCACATAACCCCTTTTATTTATGATTACTGGTAACGTTTTATTACTTAATCGATGTTAATGGAAAATACCTCATTTTTAAAAGCATTTAACTCTAGATAAGTTATCAATAGCTCAGCACACATATTTATTATTATTATTATTATTATTTTACAAATGTAGTGATTTATAACACTGAAAATTGTAAATTTAATAATAATAATTCAAAAGAACTACATAAAAAAAAACTTTTTTTCATTTGTTTTTTAATCTTGTTTATGTTTAGTATTGTTTTTATTTATCATTTGTGTAAAAGATCAATAACTATATGAATCATATATATATATATATAATTTCTGATTAATGATAACGTTTTATTACTTTTGATGTTAATGGAAAAATACCTCATTTTTAAAACATTTAACTTCTCTAAATAAGTTATAAATAACTCAACACAAATATTTGTTTATTTATTTATTTTTACAGAATCGGTCATTTATAACACTGAAAATTTTGAACTTAATAATAATTCAAAAGAGCTATGCAAATAAAGAAAATTAAAAAAGTACAAATAACTGTTTATTATTTGTATTCTAATCTTGTTTATGTTTAGCATTGCTTTTATTTGTAATTTGTATCAAAGATGAACTTTTAAAACCGTTTGAAATTTTTTGCATTGCTTTAAATAATTTCGAATAAATAAAAAGGTTTCAATTAAATAGTTTGATTATGAGTTTATATCATAAAAAGCTTAAAGTTTAAATCGCATAATACGCTTCGAAATGTACTTGATTCTTTCTGAAACACTTCATAAACAAATCCACAACGAAAAGGGAAAATCCATTTCTCAGTACGGTATACTGGAAGGAAGAAATAACAACCTTTTTTCCCTTTTCGCCTCTGCTGACGCACGCGCAGAAACAAGTTAATCAGAAGCCGAAATTTTCTAAGTCCTACCATTAGCAGCCGTTCTCTCCCCAGACGCTTGTACAACTTCACGCAGTTCTTTTAATCTTTCATTTATATAACAAATTTAACAATTAATTTTATTTGTTTACAATTCTTTTGTTGCCACTTTACAAAAAAAAAAAAAAAAAAAAAAAAAAAAAATTCCATAATACAATTTTTTTAAAATGTTTAAGTGTCATCTGTGCAAACGATTTTGCGGAATAATGAAAACATGCTTTATTTATTAAATTAATCATGATTCTATCTATAATTACTTTCTCCATGATTTATATATTTTTTTCTGAAAATATACGCGTTTCATTTTTTATTTATTTGCTAAAATGCGTCCGTATTGGAAATGCATGTAAAATAAATTAATTAAAATAATGTTTTTTTAACGTTTTACAGTAAAAAAAAAATATATTGTACAAATCTACAGATAATAATTTATTTTTGTGTTTAATTTGAAGTTAAAATATGGAATAGTTTTTTTGTAAAGTGTACGACAAAATGTAATTTGAGTGGCCTAGTAGAGGATTCGCTTCGCTCATCCTAATAAATTTTAATGAATTAAAATATAAATGTTTGGTGTTTTGTAATCTTTATATTCCGTCATCGTTCACAGCGCTCCATGCCTCTTCCAATCATTTACCACATCCTCACACACCTACAATAAGCTATAGTTATTGTTTTCTAATAAAATAATCCCTAGAAATAATTAATGTGGCAAAACAACGTTTGTCGGGTCTTCTAGAATATATATACATATGTCTTTAAAAAAATGCAATTATTTTCAACTTTTATAAGATTAACATAGTCAATGGGCATTTCCACGAGCACTTGTCGTGTTAGTCACATTATGTGTAACTTATAAGTTGTTTCCCACCGTTATTTTCGAAAGGTTTGCATGGCCTTATTCAATTAATGAAATATTTCTGATAAATTAATCACATTTTTTGGTTTTAAAATACTGGTATCCAAAATCGTAGTATGTGACTTACACGACATGTGCTCATGGAAATACCCCAATTCGATTTTAAAACACTTTCGATATGAGTTTTCCTTAAGAATAATTTAATAATAATGTCGGTATAAATTAATTATATATTTAAAAATGATACTATGGTGCGATGATGAGTGTGTAGTTATTTCTTACAGTGAAATTGTTTTTAGTATAACTAGGGGCCGTTTTCTGACAATCTTTGTTACTCTCTTTGTTTTGGAGTAAATCGGATATTTTTCACGTAGTATAAATATATATATATTAGAGAACAATAATTAAAGCAATCAGTGTTTGAAATTAAAGAAATAAAGAACATTTACAAGCGTGATTATGATTTTCATAAAGCCCATAAAGTGTAAACATCTTTTAAGATATTTAAATAGAAATAAACTTTTACCCTTTACGTTTACATATTAAGTCATTGAATTATCTTTAGTGTAGGCTACTGTGTTTTATTCTAAATGTTTAATTTCGATAAGTTTTTTTTTCTTAATTAGTGCAATTGGCTATGTCGATGAACCATATTATCTACCGTATCAGGTGATTATTTTTATTTGAAAAAAGTGCTAGCCATCAAAACATCTGAACTTTAAAAAATGTAGCGAAGTCCCTGGGCGCGAGCTTAAGGGCCTTACTATTGTTTTTTTTTTTTTTTTTTTTTTTTTTTTTTTTTTTTTTTTTTTTTTTAATTTCTACTTAAGAAAGTTTAAACTTTTTTTTCTGCGTAATTATTAGCCCATGAGGTTTTATTTAATTGGTGGAGTTAATTTATGTAATTTAATTTTTTTAAATATAAATAATCATTTAATAACAATTTTGAGAGAAACTTATATATTTAAAATGATATTATAATGCATGAATATATTTAATGTATGTACACAAAATTACGCTAAATTCGCTTGAAAATTCTGGCTTTAAACAGGATTATTATTTTGAACTTTTTTTAAAGTTCGATATTTCATATTCAAGCCAAAAAATCTCGATAATATTGTTTCTTTTATTTTCTATCCGTCATTTAATGTTTACAAAAATTATTTTTTTTAACTGTTCCGATTTGAATTTGAAATGTCTAAATTAAAAAAAAAAGTCTTAATTGGTATCATTGGATTTAAAAAGTATCTGATAACAAAGTATGCACTATTTTACCCCATATTCCAATGTAAAAGTAAATCGATAAACTTCTGGAAATAAAATTTTAGTTATTTTAAGTATTACAGCTATTTTTTCGATAAAGTTCTATAATTTATGCATTACAAGTGGTTTTATTTACTTAATTCTACTCTGTAAGGGCACTTTCATATGTTCACTTTATGCCCCATTTGCATTGCTCAGCAAAACATTTCGTTTAGTAGAACAGCTGTTATTTATAGAGTAAGTTAATAAAAAAGCTATTACAGCAGAATTCAATGCATAACACGGGGCCGGTGATATTTGTTTTTAATAGCCACATCAAGACAAAGAAAATGCTTCTACTCGGGATACATAGTCATAAAATTACATTAGAAATTGGTATTAGTACGAAAAATAAAAGAAATCATGATCATAAAAAAGAAATAAAATTTCACCTTCATCTTTACTTTGTGTTTTAAAATCAAAATAATTTAATTGTAAAGATATCCGGGTTTTGTTAAAATTCATGGCTTTCATTTAATTACTTCTGATGATGTATTAATCTTAACCCTTTAACAGATCAATATTTTTAAAAATATTTTCAAATAATGCCTATTTTATTGTGTTTTTTACAGATTTTTATATCTTTTATCATCGGTTTTTGAAATCGGAAATTTTTCCATACTTAAATCAGAAAAATGCTCAGATAAAATAATTGGAAATTTAGAATAAAAATTTACTGGTGACTATAATAATTTATTACCTAGTTAAATAATACATTTTATTTGCATTGACAAGTATATATGTATCATATTTCCTTTACCTTGCAAACTGGGTTGAAAAGTATTTTTTAATCTGTCAAATTTTTCAGAATTTTTTTTCCCGAATGCTGAATTCCGTGGAAGAATCTGGACATGAAAGATAATTTTTCAGATTTATAATGCTCTGTTCGTCCATCCCCTATTACATTATTCAGTTTATCATTTAAGATTACTGCAAGTTACAGTGTTGCCAGTGAACTATTTTATTTTTTAATTCAGATTTTTTTTTCTTTTTACTTGCATTACTTTTATGAGCTTGTAAAATACCTGATATTGTTGACTTAATTAATACCTTATTAATACTAGAAAGAAGGGGAAATTTTAGGGGAAAATATTTAATACCAGAATTTTTATTTAAAAGTGTTTATGTTATTTAATTAAACCTGTTTTTTCTCTATAATTTTAAATTTATTTTTAAAGCGATTTCTGGCTCGAACAGAAATAAATTCAACTGGCAGGGACCAAAATGGCCCCTTGCCGTCTTTCAAGTATTAAATATGGTTAACCCTTTCCGGCGCAGTGTTGCCGGTCTGGCAACACCTAATTTTAATTCCCAACTTCCAATTGGTATCAATAATATTTTAATAAATTCTCGCTTTTACAATATAAGATTAAATTAAGGAGTTCTTGATCTCTTAAAAAGTCGTTAGTAAATTCCGGCGTCAGGCGATAATTTCTCATTTTGCTAACAGAATTTGTCCGCACCGGAAAAGGTTAAATAAGGAAAATTTTATTATTACAAAAAAGTGGTTCCAATCGAGAAAGTTGAATTTATTTCAGTCAAATTTTTGTGAAATTTTTTCTCCGAATACTGCATAACTTGGAAGAATCTACAAGGGAAGATAATTTTACAGAATTATGATGCTCTGCTAGTCTATTCCCCATCACATTATACAGTATAACATTCAAGATTATTGTAAAGACCAGTGTTGCCAATGGATTACTTTACTTTTTAATGCAGATTTTTTCACTGGCACTACTGTTTGGAAATGGTAAAATTCCTCTCGTTTTCGCGTTAATTAATGTTTTATTAAATAAGGTTAAACAAGATGAAGTATAATATTATTTTTAAACAGTGGTTCCAATCAAGAAATCTGAATTTTTAAAAGTAGCCTATTGGCAACACTCTTCCGTATAGAGATATATCTGTTCACTTAATTGTGATAGGATTTTATTTTTATAACGCACTATTGTTCAGATTTAATTTTAACAGTTTTTTACTGGTGTAACAGAAATGTATAAAACATCTATCCCTTTCGGGTCTTATTTTCTTTCTTTTTTTTAATATCTTTACATTAATAATACCAGCACTAGCTATACAAAAAGATTAATTGGAGAATAACGAACATTTCATTGTCAGAAACATAACAATTGTTGATATTTTGGATACTATTGAATTCATATTCATATGTCATTAGGAAGAAAAGCTAAGAAAAATAAAAGGAAGAAAAAGTTTTCGGAAATGTTTAGAAAATATTATATTACAAATTATTTAACTGAATTTATAACTTTCTAATACATTCTGCGCTTTATTACACATCATTAATTCAGGAAAATAAATTTTATTTTAAATTCAAAGCGTGAAATATGTTTTTAAATAAAAGAAACGCAAACGGTGCAAAGGTAATTAAGCAAATATTTATTATTATTATTAAATGCCTAAATATTAGTGAATCAATAATAAATGCATAGACTCATACTAACATTACTATATGAAAAAAGTAACAAAAGTATTTGTTAGAGTACAATAATACTCAATTAAAAGAAATGTAGTATTAATAGTACACCAGACCCGAAAGGATTAAAAAATACTATATATTTCCCTAGTATTTTATTTGTGAGACGGCTCTCAATTTTTACATAGCTGAAAAATGTTCACATTGAATGTGCCTTTGAATTGTCCCATTTAAAACGTGCTGCCTACGCCTTGTAGTGTATGGATCACAGTTTTAAAAGCGCTCATTTAATATTCTTATTCAATATAAATAATCATTTCCTAATATGAAGAATATATCATATTATCCAGAAGCATAATATTCTTTCGTTATTTCTATAATCAAATTCCGAAAGACCTTTCTTCATATTACTGTCATAGAAATTGAATCAAATTGAATTTTTCGCTCTATGTAAACAGAGCAAATGCAATTTTGAGAACTTCGTTTGACTTTATCGTAGACGAAAGAAGATGAAAGAAACAAAATAATAAAGAACTTTTACCTAAATAAACAGAAAACCTTGAATAGCGTCCCAATGCACGAAGGGACGAAATGTCAGTAATATACAAAGAGAAATAGATTTTTATTAAAAATCAATAGCCACGTCATATTTTTCGTGTAATATGCGAAAAAAATAATTTTAGTATTTGAAATACAAAATTATGGAAAAGATTTAACCAATTTTTGTAAGCAAAGAATTTGTAAGCTTTTAAATTTATAAAAATAATAAAAATGTAGGACAGAATGAAATTTTCGCCTTGCTTTTATTACAACATATATAACATGAACTTTAAAATGTTCAGGTTTACATAAAAGGTGATTAAAATAATCAAATAGAGATGTTAATAGTTAATTTTATTTAAAAACATCTTAGTACTTTCAAACCTTTAATCAGGCTCTTCCTCAGAAAAATCCGATTAAATATTTCTTTTTATCGTTCACCTAAAATACAGTAGTCTCTCTATAACGAAACTCCATATATCGAATTTCTCTATAGAACGAATTTTTAGTAGGAACGGTTCTCTTTTCGCACGATTACATTAAAAACAGTCTCTATACAGCGAAATATCTATCTCCATATAACGATTTTTTTCATAAATTGGTCTTAATTTATTCAATTTTTAAAAGCTTCGAAATCATATGGAATCAATTTTCCATCACTTATTTTTGATTTATCGTCAATGCTAAGTTTTTTTTTTTTTTTTTTTTTTTTTTAAATATTACTTCTCTCCTTGTTCTTTAAATCCAACGAATTCATCCCACCTCCCACGCACCTTTCCACATTCTTCTCAAAACAGTGTCAATTGGATTGATACACGAGTAAGAGAGGAATCAATGAGCGGCACATAAGAGAAGCCTTCAAATGGTGGGAAATGTTAACTACAATTTTTCATTCCTTGCTAAAATTTGAGCATTTTTTGAGAACTTTAAAATCAAAACAACAAAAAATTACAGATTTCTTCGTTTGAAATTAATGCAAGTCTTCCTTATTTGATTTTCATTAAGCTTTCAAATAAATGTCTGTTCTCTTTTTTGAAACAGCTTAAATAAATTTTGAATCAAAATTTTGAAAATTTTGAAACAGCTTAAATTAAGAAATAAAATGTTAGGTTAATAATTACTTTTAAACATTTCAAATTCTTAATTCAAAAGATCAAAAATGATATTTGTTTAAATTTCACACATTAAATACGATTTTTAACATCATTCTCTATACATCGAATTTCTCTATATAACGAATTTTTTACTGGAACGCTGGATTTCGTTATATAGAGACACTCGACTGTACCTCTAATTTAATCTTCAAGCCACGAGTCTCGTTCACTTTCAAAACGGAATTATGCATTTGTATAAATAAGGAAAATATTCTCAGAGGAAGAGCCTGATTAAAGGCTTGAAAGTACTAAGATGTTTTTAAATAAAATTAATTATTAACATCTATATTTGACTATTTTAATCGTCTTTTAAGTAAACTTGAATATTCTAAAGTTCATATTATATATTTTGTTTTAACTTTATTTTAAAATTTTCTAGTTGTTTCAATTACTTCTAACAGCCGTTTTCGCAAACTTAATATATAATTAGTTTTAAGGAAATACCTTATGAGTTATCAATATCATTAACCGTGAATTTTCGTATCTGCTTATGTTTTATTGATATATTATTTCAGTGAGAGTATTATTCCTAGTGAGAAATTTATTACAGTAAAACCCCGATAATTCGGATTAACTGGGACCGAACCCAATCCGGATTATCGAAAATGCGGATTATCCGGAGAATTAGGAAAAAAAATGAAATAAAATATAACATACTAACAGAAAATCACCTTTATGTTAATCTTATTGAATATTTGCAGACAGTAATAATGTTTACTTTGCTTAATGATTCCGAAAACATGTCAGAAAAAGTTTTTTTTTTATTTAGAATACGACGATGAAACAAGTTAATGTTATGGAAATTAGCCAATCGCTTCTCAAACTTGAAAAAAAAAATGACCAAACCGATCCGAATTATCCGGAGATCCGGATTATCGGGGTCCGAATTAGAGGGATTCTACTGTACAAAGATTCCTGCTGCTGCCTTATTTCTTCATGTCGCCAAGGCATTTGACAGTGTCTGGCATGAAGACCTCTTAGACAAATTAAGCTCAAATTTCATGGTACTCCTAGTTTTATGATCGCATAAACAACATTCAGCTATTTTTTTTTACATTTGCGAGGAACATTCAAGGAAGCGTGTTGGGCCCATTTATGCTTAAAATCTTTTTTAACGATATCCCATGCTTTATACGCACATATTTCTTGCTTTATTCGGACGACGTTTGTATCTATGGCTATTCTCATCACGCGTATAGCCTTTACAGGTACCTGCAGTCCTGTACATTGACGACTTCCTGAACTGGTATACGCTCTGACATGTACTAATAAAGGAAAATAATATGCTTCAGTACATTTCTCTTTCAAATTAACCTATTTTAACAGGTTGAACATAAATAACACTGCTATCAAATGGTCTAATCATGCTGAATATCAAGCGTCATCCTCGATCGTAGATTAACTTGGAGTAAACACATTCGTTTCATCAGAGGGAAAGTCCCTGGAGTCTATAACTCTCTTAACTCCCTTCGCAATGGGATGTTTTTACGAAATTTTTAATGTTTTTCACCGGTTTTTAAAATCAGAAATTTATGCCTTTTTAAATCGAGAAAATGGTTCTATTAAAAAAGCCAAATTTAACTATAAAACTTTACCGGTGGGAATACACGAGAAATTTTAAGCCTTTTTGCGGCACGTATAAGCGTCGCTCGTCCCCAAGGGTTAAAACCACTTTTACATATTAAAACTCTTTCTTTCACAATAAACTTATCATTTATAACACTTGCATTCTACCCATAATTACCTATGCCACTTTAGTCAGGGGCTGCAAACCACTATGAATAACCTTAGTCGTCTTCATAATAGGCATTTACATATTGTCGGTGGCGCTTCCGGATATTTACATAATTTTACTGGCCGAGATTTTTAACAAAATATCGTTACTTATGGAAATAAGGCGTTACTGTCTATAGCAAAATATGTATTCCAATACTTTTGAACAACCGTGTGTTTGATTTGTCGGTTGATATATATACTATATAGTGGGAAATTTTAGTTTAGCAAGAAAATGCATCACATGTTAAAATTTCTCTTTTAGCAATTTATACTAATAAATGGAAACATACTTGAATACTTTTGATCACCCCTGTAGTTTATTTAGTATCTTTATTACACGCCAGTTTTATTTATGCACACCATATAATATGCATATATTTAGTAAACTTGAAAGTGCATATCTGCATTAAAAATGCATCT
Organism: Maratus speculifer; assembly: GCA_964019185.1. Classification (NCBI taxonomy): domain Eukaryota; kingdom Metazoa; phylum Arthropoda; class Arachnida; order Araneae; family Salticidae; genus Maratus; species Maratus speculifer. The sequence goes on along the minus strand of OZ025303.1, from coordinate 175,224,176 downwards.
CATCTATCCATCAGCCGTCATCGATAATATACAGTACTTTGGATGGAATATACTACTTGAAATCTTTTGTGTGTCTCTGTAAATGCTATGTACTTAGTATTATGCGTGAAATAACTTGAATTAGTCGCTGCGACGTTTATAGATTTTATTATTCATGAAATAGTTTACTATAATTAAAATATGTCGCAAACAATTTCCCCCTTTATCATTATGTAATGGAATTCTTTTGTATTGTCCTGTAAATGAATAATAGCTATTTTTTCATTGCATTTTTTACAGAATCCATATTTTAGTGCATTTCGTAAATGCACATAAATTTGAATGTTATTTACAGGGTGTAACATCTTTAAAATTCATTTGAAACGATTTTTCCCCTTAGGCCGTAATGTAACGAAAAACTCTTGACTGTCAATGTAAATAAACTAATCATGCTAGAAACTTCATTTGCAATAGGGTTCGTGTTAAGGTAAACATCTATAACTTCCGAAATTGCCATGGCAATCTGAGTATATTTACGAAATTTAGAGCGCAGCCAGTTACACAGACGGACAGACGGAAAATGTTAAAAAGAAATGAAATTGTCCCGATTGGTGGTCATAAAATAACACGCAGATGTTTAACTTAATTGTATTTTTATTCTACAGAGCTATGAGCGCAAATTCTGACTCCATCTATTATAGAACAACCAACTAATTAAAACGTAAACAAATTACCGTCTGCGATCGCTATGGTAACCGCTCAAGGCATTGCCATTCTAAACTGTGAAATATTTCCAACCTTACGTGGTAACCATAGCAATCACCATAGAGTATCCCCCCAGTGACGAAGGGTACCGAAGAAACGATATAATTTATAATTATTTTTAAGTTTTTTTTTTTTTTTTAGGTCAGAATTCACGTTGGTTGAAAAAAAATTACAAAGATATATACCTTGAAATAAATTTGAAATGCAACAAAAGTAAGAAATATAACAAAATATAGAAATAATATATAGATATGCAAAAATGAACAGTTTTAAGAATAATTTCAGGAAGTAATGTAAGATGCCAGTTTTTTAGGAAAATGGACATGTCTGCCCGAACGTGTGACAGTTTTTGTTTGGTCAGGATTACTGTCCGATTTAACAGAGAGTTTTAAATTAGAATTCTCTGGAACAGCTTTCGTCAACAAGTCTGATTGAGGAATCAAATGAGCTGGCTTCACACGATCTATTGATACCGTGGACTTACGACCATTGAGTTCGATTGTTATGGTTTTTCCAGTTCTACTTAGAACTTTGTGAGGACCAGTATATGGTTGGCACAATGGAGGTTGTACATGGTCCACTCTTAGAAAGATGTGTGAACAAGATGTCAAGGAAGGGTGTGTATAGAACTTCTGGTGGCAGTGAGCTGATGTAGTAACTGGATTTAACTGCCGCATGGTGTTTCTTAGTTGAGTGACGAAGTTCTCGTTGCATGGTTGGATTATAGATTCATCCAGCATGTCACAGGGCAGTCTCAACGTAGTGCCGAAAAAAAGTTCAGCGCAAGAAGCTTGTATATCTTCCTTCACTGCTGTGCGAATGCCTAGTAAAACTATCGGCAATACTTCAGTCCATCTATTGGTTTCGTGAGCTTTGATGGATGACTTTAAATGTCGATGAAATCTTTCGATAATGCCATTGGATATAGGATGATAAGCGGTGGTTCGGATCTTCTTTGTTCCCAACATTTTCGTAAATTCATCAAAAATCGCTGATTGCATTTGGGGACCTTGATCCGTGGTTATGAGTGAAGGACAACCAAATCTTGAAATCCAGTCCTTGAATATGGCATTGCAAATTGTTTTGGCTAGTGTATCAGATATGGGTATAGCTTCTGGCCATCTGGTAAATCGGTCGATAATCGTTAAAAGATAGCTGAAACCGTCAGATGGAGGCAAGGGACCCACAATATCTATGTGAATCTGGGAAAAACGTGCATCAGGAAGAGAGAACGTGCCAAGAGGTGCTTTGGTGTGCCTTTGTATTTTGGATCTTTGACACGACTCACAGCAACGAACCCAGTTTTTGATGTCTCGTTTCATATTTGGCCATACGTATCTGGAACAAATTAACTTTGTGGTGGCTGCTATGCCAGGATGAGATAGGTTGTGCAAATGTTCGTATATCAGTCGACGAAAGGAGCTAGGAACTAAGGGTCGAGGCGTACCTGTGGAAGTATCACATAGCAAGTTACGATCAGAAATGAGGCAAGGTTTTAGTTCCAATTTTAGCGATGAACTATGCAGCAGGTTTTGTAGCTCTGAATCATCTTTCTGAGCTTCTGCAAAATCATCAAAATTTAAGATTGGAGATTTTGAAATAGAATCAATTTCAATTCTTGAGAGACAATCTGCTACAGTGTTTTTGGAACCTGGTACATGTCTAATGTCAGTGGAATATTGGGAAATAAAATCTAAATGGCGTAATTGCCGAGGCGAGCATTTATGGGGATTTTGTTTAAATGCATAAATTAACGGTTTCTGATCAGTATAAATTTTAAAATTTCTCCCCTCTAACATATGCCGAAATTTCTTTATTGCTGAATATATAGAAAATAATTCCCGGTCATAAGTTGACCAATTCCGCTGACTCTTGTTTAATTTCATGGAAAAAAATGCTAAAGGTTCATAATGTTCCTTAAAAAATTGCATAAGAGTGCCGCCGATCGCGACATCTGAAGCGTCAACCCATATACTTAACTCAGCACCTGGAATGGGATGCCGTAAAAGAGCTGCTTGAGCTATGGCATTTTTGGCATCTGTGAAAGCCTTTTCAGCATTTTCGTTCCAATTAATCGGTTCGGAAGTTTTCGGAACACGGGAACGAAATTTCTTTTTGTTTGGATGGCCTTCTAATAATTGCACTAAAGGCGCAAGTATGTGTGCAGCTTTATATATAAAAGATCTATAAAAATTAAACATTCCCAAAAATCGTCGAAGTTGAGATAAAGTTGTGGGCTGTGGAAAATCAATTATGCATTTAACTTTATCAGGAAGTGGCTGAATACCGTGTTCAGATATTCGAAATCCTAAGAAATCGATGGTAGGTTTACCAAATGTGCACTTGGAAACATTTATGCACAAACCATATTCTTCTAATTTGGAAAATAAGGCTTTTAAATGATGATAATGCTCCTCTTCATTTTTAGAGGCAATAAGTATATCATCAATAAAAGCATAGACGCCAGGTAAATCACGTATTATTTCGTCGATGAATCTCTGAAATGTGGCAGATGCGTTGCATAAGCCAAACTGCATGCGTGTGCTTTCGAATAATCCGAAAGGTGTGCATATCGCTGTTTTAGGAATATCATCAGGATTGATTGGTATTTGATGATACGCTTTGATTAGGTCAATGTAACTAAAAATTTTAGTGTTGCGTAAATTAGCAGTAAAATCAGCTATACACGGAATCGGATATCTGTCTTTTACAGTTTGCGCATTCAAGGCACGATAATCGCCTACAGGTCTCCACTCCACAGTTCCTTTTTTTGGAACCATGTGCAAAGGTGATGCATAATTGCTACATGAAGGTCTTAAATGTCCTAGTTGTATCATATTTTGAAATTCCATTTTAGCGATTTTCAGGCGATCCGGAGCTAACCTTCGAGGTTTTGCCACAACTGGAGGTCCTTTTGTTGTAATAAAATGCATCGTGTTGTGTTTAACAGGCTGATTAGGATCTGGTAATTTTGTTATAGATGGAAATTTTTTTAGAAGTTCATTATATATGCTATCAATAGTGATTGTTTTTACTGAATGAATGGATGCACATTTCATGTGGCCTGTCGTTTCAAATTTTGTTTTTAAGTCCCTTAGACATTTATGACGGAGATCTGGGACCAATTCGAAATTATGGAGAAAATCTGCTCCCAATATTGGTGTACTAACATTTGCCACTAGAAAAGTCCAATTAAACTTTCGCCTTAAGTTAAAGTCTAGAGAAAGGGTTTGTTGACCATAAACATTTATAGTTGAAGAATTAGCAGCCAAAAGCGTTTGTACGGGTGGGTTCCGTTTTTGTAAATTATTGGCAGGAAGGATTGACACATCCGACCCTGTGTCGACCAGAAAAGAAACATTTGTTGTTCAGTCTTTAATGAACAGGCGACGTGACTGCTGAGGCAAAGAATAAATCGCCTCTACTCTTTGCTTATTTCGTTTCCCGACCAAGAACATGGTTTTACGCATTTTTCTTCTCTACATTTTGATCCAAATCGTCGATGGTACCAACAAATAGATGAATCGCGCTTAACACTGTTATTTCGCTCGCGAGGTTTACTCGAATTTCTACGGTATGGTGATCGCCCACGTGAAAATGCAATTTGATCGATGCGCTTATTTAGTTTTTCAATTTCTCTCATAAATTTATATTCTATTGACTGTTCATTCACGCTGGACACGGTAAATGCAGAAAGAGGGGACGGAGTAACCTCCGAAATCCGATCCGAAATTTCCGCAGCCTTTTCAAGGGTTAAATCAGAAACAGCCGCTAAAATTGTTTGAACAGAATTTGGTAAACGCGTCAAAAATAACTCTAACATTAAATTGTCAGGAACATTTAGGGATTCCGCGCGACGTTTCATGCTACGTAATAAATCTGAAGGTTTCCGATTGCCTAGTTCTTCCCCAGACAATAGTTGCCGTATTTCTTGCTGAGATGACTCTCCCGAACGCGCAATTAATTCCTTTTTTAAGATGCCATAAGGATCGGTAGCATCCGGTTGCATTAATATGTCACGAACAATTGATGCAATATCGGGTGGAAGATGCGACACAATATAGTTATATTTTGTAACAGATTCTGTTATTGCTTTTGGGGTAGCTAAAGCAAATGTACTTTCGCACATTATAAACCAAGGCGCCGGATCCGATCTATTATATATGGGGATTTGAACAGCATCGACATTAGACATGATTTATAATTATTAACATAGAAAAAGCGCAGTTAAATCAAAATAAAATTCGCGAGTTAAAATTTTTACTGTAAAATAATATAAGAAATATCAGAAAAATGATTCAGAAGTACTTATCTGTTTAGCAGCTAATATATCCATAATCATTTTGCATGATTTACTTCAATCACAATGGAACAAAGTCTTCTTAACAATCTACAAAAATCTCACTTTCCAATTGCTCATGGTATTTTTCTACAGTCCAGAGGTCACCAAATGTCCCGATTGGTGGTCATAAAATAACACGCAGATGTTTAACTTAATTGTATTTTTATTCTACAGAGCTATGAGCGCAAATTCTGACTCCATCTATTATAGAACAACCAACTAATTAAAACGTAAACAAATTACCGTCTGCGATCGCTATGGTAACCGCTCAAGGCATTGCCATTCTAAACTGTGAAATATTTCCAACCTTACGTGGTAACCATAGCAATCACCATAAAATGTTAAAAAGAAAAAAAGGGAGGAGAACAAATAGCCACGTAATGAATATTTTTTTAAACCAAACTTCTTGTGCCATTGTCGGGGAATTATATCGGGAACTAGGTAATTACATAAAAGTAGTTTTATAAACATACCTCTGCGCCTGAAAAAGTTAATAAAAAATTGTCTAACTTCAGATATAGAAACCAGTACTTTGAAAAATTATTTTGTGCTTACGTTTACTTCTATTTATGATGCGTCAACTGATGTAATACATAAACAAATTTGCTACTTTCACTACTTTTACACCATATCACATAATATTAAACATCTTGGGGATAAAAATTGTTCTAAATATATTTTCATAATGTATGACGTAAGTTTCACCATTAAATGCATTTATCATGTAATATTTTTTTCTCTTTTAAGATTCACAGGTGGATATATTATTTAATTAAAAAGCGTTTGCGAATATTTTTTTATCTTTAAAAATATGATCGAATCTTCACCATTCAAAGTTTCTCTCGTGTAATAATTTAATTATTACAGGCATTATAAATATGACGATATTTAATATTTTGACATTTTACATAAGACGCAATTATAACCTTTAAATTCGTTTCGCGTGTAATGATTTTATTATTTTAATGTTTTCGTTTTTTTTTTTTTTTTTTTTTTTTTTTTTTTTTTTCAATATTGTGTGAAAAGATTTTGACGTATTTTTCCCTAATTTGATCTTTTAACACATAATCATTAAATTCTTGTTTTAAAAATTTCTTTCTGTTTTTAATAATTTCACTTTTCAATCTCACTATGACCACAATAAAAAATCCAAGAAGCCCTTTCTTCTTTTTTTACCCTGCAAGAATAGATTTTTTTTTTTTCATGTCAATGAAAATTATGTCGAATTGTAAGATGACAAACCATCTTTATTTTTTAAAAGGAACTTATTCCTGATTGAACGATTAAAATGGAAAAAAGAAAAAAATTTTGATTTTTTTCTGAAAAACATGATTTAAGCACAATGTTGTCTTCACTACTGATTAAAAGAAAAGATAATTTAAATTTCACATTGAAAATAAAGGAAAAAACAGAAAATTTAATAATCCCTATTTTTTCCCCTTTCGCCCCTTCTTTGAACAAAAATAAAGTCATTGAGTTGCCACCAATATAGAAATTAAAAAAAAAAATAGAAAAAAATTAATATTTCGAAAACTAATTCAAAATTTCAAATTCTATTAAGTTTTGAGATCTGCATATCAATACCACCGCATAATATTACAGTGAAACCTCCAAAAAAGGGACACCCATGGGACCGGAACATTTGTCCCTTAAATAGAGGTGTCCCTTATTCAGAGTTTTGACTGTTATTTTTAATTAATCGTCCAGAAAGGTATACAAATAAGAAATCATTTTAGGGGAATATCTAAATTGTATAAATTACGTTAATCAGACACAAATGAATAGAAAATTAATACTAAATTAAAATTTTCAATTGATTAATAAATCATTACAATATATGTTGAATTATTGATTTTTATTTTATATGCGAATTCTGTACATGCAAAAAGTATTAAAACATTTAAAAGAATTTCACTTAAAGTAACCAATCAAAAGTAAATGTTTAGAAAATTTCAATTTTTCACTACAAACCTTTCAAGTGTTCATTTATCATACTTATAAATTTTAGTTCTTCATTATCATCAGTATTTACAGAAAAAGTATTCAACTGCTTTGCATATTTTATGGCAATAAATCTCTCAACTGCTCTGATCAACAAGTGGAAACATTTCCGAATAAAAATAAATTAAAACTTATGTCACAAAAGTTTTCTTTTGGATTTGACGACAGCCTTAAAGCATCGGTAAAGTTCTTTATTAAATAATTTCCTTTTATTTTCCACTTTCAGAATCATCCTCCAAATTTTCAGAATTACTTTCAATGGGGGATAAATGCACGGATGTTAAATCAGAATTGGGGGTAAATGAATGCTCGTCAATTTTTTCGTATGCCTCTGTATCCATTTTCTGTCTGTTTGATAAATCCACAAAAATCTGTATTTTCATTTTCATCAGAGACTATTTCATTATCTGAAATGCAAAAACCAGTCCCTTTTGATCTCATTTTCATCTGTCCCTTAAATCGAGTGTTCCTTATTCAGAGGTAAATACATTACGCGTCCTATACCAAGGGACTGGAAATTTTGTCCCTTAAATAGAGGTGTCCCTTATTCGGAGTGTCCCTTATTTGGAGGTTTCACTGTACATATTTTAGGAAAAGGTGCTGTAAAACAAAATGAGTCATTTAATGAGTCGTTTTATAAAATTTCTCAAATTTGTCTCATAAATACTTTTCATTATGATTTAATACATATAGGATAGCTATATGTGTGTGTTTATATATATATATATATACAGGGTGTCCGAAAAGTCTGGAAACGGTCGAATAACTCGAGAAATACATATGAGATTGAAAAACGTAAATATACGTGTTAAATATTTTTAAATAAGGTACTCAGTGATACCAAATTTGACCTTCGTAACCGACCCCCTGGGGGTCAGAGGGGGTCCAACTTTGAAATCTTAAATTATAACCCCCATTTTTTATTGCAGATTCGGATTCTACGGACAAAAATACGTAACTTTTGTATTTGATGTTTATTTCGAATCCTCGTTTATCACGGTGTAATTGAGCATATTAAATCGATACATATTTCGGCTTTTCCAACGGGATTTTCCCTAATCGAAACTAATTGGGGAGAATTTATGACATCAAATTCCTCGTCTTTTGCAATAATAGCGTTTCCTGAAAATCACCCGTGCCGATTATTTCGGTAGTGCTACACAGTTAAAAATTTTTTCCATTTGCTGTAGCATCACTCCACAGCTTTTATAGAATATCTCTTTCATGACCAATGAGAATGTTCCATAACACAGTAAAGTACACTGTAAAAAAAATGACACTTTCGCTGCATCGTCACTCCACCGCTTTTATAGAAAACGATTACTTTACTGTGTTATGGAGCATTCTCATTGGTCACAAAAGAGATATTCTATTATAGCGGTGGAGTGACGCTGCAGCAAATGGGTCAAATTTTTAACAGTGTAGCACTATTGAAATAATCACCACGGGTGATTTTCAGGAAACGCTATTCCTACAAAAGACGAGGAATTTGACGTCAAAAATTCTGCCCATTCAGTTTCGATTAGGGAAAATCCCGTTGGAAAAGCGCGAATATGTATCGATTTAATATGCTCGATTACACTGTGATAAACGAAGATTTGAAATAAACATCAAATACAAAAGTTACGTATTTTTGTCCGTAGAATCCGAATCTGCAATAAAAAATGGGGGTTATAATTTAAGATTTCAAAGTTGGACCCCCTCTGACCCCCAGAGGGTCGGTTTCGAAGGTCAAATTTGGTATCACAGAGTAGCTTATTTAAAAATATTTAACACGTATATTTACGTTTTTCAATCTCATATGTATTTCTCGAGTTATTCGGCCGTTTCCAGACTTTTCGGACACCCTGTATATGGAGATTCTTCTTATAAAAGTTCTTTCGAACACATAAGTAAATAAACTCGGAGGTAAATTAAATTCTGACACCGTTTTTAAACTTTTAAATGACTTATATTAAACGTTAATATTTACAAAAAAGATATTTACATATTAATATTTACAAAAAAGATATTTACATATTAATATTTACAAAAAAGATATTTACATATTAATATTTACAATTCGAACATTCAAAAGGAAACTTTAATTAAAACATCTTAATCGCGTCATCTTAATCAACATTCTTCTAAAGTCAACACCAACTCTTCCCACATTCCATCCAACGATCTCTTCCGTTCATTTCTTTTTTCTTCGGCTTTTCGTCTGAATGGAGTTTTTTCAGAAAATCGTCTGCTTTCCAAAGACCTTTTCTATCAGAGTTGCGATATGAAGAACCTTACAAGACATGATACTTGGCTGTTGGAGAAAGAATCGCTCCCACAACGGCCGCCCTGACTAGGCTTTCGTCCTCGAATGCTCGTCCCTTTGGAGGCAGCAGCAGTTGGATCATCTGGAAAGATAAAGAAAAAAAAACACAGCAGCATCCAAAGTCTTAATTGGAAAAAAGAAGTCATTATTCAAATTGTTTATCAAAGCTTAGATTATTTCTTGAAAATTTTTTTTTTTGCGTCTTTTCGTCTTCTCTTTCTTACGTCCTTTCATCTTCTTTTATCTTACGTCTTTTCGTCTTCTTCTTTCATACGTCTTTTCATCTTCTATTACCTTACGTCTTTTCGTCTTTTCTTTCTTACGTCTTCCGTCTTTTATCTTACGTCTTTTCGTCTTCTTTCATACGTCTTTTCATCTTTTACCTTACGTCTTTTCGTCTTCTTTCATACGTCTTTTCATCTTCTTTTACCTTACGTCTTTTCGTCTTCTTTCATACGTCTTTTCATCTTCTTTTACCTTACGTCTTTTCGTCTTTTCGAGAATAAAGTTAAAATTCTATTAGTTGTCAGTCCAGAGGTTTGTCATAGTTGGTATAGTGTCACAATCGGTGAAATTCTTTTTTTTTTTCAAGCTTCGTCCGTCCACGGCTTCATGTACTCTGCACATGTACTGGTGACCATGGGTCCTTCGTTGAATCCAAGTTTTTTTACATCGTAGGTGTCATTATTTTTTACTTTTATGACTTTGTACGGACCTAAATATTTTGGTTTTAACTTCAAACCTGGACCTTGTTGTGTGCGTTTTATAGCAACCACATCATTAATCTTAAATTTGTTAGCTTTCTTTCGTCTGAGGTTGTAAGTTTTACGGTTCTCTTCTTGGACTTTTAAAATCTGTTTTTTAGCATTTTTTCTCATATCTTCGCGATTATTTGTAAAATCAGATTGTATTTCAGCATTCAGAAGACTAGTAATTTCAATGTTATTTTTTAGTTTCATTTTAGTACCAAACATCAATTCAAAAGGAGTTGTGCTTATACTTCTCTGAAAAGTCGAATTTATCACCTGTTGGACGTTGCTTACATGTGTATACCATTTTTTAGGATTATCGACAGACAATTTAGACAGAACAGATATTATGACAGAATTTAGACGCTCAACTTGGCCGTTAGACCTGGGTAATCCAGTGGTAATCGGGATATGTTTAATATTTTCATTGATGCAATAATCTTCAAAAGCTTTAGAGGTAAATGCAGGACCTTTATCTGATATAATTCGAACTGGATTTCCAAAGATAGATTTTTGGATTTCTAATTTAGAAATTACTTCGGCAGCATCGGTAGATTTTGTGGGATACAACCAAACAAATTTTGTGAATGCGTCAATGACCGAAAGGATATGTTTGTAATTTTTATTAGTGCTTTCTAATGGACCTAAGTGATCAACATGGTACGTATGTAATGGAGTTTCTTCTTTTTCTATTGGGTGAAGTAAGCCTTCTTGTTTACCACATTTTCTATTAACTAAAATACAGGGAACACAATTTGCTATACATTTCTCAATTTTTTGTTTAACTTTAGGGATGTAAAATCATTTTCTAAACTTTTCTCTGTTCTTGCAACTGCGTAATGACCTTTTTCGTGAGCGGCCTTGATTATATTCATTTGCATGTCTTCCGGTACAACTAATAAATCATTACCATTAACACATTTATAAAGAACATCATTTTAACTAGATAATCATCATAAGATTTCACCTTTAGGATTTCTTTTATTGTTTTAATATGGTCATCGGTTTCTTGAGCTTGGATAATTTTTAAAGTTAAGCTATCTTGGATTACCATACAAATAGGATACCTACTTAATGCATCGACATGTCTCATACTGCTACCCTGTCTATGTTCAATAACATAATCAAAATCGGATAACATTATTGCCCATCTAACTATTTTTGTACTCATTTCTTTTTTATCCATAGTCATTTTAAATGCATTACAATCGGTTACAATTTTAAATGGGATACCTAGCACATATACTCTAAACTTTTTCAGGGCTTCAATTACAGCTAAAACTTCTAATTCGTAACTAGTGTACTTCCGTTCAGCTTCGGTGGTTTTTTTACTTGCGAAATAAACTGGATGAAATTGATTATCTACTGGAGATTGTTGCATTAAAACAGCTTCATAGCCATCAATACTGGCATCACAATGGATTTCGGTCGCACTTTTGGGATTGTAAATTAAAAGTACTGGTTCTGACGACAAAATACGTTTGAGTTCATTAAAAGCTCTTTGTTCTTCTATATCGAATTTAAATTTTGAATCTTTTCTTAGCAGGTCACTTAACGGTTTAGCTATAACCGAATAATTTCTTATAAATTTTCGAAAGTATCCTGTCAATCCTAAATAACTTTGAACATCTTTGGTACACTTTGGTTCGGGAAAATTTATTACTGCTTTAGTCTTCAGTGGAGAGGGATACAATTTACCATTTATGATTCTATACCCCAAGATATCAATTTCACGCTTCAAAAAATTGCATTTTTTAAGATTTAATTCTAATCCATATTCCGATGCAGTTTCGAGTACAAGTTTTAATTTTTCTAGACCTTCAGCTTCGTTTTTAGCAGGTATTATTAAATCATCCATATAAATGACAACAATGTGATCTTTTAATAGGTTTCGAAATACATTATAAATAAACTTTTGAAAAACACTAGGGCTATTGGTCAACCCGAATGGACATTTCAAAAATTCGTATTGTCCTTCATGAGTAACAAACGAGGTGTATTTCCTCGAGTCTTCTTCAACATCTACATGAAAGAAACCGGTTTTCAAATCTATGGTGGTAAATACTTCGGCAGAATGTAATTGGTCTATTACATCATCAATAACTGGCAAGGGGAAATGCTCACGTACTGTCTTTTTATTAAGACATCTGTAATCAACACAAAGTCTCATTGTGTTATCTTTTTTCTTGACTAACACAACCGGCGAAGAAAAATTAGAAGAACTTTCTCGAATTATTCCCTGAGCTAGCCACTCCTCAATTTGGTTTTCGACTATTTTTTTCTCGCATGGCGGTAATCTTCGAGGAGAAGAACAAACTGGGATTTCGTCAGTTAAATTAATTTTCATTTTAACATCTACTGTTTTAGTTTTAATTGGTACATAATTTTCAATTAAAGAGTATAACTCTGAACGTAATTTTTTGTCAGCAATGTGAGTTAAATCAATTTTAGGCTCATCCAAAACATTTACAATATTAACTAAAAAGTCATTAGACTGAACTTCAGCTTTAAACAGTTTCACTTTATTCTCAGAAATAGTTAATGTACCTTGATGAATAACATCAGTGCCAATAATTAAATCGAAATTAATGCAACTGTCCTTAACGACAAAAATAGTAACTTTAAATTTTGAACCATCTACTTCGATTTCTGAATTGAAACAACCTTCTGGTTTAATTGAGGCTTTTCCTAGACCGGTCAAAGAGATACTCGTAGGTTTTAATTCTACAAAGTTCTTCAAATTATCATAAATACTTTTCTTTAACAAAGTCTTTTGGCTACCAGTATCTATTAAAGAGATTAAACGCAAAGAATAAAGCTTTATCTCTTTCAGAAATAAATCTTGGGATGTAATAATGTTTACTTGTGACTGAGCATTTTTAACACTTGTATCTTTAGATTTATTACATTGAAATGATTTATGACCATAAGCGTTACAAGCAAAACAAAGCGGCCCTTTATCTTTATTTACACAGTTATGATTATTCCTCTTATGATTATTCCCGCCACAATTAAAACAACGCATATTTGGCTTTACAGGCTTAAATTTGTTCTTAACTTCAACTTCGGATTTAATTTTAGGCTTAACTCCTTCATATTTATGAAATTTTGCATTTTCATACTCCGATCTTATTTTTTCATAAATCTTTAATTTTTGTTTAAATTCAGCAATATTGGGACAACCATACAAAAAAGATTTTTTAGAAATGGGGTCATTAATTCCATTTATTACATACTGAATAAGGGCAGAATCTTCAATATTGCCTTTTGAGCATAATTGTTTCATATTTAAAAAATATTCATCTAACGATTCATGTGGTCTAATTTTTCTTTTGGACAGCAATTCGTGTAATTCAGCTGAATTGCACGTTTGACCAAATTCAGATATGAGTAGGGCTTTTAATTTAGACCACGAATTAATATTTGTTTCACTTTCAAGAAATAATTTTGCTTTGCCTGTCATACGGCGTTTAGCCAAAATCAATTTGTGCAAATCACTAACGTTAAATAATGAAACAATATCTTCAAAATCGGCAATCCATTTATTAATATTTTGTACTTGAGTACCTTCAAACATTGTAATCATACTTTCAATATCACTAATAGAAATGCTTGGTTTAATAACATAATCAGGAATTAGAATTTTCTGATTTTCATTACTTTCACAATTAGAACTACCAGAATCATTTCTCATATTATTCTCAAAAACAGTTGAAATATTTTTAGTTTTATCTTGTAAATCATCATTAAATTCATCAACACTTTCGTCATCACTAAGAGTACCTACATCGGCTATCATATTAATTTTTAAAATATTAAAATCACATAAACTAGAAATTATTCTGGCAGCAATTTCATCAAAAGTTCCCGAATTATTTATACACAAAACATTGCAAATGGTAATTAAGTCGTTAACAGAAAAATTATCTTTAATTTCTTTGAATTTAGTTTGATATTCATCGGAATCTACTTCAAACGTAAACCCAGTAAAATTCCGAATTCTACGTCGATTATTTCTGTCACCGATTTCTCCAAAAATTAATTTGTGCAATATCTTAATACTAGCTGATTTTTCAGTTTTCAAAGAAAACTCTAATTCCTTTAAATCAACTAATTTTTCCATTATTGAAAAGAAAAATGAAATAATAAACTCACTTCATAATCAGATGCTCAGCTTCACACATTTAAACAGCATTGTTGTCGCAGTATCCAACAGCTTCATATCATTAAACATATATTCAAAAAAGATTTCCTCATAATAATTTCCAGCAAGGATTCCATCACAATTCTAAATAATAACGGCTTCCTGATTATTTAAAGTATATATATATTTCTTCTCTGTGGGCGTTCGTTTGTCTCGGTTCTGACACCAAAATTTATGAAGATTCTTCTTATAAAAGTTCTTTCGAACACATAAGTAAATAAACTCGGAGGTAAATTAAATTCTGACACCGTTTTTAAACTTTTAAATGACTTATATTAAATGTTAATATTTACAAAAAAGATATTTACATATTAATATTTACAATTCGAACATTCAAAAGGAAACTTTAATTAAAACATCTTAATCGCGTCATCTTAATCAACATTCTTCTAAAGTCAACACCAACTCTTCCCACATTCCATCCAACGATCTCTTCCGTTCATTTCTTTTTTCTTCGGCTTTTCGTCTGAATGGAGTTTTTTCAGAAAATCGTCTGCTTTCTAAAGACCTTTTCTATCAGAGTTGCGATATGAAGAACCTTACAAGACATGATACTTGGCTGTTGGAGAAAGAATCGCTCCCACATATATATATGTAATAAATAAATATATGTTGAACTCGACGAAAATAAACTATGTTGCATAAATTCTAGATATTCTTAGCAGCACGGGCAGAGTAGTCGCTCCGACAGTTGGAGAGCAGTAGAAGAGTTTCATTGGGGTATTTCCCCATTAAAAAACAGACACCATCAGTCTTCAAGTTCTTTATTGATGAACTCATAAAATAGATAAAATCTTCCCCGCAATCACCTTAGTACATATCGACACTACAACTGTCATTATCTCGTCCACATCATCAAATATTCTAATTCAGCGGAGAAAGGAAATGTGCGGCTTGGTAGTTTAAAGGGCAAATCCATTCTAACCTCCTAAAAGACCAAATGAATATGGGACATATCCACGACAAACTAGCTCCCTCCTACTCCGCGTCAATCATTTTAAAATCCAATTAGGATGAACTCGAGCCTCAAACGGACAAAAATGATCAATTTTGATTGGTCGTAGCAGGCGGTCCTTGGCAAGAACTATATTTTTTCCTCGGAAGAACAAGCCCTTTAGCAACGCGTATTAACACCTGTCACGCGAAGTTAAAATAAAAAATAAAATTAAAATCCCAGGAATATTCCAGAAAGTAAAAAGCTTACGAAATACCTCCCGCCGTTTTGAGAAGCAAGCAATAATTTATTAATAACTAAAGTAAGAAAAAGAATTTTAGCTGTTACAAGTTACGAAACTAAGATTGAAATATGTTCCACAAATTTAGAATTGAAGCTAAGAGAAAACAAAAAAGGCGCAATTTTTTTTTATTTTATTACATATATATATACTTGTTGACCGATATGATACGAAATTAGATCTTTCATATTTAATTTCAGAAAATAATAATTAAAATAAAATCATTTATGAAAATAAAAGAATATTAATAATAAAAAATACACATTCTGTAGCATAATTATTTATAATTTCCTCCTTCTTCTGCTACAACAAAGATTAAACTAACTTTAAGCTGATATTAAAAGTGCCGTATTTTATAGGCATAATAAATTAGAAAAAGGATTAATTAGTTTAACGGCAGAAAAAATGGTATATTTTCCACCGATCTATCATCTTTCGCATCATTTTATTTTTCAATAAAAGTGTTGTCATAAAATCAAAAATAACATTTGCTAGTATTAGAACTCAATCAATGCATGGACATCTCGATGTTTAAAATTTTTACATGCAAGGCAGTTTTATAATGAAAGAGTTAAAATACTTTTATAATATTTATATACTTTAATTAAGCATCGCGGAATTTCTGAACCATTATTTTATATGGCATAACTTTTAAAAGCAATTTTTTGTTGCTGGATGCTCCTAAAATCAGCATTTTTAACATTTTTCAAGTTGAAAAATATGTTAGAATTCAGTTTGTCTGTCTGTCCGTTCATGTTATAACTCGCGTATAGCCCGTTTGCAATTTAATTGACAGATGTTATTGTGTGTTTCTATGACATTTTGGGTGTTGAAAATGAAATATACAGCACCCTTGGTTATTTACAAAATCTTTCAAAATAATTACATTAAAGACAAAATCGTTTGCGGTATATTTTAATAACATTATAGTATTTTAAATATACTGAAATTTATATATATGTAGTAAGAAGAGGGTACGTGAGGCGTCTATGATACATATGTCATTATTTATCACATATGCAAAAATATTACTTCTCATTTATTAGTGGCCGAAGAAAGCTGGTAGATAAATGTAGATAAGTGAATCTGGTGGTTTAGTAGTTTCTTCAATTAATTAAAAATGCACGAGAACAGGGAACATTACGTTTTATTACTATTCACTTTCACTGTCACTCCACACATCCCTCAATCTCCATCACTCGATAATAAATACAGAATTGTTCTTGATTCAAACACTTCCATCAGAAAAAAAAATGCACAACAGGCAAGACATCCTTTCTGTGATGTTTCTATCCCCATAAATAATAAAATAATAAAAAAGGTCAGTGCAAAGCCGTTTCTAGAAAAACATCGTAACTCCGCAAAAACGTTTTAAAAATAATCGGAGAAGCACCGTGAGTATTTTAACATTGGGAAGGTAAGTCGATTCTGATCGCTCCGAAAAAACCAACTGACTCTCTCAAAAATTCTCAGATAAATTGGCCCCTCCCCTCTGACACATTGCTTTTCAGAATCTACTAATATTCATTCGAATGTAGTTGTAATTTACTTCGAGCCCTTTCATTGGTTCATGGATGGGGCTAGATGTAAGGATTCTTTACTAATCGACGTAGTATGCAAGAGTAAATCAACCCATGCGGATGAGTCCATCCAGCTCAGACGATTATTAAATAAATAAAACAAATTGGGAAAAAACAAAAACAAAAGGGAAATTGATTAATGAAATAATTTTAATATTTCGAAATAAGATATTGACATTTAAGTAATACAGTTTAGTTCTTTTTAGGAAACAAATAATGTATTATGCTGAATTAAAGAAAAAAAGGGAACTTTAGACGATAATTAAATATTAGTAGATTACGGAAAATAATAATGAAAGCATGTTCGTATAAGAATTTAGAAGAAAATCAAAACGAGAAAATGGCGAATTTTTTTTATTATTACCTATATATCAATGAGGTGAACTACACAGTGCGTACTGTAGAATATGGTGTGCATTAAATATATCTTTATTTACAGGGACACACAAAAGAATTTGTCTGCAGACGAAATTGAGCTATTGAACACTATTGTGAAAAAACATTGAAAACAATCGCGATAATTAATAATTTAAATAATACACTTTGCAAAAATCACTGTAAAATGAACTAGTCGTTGGGGCCAACTTACTTACCAATCATGGATATGCATAATATAAAATATGAAAATAAAACGCATGTAAACTATATATAAGATGCATCGTAATTCCAAAATAAAATTTAAAGCCAGATTTAAATAATTTTAATATACATAGTAATGCTCTATTACTGAATTGCTGATGAGCCAATTTTGACAAATTACATAAAATGTCAAAAAACTCAAGTAGTACGGGATTGCGTAAAAGGAACGTCCTTATAACTCCAAAAATATTTATCATATTAATTAACAATTTACTGCGTCGGATTAAGCGTCTCATTTCCAAATAAAATATATCTTTGAATTGAAATTTAAATGAAATACAGGATCATGAAAAGTCGAAGAATGTGAAAAACAGGATTACACATATCTCAGCAACTAATAATCCGATCGACTTCGTTCTTTATGCAAAATTGATGTTATTTTATTGCCTTTTACGTCCACTCCTTAAAACAAAACAATTCGAAAAAATTTAAATACCTTCCATCAGAACGAATTTTTCGAGAGTCCGAAAAGAATAGTTTCGGATATTCGAGGTTGCTGATATTAAATAGGCTTCGCCCCATTCTTATATACTAAGTACATACAAAGTTTCAAGTCTCTATCTCAATTTGTTCGGAAGATAGAGTTGCAGACAGACAGACAAATATACAGAGGGACGGACAGCAATTTTTTTTCTCTAAAAATACGTTTTTAGAATCTCCAATATCTGAAACGTGTAAATCTGTCAAAATTTTTTTTCGATTTTCAAAACGATTGCAATACTTATCCTGTACTACGTATGATGGGTAAGTAAAAACAAAACAGGACGCATTTCGAGCTAAAGTAATACCAGTTCGTCATCAGCTGGACCACACGTGACATTGTCCTCTTACGGACACGTGTTGGTTCATCTGATGATGAGCTTTCATTGTTTTAGCTCAAAACGCGTCCTGTTTTATTTTTCATTTTATGGAGATTATTACAAAGTGTATTATTTTAATTATTGAATACTAACAGCAATAATAGACTGCAGGGCATTTTCAATTGTGGTACGCATTTTTATGCAATTCTGTAGATGCTATCGGTTTTAAATCGTAAAAAAAAACCTACACAGTAGTGTGGGTTGGGTTTTATCCCTTTCCGGATCACTGTGCTCTGTCTGGGATACATAATTTTAATTGCAAACTTTCAAACGGCACCATTAATATTTTAGTAAAATTTTGCTTTTAGAATAAAAGCATAAATAAAAGATTTCAAAATAACCAAAAAATTCGTTTGTGAATTCCGGTGTCAGTCGTTAATTTCTCAGGTTACTAACAGTTTTTGCCCATGCCGGAAAGCGCTAACCTCTTGGGGACGAGAGATACGCAAAAAGGCTCAAGAATTCTTGTTTATACCCACCAGTAAAAATTTACTGTAAAATTTGCCTTAATTAATTGAAGCATTATCTCGATTTAATAGGGCACAAATTTCTGTTTTTAAAAACCGGTAGCAAAATATTAAAAATTTCGTTAAATGCTCCCATCGCGAAAATGCTATCATGCCGACCCAGGATCCAAGAACAGTTCGGAAAATTTTTAATTCTTATATACTAAGTACATACAAGGTTTCAAGTCTCTATCTCAATTTGTTCGGAAGATAGAGTTGCAGACAGACAGACGGATGGCAATTTTTTTCCCTCAAAATACGTTTTTGGAATCTCCAATATCTAAAACGTGTAAATCCGTCAAGATTTTTTTTTCGATTTTCAAAATGATTGCAATACTTATCCTGTACTACGTATATTGGGTAAGTAAAAACAAAACAGGACACATTTCGAGCTAAAATAATACCAGTTCGTCATCAACTGGACCACACGTGACATTGTCCTCTTACTTACACGTGTTGGTTCATCTGATGATGAGCTTTCATTGTTTTAGCTCAAAACGCGTCCTGTTTTATTTTTCACTTTATGGAGATTATTACAAAGTGTATTATTTTAATTACTGAATACTAACAGCAATAATAGTCTGCAGGGCATTTTCAATTGTGGTACGCATTTTTACGCAATTCTGTAGATGCTAACGGTTTTAAATCGTAAAAAAAAGACCTACACAGTAGTGTGGGTTGGGTTTTAACCCTTTCCGGATCACTGTGCCCTGTCTGGGATACATAATTTTAATTGCAAACTTGCAAATGGCACCATTAATATTTTAGTAAAATTTTGCTTTTAGAATAAAAGCTTAAATAAAAGATTTCAAAATAACCAAAAAATTCGTTTGTGAATTCCGGTGTCAATCGTTAATTTCTCAGGTTACTAACAGTTTTTGCCTGTGCCGGAAAGCGCTAACCTGTTGGGGACGAGAGCAGTGTTCTCGCTGACATTTGACCAACGTTAGTAATTTGGCGAATTAAAAATAAAAAAAACATTCGCCAAATGAAAAAAGTATTAGCAAAATAGATTCGCCGTGTAGCACAAAAAAAAGAAAGAAAAAATTTAATCTTTTAATGTATTTTTTTTTCAATATGTTCTAAAATAACCCAAGTTTTTATAACTGTGACAGCGATTGTTATTAATCAAATTTCAACTATCCGCTACAAATATAAAAAAATATGTATACATTAAATATATATGCATATGTATGAAAAACGAAAAAGAAAAAACTGAGTACTAGCAATTTGGCGAATCTAATCGCTTGTTTACTCGCCAAATAAAGAAATTAGTCGCAATTTGGCGCATTGGCGAGCGACAGCGAGAACACTGGACGAGAGACACGCAAAAAGGCTCAGAGATTCTTGTTCAAACCCACCAGTAAAAATTTAATGTAAAATTGGCCTTATTTAATTGAAGCATTATCTCGATTTAAGAAGGCACAAATTTCTGTTCTTAAAAACCTGTAGCATAATATTAAAAATTTCGTAAAATGCTCCCATCGTGAAAATGCTATCATGCCGACCCAGGATCCAAGAACAGTCCGGAAAATTTTTCACCAAAATTAAATAGATATTTTTGCTTTATTTGAAGGCCTTGTGAATGCAAGTTTTCTTGTAAAAGCAAGCAATAATAATAAAAAGGCGAAACTTGCTTTTTTTAGAAAATAAAATAGTGAAAGTTTCATGAGGTGATAATTTGGACATGACGATTCATCAACAACATGTACCTGTTGAAGAAAATCTCACTTCAGTTGCAGTCACGGCATAATAAGAGAACGCAGTACCTTTGAAACCATATCTTCAATTTTGAATAATACTGTAATATATGTAGTGGCACAATACTTAATACTAAAAAATTAAATTAAAAAAACTTGTAGAACTGCCTATTTTACTATTTTTTTTTAATTTAACTTTTTTTAAATCCTACTACTTTTTAAATATGACTATTTTTGCGTCGATTTATTTTCCGCATTCATTTGAATGTACTGCATAAAACTATGCATGGATTTTTAAATGTAATGGATTTTACCTTTAATATGATTTTTTCTCTTTCGTATACATTAGAAAATGAAAAAAATCACCATATTTTCACTTTAAATATTAAAAATAGTAATAATAATATAAGTTAAGATTAAAGTCATGCACAATATATTAAATTCGCCGTAGAGAACAAGAAAAAATTCAAATCTCTAACTAAATTAGCCAAAAGCCTTAGTATTTTTCAAATAAGCAAATTATAAATATATGAACAGGGAGAAAAATCAGTTTAAAGTTTTCATTTGTATCCATAACTGCACTGGAACTATTGAAATATCTCTCAATTTACAACATCTCGCGATACAATGGACGTATAGGTAAAAAAGAGATGTCAAAATATTCTTAATTAACCAATTAACTGATCAATATTTTTGAAAAAAAGTTCCAAAATATGTCTGTTTTTGCATCATTTACAGAATTTTTAATCTTTTACCATTGAATTTTCAAAAGAGAAATTTTTGCTTAAGTGAATCGGAATTCGCTCAGATTAAATAATGATAAATTTACAACAAAAACTTACTCGTAAAGGTAAGAAATTATGATTTGAAGTGTAAGACATTTGCCCGTACTATATACGCGAAAATCATGATTGGAAAAAACACGTTGTCCCTATGATGTACGGGAAAATTAGGGAAACGATTAAAGAAACTTTCATTTGATATTTAAAAAAGAAAATCGATATTTTGACCAATTTCAAGGTACTGTGTCCTTAAGAATAGCTAAAAAATAAAACCTCTGTTTTAGACTTGAAAAGAGAAGATTTCTGAATTGACAAATTTCAGATCAGAAAATAAAAGAAAATATATTCTTCTAAAACCAGAAAATTAAATACGATTTTTTTTTTTCAAATTTATAGAAAACAATTGCCTCCAGCTGGTTTCATCGATTTTTATTTCATATTTCCTTCTGCCAGAAAGATGATTGAAACAACTTTTAGCAGATGTGCAAATGCAATATTTTATAAAAATAAAAAATTCAGTGGCAAACGATAAATCAGTTTTAGCTCAACTGTGGAAACATTTCAAAACTTTCTTCTGTAAAAATGTAACACTAACTTGTGCATGCCTTATTTGGCTGTAAGTAAGTTAGAATAAAATAAGACAGAATAATCGCTCGAATGTTTTATTAGGTAAAAGGTTTCTTTTTTCTTTCATTCTTTTTTTTATGCCAAAAGAATTTTAGAAGAGGAATCAAAATATATATAATAAGACTGAAATATCTGAGATGTGAATTAATATTTTTGTTAAAATGAGGAGGAAAGAAACTAATATGAATATATACACTCTACAAATTATTCATCGGTTTTATTTTTGCTGTTTTTCTAGATAATTTAAGGAAAAAGCTTCTAACAGCTGGTTAGATGGATTTTCGATGTAATTACAATAATCGTTTGAATATTTTATTAGGCATAAAATTTCTTTTTTTTTCCCCAAAAGAAGCTTCAGATGGGGAATTTAAAATATATAGATGAAGACTGAAATATCTGAGATGTAAACTAATATTTTTGCTAAAATGCGCAGGAAAGAAATTATATTCAATCAGCATATTTTACAAATTATTCACCCGTTTTAATTTTGAAGTTTTTTGTAATTTTTGTAGCAAATTTACAGAAAACAATTTCCATCAGCTGGACATCGGTTTCATATTATGATTCATTTAAATGTGGTAACATTTAAAAACTTTCTCCCGCGAAAATCTAATATTAATTTGCGCATACCATATTTGGTTGTAGGTAGTGTTAGAATAAAATAAGATAGAATAATCGTTTGAATATTTTATAAGATAATTTTTTTTATCCCAAAAGAAGTTTCCTAGAGGAATGAAAATGTATTGAAGAAGACTGAAATATCTGAGACCTAATGTAAGGTTTTTGTTAAGATTCGCAAGAAAGAAATTATATGGAAACAGCACGATTTACAAATTATTCATCCGTTTTATTTTCGCAGTTTTTTGAACAGAAAACAACTTACAGCAGCTGGTTTTATCGATTTTCATTTCATCTTTTCATCAGCCAGAAAAAAAGATTAAAGCACATTTTAGCAGGTGTTCAAATGCAACATTTTATACGAATGAAAAATTCTGTATAGCAAATGATAAATCAGTTTTGGCTCATCTGTGGTAACGTTTAAAAACTTTTTCCCGTGAAAATGTAACTTTACATTGGCATGCCTTATTTGGCTGTAGGCATCGTTAGAATAAAATAGGATAAAATTATCGTTTGAATATTTTATTAGATAAAAATTTTCTTCTTTTTTTCTATCCCAAAATCAGTTTTGTAGGGGAATCAAAATATATCGAAGAAAACTGAAATAGCTAAGATGTAAATTAATGTTTTTGCTAAAATGCTCAGGAAAGAAATTATATTGAATCAGCACAATAACTTTACAAACTATTCATCCATTTTATTTTTGTAGTTTTTTTCTCTAGTTTTTATAGGAAATTTACAGAAAATAACTTCTCGCATCTGATCTATTTTCATTTCATATTTCCTTCTGCAGAAAAATAATTAAAACAACTTTTAGCAGGTGTTGAAATGCAACATTTTATCGGAATGAAAAATTTTGTAGCAAATGATAAATTAGTTTTGGATTTGGGAACATTTAAAAACTTTCTCCCATGAAAAAGTAACGTTAACTTGTGCATACCTTATTTGGCTGTAGGCAGCATTAGAATAAAAAAGGATGGAATAATCGTTTGAATGCTTTATTAGGTAAAAATTATCTTTTTTTTATTCCAAAAAAATTTTTCGAAGGAGAATAAAATATATAGAAGGCTGAAATATCTGTGATATAAAGTAATATTTTTTCTAAAATGCGCAGGAAAAAAAAATATTGAATCAGCACTTTTAACAAATTATTCATCTTTATTTTATTTATTTATTTATTTATTTATTTTTTATAGTTTTTATAGAAAATTTACAGAAAACTTAATCTAGCAGCTGGTTTCATCTATTTTCAATTCATATTTCCTTCTGCCAGAAAAATGATTAAAGCAACTTTTAGCAGGTGTTCAAATGCAACATTTTATCGGAATGAAAAATTCTGTAGTAAGATAAATCAGTCTTGGCACAACTGCGGATAATGTTTGAAAATTTTCTCCATTAGAAATGTAACTTTAACTTGTGCATGCCTTATTTGGCTGTAAGATAACGTTAGAATAAAATAAGATAGAATAATCGTTTGAATGTTTTATTAGATAAAAATTTTCTTTTTTTTTCTATCCCAAAATTAGTTTTGTAGGGGAATCAAAATATATCGAAGAAGACTGAAATAGCTAAGATGTAAATTAATGTTTTTAATAAAATGCACAAGAAATAAATGTTATCGAATCAGCACAATAATTTTACAAATTATTCATCCATTTTATTTTTGTAGTTTTTGTAGAAAATTTACAGAAAAGAACTTCTCGCATCTAGTTTCATCTATTTTCATTTCATATTTCCTTCTGCCAGAAAAATGATTCAAACAACTTTTAGCAGAGGTGTTCAAATGCAACATCATGATAAATCAGTTTTGACTCAAATATGGTAAGGTTTAAAAACTTTCTCCTGTGAAAATGTAATATTAACTTGTGCATGTCTCATGGCTGTAAGTAACGTTAGATTAAAATAAGGTAGAATAACCATTTGAATGCTTTATTAGAAAAAAAAATTCTTTTTTTTAAATTTTAAAAGAGTTTGGAAGGGGAATCAAAATAAATATAAGAAGACTGAAATATCTTAGATGTAAACTAATATTTTCTCTAAAATATGCAAGAAAGAAATTATATTGAATCAACACATTTTATTTATTTTTGTAGTTTTTCATTTAAATAAAGTAATCTTAATATGTAATTAGATTTTGATGAAGGAGTGTTTTAATATCATTTAAAGAGCCATTATATAGCCTATTATTGGAAAATAACTGAAGTTTTAGTTTAATGTTTGAGAATAATTTTCTTTGATTATGCCATTTCACCGGTGACAGGTATAAGGAAACATTGCTTTTACCCCAACTTATCGCCAGGCGAACGGTGAAGTGGCAAGAGTTAAATATAACTTTACAAATTTTCTATCAATCAAAGAATTTAGAAATGATTTTTTAAAGCTAAAATATAAATTAAAAAATCATGCGCGCAGATATATCATCAAACGTTTTCCAAGACATACAAATATCTTTAACAAAACATTACAATTTTATAAGGTGAAAGATGATGTCTAAATAAACATAATAGAAATTGGATAACACATTTGAAAATGCAATTACTCAAATTACCACCAATACTTGGAGAAATGAAGAATTTTCTTTTTGTATTTTTGTATATTTTTCGTAGTTTGTCTGCATACTACTTACTAGGGAGCTGCAAAAAGTGTCATCCGATTAAATTAGGCAAAAATTTCTCTTAAATTTTTCTGGGTCAAAAAAGTCGGAAGTGTTGGCAGCTATGATTTTATATAATTTTTTGACATATCTGCATGTAATCAACAAATTTGTCTGTGTACTGCATAGTATGCGATAAGTTAGTTCTGTTAAACACATATCACAGTTAAAAAATCCCATTTAGCAATTTCCTCTAGTAAAGCAAATGTACTTGAGAACTTTTATGCAGTTCTGTATATAATCTATAGAATATATATACAAAAAGTTAAAAGGAGAAAAATTGTTAAAATTTGAACTTGGGTACTCAAATTATAAATTTACATTCATATTTTATGCTCAAAAACAGTTAAATATCAAATTCCTTTGTATTTCTCTGTAATTAAATTATAGTTCTATAACATCATATTACGTAAGTGCCTTGTAATGCGCTTCAGAAACGGATATATGTTTTAACGTTTTTTTAATAACCGTGATACACGGACTTAATCATATTCCAATAATTCTTTGGCAAAATATTTTTTAATATAAAGTAAAGTTTTAACTCTTTACAGGCGGTTAGCAAGAAAACTTTCCATATAAGGAGAACAAAATTTTTAAATTCGAATGCCAGCAAATTAGTTTGAAAACGTTCACAGTGTCTAATCACAAATTTGGAGCGATTAAATAATTCAAAATTGCAATTTGGAAAAAAAGTGGTCTAACATTATTAAAAGAAGTTTAAAAGAGGCTCGTCCTTAATGGGTTAATGCTCTGTCCTTAATTCAGATGGTAGTGTACTCACGTTTCATAACTACCAGCAAATTGACCAGTAACCAGGGTTGCTAGTTTGGCCTTTCTTTTTATTCAGAAATTTAGGGTTCATACCAGAAATAAAGAATAATATTTTGTGATTTATGAAGAAGTTAAATTTGGCGTTAGTATAAATTTAAATACTTCTTTCGAATTTCTGATATTAATATGAATTTCCGGATTAAAATTAGAAGCCGGTAGAAAATCTTGCCTTGAACGAATAAGAATGTTTGTACAAGTAACTTGAAATAAACACTAGAAGTTTCTTTATATAGCAAAAAAGGATTGGAATAAGAAAGTAAAATGGTGCCAGTCTCGATAGTCGAGGAGTTGTCAAATATGGCACACATCTTACTACCAATTAAAAAAAAAAGGCTAACTCCTTGAATCGCAAGGATTTGGTGAAGCGATAACACAATGGTTACTAAAAAAAGTTTAGTGTTGTCTAGCAAAGCAGGCGAATTTAACCGTTATATAGCATTTTAAATATACCTCATAATGTTAAAGATAATAGAAATAAGTATTTAAATACTGACCAAGGACTTGAAAATCGTTAAGTCAAACTTCCACCAAATTTTAATAGACATTTTTACTTGATTTGAACGTCTTAACAAGCTTTCTGTAATAAATAAGGGGAACATTTCTATTATATTTTACTGATGACGGATTCTACGAGTGATAATCTACCCCCGCGCCTACCCGCAGCTTGAAAGAACCTGTTTATCCAGATGTACAAATTTCCACCATTTTCGTATTAATTATTTGCGTTACTTAATACTGATGAACCAGGTTTGATAGAAACCTGGACAGAACTGCGCATGGGCAAAAAGAGCGAGTCCATGTCGAAAATGGGGAAGTTCGTACCATCTCGAGATGAGTTTGTTTATTAAACATCTTAGATATGTCGAACTTTTTTGGCAAATGCCTTTTTGTTTCTGTAATTGAATTATCGGTTTTTAAATATGTAAAAACGGTTTTTAAATATGTAACAGAAGTAATTCTGTTACACTAAAATGAGTTATAAAAAGACAAATATAATAAAAAAGATGATTTAAGGGTATGATTAGTAAACTTAACTTAATAACTTTTTTCCTCGCAATATAGCGTAACTTAATTTTTTTAGAGTTAACGGCTGCATGGCATGATTTTAAAACTTGTCAGATTAGCAATTTTTTTAAATCATTTTTGCATTATTGTGTACATTATTTATTTATATTATTTGCATGCATTGGATATGAATATGGCGCAGATATCATATACGTACAAGGTTTTGTACAATTTTTTTCCAACGTCAATTTGGCGAAAACCTCATTTTCGAATACTGGTTAAATATATGTTTTTAAGTTATTTTCTATTATTAAAAAAATAAATAAATAAATAAAACAATTTTTATATATATATTAAATTTTAAAAACTAATAACTAGAAAAAAATATTTTATATAATTTGAAAAAAGAAAAATTAAGATAAATAAACAGTTTATCAAAAAATAAACAATATCAGGGTTACCATATTCGGCAAAATAATGCCATTTTAGCGTCAAGTAAATCCCAGTGAGAATATGATATACATGAGCCCTGGATATTTAGGTTGTTAGAATTGGCGAATTTCTTGTATAGCCGCCAAGTCAGATGCCAAGCAATCGTTAAAACTGCGTTTTAGATTGCGAATGTTGCGAAAATATATATATAATTGATAGAAGGTGCACAATCTATTTAATTTAAAATAAGATTTTACTCAGAACAAAAAATAGAAAGCAATATTTAATAGCATTTCCATGAATACGTAGAAGCAATCTCGGCCTCATAGGCTGTTTCCCCCAAAGTCTCAATGGAATCGGCTTGGCATTCTGCCAAGTCAGGACCTTACAAGAGTGGTATATCGGTAGCAGAATTTTTTATTACTTTACGCGGAATTTTCATTAAAAAATAGTAAAAATTAATTTAAAAATTCTGTGTAATTATAATTTTTGAATCGTCCTGTTTACTTCGAAATAAAAAACATATAAGTGAATATACAAAAATCAAAATTATGATTTTTCTTTAAAAAAGTAGTTAAAAAATACATAAAATAAATTAAAAAACATACAAAAATGTCAAAGATATGAAAAAGGTGACACCCAAAGCAAATTTCCATCAAACTTTAATAAAACATTTTTACTTGATTTGAACGCCTTAGCAAGCTTTCTGTAATATATAAGGCAAACATTTCTAATAAATTTTACTAATGATGTCTCCG
The DNA here is from genome assembly GCA_964019185.1 of Maratus speculifer. Classification (NCBI taxonomy): domain Eukaryota; kingdom Metazoa; phylum Arthropoda; class Arachnida; order Araneae; family Salticidae; genus Maratus; species Maratus speculifer. The sequence continues at coordinate 175,195,602 of OZ025303.1, read as the reverse complement.
AGCGATAATTTACCCACAGCTTGAAAGAACCTCTTTATCCAGATGTACAAATTTCCACCATTTTTGTATTAATTTTTTTACGTTACTTAATAGCAGAATTTTTGTATTACTTAACACGAAATTTTCTTTTAAACATAGTGGAAGTTAATTTAAAAATTCAGAGTAACAATAATTTTCGAATCATCATGTTCACTTTGAAATAAAAAACATATAAGTAAGTACACAAAAATCAAAATTATGATTTTTCCTACGAAAAAGGAATAAAAAAATAAATTAAGTAAATTAAAAAACATAAAAAAATGTCAATGAAATGAAAAAGTTAACACCCAAAGCAAACTTCCACCAAACTTTAGTAAACATTTTTACTTGATTTGAATGTCTTAGCAAGCTTTCTGTAATAGATAAGGCAATCATTTCTATTATATTTTACAGGTGACGGATTCTCCGAGCGATAATCTACTCACAGCTTGAAAAAAGCTGTTTACCATGATATTCGAATTTCCACCATTTTTGTATTAATTTTTTTACGTTACTTAATAACAGAATTTTTGTATTACTTAACGCAAAATTTTCTTTAAAACATAGTGGAAATTAATTTAAAAATTCAGTATAACAATAATTTTCGAATTGCTACGTTCACTTTAGAATAAAAAACATACAAGTAACTACACAAAAATCAAAATTATGATTTTCCTTCAAAAAAAGACTAAAAAAACACATAAAATAAATTAAAAAACATAAAAAATGTCAAAGATATGAAAAAGTTAACACCCAAAGCAAACTTCCACTAAACTTTAATAAACAGTTTTACTTGATTTGAACGCCTGAGCAAGCTTTCTATAATAGATAAGGTAAACATTTCAATTAAATTTTAGTGGTGGCGGATTCTCCGAGCGATAATCTGCCCTCAGCTTGTAGTCCAGGCATTTGGGCGAAAATAAATGCAAGTTTTGGTGTAGTTTTGATATTTGGTTCCTCTATGATTTTGGGGTCGCTGAACACGAATCTGAAGATATCCAACAAAATTTCTATCGGAAAACACTTTTTTGGGGAAAAAAAAAAGTGTAAAAAAGTGATTTTTTTTTTTTTTTTTTTTTTTTGTAAATAACTTCAAAATATGTATTTTACATAAAAAGCCTCAGTACATAAACTAAAGGGGACAAAATTTCCTACATTTTATGTATTAAAAGTTTTTTCTCCGATTAATGGTTTTAGCCGTGATAATGCCGCAAAAATGGGTGTGAAAAGCAAAAAATTCTGAAAAACGGTAATTACGGCACTGTACATCGATGAAACGTGAAAAACAACCATTCTACGCATATTTTGACCACTCAATAATACTAAATGTAATATTATTAACCATATTTTATAAATCTCATGTTCTTTGTTTCCTTCATAACTAAAAACATAAATTAACAAGAAAAAAAATCATGTTTTAAGCATAAATTATGAGACACTTTCTAACACTTCATGAAATCTTCAACAAAACTTCGTTATTTAAGGAAATAAGGTTACGCGTATGAATAACATTTTCTGAGAATTGTGATTTCTATAGTTCTAAGAGTGTTTTAGAATAAAATAAATTTTAGCTTAATAATGACGTGTAATAAAGGTACCAGGTAAACTGTAGGGCTGAGCAAATCTAATAAATTATGTTTCCATCTTATCAGTATAAATTTCAGCCTGATAGACATTTTCTTGAAAAACTAAATTTTCCCATTATAGAGTATATATGTATATATCAACCGACGGATAAAATACAGGAGTGTTCAAAAGTATTGAAATACATATTTGTCTCAGTAACCTTATTTCCTTAAATAACGAAGTTTTGTTAAAGATTTATGAAGTGTTGGAAAAGGCTTTATGATCTATGCTTAACACAGGATTTTTCTTTCTTGTTAATTATTTTTTATTTATGAAGGAAACAAAGAACATGAGATTTATAAAATGTGGTCAATAATATTATATTTATTATTAAGTGGTCAAAATTTGCGTAGAATGGTTCTTTTTCATGTTTCATCGATGTCCAGTGTCGTAATAATCTTTTTTTGAATTTTTTGCTTTTCACACCCATTTGTGCGGCATTGTCACGTCTAAACCAGTGATCAGAGAAAAAACTTCTATTACATAAAATGTAGGAAATTTTGTACTCTTTAATTTATGTATGGAGAACTTTTATGTAAAGTGTACAATTTTGAAGTTATTCACAAAAAACAACAAAAGTCACGTTTTCTGTCAAAAAAAGTTGTGTCCCGGGATACACTTTGTTGGATAATTTCATATTCGAGTTCAGCGACCCAAAAGATATAAAAGAACTATATATTTAAACTACATCAAAACTTGCAAATATTTGTCCTTTTTGAGCACCAAATGCCTGGACTATTGGAAGAACCTGGTTATCCAGATAGACAAATTTCCTTCAATTTTGTATTGATTTTTTACGTTTCTTAATTGCAGAATTTTTCTATTATTACCCGTGAAATTTTCTTTAAAACATAGTGGAAGTGAATTTAAAAATTCAGAATAACAATAATTTTCGAATCGTCGTGTTCACTTTGAAATAATAAATGTATAAGTACACAGAAATCAATATTATGTTTTTCTTTTAAAAAAAATGTGTTAAAAATACATAAAATAAATTAAAAAACATAAAAAATATCAAAGATATGAGAAAGTTAACACTAGATCACCTCCGACTTATTCAAATAGCCATCATCAGGGGGTAACATTATAAACCCCTTGAGGGGCGGCGGTATATATTATATACCACCTACGATTGATGAAGATTTACACCAGAAAAATGTCATTAAATTTCCCTTTTCTAACCTTGGTGGAAAACAGTCGTGAAAATGCTTATACTCTTTTTGATATAACTTTTTTACAAATTTCCGGTGGGAGTTCAGAATTACACGAACGCAATTGCTTGCCCCTCAAAAGGTTAAGATGTGATTGCTCACGAATGATTACTAATTAAATAGCTTGAGACGAGTCTATTTCATAAAGAGGAAAGGTTAGGTGTGTCAATGGTTACGTTCAAAATTCACCAGAGGTATTTAGTTTGTTAAAACATATCGAGGTACGTTGTAGAAGAGCATGCCATTAAATTTTTTTCTTCTAATGATATGCTTGTAATTTATCCTAATAACCACCTAGTGGAACTTTTATTCGGTGGTAATAACGACTTAAACGTTTCTTTAAAATATGTATGTGGTGAATAAAATCTTACTTCACTTGCCATTTTCGCATACTAAAAACAAATGTATTACCAAAATTATTTAGAAAAATTAAAAAAAAATCATACATGAAAATAGGATATTTAAATGACAAAATCTTTCACATGATGAAAACTATATATGATTTTTTAAATAATAATTTATAGAAAACTAATATTAGCAGCTGGTTTTATCGATTTTTACTCCATCTTTCTACTGCCAAAATGATGATTAAAGTTACTTTTTAGCAGGTGTTCAAATGCCACATTTTATCGGAATGAAAAATTCTGTAGAAAATGATAAATCAGTTAAAGCTCAACCGTGGACATTTTAAAAACTTTATTCAGTATGTATATCGATTTGTGTATGCCTTATTTCGCTGTATGTAACTTCATAAGAAAATAAGAAATAATAATCTTTTAAAAGATTTATTTAATAAAAAATTCTGTTTTTTTTTTTTTTTTTTTTTTTTTTTTTTTTTTTTTCACAAAAAAAAACTTTTGTTATGTAATCGAAATGTATCGTAGTGTAATCTAATCAATGAATCAAAATGTATTGTAGTGTAATTTCGTTATGTAATCTAAATGTATCTAAATTGTAGAAATATGTGTAATGTAAACTAATAATTTTTTATGTAATAAAATTATACGAACCAACACATTTCACAACGTACTAATCTTTATATATATAAATCTTCTGTGCGTGTGTATGTCACTGAACTCCTCCTAAATGACTGGACCGATTTTAATGAAATTTTGTGTGTGTGTTCCAGTGGATTCGAGAATGGTTTAGATTCACATTTTATCGAAATTGATTCAGTACTTTTTTAGTAATTAGGCAAAAACTAATAGTTAGTGATTTTTCGCTAATTAAAAATCCGAACGGTCTAAGGCGCCAGGTTTAAGCTCTGCTTCTTGAAGAAAGAAATCGCGTGTTCGAACCCCACTCCTGACGAACGTGTATGCTTTATAATAATATTTCCTGTATTATAATTTTGATTAACCGTCTTCAGAAAATCGTTAACTTTTAACTAAAAAGTGAAAAATAAACTTTTCTATCAAAAATTGAACCGACTTCAAGAAATACTGAAGAGTGAAAAATAATTTCCTTACATAATTGTAATAAGAAATTAAAATAAGAGCGTAGTGTTTATCGTGCGTATTACTTATTTACGTACACTTATTTGATTTTCTGGAGTCGGTGCCAAGAAGGACAACGTCTATCGGTGACAGGACAACGTCTGTCGGGTCCGCTAGTCCGTTTTATTTTCATATATTCTCCTTTAACCGCTCCTCTGATTTGCCCCCATACAGGGAAAGTGCTTTTGCCAATCGTACGGGCATCCGTATTCCAATCACAATTAATTATTCGCATTAATATAATTTTGCATTATTTAAATCGAGCATTTTACCAGAATGAAAAATTCCGTGTCCTCAATTTATGCTGAATTCTGTAAATGTTTTACACTAGAACAGCCATTAGGGGTCATTATGACCCCCTACCAAATTGAAAACGTCCGATTCGAACCAGAAATTTCTTCATGAGATTTGTTAAATATTAGAAACACAAAACTAAGCTAATAAAATAAGTTAAAAAGTTTCAATGAAAATTCTGGTGTCAAACACTTTTTATAAAATTTTTATAAAATAGCCGGCGGTTCTAGTGTTAAAAACTTTCTTCTGTGAATATGAATCTATTTGTGAATAATTTATTTTGCTGCAGGTAACGCCATAATAAAATAAAATTTAATAAAATTTAATCTTTTTATTAACTGAAAGTGTTCTTTTACTTCTCAAAAAAAAAAAAAAAAAAAAAAAAAAAAAAAACATTTGATGAGTCATGGTGACATACAGAAGCTGACTAAAACATCCATTGTGTAAAAAAATATCTTTTTTAGAACTGTGCAGCATGGAAATTACATCAAATCACCAGGTTCCAACAATTAACATTAGTCGGAGCATATACAGCCAGGAGTGCCAGATTTGACCTATTTTTTAATTCTGAATTTTATGTTCTCATCAGAAATTCTGATTGTATTGTTTTCTTTATTTAATGACAGGTGTGTCATTATTATCAAAAAGGAAAAATTTCCTTTCAAAATTTCTGATGATATTTCGAAGTTTTTAAATTGAATTTGGAGACCAAACTGGCAACCCAGTTTAGGACAATTTTTATCATTCTTACAAAAATATTTTTTTTTAATATTCTTTAAGAGAAATTTTTATAATATATGTAATAAGAATACATTATGAAGATTGTGGAAAGAAGATATTGGTAATCACAATAAAATTTGTCACATATGCTGCGAGCTATCCTCTTTTTTGTATTTACTTATTTAAATAAAGTAAAATTATGTGTAACTATACACTGCTCAATAAAAATAGGGAAGCAAGCAAAGAAGTTGCGAGGCAGCCATTATTGGCATAAAATGGATAGTACACGCTTATCAACGCGCTATACTTAAAAAAATGCGTTCAAAATTTGAAAATTGCCCTTTAATTCTTTGAAAAGATGGAAAAAACATGGAAAGATGATTTAGGGTAACAATTTGATTACATGTAAATGATAAAAAAGTTATTGTTTAGAAATGATGTAATGTTTTTTAAATGGCGTGTGGTTTCCTTGAACAGCTAAGACTGTTGTACACTTATTTTCTATGGATGCGATAATGTTATTCGATAAGACTTTGGGCAAATACTGTTCCACTCCACATAAAGTACGATCTTCGAGTCTTTGATAGTAAAAGGAGTAATAGTATACATATCTTGGTGTAATAGTATACATATCTTGATGTAATAGCATACATATCTTCGGATACAATATAATAACCGAAATTTTTTTTGTATTCCTGTAAATACTTTCTGCTTTCTATTGAACAGGAAGTAACTTGTAGTAAACCTCACCAATGTATATCAATTTCATCAAATGTGAAATAGTTTAAGATAATTCAAACGTGTTCCAAAAATCTTTCCCCTATTCCATTATGTAATGGATACATTTTTGTGGCCCTATAAATTAAAAAAAATTCTTTGCATCACAGATTGTACAGAATGTATATTTTAGTATATACTTCATAGATGCAAAGATCATTAGTTTTATTATGTTCGAAACCGTGTAACATCATTAAAATGCACTTAAAACTATTTTCTATCATTGTCCGCCAAAAAACGGAGTACTTTTGATAGTCCGTGTAATTGAACTGTGCATCCGATTTTCGTAAAATTTGAAATGATTGGACAAAATTATGCCACAATTCCACATTTTAAATTTCCAAACGACTCGGATGAGTCTTTTTTGCTCTGTTATATGCGGATGGACAGACAGATAGATGGACGTACAAACTGAATGACAATTATAGGTGCCTCGTATTTGCATAATTACGAACGCACCTTATAAAAAAGAAGAGACATATAGGGTACTGCATACAATTTACGACTGGAGTATCTGAGGAGCTTATCAGAAGATGAGTAATTTTAATATGCATTGGATCAATAGTTTTCAGTCACTGTCAGTTCAAACTTCCACCATTGAATTTTATTAAAAAATTTCCTCATATTTCATCCCCTTGTTCTCGATAAATTTCTTTCACAAATAAGGTTAACATTTCTATCTGATTTAACAATAAGAAATTTCTCGAGGCTTTAATAATTTTTATAGACAAACAGTTTTTTTGCTTGTCACAATATGCCTGAAATGCAGAACCTGATTACCACTGAAGTAAACTTTCACCAGTAAAAATGAATATCGATTTTTACCATAATTTATTATTGAAAGTCTGTATTCATAAGACATTTTAATGTGGTAATATTTTCTATTTAAATTCGCTGTTGGAAGCGTGGAATTATTAAAAAGAGGAATTGGCATATCCTTAAAATAGTGAAGCTTCAACTGTAACCGCTTTGACTAGGGGGTTCATTACTGAACTGTCACCAGTAAATTTATGCAGAAATTTTTTCTTTATTTGAATGTCTTGTTATTTAAAAATGCCAAGCCAAAAACATGGCAGAAACTCATTTTCATTTTTTACTGGTAATAATTTACTTTGGCGGTAAAATTTCGGATCATTGTTAAGAAAATCTCTTTTCAGTGCCAGTGAAACGATTATAATATCTGAGCAAACCTACACCAGTAAAAAATAGAAATATTTTGCCATAATTGCAAGAGCAATACGCTATCAATAACGCGTAAAATAAGACGAAATTTTCTGTTTAAGTTTAATGGTATAAGTTTCGATCGGCTATAATCAGAAACTCATGATCAGATTAAAAGAAGCAGCTATTATCTTGTGACAACCTCCTCAGTTACTTCACTTGCAACTGATAGATAATGTGCTACATATCTCCTCTATATTCATAACTACATTGCTTGAAGTTTTTCTTGTTGTGAAACAACCCCTGCGCAGAGCCTGATTACTAACGGGGCACTCTCCCACCAGGAAAAAGAAATAAAGAATTTTTCCTTATTCATGACAGTAATCTTGTATGAAAAGGACGTTTAAAGAAGACGAAAATTTCTATAAATTTTTTCTGGTGAGAGAGTGCCCCGTTAGTAATCAGGCTCTGCCCCTGCGAAAGTAGTTCCAGTAAAATCTTAGAATATTTTAAGGCTACAATAGTTCCTCTTTATTCACAGTTCCATGGACTAAGTTTAACTTAAAGGTAATTGGATTCTAAAGGTTGCTGGATAATATATTTACATGCTGAATAAAGTCTTACCTCATTTGTAGTTTCGGCATACTAAAAACTAATGGATCAGCCAAAAGTATTAAAAAAATTTGCCTAATTTTTATTTATTTATTTATTTATTTTTATTTTTTTTTTATTTTTTTTTTTTTTTCGTATGAAAACAGGAAATTTCTGAAATGACAAAATCCTTCATATGACAGAAAATAAATATGAAAACAAATTTCAAATATACAGAAAGCTATTTCTAGGATCTGGTTTTATCGATTTTCATTTCATTTTTCTACTGCCTGAAAGATGATTAAAGTATCTTTTAGCAGGTGTTCGAATGCCACATTTTATCGGAATGAAAAATTCTGTGGCAAATGATAAATCAGTTTATTCCCAACCGTGGAAATTTTAAAAACTTTATTCAGGATGCATGCTTTATTTCGCTGTCGGTAACTTTATAAAAAAACTAGCAAAACCCGCGGAGTTGTTCGCATAATAGTTGAAATATGCCAAATGTTTTTAGTATGTATGAAGTGCATTCGAAGTAATAATATATTAAGGAAAAATTCAAAAATTTTGATTTAAGTCACAGTTTGTCTAAATTTCATTACTACATGCTTATTCCGAAATGAGACTAAAAATATAAGAACGAAAGATAATTATAAATAAACGATAATTTAGAAAATATTTTGAAACTTTTATGCTCAATTCATACGTTTGTTTTAGAAATTACCTAAAATATTTAATTTTTTAGAAATAATCTTCGTATACATTTACAGTCCTAAAATTAATCATCATATCAAAATCCAAGTTTCTTTTCTAAGACGGGTCTGCCATCTCTCAAGAGGTAGTGACGCTACCATAAAATGCCTATGTTAAAAAAAGGACGGTCACCATTAATCTTTAAATGTTAATTTTTAAATAGGTTTGATTTTTCCTAATATTCCATAGAAACGTAATTTAGAATTTTTCCAAAGGGTATTTAAGATCATTGGTTGTTTCTGCTTACTACCCGGAGATTACCCACTACAAATAAACGAACTTTAAGTCTTTATAGGTGGATAAGATATGGATAAGGTATGGATAAGATATAATAATCTTTTGAAAGACTTATTTAATAAATTTTTTCCCTCAAAAAAACTTTTGTTGAGTTATGTAAATGTAGAATCAGACTGAAACATGTGTAATGTATACTAATAAATTTGCTATAATATGCTGAAATAAAATTATACTGAACCGATATATTTCACAATATACTAATCTGTTGCATTTTTATAAAATTTTATTTATTTAATCTAAATTTATTGCAGTTACAAATTGTTGAAGCGTTGTTTTAATCTCATTAAAGGACCCCTCCTTTTTTATAAAATATCGATACGGACGAAAGTCGATGCGAACAATGTAATCGATTGTGGATGATTAGAAAGTTTTATTGGATGAAAGAAGTTTGATTTTCATAGTTGCCAACTTTTACGCATTTTTGCTACCACTAAAATTGTACAGAGATTTTCTATTTGTTTAATCATAGGATTTCGTCGATTAAATAAGACAATATTTACTATAAAATTTTTGTGGTAGGAAAAATGCGTAAAAAGTTGGCAGCTATGGATTTTTTACAAGTCATCGAGTTTTGTCACATACAAACAGCTACATGATTGCAAATAGTCTACAAACTGAAAAGGTAATGAAAATGACGCCTTCTTAATTTTATTCAAACAACTCAGCTTTATTCTAAAAACGCAGTCTTTTATGCCTCACTTTTCTTTTAAATATGAAAAATAAAAATTCTTTTTTGTCTGCAAATCACTCAATACACATTTTAACCTATTCATTCTGCTGTAATCCAAAAGGATGTTTATTAAGAGATATGACGAAACCTTCAATGAGTTTGTATTTAAGCATATAATGCACGAATTGAGAAGCTAGGAGTTTAAGAACTAATAATCAAAAGTAAACCACCTGAACTTTTTAACCACCTGAACTTAGACTCCTGATGAGCGTCGATCTGTGCAATCACTGTAATACTCTCTAACTTAGTAGTAGCGTCAGATCAAAGAATATTTAATTTCTGTTGTCATAAAGGTCCACGTTCCCTACCAAAAGTACATTGTTAATAATAATAATAATAATAATAAAATCCTTCTTTATAGTTAAATTTTGTCCAATGCTTAAATTAATATAATATCCAAATGGTGTTAGTTTTTTTTCGGTAATGAGCAAGGTTTAGAAGAAAGTCCGTATTGTTAAATATACGAGTTCGAATATACTGTTTCGTTTAATCCAAGGTTCATTTAGAAATACTGACCAACGCAGTGGGCATAACCTGCTAGTTTAATATAAAAATTGGGGAAAATAAATCAGGTAGGTGCAAATATATATCTCTGCCGAGATTATCATAAAGCACAACCCGCTGGGTTATTTTTATCAAAACCTAAATATGACCTATTAATGGCGAGGTCTATTCACGTCAATGCTTTTCTGTTTTAAAAAGTTTTTAAAACAAATGACGGGTAGGTGTAATTTAAATGAAATCGGCTATGAAATTTAAAAATAGTTTCAAAAATTTCTAATCTGTTACATTAACGCTCTAACTATGCATTTTCTGAAAAGTAATGCAAATAACGGCTATCATTTGTATATAGCAAAATTTGCATATTGAAATTGAAAAATTCTCATACATTTAAGTCAACTGAATTTGTGTATTTATCGATTATTTTTTTATTGGAAAAAACTTACATGTGGGATTTTTATACATTATTTCACCAGAGTATCATGACCAGTCACCAAAGTATTTCTTAAAACTTCAAAAACTTATTCTTTAAGTATTTCTTTTACAAATTCTTTAGAAAAGAAAAATGGAAAGAAATCATGACACTTCTTGCAATCACATCATCGCATTTCATCATTTGCATTTCGTATCACAAAGCTTGGAAAATTGCTAAACAAATATTGCAAAAATTTTAATTATACATAATTCATTTTATTATATAAAAATATTTTCGATCTGTTTAAGCTTCAGACTGAGTAAAAATGTGATAAAGCACAATGATAAATTATGCCACTTCCGAGTTTTCTTGCGATAATAAATGATTGATATATCTACGAATCCAAGGTAATTCGCCGGGCTCCTACTTGATCCGCCTTTCGGACACCACTTTTATTTAATGAAAAAAAAAACATTTATAAATTCCACAGAAACATACCAGGAAGAGCCTTTTTCTTGAGATTGTTAAAAAAAAACTTTCCGCGAATTTCTTTCAAAAAATTATTGGTAATAAAAGAGGACCATTTGGAGACGTGAATTCGGGATAACCAGACAAGCAGTTAAATAATAATGTAGTTTCGAAAAAGCTTTAGTACCTAAAAAATCAAACGGAAAAATTAATATCGCGAACGCTACAATATTGTGCACATTGAAGTTTAGAAACACATTTTTCTATTTCGCGTTGAAGCTGTCTACCAGGGCCGCTTGCAAATCTGCATCGATATAAAGCACGGAAAGATAATGCCAAAACTTGGTGTAAATTGGCGCAACCTGCCAGCTGGTGGACGGGGTGTTAACGCGAATACGACATAATTAGCAGAGTTGCCAACCCCCGGCTTTTTTTTTAAATCATGAAAATGCATTTGAACCAGAAAATTTATTTAATTAGAAATGTATAGAATTGACTCAGAAGGTGATTTGAAATTACTTAATTTCGTTGACTCAATAAATTTCTGGTTATAAGTATAATTGCTAGATTTTCAAAAAGCCGGAGGTTGGCATGCCTGTAATTAGCCTTTTTCTGTGACTTTTTTGACGGAATAAGTTTTTTTTCCGTGATTCTTTTGCGAAATTTGTGGGTCTCTGATATTCTTTGAGGAAATCCCTATTTTTACGACGATGATTTGATAAAGTTGACATTTTTTTCCTGCAAATATTGGTGAAATTCGTATTTTCCCGCGATTCGTTGGCGAAAAACGATTTTTTTCGCGATTCTTAGACAAAATTAACTTTTTTGGGGAAAGGGAGAATTTCTTTGACAAAATTCGCGATTTTCCCCCATCTTTTGAGGAAGTAGGTGATTTTTTTAGGAAATCTTCAAAATTCGATTATCTTTTTTGCGCATATCCTTTACGAAATTCATATATTTTTTAGGAAGTTTACGGATTTTTTTGCGATCTTTTAACGCATTTTTTCTGCCGACAATTGATAGGATATTTTCGGTGACCAATTGACGAAATTTTCAGTATTTTTGTATCTGAATTTTTAAAAACTAATGTCTAAAATTTTAGGAATTTTGCAACAAACGCTACACTTTTAGAAATGTGTAATGTGTAATAATATTTTTTTTTTTTTTTAAATAATTTTTGTGCCATTTTGAAAAACATGTTGCAATTGTATTTTGATTTTTACATTGAAAATAATTTGACGCTTACGCAGTATTTTTTTTTATGTATATTCTCTTATAAGACAAAACGAAAATAAGACATTTTGTTTTGCTAATACTCTACACTGCCATGATTACTTAGTTTATTCTCATAGATTCTATTGCTTTTTACCTCGATGTTGCCCAACTTTAGAAGTATATTTTTCTTAATTTATATCCAATTTTTTAAATGTATGATTAAATGCACTGTATACATTTGAAGTAATTAGCCTGTGTTTCTCTTTCTACGTATGCAGATTATTTTTCACTTTGTATTCTTGATTTTTTTCGTCCATACACACTGTTGCTTTTATGCATTCCTTTCACAATGTGGCAACTGGATTATTAGGGTTTAGAAGCCACTGTCTTCTTTAAAAAATTGAGAATCTGCACCTACATGACAGAATACACATACAAAAACATATGTAGTAGACAATTTATAATAAAATAAAAATGTTTTAGAAAAAAAAAAGAAATTGAAAAATAGAAAAATTCTGAAGATTGCCATGGTTCTAAAATAAAAAGCTTTAGACACAAAAAAATAACTGTCTACCAAAAAATCTTGAGCACAATCTACAAATGATGGATTCCTAATTTCATTAAAATCAGGCGACTAGTTTCCAAGAAAACCAGTCTTAGAGCCCGCATATTTCCCATAGGATCGCAGCTATTCACATCTTCCCTTAATACTTTATTAACATGTAATGCAATACTAACGCTTAATATAGTCTTAACGCTTAATAACACTAAAGCAAATAATTAAGAAAATCTTTTTTTGAAACTCACAAGAACAAAAATGTTTTTAGGGATTTTCATATATCTTTTTAATGAGTAATTCTAACTTTGTGTAAATTTTATTTTACTTTTGAAAATCCTCGCATTGATTTAAAATGTAATTACATTTTGTTGAAAGGTTTATTTGCATCTCATTAGAAAGATAGCATCTACCGTACAGTAGAATTGTGCTTTCCAAATTTTTAACAAAACTCTTTCTAGTTTCTAGAAACCCTTCGGCGTTTTTCTTTTGATGATTGTAAGCTTATTGGCCCAAATAAGTCAATGGACTGAGGAATTTTCTCAAGTAAAAGAAAGTTAAATAAACTTTTGTACTAGTCACCAATAATGTAATTTCAAATTAATTAGAGGAAAAGAAGTTTTTAGTGCATTTTATGTCTGATAAAATCTTAAGAGATTTTATTGTATTTATTTTGTTCTCAAAGTTTTATAGGGAAGCAATTGGTAGGAGGTCTCGGTAATTGGTAACTTCCATTATTATTAATATGATAAAAATTTTATTATGTAGTGAATATTTAAAAAAATTTTAAAGAGAACTTTTATAATTCTGAATTCAATTTTTAATGTACTAAAATATCTCCTCATTGAACTGCAAAAAGATTTTGAACATATTACAACAAGAAATGCTAAACAACGACAATATACAAACAAAAATAAAAACAAAACAAAACAAAACAAAACACAAAATCGGATTTTAGGGATTGCTTTTTACCTAACACATAGCTGCCAATTTTAACGCATTTTACCTACCGCAAAAATTTTATAGTAAATATTTTCTTATTTAATCGTCGAAATCTTATTATTAGACAAATCTTAGACTACAGTTAGATTATATTCTGAATTATATCTTAATATATTTTATCCTAAGTTTAATTCTTTAATTTACTATTTTTTCTGTCCTTATTAAATTTAAAAAAATTACCATTATTTCTTCCTCCCCCTTAAGTATTTTTTTACTACAGCTCTCTCTAATAATGACTCATTAATAAAACATAAAGACTCACAATTCTCAAGACTAGGTGTAAAGTTGGAATCAACTAGGCAACCCCTTAATGCTTCTCTACTCCTCAGCACTTTATGATTAGACAAATGGAAAATCTCTGTAGAATTTTAGTGGTAGCTAAAATGCGTAAAATTTGGCAGCTATGCCTCGCCTTATTTGTAGCAACTCTTTATTATTATTCTCATTAGACTCCTGCATGGGTCTGATTATACAGACCCAATCCCGAAAAATCTATTTTAAGCGATCTCAAAACTCGACTAAAGTCGAACATGAGCATGATGATTTATAATCTCATATTTTAATAAATTAATAAATATTTTAAATTAATTTTAAGGAAATATTCTGAAATTTTGTGCCTAATTGCAGTTTTATATTTTGTGTTGAAAGATAAACATGTAGAACATGTACTTTGTTATACTGAAATGTAAGGATTTTTTTACTTCAAATAACAGTGGATATTCTTTTAAGACAACGGTTACCAAACTCGGTCTACAAAAGTCAAGACCAAACTGAACCCGAAAAAGTAAGAATCAATCCAATCTCCAATGTAGATGATTATAGCTAAATAATCTGTCGCAAAACACGAGTCGTAATAAAGTAAAAGTTCTGTTTGGGACACAGTTTGTGATAAAGTTTCCAGTCATACTTGCAAGTCAACAGCCGTATACTTGGCGAAAAAGAATCACAAAAGATTATAATTCAGGGGTGAGAATAATGCGTAATTTTTTTCCAAGCACCTTCGTCGTTCCAAGCCCAAGCTCGCACTCTGATTGGTTGTTGCTCTCGGCACTGTTTTCATGTAACTTGGCGATAATCATACTTGGCGTAGCGATAGATGCTTCCGTCGAGGAATTTGATTTCCTTCCGAACCGAGTACAAAGTAACTTTTCCCGTTTATTAATAAGTAAAGCATTAGCCATTTTATAAAATAACACAAGATAATAATACACACGAGCACAAAATGAAGGAAGAATAAGAATGAGTAGGTTAGGTTTTAGGTTTACTCGTTCACTTACGAGCGAAGTATTTTTCGCCAAGTATTGTTATTGCCAAGTTACGTGAAAACAGTGCCGAGAGCAACAACCAATCAGAGTGCGAGTTTGGGCTTGGAACGACGAAGGTGCTTGGAAAAAAAAATTTCGCGAGAATAATAAAAGATTCTGAACATCTTATGCGACACGTATACCAGTCGCTCGTCCCCAAGGGTTTAACCTTTCGGACTCCGGTGCCTCTTACACAAATTTTATTTGATTAGCGCCACTTTTTTAAAAGAACTTTCCTTGAAGTCGACCATTTCAAAAATCTCTGATTAAATAAGGAAAATTTTATTTTCTTTTATTACTGGTGCCAAAAACAAATTTTGGAAGGAAAGATGATGTCTCCGCAGCGGAGTCAAAGGATTTTCAAGGGTTAATACAGTACTATCAAAAAATACAATACTAATGCTTAATATAGTATTAATGCTTAATAGCACTAGCGAAAATAATAAAGAATTTTTTTTTATTTTATCTCACAACATCAAAAACGTTTTTAGGGATTTTCACATATCTTTTTCATGAGTGATTCTAACTTTGTGTAAGTTTTGTTTTGAAAACCCTCATATTTATTTAAAATGCTATTACATTTTGTTCAAAAGTTTATTTACATATCATTAGAAATATAGCATCTACTGTACAGTAGAATTCTGTTTTCCAAATTTTTAACCAAACACGTTCTTGTTTGTAGAAACCCTTCGGCAGCTTAGTTCTAATGATTTTTAAGCTTATTGGTTCAAAGCGGTCAAAGAACTGATGAATTTTCTGAAGTAAAAGAAAGTTAAATAAACTTGAGAGCTTGTCACAGATAATGTAATTTCCCAATTAATTAGAGGAAAAAAGTTTTTAGTGCATTTTATGTATGTTAAAATCTTAAGAAATTTTACTGTACTTATTCTGTTCTCGAAGTTTTTTAAGGAAGCAACTGGTAGAGGCTTCGGTAATTTCTTTATTATTCATGTTGTAAAAATTTTATTATGTAGTTAATACTTTTAAAAATATTTCTTAAAGACACTTTTAACCTTCCTACCCTGTTGAAATTTTACTCAATCTTGATAAAAACATTTCACACCAGAATTGTTATTTAAAACATCTTAATGTATTTAATTGACTTGTTTTTGGCATCTTTTATTTAACTTTCTTTATGAAAAAAGTTTTGGTTCGAATCGCATAAAACAAATTATAGTTATGGGTCGATTAGACCCATTCAGGGTAGGAAGGTTAAAATTTTGAATTACGCATGGTATGTACTAGAAATATCTATTCATTGAACTGCAAAAAGATTTTGAACATATATTATTAACAAGAAGTCTTATCAGCAACAACAAAAATAAATAAATAAAATAAACATACAAAATGAGATGCTAGGGATTGTTGTTTTTATTCTTCACCTATTTGTAGCAACTCTGAATTAAAATTCTGTAGAATCTGTACAATGCTAACACGTAATACAGCACTAACGTTTAATATAGTACACTGGTGTTCAAAAGTTAAGCATAATTTATAAAATGCTAAAAACGTGGGGTAAATATTCGTAAAATTATTCAAAATTACTTGCGAAGATTAATTGGTTGAAGAAGAAACATTGGGTTAATGCAAAACTTTTCAGTCGACTACGCCATGCGCGAAATACCTGCGCAAGTCGAAACACTTATAAACCGGTTCACGCGATATAGGCCGTACAGACGAATTTCGTACAACTGATGTGCCAAGAAATATTCTTACGATGAAACAGGATTAATGATGGCACAAAGACGCCAACTGGACATGTTTGCGAAAGGAAGAATCGTGGGAATGTTGATATCCGGACGATCACAAACCGAAGTGTCTCGAATTCTGAACGTGTACCAGTCTGTAAAGTCAAGACTGTGGCAGAGTTTTCAAAGTACGGGAGATGTTACCTGGCGACTAATACCAGGTCGACCAAGAGCCACAACCCTTCGCCAAGACCGATATTTGACAATAAGTGAGCGACGTCAGAGGGGCAATACTGACAGACAACTGGGTTCGGCGCTCACACTCGCCACAGGAACACGAATTTCGAAACAAACTGTTTACGGCAGAGTCAATATCATGTTGGCCTGTATGCCAGAAGACCAGCAGTTTGCATTCCCCTCACATCTGCTCATAAATGCGCTCGTTTAAACTGGAGTTTGAAACATCAACATTGGAGTAAGGGAAAGTGGGCCAATGTGATGTTCAGTGACGAGTCCCGATTTAGTCTGAGTAGTGACTCTCCACAGGTAACGATATGGAGATAACGTGGAACACGCTTTGAACCAAGAAACATAATGGAATGGCATTTTTTTTCCATCAAGGGGAATAATGGTATGGACAGGCATCATGTTGGTCGGCCGCACAGACTTCCATATCTTTGACATGGTGTCTGTGAATGGTAAAAGATACAGATACGAAGTTATTAAGCCTTATGTTCGTTTGTTTCGAGATGCTGTCGGTCCTGATTTTATATTCATGGATGATAATGCGCCTTGTCACCGTGTGTTACTGGTTGACGACTTCCTTGAAACGGAAAACATCCAGCGCATGTCGTGGCCTGCGAACTTCCCGGATTTAAATCCTATCAAGCATGTATGGAACATGCTCGGGAGACAACTTGCAGCCCATTCGCACCCACAACGCTCGGTTCCAGAACTGGAAAGGACTTCTCAAAGAAGCTTGGATCTGTTTGAGCCCACAACTCATTCATAATCTCATAGCAGGTAAGGGAAATCGCTGCGCAGCGTGCTTGGTTGTCAGAGGTGACCACACGCCTTATTAAACTGCAGCATCACTATTTTATCTAAAATTTTCTTTCATTTTTCATTTAAAGTGTGAACCATTACTATGCTCAGTTTCCTTTCAAACTGCTACTTTGGATAATAAAAGTAAATATTATCGTTCTTTTGAATTGTTTCCTTACTTTATAGTCGTTTTACACTCACATATCACGTTTTACTACATTCCGATTTAAATTTCTTTCATTACTTAAATAATTACCAATTATGCTTAACTTTTGGATACCAGTGTATTTACGGTTAATAGCACTAAAACAAATAATTAAGAAAATCTGTTTTGAAACTCATAACAACAAAAATGTTTTTAGGGATTTACACATATTTTTTATATGAGTGATTCTAACTTTGTGCATATTTTGTTTTACTTTTGAAAGCCCTCGTATTGATTTAAAATTTAATTACATTTTGTTGAAAGGTTTACTTGCATCTCATTAGAAAGATATCATCTACTGTACAGTACACTTACAACAGAATTGTGTTTTCCAAATTTTGTTCTCGTTTGTAGAAATCATTCGCGCTTTTCTTCTGATTAATTTAAGCTTATTGGCTCAAAGAAGTTATTGAACTGTTTAAATTTCTGAAAAAAAAGAAAGGTTAATATACTATCTAATAATACTATCTAATATATTGTACTATCTAAATCAATCACCGATAATATAATTTCAAATTAATTAGAGGAAAAAACTTTATAGTGCATTTTATGTATGTTAAAGACTTAAGATATTTGTATTTATTCTGTTCTTAAAGTTTTTTAGGTAATCAACAGATAGAGGCCTCGGTAATTTTCATTATTATTAATAAAATAAAAGTTTTATTATGTATTGAATACTTTTTAATATATGTCTAAAAGGCACTTTTATAAAAATGAATTAAACTTGTTATATACTAAAATTATCTGTTCATTGAACAGCATAAATATTTTGAACATATTATTAACAAGAAATGTTATCAGCAACCCTAATAAATAAATAAATAAATAAAATGAACGTACAAAATGGAATTTTAGGGATTGTTTTTTATCCTCATTTATTATTTTATCTTCACTTATCTGTAGCAACTCTGTATTGCAATTCTGTATAATCTGTACAATACTAATTTTTAATATAGTATTAAAGCTTTTCAGCATTATCTCAAATAATTAAGAAAATCTGTTTTGAAACTCAAAACAACAAAAATGCTTTTAGGGATTTTCGCATATCTTTTTAATGAGTGATTCTAACTCTGTGTAAACTTTGTTTTACTTTTGAAAACCAACGTATTAATTTAAAATGCAATTTCATTTTGTTCAAAGATTTATTTGCATCTCATTTGAAAAGATAGCGTCTACTGTACAGTAGAATCGCGTTTTCCAAATTTTTAAGAAAACACTCACTTGTTTGTAAAAACCCTTCGGCGGTTTTCTTCTTATGATTTTAAGCTTATTGGCTCAAAGAAGTAAATAAACTGAGGAGTTTCTTCAAGTAAAAAAAGTTAAATAAACTTTTGTGCTAGTCACCTATAACTTAATTTCAAATGAATTAGAGGAAAAAACTTTATAGTGCATTTTATGTATGATAAAGTTTTGAGATATTTGTATTTATTCTGTTCTCCAAGTTTTTTTAGGTAAGCAACTGGTAGATGCCTCGGTAATTTCCATTATTCAAAAGATAAAAGTAATTATTCATAAGATAAAAGTTTTATTATGTAGTGAATACTTTTTAATATATTTCTAAAAGGCGCCTTTATAAATTTGAATTAAACTTGTTACGTACTAAAATTATCTGTTCATTAATCTGCAAAAAGATTTTGAATATATTACTAGCAAGAAATGCTAAACAATAACATCATTAAACAAATTAAATATACAATATCGGTTTCTAGGTATAGTTTTTTTTTACCTTCCTTTATTTTTAGCATCTCTTTATTTCTATTATTTTAAAAAAATTTGTCGTGTCATACAGACCCAACCCCAAAAAATCTATTTAAGCGATGTAACCAGGGTCAGGCAGGTAGCCTGGGAGGGGGCTAAGAGGACTGAAGCCCCTCCCGAGAGTTAAAAAAAATAAGTTAAATCGAATGATAGTAAAAGCTGCCATTTTTCCCGCTTCCATTATATTAGAACTATGTATATTTTTAGTTGTAAGAATACAAATTTATTCAGGTAAAGTTTTAACCGAAATACAGTCGAGCCTCTATATAACGAAATCCATCGTTCCAGTAAAAAATTCGTTATATAGAGAAATTCGATGGATAGAGTATGATGTTAAAAATAGTATTTAATGTGTAAATTTTGAACAAATATTATTTTTGATCTTTTTAATTAAGAATTTGCAATGTTTAAAAGTATATATTAACCTAACATTTTATTTCTTACTTATTTAAGCAGTTTCAAAAAAGAGAAAAGACATTTATTTGAAAGCTTAATGAAAATCAAATGAGGAAGACTTACATAAATTTCAGAGGAAGAAATCTGTAATTTTTTGTTGTTTTGATTTTAAAATTACAATTGTTACGCTCTCAAAAAAAAAAAATTCTCAAATTTTAGCAAGGAATGAAAAATTGTAGTTGATATTTTCCTCCATTTGAAGGTCTCTCTTATGTGCTCTCATTGATTCCTCTCTTATATGTGTAACAATTCAATTGACTGTGTTTTGAGAAGGATGTTGAAAGGTGTGTGGTAGGTGGGATGAACTTGTTAGATTTAAAGAATAAGGAGAGAAATAATATTTATTAAAAAAAAACCCTCTCCACTGAACGATAAATCAAAAATAAGTGATGGAAAATTGATTCCATATGATTTCGAAGCTTTTTTAAAACTGAATAAATTAAGATCAATTTATGAAAAAATTCGTTATATGGAGATAGATATTTCGCTATATAGAGTCTGTTTTTAATGTAATCATGCGAAAAGGGGACCGTTCTTACTAAAAATTCGTTACATGGAGAAATTCGATGTATGGAGTTTCGTTATATAGAGGTTCGACTGTATTTGCTTTATGCACAATAAAATTCGATAAGTATAATACATGTATCATATCATTAATTTGACATAGAAAAATTAGTTTAATTCGCGTATGTCGTATAATTTAACTTTAGGAGTCAAATTTAAAACATTTATTTTCGTGTTATGAACTTTCTTAATTTCTTCTATACTCATTATGTCACGATATAATAAATACTTAGAATGATCAGTGTTAAAATGTTTTGTAGGAAATATCAATTACAAGGATGGGATAACCCTGAGTAGGGATTTTTTGGCGGTTTTTCACAGTGCCTTTTAAAGAGTTTTCTAGAACGCAACATCTGACATTCTAAAAATATTATTCTGTGCTGAGCAAGAAATGCTACTAAGAGGTAATCATAATACCGGTCCTCTAACGTTAGAGAAAAAATAAAAAAGACAGTAGGCTAAAAACTTTTTAAAGATTTATAGCAAAACCTAGAGATGAGGAATTAAAACGTCATAAACATCCATAGAAATACTACTTCTTACTTCAGCCCAGGCATTCAGAATGAAATCATTCAAATATGCTGCGATATAGTTACTGAAGAACTGATAACCAAAATAAATAACGCGATCTGCTTAGAGACAGATTAACAGATTGAATACCGATAAAATATATTAACACAATATACTGTTAACATATTGAATACTGGTGAAACTATCGACATTTCAATCACAGAATAGTTTGGCGTTTAAGTTAGATATGTGAACTAGTATTTATAAAATGCACAAACCCCAATAATTCGGGAAATTATTTTAGGTTCATTCAAGTAAATGATTTGTCCGCCAAAAGTATAACAGAAGAAATAGTACAACGTTATAATGAACTACGTAATGACATGTCTAAATGCGTCACTTAGGCGTATGACAGAAAAACTGATATGGTTGGACATGTTAGTGGTATAAATCTACAACTCGTCAGAAGTGTCCTAAAATCAGATACCTCCAATTTGCAAGCCATTGTTTAAACCATACGTTGTCCAAAAACACATGCTGATTCCTAATATCCAAATTTCTCTTAGAACTTAGAATTATTTTAGGTTCATTCAAGTAAATGATTTGTCCGGCGAAAGTATAACAGAAGAAATAGTACAACGTTATATTTATTTTGTTCACAACAGTCAATGAGCTGATATTTAAAAAAATAATCCTAAAATAAAGGGTATAGCCGGGTTTCTAAGTAAAATATGCCCTTGAGTCAACCACATCGAGTCCTACATGGATCGATAGCCCATAAAAAGAAATTCATTTCTACCCAGTTTTAAGTTTGTATCTCAAGACCATGGGGAGTAATGGCCCTAAATGCCTGTTTTGGAAAAGAGCGCATTGTGACGAAGCTACTAAGCAGATTTCAACGAAAAAAATAAGGGACGTAAAAAACCACCATACAAATGTTTGACAATTTTTTCAGATTTTTTTAAACAAAAGAACACGTTTTCTAACATTTTTTCCTCTTTTTAAATGTACATTTTAATTAAAAATAAACTGAAATTTCTGAGTGACCACCTTAATTTTTTTGCATCAAATATTATGAGATACGATGCATATTCACTATCAATTTGAACCTTCTACGTATGGTGCATCATATTAAAAAAGGGCCAAATCATATTCCTGGGGGAATATGGGGCATGTCTCGGACAAATTTCACGCCTTCTTTTTAAAATACCGTGTGAATTAATATGAAAGATTCGAAAAGAAGGCGTGAAATATGTCCGAGACACGCCCCACATTTCCGCCAGAATATGATTTTGCCTTTTTTTAATATGATGCACCATACGTAGAAAGTTGAAATTGATAGTGAATATGCATCATGTCTCATAGTATTTCATGCAAAAAAATTAAGGTGGTCACTCAGAAATTTCAGTTTATTTTAAATAAAAATGTTCATTTGAAAACAGGAAAAATGTTAGAAAACTTGTTCTTTTGTTTAAAAAAATGTCAAACATTCGTATGGTGGTTTTCTACATCCCTTATTTTTTTTTCGTTGAAATTTGCTTAGTAGTTTCGTCACAATGTGCACTTTTTCAAAACAAGCATTTAGGGTCATTACCCCCCCCCCCCTTGGTCTTGAAATACAAACTTAAAACTGGGGACAAATGAATTTCTTTTTATGTGCTATCGATCCATGTAGGACTCGATGTGGTTGATTCAAGGGCATATTTTACTAAGAATCCCGGCTATACCCTTTGATCCTTCAACAATTAATTTCATCAAATGCCCCAGGAAATAACAGAAAATGTTTTCTTTGCCTTTGAAGTACAAGATTTATGAGAATTCCTGAAAACATGGTAACTTTTGTCAAGCTGTTTGAATTACTTTGCATTAGCTTAGGAAATATTTTGGAAAACACATGAAATATTTCTTTATCAGTTATAAACCTTTCTAGGTAATCATGGAATGGAAAATAGTGCTTTTTTTCACAAGCCTATTTGTTTGTGACATGCTTTTCAGTTTGACAAAGTCATTACGAGGTCATCTTTA
The DNA here is from genome assembly GCA_964019185.1 of Maratus speculifer. NCBI lineage: Eukaryota > Metazoa > Arthropoda > Arachnida > Araneae > Salticidae > Maratus > Maratus speculifer. The sequence goes on along the minus strand of OZ025303.1, from coordinate 175,172,217 downwards.
TGAAAAATTTCGTGATACATTTTCGGCTGTAACTCATACTAAAAATGTCCTAATTATATTAGAAAACATAGAGAAAATGAAATGTGCTGGAAATTTTTTGAGAGATATTTAATTCTACATCAAAATTTAGAAAAACGTCTTTCAAATTGAAACAAAACTCCCAAGATCAAAATTTCGACGGACTACTCATACAAACAACCAAATAACATTCAATGAAGAGCATTATAGGACCAGAGTCTGCATTTCCTGTGTTGAAAGCCGTTTTCAAAATTTGAATGACAAATTCATTTCTAATAAAGTCATTTTAACCGTTACCCAAATATATATATTTTTTTCAGGAGGTGCTTTTCCGGAATAAGCAAACAAATTAAAGAATTTCTCTCAATATTTCAAACATAATGTCTTAATTTCGTAAGTTAAAGTTGAATATGAAGTATGATGCGAGAGAATTTGTAATGTTGATAGAAATACAGAGGTCCTAAAAGTTTTAGAGTACTGTAATGCAATGCATTACAATGCAATGAAACACTCGCTGACAGTCTAGGGCTGAAAGGTCTTTTCCAACAATAAGAAAATTAAATTTTTGACTCGAAGCACTATGGTTGATGAGCGATTACGGTTGTTGTTGTTTATGACGGTCAGTTACCTACACGAGGAATATAAGCTCGAAAAGATGTGAAATGTCCCCCATGGGAGTCAGGAAAGAGAACCTAGCCCTAGCCCGTAACTATGCAGTGAAATCCCAGGTTCGAAGAAAATTATGACAAACTCCGAACGATTAGGCTGATGGGCGAGATTGAGTTCGAACCATATACCTACCAATTATTGATGAGAGATTAAATAGCTTTGCAATGATGTTTATTCGGATCCTGATAAGTAATCAGCCTCATGGCTGCGAAGAAGTCACGAAGATTGCTTCTGTAGCACTAGTAAATTTTTTGTACCAAAAGTACTGCATTTACAACTTTTGTAATCAGAGAATGTGAAATATAAATATAATTTTTACAATTACCCATAATTTGCTGCAATTATATTATTCTTTGTAAAAAATAATCTACGTAATTAATTTATCTACAGATTAATCATTTTAAGACTCAAGATGCAAGATACACGCAATGCAAGATACATGTACGCTAATATTAATCCTGCATCCTAAATCCATTAAAATGTTATGCTCGCATTTCGATATTTAAAAATATCGAATATATTTCGATAAAAAAAATTGATAAAGATACATAAGGTTCATCAAAATTGTTAGTTTGTGTTTTTTATTTTCTTTGCAATTTTTTCCTTGAAAAACACTTTCGCTTTTCGAACTGGTACTCAAAGAGCTCTTAGAAACCAAAAATTGTAATAAAAATCGAAAAAATAATAGTTTTTGGAATGGACAAGTATTTTATGATGGACAATTATATTGCACGATTATATCTTAGGTTAAGCCTTGATTATTTTTTTTTATTTACGCTTTAAATTATGCCCATTACTGCTGTCAGATGAAAAAAAATTCCAAGATTGAGCCCCTCCCGAAAGGAGATTCTGGCTACGGGCCTAATCAGGGTGCCCAATTACACTGAATACCGATAATTTTTGGAAAATCGCCTTACCTAATAAAAAATTTTCTGCTATTAATTCAGGAGATAAAACCCTACGATATTACTGGTTTTGAGCACACACCATGGTTATGCTACAGTATTTTACAAAACCCAACAAAAGCCGAAATGGAGCCTGATGTTTTACAATCGCATATTTAAAAAATAATATTAATTTAAATTAATTGTAAGAAAATATGCTGTAATTTTGTGCCTAAGTTCAGTTTTATATTTTGTGTTAAATAAATAAACATGTAATATATACTGAGTTATACTGAAATGTATGGATTTTTTTTATCTCAAACAACAGTGGATATTCTTTTAAGACAACGGTTACCAAACCCAATACACAAAAGTCATGACCAAACCCGAACCCTAAAAAGTAAGAATCAATCCTGTCTCTAATGTAAAGAATTATTGTCAACCCCACTCGGACAAAACATGAGTTGAAACAAAGTCAAGTTTTTTTTTCGCTTAACTGGAATTTAATCCACATTTAATTCAAATCTCATTGTAAAAAAAATTCCATTTGTATATAAATATAGATAAGAACAAAGACGAGATTCATACGTATAAAATTTTAGTCACACGTGCAAGTCAACGATCGTATATTCGGCGAAAAAAAATCACAAACGAGTATATTTCAGAGGTAGGAATGTAAAGGAGGAATTTTAATGTTCTTTCTAATATCTTTTACTAATAATCTTCATCTTAAGAGCTCACTCAACTCACTGAAAAAAATCTCGAAAGATAATGTTAAGTCTATGGGGCCGTTCTTTTCAAATATCTTACTTAAATATTAATATGATTACAGGTTTTTTTTTTTTTTTTTTTTTTTTTTTTTACATGGGGAAGCTGACGACGGTGTACAACCGGGCTAGTTTTTACTTTTTCAATATTCATTTCAGATTTTTTTTTTTTTTAAATTCTTTAAATTTCGAAACCGGTTGGAACCGGTTCTGAACTTGAGACTATCATAATATAAAAAATTTATAACCAAAATTGAAAAAGTAAAGACTATCCCGGTTGTAGATAGTCCTCAACTGTCCTATGAAAAAAAAAAAAAAAAAAAAAGTAAAATATTATAATTTGAGCAAGAAACTTGAAAAGAGCGCTCCCCCCCTAGACATAACATTATCATCCAGGTCTTTTTCAGTCAGTAGTGTGGGCTCTGTTTCCTGTTGCATGTCATATAAAAATGTCTCTTAAAGATTATAGATAAAAGATACTGGTAAGAACAATAACATTTGTCTTGTATGGTCCAACCCGTGATAATTTGTATCCAGTTTGAAGATCCTGACTTTTAGGTAGCTTTTATTACAAAAAGTAAAAAGCTACCTATTGAAGCCGTCCGGAGGATAGCACTTCCGGAAAATTTTGGTATATTTTCTCCGATCATGACCCCAGACCCCAAAACCACCCACCGTTCAAATGTTGATATATATATGTGTATATATATATATATATATATATATATATGGGTGATTCTCAAAATAGGGGACAATTTATGTCTTTCGGCATATAAAAAAAATTGAGAGGTTTTCTGTCATGTTTTTACATTTAGATATGTTTGTCTTAATATTATTCATTATTTGCACTCAAGAATTACTCACTTTTTAGTTAAAAACACCTTAAAATAACAGAATAAATGTTCAAAATGTCATTAGCATGGATGTCCACAGCAGCTGTGCCTTATATATACTAGCTTTTTCAAGAGTTAATATCATGTTTATAAAATAGAACAAATGTTATTCTTTCTTTAAATTAATCAAGGAAAGGATTTATCCAATAAATTTCTTTTTAAAAATAAAATTATAGTACATAAGAAAAGAATTAAAGTTTGTCCTCCATATTCGATTTTCATAACAAGGTCATACTAAAACAGCTGATTATTAATCAAAATTTCATTTTCACATATGACAATAGTTTGAAAATATAAAGTTTCTCCATGGCAACAAGTAGTCATTTTAAACCAGCCAGAAAATAGAAGCATGTATTGTATTTTAAGAATAGAAGTTGAATATTAGGGGGTTATATCAATTGTATGTCATTAGAATGGATAATAATTTTCATGTTTATTTTATAGTTAAAATTTTTATTTTATTTATTTGCATAGAACTTTTGTGTTTTAAAAAGCCCCAGAAAGGAATATTGCATTGTGATTATATTATGGCTCATAATCTTATTTAAATTAAAATTTGTCATTAGCATGGGCCGATATCAGTGTCATTAGCATGGTTTTTCTGTCCATGCTAAAGTCTCCTATGTACATAAATGTAACCAGTGCTTATATTGTATCCTTTATAAAGTTTAATTTTACGTATAAATTTAGGTATTACATTTATTATCCCTAAAATATGCATTAAATCTGTAGGAAAATCACTAAGACAGCTTCTTACATTGTTAGTGTCAGAATGTTGCTCATGTAACAAAGTTTGCTCTTTGGTAATGTTTTTATTCTCCTTATATGTATATATGTAAAAATGGAAACCATTTGCTGAAAAAGAAGGCTAATAAATATAGAAAAAAATATTTAAACAGGAAGAAAATAAAAATTTCATAATATATTTATTCCATACAATTCGTTTTGTCATTAGCATGGCTCAAAAAATACTAATTATTTTTTTAAGTTAATTTTTAAATATTTAGCTCTGCTGACTACATGGAAAGTATGCCTAATACTATATTAACAGCACCTATTTTTTTCAGAAATTTTGCTAACAGTAATTTTTTTAAGATTTCATTTTTGAAATCGTCCCCTATTTTGAGAATCACCCATATATATATCTGATTTTTGTCATGCTGTAACTGTCGTATTTATGAACCGATCTGAATGAAACTTGGTATGCACATAGTACATACAATTGTTTCGACCGAGTTATTTTGGCCAGCATCATCCGCTAACTTGTTTCAAAATGGCGGCCATTTAGAATTTTTTTTACATTTTAAATTTAAAAATAAATGCGAAAAATGTAAAAGTTGAAAGGCATTTTTCTTTTATGTGTTAGAACTTAACCCATTAGTGCCTAGCGTCCCTTTTTAGGGACGCTTCAAAAGGTGCATTCAGCACTGTTTTTGACTCCGGTAAAAAAGAAAAGCAATAATTATTTTATTTAATTGATGCATTTTCGTGATTAATGAACAAAACTTAAATTTTCTAAAAATAGTGGTGCCAACCAAATAAAATTTACGCAAAAGGTGCTGGGCACGAATGGGTTAACACAAAGATTCCAGAACACTTTTTATTTCATCTACTAGCGAGCTACGCCCGCTAGCTGGGCCACTTTTTCCGAACGAACCTCGATATTGAGCAGTATATAATAAGCAAAAAAATTCATTTAATAAGCAAGTCTTGGTGTTCGTATCCTCAAGCACAAAAAAAGTAAATTAAAGAGCTATGGTTGTTATGCGCCCATTATCCCATTAAAAATATGTGGTTTCGCACAGTGGGCGCTATGTGCCCACCGGCCTACCGCCCACCGGCCTACCGCCCACCGGCGCTACGCGCCATGGTCGCCATCGTCCAGTTAAAAATATTTGGTTTTGCACGGTTGGCGCTGCGCGTCTATAAGACATTTTCTCGTATTTTTTGGTTCATCAGAAGCAGACTTTTACGCAGATTCTGAATATGTAATCAGTTTTTTCTACTTTAAAAACTGTCTGCATGATGGTTTAAGAAAAAACGCGCAAAAAAAAAGTTTCGATAGTCCTGTTTTATTTCTAAGTTCAATATTTTAGCGAAAACTACGGTAAATATTCTACGGCAAGTCAAAAAAATTGATGCGGAAAAAAACGCAATTAGCGCCGATAGAAAAAGAGGTTTTCGGCTGTTTCTTCTTTTAGCCAAAGGGGAAAAATTCATGTCCTTCACCGCAAGGTGGCGCAGTGTTCTGCTTCGGAGCTACGTTTGGGAATTGATACATTTTTCGTTCCGATTCCCAAGGGGTTTTTAATTCATAACTTTTTTAATTTTGGTCCCACGGTCTCGAAAATGCCCGAAATGACTTCCCCGGAATTTTTCCAATCGAAAGACACCTTTCGCGACTTCCAACTCGCCCGCGTTGCGAACTGTAATCGGCTTCAAGCAGACAGACAGACAGACAGAGGCGCACGGATTTTATTAATATAGATATCTTAAAAAAATGACTGAGTTATAGCACTTTGAATTTTTAGTGTGGCTGACATTTTGAAACGATCTGATTTTTGTCACGTGATAACAGGCGTATTTATCAACTAATTTAGATGTAACTTTGTGTGTACATAGTACATACGGAGGCCTAGACCGAGTTCCTTAGCCAGCTCCATCCGTCAACTTGTTTCAAAATGGCGGCCATTAAATTTTTTTTTTAATTTAAAATTAAATGCGAAAAATTTAAAAGTTGAAAAATATTTTTCTTTTATGTGTTAGAACTTGACACAAAGATTCCAGAACACTTTTTATTTCATCTATATCTTAAAAAATGACTGAGTTATAGCACTTTGAATTTCTAGTGTGGCTGATATTTTGAAACGATCTGATTTTTGTCACGCGATAACAGGCGTATTTATCAACCAATTTAGATGTAACTTGATGTGTTCATAGCACATACGGTGGCCTAGACCGAGTTCGTTTGCCAGCTACATCCGCCATCTTGTTCAGAAATGGCGGCCATTTAATTTTTTTAATTTAAAATTTAAAATTAGGTGCAAAAATGTAAGAAATTGAAAAAGATTTTTCTTTTATGTGTTAGAACTCGATACAAAGATTCCAGAGCATTTTTTGTTTCGTCTGTATTTTAAAAAATGGTTGAGTTATAGCACTTTCAACTTCCAGTGTGTTTGATAATTTGAAACTGTTTGAAATTTGTCACGCGATAATACGCATATTTATAAGCTGATTTGGATATAACTCCATGTGTACATAGTACATACCAGTGTCTTGACCGAATTCACTTTCTCACTTCATCCGCCACTTATTTTAAAATGATGGCCATTATGTTTTTCAATTTTTTTAAAAATGTATAGTAATGTACAAATAAAAAATTAGAAATTGAAAAAATTTCTTTCTGAAATGTTTGATATTAATACATGAATTCCGGAGTATTTTTGTTTAGTCTTTACCTTGAAAAACACCTGAGATATAGCAGTTTAAATTTATAATGTGGGTGAAATTTTTTAAAAATCTATTTGCATGCGACAGCACTCGTATACATTAATCGATTTCGATGTGAGTGTGCCTGTGCAGATGAATAAAGATTTCGACCAAACTCATTGGTTTGGTTTATCCATCATGTTGTTTCAAAATGGCATACACTTCATGATATCGTGGAATTTGGCGACCTTATATATCTCTTAAAGTAAAACCAGCTTGAATAAAAGATGACTAATTTCTAAAAATTCCCTTTAATATTCAGTATTGATAAAAACTAGTATTCAATCTTACATAATCGGGTTCCACTAATTAATTTGAGCTTCGTATGTTTGAATAATATAACTTAATTCAAACTAAATATACAAATAAATAACATATATGAAAGCTATCTCTTCCTCTCAGTACTGCCGAAAGGACTTTTTCTCTATGTAGTTTTAATAGTATTTTTAGTATTATAGTTTAGCAGTCTTCTATAGTTATTTCGTATGAAATAATATTGTTTAAAAAAAAAACCCTTTTTCTAACCAGACCCACAAGTACCAAACCCAACCCAGTAACCCTCTTGAATAGGGCAAAATTAATATAATTCGAACCCAAATCAAGTCCGAATGGAATCAAACCACACCGATCCTCCCGTCCTGAACTGCAGGTCGAGTCGAGGTGCTGCCATCAAAATATTCAAAGAATGAGGTTATGAGTGCGACGGCGTGACTAATCAACCAAATTCTCACAAGTCGTCCCCTGAGAGTAATAAGGTTCTATCTATGTTTTTGAAAAAAATTATTTGTCGATATAGAAAGGTACTTTTTGTATCTATGAAGGCACTTTTGGATAAAAATAATATCATAATGTCATACGTAAATTATGTGTAACATCATTTTGATGCAAAAATGCCTTGATAGATACAAATATAACATTTCTATAACGACAAATCATTTTTATCAAAAACACAGATAGAACCTTCTTATTCTCATGTGACGTAGCGTTAGAATTCACACAGGAAATATTTCGTGTAAAATGCTTGTGAGAATGCTATTAAACTTTTAAGGGGACAAGGGACCTTCAAAATCATGTTTTTTTATATTTTTAAAATTGTACTTTGAATATTATTGAAGGGTACATTGTATGTATTTATAGCACATATTTATCACAAAAAATGTAAAAAAAAAAAAAAAAAAAAAAAAAAAAAATTGACAAAAAAAATTGAAATTTTTGTAATATTTTAGATTTAACGAGAACTTTTCAAATTGCTCCATGCGCCTGAATGCTTTGAAATTTTTTACAGTTATTCAGCTCAATATATGTCATAAAACTGTGCATGGTTTTTTGAAAATAAAAATAATTGTAAAAGTTATAGGTAGTTTATTGTAAAAATAGGTTCAAAAATGCTCAAAATTTCAGAAAAAATTAGAAATATTTTCTTCTCTTGACTTTATATTCAGATATATGAAATTGCATGCACAGTTTTATTTATATATGTAAATCAAATTTGTATAAATAATATTGGAGATTTTCATTGATATGGAATGCGCATGGGACATTTTGAAAAGTTCTCGTTAAATCTAAAATATTACAAAATTTTCCCTATTTTTTTCAAAAAAAAATTTATTTTTTACATTTTTTTTTTTTTTTTTTTTTTTTTTTTTTTTTTTGTGATAAATATATGTTATAATGCATATAATGTACCCTTGAATAATATTTGAAGCGCAAATTTAAAAATAGTAGAAAACGATTTTAAAGGTCCCTCGTCCCCTTAAAGAAGAAAACTTTTACATTTCAGTGTGAGAGGCTACCCGCTGGCGCCTAGATCTTTGCACCCCTTCCCTTTAGCAATTAAAATCTGTCGATAGATATATAGCTAATGGAAAAACATCTTTATAAATTTTATTGACCGGTATAATGTACAGCGTAGGGAAATCTCCTTTATTAAGATTCAGATGAAAGGAATGACAAAAAATTCAATTAAATGTATAGATATAATTTTGTAATTTATTCAAAAATATATTCCAGATACAAAACTCGATTACCAAACTCAATTTTTTATCACGAAGATTCGTTTGACAAAAAATAAATAATCTGATATCATTGCAATCTCATTTGGATCTTTTCTTGCTTAAATTGAATTCGATTACTGTCTTAGCATTTCATTATATAAATAGCTTCATTACATTTTTTATATGAATCGTTTTTTCATCTCTACCGCTCTTTGATCTTATAATTGTGAAAAAGGTTTTTTTCCCCCTAGCAGGCAAAGCGAGCTAATTGAATTTTTTCTAATTCCTATTGATTCCGTCTTGTTTTTTAATAATCCTCATAGACAGGGTTGATAGTTTGACCTTTTACTTCATATATTTTGGATTCATACCAGAAAATATAAAGTAATTTTCACATTAACTAAACACAAAATGTATGCTATTGTACAGTCTTTTTTTTTTTTTTTTTTTTTTTTTTTGCGCTGTTTTTATTTGTCTTGTTTATTTGAATTTTCATCAACTTTTCAACTCTGAGGAATTTGACTCAAGGATTTTTCAACTTTTATTAATCTCTTTTTTGTCTGTTTTATTTGTATTTGACCCATACCGGCAAGTATAATTTTTGTTAATAAAATGATAAATTATCGATTGACACCGGAATTTACAAACGACTTTTTCAGGAATTAAGAACCCTTTAACTAAAACTTTCAATGTAAAAGCAAAATTTTATTAAAACTTATTGACGCCGTTTGCAAGTTTGAAATCAAAGTTAGGTGTGCTCGGGGGGGGGGGGAGAACTGGGTACGGTGTGCCGGAAAGGGCAAAATCTGTTAGTAAAAGGGACACATTCTGTTAGTAAAATGAGACATTATTGATTGGCACCGGAATTTACAAACAACTTTTTAAGAAATCAAGAACTCCTTAATTAAAGCTTTTATTGTAAAAACAAGATTTATTAAAATATTATTGGTGCCAATTGCAAGTTACGAATTAAAATTAGGTGTGTCCAGACCGGACACACTGCACCGGAAAGGGTTAAAAGAGAAATTCACATTTCCAACATTTTTTTTTGTTGTTGTTGATGATGTTATTTTTAAAAATATGGTACAAATGATGAACTTATTCAATTTTAATATTCAAGGAAAAGTACAATTTGAAAATAAAAAATAAACTGCATGTGTAGTTAAAGTTCTAAAAAAATTAAAATAATTTTTACTTTAAGTAAGCAAGAAATGTCTGTTATTAAATAATCTTTCATTCTACATTTTCTATATTGTTTTTAGACGCCTTGTTATTTTGAATTTTCGTCATTTCAAATTTTACTAATCCCTTTTTGTCTGTTTCATTTGTCTTTAACAAGGCAGTTTATTTTTCCAGCATTTTTATTTATTTATTTATTTATTTATTTTGGTTTTTAAAAAATGGTTCAAATGATGAGCTTACTCTATTTCAATGTTCAATGAAAAATACATTAAAAAAATTGTGTGTTTAACTAAAACTCTAAAAAAAATGTACAACAAACTGAACTTTTAAAAATTTCCTCTACTTCTCTAAATGTTGATAATTTTGTATATATTTTTTAATTTTTCAAATCTGTATATTATACAAGATTTCGCATGGATTCTTAAGCATATCTAATATAACATTTAATGTATTTTTTTTTTTTTTTTTTTTTTTTTTTTTTTTTTTTTTTTTACTAATACTGATAATATATTTTTTTTTTACTATATAGTTTAAACGATGAAATCTAACACAGCTTCATATATTTTATTATTTTTTTTAATAACAAAAAACCTAAAGACTATTTTCTTACGCAGATTTATAATATATTATAAAGAACATACTCAAAAAAGTTTAATTTTCTTTCACAAATACAAAAACAGAAGGCTTAGCATTTTTAGAACAGGAAAGTGACGAAAATATGAATTTATATAAAAAGCCATTTAAAGTTTTATTTTGTATGGGTAAATGCCCTTGGTATATTAATAAAATGTATAGTCGTGTAAAAAAAGGAAGCACCCGTACTAACTCTGAAAAAAAAAAAAGTTACGGGTACCAAACGACTGAAAAAAAAGTTTTCTTTTAAATGATGTGTACAATATTTACTAAGAGGTGGGGGGGGGGGGGCATCTACATATTAACCCATTCGTGCCCAGCGTCTTTTGCGTAAATTTTAATTGGTTGGCACCACTATTTTTAGAAGATTTAAGTTTAGTTCATTAATCACGAAAATGCATCATTTAAATAAAATAATTATTGCTTTTCTTTTTTACCGGTGTCAAAAACAGTGCTGAATGCACCTTTTGAAGCGTCCCTAAAAAGGGACGCTAGGCACTAATGGGTTAAAAAAACTTTGTTTTCTTCAATAGCAGTATCCAACTCTGATAGCAAAAATAAACTCTACATCCTTCAATTAGCCTAACAACAAATTTTCATACGATTCGTACTACAAGATTCCGAGAAATTAATTATTTTAAAACGAGCATATTTTAGGGGCTGTATCCCAACTGAAATTCGATACTCGATTGTTGACAGAGGAGCCAGCTTCTTTGTAAAGGCACCTTAGGCTCATGAAGCAGTCATTGAAAACTGCTAGATAATAAAATAGCATTGGAAGTTTTAAAATATCGAGATACTTCTATCTTTGACGGTTCCTTAAACCATTGTTTTGCTGCTTTTTAAGCATAATTTAAAAAATATTTAAAAGAAAAATTTGAAATTTTAGATTTCCATGAAGCTGGAATTGATAAATCTAAATCCATCAAAAAAGTTGTAGGTTGCAATTCATAATTTTTTTCAAAATTAATTTCATAATTCATATCATAAAATTACAAAAATTGAAAAGCAACGTTTTTATGTTTGGGTATTTTAGAAATATTGCTACATAACAATTAGCACATTAGGAGTATAATTTTTGGAGATATTAATAAAAATATGGAAATGCAATTTAACATTAGAAGCACTAAATTTTGTTTGTTTATAATTCAAAAATTTATCATTCAAATGGCATTAAATTTTGTGTCTAGGCATTATTAGAGTTTAGCCTCAAATTTGAAATATCTTATTAAAATTGGATGTTGTCATTGAAAAAAATTAAGCGTGGTTCGTTATCATGTGTAGATGGTTTTCTAAGCAAAGTTTTATATACATCATTAAAAAGTAGACTTTATTTCCAATCGTTTGGTACTAGTAACATTCCTCTACAATATTTTTTGAGGAGTTAGTAGGGGAGTTTATTTTTATTTTTCCAAGACTGCGCATCTCGCAATATAATTGAGGTATGGGAAAAAAAATGAAGCGTCAAAATATGGGCAATTAAGCAAGCTTTAATTTAATATTTAAAAAAATCGACATTTTGACAAATTTCGAGATTTTCTAAAAAAACAAAAACAAAAACGGAGACTTGACCGCCCTGTACCTCACCACCGCCTTGGACCACATTTTGTGGTCCAAGCTCGGGTCTGACACGGAATTATTTTTCTTTGCAAAATGAAATTATGGAGCAAGAATTAACCTTTTAAGTGATTAATCCTTTTCCGTTCAATAAATTGAAAATAGCGGACTCACACCACTATTATTTAAATAAAATATTGGTAAAATTTAGTCTAAACATTTCAGCTGTTCAACAGTATAAAAATTTTCTTAAGAATAATAGTGGTGCCAAAAAGCTTTAAATGATGAAATAAGCAAATTCGTCTTGCCCGAACGCCGTTCGGGCAAATCAGTTAAGGAGTTAAAGAGAAAAGAAATTTGTGTTATTTAATTAGACCATATTCGAAATTTTGTAATTGAATTTTTTTTTAAAGAAAGTGGTGACAACTTTTCCAAAATATGTGTAAGAGCCACCAGACCACAAAGGGTTTAAACAAATTCTCAAAGAAATTCTTAGTTGAAACTTGTTTTAACCCTTTGCCTCGAGAGATGATTCTCACTGGCAACTATTGTTGGCTATTACGGCACTATTGTTGTCAGGTATTCCTCGGTAATCGGGACGCCAAATGCTTTGGGCACCAGTAATTTCCACCAGCTTTCTTAATTTCTTACAAATTGGTTTCTAAATTCCGGTGTTAGTCGATAATTTATCATTTTAATAACAGAATTTGCCTTTGCTGTAAAGGGTTAAAAGTTGTTTTGGTTAGTTTATAATTACTAGCAGTTAGTTACTTTTCGGATTACCTATGACGGAGAGGCGTATTCACAATCTGCTTTAACTTTTTTCCGACGCGGTGCTCCTAAAAAAGGATAACTAATTTTAATTTTAATAGCACCAAGAATATTTAATTAAAATTTTCGTTTCATATTTTTTATTAAATTCGTATATAAGTTCTGGTAAAAATTATAATTCCAAACAGATTTACTCCGTGCCAGAAAGAATTAAACGGACTTCGAATTCTGATAATGTAAAATTCGCCACAATATCCACAAGAGATTTCGAATTTTGATGATAAAAAATTCTCCACAAAGTCACACAAATATCCACAAAGGAGATGTTATGAAAAATATGTTAAAACTGACACCATAAATTTTACAGTGAAAAATTTTATATAATAATCTAGTGTGTTTGCATACCATTTTCCATTACATATTTGAGTAAAATTTAAATTATCGATTGTTCATAAGCAGTCGATGGTTTAATAAGAAAAGAATCTCTTAACATATTTAAAAATCGTCTTTATTAATCCGGTGAAAGACTGTTTGAGGAAATTATACTAAAGTTTAGCAATGTTGGAACAAGGTTTTTTTTAATTTTGCGATAATATATATATATTTTACAGATTTTCAATCAAAGAAGTTATACAAATCGTTTTCAGTATGAATATTAACACGTAACTCTTGAACGAATAACTCGATTTTTTTTTGGGGGGGGGGGGGGTGGAGGTAAGTTACTTCATTCAGATGGTCTTGCTGCATTAGAAATATGTCTCTCTTGAGTTGGCGATTATCAAAATTATTCACACTTTTTCATTCACACCAACGTACCGTAATTTCCAAAGATTCCTTTCCGTGTATTTAACCGCATACAGCGCAAATATTTATTCCTGAAGTATGATTTTTTTTACTCATATTTAGAATTAGATACCACAAACATTAAAATTTAATTTTTCGCTTTATATGATAACATTTATGTGACTGCATAAGGTGAATATATTTTTATTAACGGTCATTGAATCATTTCACATATTCTTCATTGCGCAGTGTATGATATAAACAGTTTTGATACTTTGGTAGATATCTGAATAACGAAATTGGCAACACTACCAATAATTAGCCCTGACATATTTTTTTATTATTATTATTATTTTCATTTATTTATTTATTTTAAGAATTTCAAATGTATATTGCGCAAGATTACGCAATTATTTTTAGATTCATCTAATATTATATTTAACATAATATTTTTATTGATATAGTCTAGTGTAGAACGATGAAATCTACCACATCTTCATATGTTTTGGTAATAATAAAAGAAACATTCTGAAGATTTATTCTATGCGCAAATTTATTACCTATATAATGAAAAACATATGCAAAAAAGTTCAAATCTCTAACTCAACTACAAAAAAATCTTTAGCATTTTTACAACACGAAAGTGAAAGAAATTTTAACATTGAGAATAAGCCATAAAGTTTTAATTTGTGTGGGTAATTGCAGTGAGTGTATTAAAAAAAATTATAATCTATCATGATAAAACAGCCATATAGGTTTAGATGATGTATCAAAGTTTTTACAATTAAACAGATTTTGATTTAATAGTAAAGAAAACAGAAATCGATCTTCGATCAATTTTAAGGTAAAACTGTCCAATAAAAATCAAAGAAAAAATAATTTAATTTTTTTTTTTTTTTTAGAAATTTAAATTTAATTTTTTGAATCTCACAATACTTTTATTAAACTGTAAAGTATGATTCATAAAACTGGGGGTCTTTTTTTAATTGTCCAAGAGCTGACAGCACGAAGCCCTTTATTATCGATGTGTATTATGTAAGTTAACCCCCTTATTTTATTGAACAGTAATAATAGGGGGGATCTAAAGATCCATGACTGGCGGAAGTGAAGGGTGCATAAGCCAAAAATTAATACCACTAGTGGTTTATTCTTAAGTTTAGCACTGTGTTTGTTTTACAATCAAAGGTATGATAGCATGGAAAACTGGGTGCAGGAAAACACAGTGCTGAGACGACGAGTCAACCAGTAGTGATATTAATTTTTGGCTTATGCACTTCTTCGCGTCAGGCAGACGTTATTAAATTCCCCTATTACTACTCTTCAATAAAATAAAGGGTTTTTTTTTCTTGTGCTCGATAACATAAGGTTTTGTGCTATCGGCTCTTGGACTATAATGGGTCACCCACATGGCAGGTTTTTTGCCTATTTTTGGACTGTTTGGATCGTTTTGGAACTTTTCCATTTTATTTTTTTATATTGTTGAATTTTTATAATATATTTTTGCTACTTTACTTTTCTTTTCATTTATGTAATTTTACTATACTTACTTCCTTTGTGGCTACCAATCCGTTTGTTTTGGATACAAATAACCTTCTACTGGTTGTAAAGTTGCACTGAAACTAGGGAATTTAGAAGACACATACCATTATTCATTAAATAAAGAATAGAATATTATAGAGAAATTCTGATATGGATATAAAATTTCAGAATGAAAATGAGGCCAAACTCGTAACCCAACCCATATACACAAAAGCTAGCCCGGTTGAAGGTGGTCCTCAGCTATCCTATGGAAAAAAATCATGTAAAAATATTAAAATTGAGCGAGATAGCTGAAAATAACGCCCCTATAGAAGCTTCGTTGCTATCCAGGCCTTTTTCAGTGGCTAGTGTGACGTCGTAATCCGATAATTTTTTGAAATCGTGTGCCTGAAAGAAACTTCTTTTTGAAAATTGCTACGGAACGAATAAAATGTGTGTCAAATTTCGAAGTTTTACGCAACTTTAGTGCAAAGGATAAAAAATCCGAAGATTTTAAAATTAGAATAATAAAATTTAAATAAGAACTAAAAAATGCTTTAAAACTTTTATTGGTCAATATAAAGTTTAACGCAAGTCAACATTTTAAAATTAAATTGCAAATGAAATTAGTATCACCAAATGTCGCTTAACCTTCTGACTACGGGGTTGGGACATATGTCGTCCCAGAGGCTATAACTTTATCTGATCTCACCAGTTTTTGAAAACTATTCTCAGTCATACAATTAAACTAGAATAATTTCAAGAATAATATAACAGAAAGGAATTATTTTGTAAATTGTGGTACGAGTAAATATAATAATATTCGCCAGACCTAGCCCGTAATCAAAAGGTTAAATAAATTCATATTCGATAGATATCATTTTGTAACCTATGCAAAAGTATAGCAAAGATGCAGAACTCAATTATCAAATTTTTATCATGAAAATTGTTAGAAAAATAATAAATAATCTGATATTATTGCTATTTCATTTCGATCTTTTCCCGCTAAAATTGAATTGGATTACTGTCTTAGCATTATATTATATAAGTAGCTTCATTACATTTTTTCTATGAATATCTTTTTCATCGTTGCCGTTCTTTGAACTTATAATTACGAAAGGGAATTTTTTCCCCCCTCAGGCAAATCAAGCTAATTGAATTTTTCGTCATTCCCATTGGTTTGTACTGCTTGTGATCTTATTTTTTTTTTAACAATTCTTATACAAAAAGTGATTCATAAATAAAATTGACTTGCACTACATTTTATGCTGATAAACACAAGTTTTAAAAATATTTTTAATTTAATTTCTTTTTTTATTTCATAGTTATTATTATTTATATAAATAAATTTTATAGTGCTTTATATTTCATAATTTTTATTTATCAATTTAAATTAGATGAAAATTATATATTAAATTAGAAATTAAAAATTAAATTTCCTTCCAATTGAGATAGTAAAATTTAAAACTAAGTAGATATGTATGACTGCCAATACTTTCGTTTTTTTTGGGGGGGGAGAGGGGGGAATTAGCTGATATTTTTGCCTTATTTCATTGACGGACTACGACGATTTTCAATGCAAAAATTTACCTTTAAATTTTTGTAGTAGAAAAAAAAAGCGGAAGAAGTTGGCAAATATGGATATATCGCTCACTAACAAAAAAAATAACACTTCTGGACAAAAGTTAATCAGGCAATTTTCCCCCTTTGTCACTGGCACCAAAAATAAATTTTGCAAGCAAATGTGATGTCGCCGCAGCGGTGTCAACGGCGTGCAGAGGGTTACATGGCACGATAATAAATATAAATATACACTGAATGTACGTTTGTAATTTCTGGTGTCAGTTAATCTTTTCATAAGCTTACGAACAAAATTTTTCTGTAATGGAAAGTGCTAACCGCTTAACACGAGAAGCGCCAAGTATTTTCTCTACTTTACCCCTTGCGGCGCAGTGGTATATCTGTTGCGGCCAAAACCCGAAATTGGTCAATTCTAGAACTGGCCGGTCAATTCCCGAATTGGCCAACAATGTTAAAAAATGACTGGCCAATTCGCGAACTGGCCAGCTGCGATTGGCCAATTAGCGAAATAGATATAGGCACTCGGCTTAATCCTTTCTAACATAGTTGAAAGTGTCTATGAATTCAAATAGTCTAGCCGTCAGCCTGTCCACGCCCTAACTCGAGTAAAGGTTCCGGTTAACTTGTAACTGCATTTTATTTGGTTTATCAATTAATTTCGATATTGATAGGGAATTGTGTACTACTTTTGGTTAATTTAGTTGGGCACACAGAAATATTTCGTTTCAATATAATCAATGGGAATCTTTTTTACTGTGCATTTTAATGTTACATTATCTTAATTACAAAAAAAACTGGTACCTATGCATCATAGTTCGGGTGTTGGCCAAGGCTTCCCGGCCGCATTTTCAGAAAGAATCATATTTTGAGCACCAGCCTTGGTGAGTTGGCGAAAGCGAGAACGGTCATAGATGCTAGATGCATCTCCAAACGACAATCGTCGTTTTGTTTTCATGTTTTAAACTATTTTTTAATCGTAAACAACGGTGGATAACATTTCCTCATATTATAGTCTTTGCTTGATAACATTTACGGACAAACAGATGAACAATAAGCGCGATCTCTTTGCAGAAAGAAGGATTGCTATCAGCTTGGCGTTTGACGTCACAAACAAGCAAGGATGCGTAGCATCGACTTCATCTCCGCGCCAATCGTTGTTCTGGTGATAAGGTGCTCAAAACGTGATTCTTTCTGAAAATGCTTCCCGGCCAGTTCGCGAATTGGCCGGCCAAAACCCGAAATACGCTATTCATTTCATGTATTTTGGGTTTGGCCAGGAAGCTTGGCCAGTTCGGGTATTGCCTGGCCAGTTCTAGAATTGGCCGCAACATATCTATGAATCCACTTAATTTAATTTGCCAAACAACACATTGGTGCAGTTTTGCCAGATGGGCTACTTTTTTTAAATTCATATTCATGATTGGCACCACTTTTTACAAATGATAAAATGTGCCTTATTCATTCACATGATAACTAAGGCAAAAAAAAGGTAATTTACCGTTTCAAAAAAATGGTGTCAATCAACAAATCCGAATTTTAAAAAAGTAGCCCACTGGAAACACTGCATTAGCGCCAGAAGTTTGGTAAAAGAATTTATGGTTTATTGAATGCATGAAAACTAGCTTTACAAATTAAGCTGCTTTCAAATTCGGGCGTGAGTCACAATATTCAACTTTTAAGCAATGAATTCGCTCTGCCCCGCAAAGGGTTAAAAGCGCCAACAATAGTCAAGTTGACTGCTCAGTGAATTAAATGCATATCTTAAATGTAAATATTTTTTACAACTTTATAATACTATTAGAGTATTTCAATTACATTTAATTATTTTTCAAGTATTAGGAGGGGCTCCGCCCCCCTGCTCGCTACGCTCGCCAGCCCCCCGCGTAATCGCTTCGCGATTCCAAGTTGTAGGCTACCCCTGCTTGCTGCGCTTGCCAATACCCCATGGTATGAATAAGCAGTTGCAGACCTTTCAAATGATGTGTCACACGACTGGTGTTGTAAAGAAATTAAAAATGTGCCGCCCCCTAGGGGAAGAGGTGGGGGTTGACACACAAGATGTCTGTAATATGAAAAAGCAGTTGCAGACCTTTTAAATGATGTGTTACACAACTGGTGTTGTAAAGAAATTAAAAATTGGCCCCCTCTGGGAGGAGCAGAGTGTGGGGGTTACACACAAGACATCCATAATATGATTAAGCAGTTGCAGATCTTTCAAATGATATGTCACACGACTGGTGTTGTAAAGAAATTAAAAATGTGCCCCCTGGGGGGTACAGTGGGGGAGTGATACACAAGACATTCATAATATGAATAAGCAGTTGCAGACATCTCAAATGATGTGTCACACGAAGGGTGTTGTAAAGAAATGAAAAATGTGCCCCCCCCCCTGGCGGGGCAGAGTGAAAGGTGACTCACAAAACATCCATAATATCAATAAGCAGTTGCAGACGTCTCAAATGATGTGTCACACGATTGATGTTGTAAAGAAATTAAAAATGTGCCCCACCTGGGGGGGCAGAGTGGGGGGGGGGGTGACACACAAGACATCCATAATATGAATAAGTAGTTGCACACATTAAAATGGTGTGTCACACGACTTCTGTTGTAAAGAAATTAAAAATGTGCCCCCCTGAGGGAGCAGAGTGGGGGGTGACACACAAGACATCCATAATATGAATAAGCAGTTGCAGACCTCTCAAATGATGTGTCACACGGCTGGTGTTGTAAAGAAATTAAAAATATGACCCTTGGGGGGGCAGGGGCGGGGGGGTGACACACAAGACATCCATAATATGAATAAGCAGTTGCAGATCTTTCAAATGATATGTCACACGACTGGTGTTGTACAGAAATGAAAAATGTGCCCCCTGGGAGGGGCAGAGTGGGGGTGACACACAAGACATCCATAATATGAATAAGCAGTTGAAGACTTCTCAAATGATGTGTCACATGACTGGTGTTGTAAAGAAATTTAAAATGTGCCCCACCTGGAGGGGGCAGAGTGGGGGGGGGTGACACACAAGACATCCATAATAGGAATAAGTAGTTGCACACATTAAAATGGTGTGTCACACGACTTCTGTTGTAAAGAAATTAAAAATGTGCCCCCCTGAGGGAGCAGAGTGGGGGGTGACACACAAGACATCCATAATATGAATAAGCAGTTGCAGACCTCTCAAATGATGTGTCACACGGCTGGTGTTGTAAAGAAATTAAAAATATGACCCTTGGGGGGGCAGGGGCGGGGGGGGTGACACACAAGACATCCATAATATGAATAAGCAGTTGCAGATCTTTCAAATGATATGTCACACGACTGGTGTTGTACAGAAATGAAAAATGTGCCCCCTGGGAGGGGCAGAGTGGGGGTGACACACAAGACATCCATAATATGAATAAGCAGTTGAAGACTTCTCAAATGATGTGTCACATGACTGGTGTTGTAAAGAAATTTAAAATGTGCCCCACCTGGAGGGGGGCAGAGTGGGGGGGGTGACACACAAGACATCCATATTTTGAATAAGCAGTTGCAGACCTTTCAAATGATGTGTTACACGACTGGTGTTGTAAAGAAATTAAAAATGTTCCCCCCTGGGGGGCAGAGCGGAGAGGGACACACAAGACACCCATAATAGGAAAAGGCAGTTTCAGACCTTTCTAAAGATATACAACACGAGTGCTGTGGATAAAAATTTTAAAAGTTTCCGGGGGGGGGGCGCAAAGTGGGATGTGGCGCCCCAAACATTCATAATTGGTATGAGCAGTTACAGTTCCTGTAAACTATAGGGTGGCTCCGCCACCCTGCTCGCTACGCTCGCGAACCCCCCGCGTAATCGCTTCGCGATTCCGTTCAGAATTGCTTTGCAATCCCGGTTGGAATCGCTTCGCGATGCATAGACGGAACCTTTTCCTGATTGGTCTATTCGACTCATGGAAGGAGTGGTCCACCGGGAACCATTATTTCCGGAAATCTTACACACCAGCATCATTCCAGGAGTCATATTCCTTTTAAGGCTAGTTTTTTTTTTTACTATAGAAGGATTTCTTGAAATAAGAACAGTTTAATTTAACCCAGGAGAATGTGCACTTGGCCTGATAGATCCAAAGTGCGTATGTTTTATTTATAATTCTTACCACTACTTTTTTTAAAGTAATCTTCTACTAATTTTATCACAGAATTTGTAGCAATTGACTCCGACTAAAGAAGGTAACGATTATTATATATATTTTATGGTGACAAAGTAAAAATCATTAATGCAGTGCGCGGTCTTGGGTGTCAGAGCTTTGAAAGTGTTTTCCGAAATTCTTGACCAGTTATGTGGTTAATAATAAGATTCGATAAGAAAAAATTTATTACTTTGTAATAAATTTCTACTTATCTTCAATAAAACACATTTTATTGCTATTCCCAATTTTTTCCCAACACAATTTTTTAATGCTCGATGTGCATTTCCATATGCAAGATTCAACTTTTTTTTGCGTACATCAATCCATTTGATGTTGTTACAAATTAGGCTGCGAAGACAGTGGGCAAAACATCCGAGTCTGACTCCGGACACTAGTAATTATAATATAAGATTTTGTATAAATTAACGTAAGATAAAATCAAAGCAGGACGCGTTTCGAGCTAAAACCAATGTAGCTCGTCATCAGCTTCAGGACACACGTGTCCGTAATGGCACGAGGTTAAATATAAATTGAAACTAGTCGTTGGGGGCCACCATAATGCTTACCCATTATGGATATGCATAATATAATGTATGAACATAAAACATGTGTAAACTATTATAAAATGTGTAGAAATTCCAAAATAAAATTTAAACGTACATTAAATTTTTTTTAATATACATAATAATGCTCTGTCAATGAAATGCTGATGTACCAATTTAGCCAAATTATATAAATATACAAACTACTCCAGTAGTACTGAATTACATAAAAGAAACATCCTTATAACTCTAATAATAATAATAATAATAACTAACAGTTTGCTGGGTCGGATAAAACGTCTAATTTCCAATTAAAATATATCTGTGAACTGAAATTTGAATGAAATACAGAGTGATGAAAATTCGAAGAAAGCGGAAAACAGGATTAGAAATATCTCGACAACTAATAATACGATCGACTTCGTTCTTTATGTAAAATTTGTGTTGTTTTATTGACTTTTACGTCCACACCTTAAAATTTTAAAAAATCGAAAATTTTTATGTTCCTTTCATCAGAACGAATTTTCAAGAGTCCGAAAAATACTTCCGGATCATCGAGGTTACTGATATTAAATAGGCTTCGTCTCATTCTTACTTTCAAAGTACATATAAAATTTCAAGTCTTTATCTCAATTTGTTCGGGAGATAGAGCATTTACAGACAGACCGACAGGCAGACGGACAGACAGATAGACAGACGGACGGACGGCATAATTTTTTTCTAGAAATATGTTTTTCGGACTCTCCAGTATCTAAAACGTATAAATTCGTCATTTTTTTTTTTTTTTTTTTTTTTTTTTTTTGTGTGTGTGTGTGTGTGTGTGTGTGTGTGTGATTGCAAGACTTACCCTATACTACGTATGATGGGTAAGTAAAAAGGGGATTGAGATAGCACAGGTTGTCTTTCAGTTTATCTTTGTACTCGTGCCCTCACGGACGCGTTTCTCCTCCAGCTAATGGCGAGCTGTATTGTTTTTTGCTCGAAACACGCCCTTCTTTGATTTTTATCTTATGGCAATTTTTACAAAGTTTGTTATTATAATTATTAAGCATCGCCAGTATATTCGGCTTTTTTTCGCTTATACTCTAGTGTTGTTGTTTATTAAAAGTATGAGTCAACGCAAGAAAAGTGAGGCAAAGTTTTCACTATTTCGATATTAATTCAAACCTTAAAGCTTCGAAATTAAAAATGGAAAGAAAAATATTTTCCATTTTACTAATTGGCGTCCCTCAATCCGAAAAACCCAACCATCGAAATCAAAGGAACAAAACATAAATTTTACTGCTTTGGATCTGTGGACTAGAAAAAAGGGAAATCTTTGCAATTTTTATGTTAATTTGTGTCCTTCGTAGCAAAAGAAACTCGATAGAAAGGGAAAAAAAAAGATAAATATGAAAATTTTACTGGTTCGAAAATAATTTGGGATCTACCGTAATTTCCGATGTATAAGCCGCAGATCAAAAAATTATTTTTGGAACCAGAAAATTTGTTCAGTAATTGAAGACAAACAGATTGCGAACAGATTGCTTATCGTTTCATGGGATGTCTAGTTGCAATCAACTTTACTCCCGGATTAAACTGTGAAGAGTCTTGCAACAATGTGGAACCATTGGGAGAGAAAAATTAAGCTGTAGAAAAAACTACTCAAACAAAAATTAAAAAATATAAATAACAGAGAATAAGTTTAAAATAAGGAAAAATAAAAGAAAATGTTTAGATTTTAAAATTTAATAAAAAATTTAAGGGAATAAGTATAACTGTAGTTCAGGAACTACTATGGAAATTGAAGACAATTTTTTACCGCGATCTAAAAAGTTAAATTTTATTTAAAAAAAATTCTGGGTCGAGAAATAATTGTTTGATCCGCGGCTTATACACCAGAAATTACGGTACTAGACTTTTTAATTAAAAACGGTTTTCAACTACTGTGCACGCAGGGCAGCATATTGGGAATCTTTAACTTGGGTAGCCTGATATAATCCAAAAATACCAATAATAATTTCTTTTATCGATTTAAAATCATATCATTGGCTTGATTTCACTTCAAAATGTCTAAAAAAAAAAAAAAAAAAAAGCCGGATTCGGCTTGTTTTTTAGCGATTCCGACTTTTTTGCTCAAAAATATGTCCGACTCCGACGCCTCAACTCTGGTTACACAGTCCAGTTTTAACACGGCGTCTTTTCCTTGAGATCTATTGATTGTACTAAAAAATTTTTGGGCTAATCTTTAGCTTGTTTGATCAAATGAAATGATCTTAGCTTATTCGCAAACTGAAACAAGAAGCTATTTTATTATTATTATTATTATTATTAGTTAATTTCTAGTAGATAACTAGTCATTATTTTTGCTAAATCCAGCACACTATAGAAAACATGGACAGGCATGAACCAGTCTAAATAGAGTATTTATACGCTTTATCTGGTCATCGATATCAACTTAGATTTGGTTTCTTTTAAAGAAATCTGCTGTTTCTGGAAGGTTTATTTTTATTTGTTTTGACCCTTCAGGGGCGATGGGACATATCTTATCGCCTAATTTAAACAAGATTCGCACCAGAAACTTTTTTTGAAATTTTGGATTTTTAACTTTGGCTGAACAGATTGCGAACAGATTGTCTTTCGTTTAATGGGATGCCTAGTTGCAGTCAACTTTACTCCCGGAATATACTGTGAATAGTCTTGCAACATGTGGAACCATGGGGGAAGAAAAGTTAATCTGTAGTAAAAAACTACCTTATAAATAAAAATTTAAAGAGGAGAATAAATTTAAAAAAAAAAGAAAAAGTTAAAATTTAAGTTTAATGAAAAAATAATAAAATAAGTGTAACTGTAGTTCAAGAACTACAAGAGGGAAGAGAAAAAATAGAAAAAAATTCGCAATAAGTTCAAAACAAAAAGACGGGACAAGGCAAGGCTGTAATCTACACAAGGTAAGAGGCAAAAGCCACAGAAAAACAAAAAAAGAAAAGCACTTTTCAGGGCAGTTTTTTTTTTTTATTTTTTTTATTTTTTTATTTATTTTTTTTTTAAATATAAGAAAAAAGAGAAAGAGTGAAAAAGAGGAAGTGAACACAAGTTCAATCCTGGTCCATAATCATGGAATATTTCGGGCGTTTGCGATTCTGGGGATCAGAAGCGTCGTAGTCAGGGAATTCGGCAACAATTTCGTTGGGTAAATCGTAAATTTTGGCAAAGAATTTAGATGAGAGGTTTACAATGCGTTTGCGTAGGGTTATGGTATTTAAATCACGACGGATAGTAGAGTTTCTAAGATAACGGGAGCCGTTACGGACAGTTCTCAAGTTTTTATTGTGGAGTCGGCTGAGGTTGGTCATGTGAGTTTTACAGGTAAAACCCCAAATCGGACAAGCGTAAGTAATAATTGGAAGAATGCATGTGTTGTATAGAAGAAGTTTGTTGTGTATGGAAAGCGTATCGCTTTTTAGGAAAGGATAAAGAGAAGAGTATGCAGTAGCTGCTTTTTTCCTGATTAAATTTATGTGTTTGCTCCAAGTGAGTTTATTGTCTAAAATGACCCCCAGGTATTTAGCATCGTTGGACCATTCAATGGTAGTATTGTTAATAATTAGTCTGCTAGGATATGTTAGTTTTCTCGAAAAGAAACGGCTTGAGTTTTAGTTTCGTTTAATTTGACACGCCAAAGAGAGCACCAGTTCAGGAAATCGTTGATGTGACTCTGTAGGTACCGGTATAGAGTGTATGGGTGGTGTGCAGAAGCATAAATGGCAGTATCATCTGCATAGAGAGCAAGATAAGTGTGTAGTGAACGAGGAATATCATTAAAGAAGATATTAAAGAGCATGGGACCAAGGACACTGCCTTGTAGAATCCCAGCGAGGATGAGGAAAATGGCAGAAAGAAAATTATTAATTCGAACACGAAAAGTACGATTGCAAAGGTATGAATAAATTAAGTGAATGAGTCTGGCAGGAAATTTAAGCTGAATTAACTTGTAAATGAGGCCTTCATGCCAAACTTTGTCGAACGCCTTTGCAATGTCAAGAAAAACGGCAGCTGCTGGGATTTTAGCATTGAGTTTCTCATTGAGAAATTCAACAACCCTAAAAAGCTGGTGTTGAGTAGAGTGTTTTGGGCGAAAGCCAAACTGCTCTGGAATAAGGATGTTGTTATGTTGAATGTAATCCTGAAGCTGGGCCCTGATGACTCTTTCAATAACTTTACTAAGAGAAGGTAGAAGTGAAATGGGTCTGTAGTTAGTCGGGTCAAGGAGGTTAGTACCAGGTTTTGGGATAGGTGAAATAATTGAAGTTTTCCATGGAGTTGGAAAGTAGTTATACTTGAAAATAGCATTAGTAAGATGAGTTATGTAAATAATGCAGTTAGTAGGTAGATTTTTTAAGGCAGTGTTAGATATATTGTCATAACCAGGGGCCTTACGTTTTTTGAGTTTTTGAATAATATTATGAATAATTATAGGTTGGATCTGAGGAGGGGGTTCAACAGTGGGTGAGTTGAGGCTTTGGCTGAAATATGTTAAAAGTTGTTTTTTACTTATTTTATAATCAATTTTTTCCGGTGAGAAGATAATATTACTGAGACATTATTTCTTGCCTTTCAGTATTTGCATTTGGATGGAAGGTACTGAGTAGCAGCACGTATTTATTTCTTTTATGCTGATAAAACGTCAGCGTTGTTTCTTCTGCTTTAGTAAAACAGTTTCATATAGCTGGGTCTTGTTTTTTTTTTCTTTTTCATTAGTTTTTTAATTAATCATAATAAGGAAAAATATCCATCTCCTGTCGTTTTCTAACCAATATTCAGATAAGGGTTTGGAAGACGCATTACTAAAAACCGCATTAAAAAATTCGTAAAAAAATCAAAAATCGCTGCACGAATTCCAAATACGATTTATTGAAAACAGAACTAAATTTACTATATCGGTTTAAAAGAATGAAACCATAATCCTTCCACTAATGTTGAAAAATCGACTCGAAACATAAAAAAGAACGCTAAAAATCGATTAAAAAATTAAATTAAAAAAAATCTAATTAAAAAATCGAAAATCGGGCTTCGAGGTGCAAAGCTTCAACTACAGAGGTACCTTCCCTTCAAATTTTGTAACGCTAACGTGTAGCAGTATTTATAGAACAGCGATGACACACTCACAAACTTCTCTCTTTATTACTATAGAAGATACATTTAATTGTGCGATAAGATGCCTAAAATTAAGCCATGGAACTGTTAAGAAAAAGGAACTAACGTATTTTTAAATTAGTGAAGCTTCAACTGTAACCGCTTTCAAAGAGGTTCATTACCTCCGGAGTCACCATTCATTCAACAGTAAATTCAAGCAGATTTTTTCTATTGTTATTATTCAAAATCCTTATTAGTGGGAGAAAAGGGGATTTTCCGTCAAAAATAATAAAAAAAATCTAACATTCATTTTTATTTTTTCATGGTAGAAGTTTACTTCAGCAGCAGTAGTTCCACTATTTTATGGCAACTCTCATAAGTTTCTAGCAGTCTTAGGGAAAATATTATTATGCCTGGGAAAAAACTGACACCAGTAAAGAAAAAAAAATCTTTACGGTAATTGTGAGTGAAACTTCTCATGAATGAGGCGCTGAAAAAAGACTATATTTGCTGTTCAAGTTTACTTTCGGAAACTTTCACTGGTGTGTAATCCAAAACTATGGATCCAATTTTTAAAAATATACAGCATCCCTCATGTAATGATCGCCACAGTTACTTTACTTGCGACTGTTAGACAATACACAATATGTCTCCGCTTCTTTATTCATATTTCCATTAGTCACGGATGGCCGACTGTGGCATGCTGATTATCTCTTATTTTTTAGAGAAATAGATGATGTGATGAAACATAGAGATTCGACTATTACATAAGAGAATGATTACCATAAAATTTTAGTGGTATCCAGTGTCACAACGTAGGTTTCCCCTGGTTTAAGTTATCTGAAAAACCTATTTAATAACTCTTAATGATAGTTTTTAATGCTTATACAAGATTTATATGGGTCCCGTTGTTTTGCAGGTAAAATATCAGTTGCGAGTCAAAAAGTGGGTGCCCAAAACCAGTAATATTGTAAGATTTTCTTTTCCTTGATTCAATCCAGAAAATTTTCGTGTTATATTAAGGGAACAGAACTAAAAAAAAATACCAATATTCAGAGAACTTGGGTACCCACCCTGGTTACGCCACTGAATATCAGTATTTTTTGTATTTATTTTAAAAAAATCTAACTCAAGCACGCAAAATTTTGCTTTATTTCAGCAGAAATTTTCTATAAGAAAATGCTGGTATACTGTAAAATTTCCGCGTCTAAAAATTCCAGGACCCATACGAACCCTTAAGGGCCGTCCATAAATGATGTCATAATTTTTTCGATATTTTTTACCTCCCTCCCCCCTCTTTGTCACAAAATGTCACACTTCATCATACCCCCCTCCTCCGTCTTGTCACATGTCACGCTATATTACATAAACACATAACTTACAGCTCAGTGACAAAGCACTGCGTTATAGATCATATTTTAAATTTATTTTTAAAATTTAACTATGTGTTTTAATGGCATTCGTGAGCAAAACAATAAAAGTGATTCGTGTGCTTCTTTTGTATGATATAAGATTAAGGTTTATAACAAAAAACACAATTAACATACAAAATAATAAATTATTAATATTAAAAAATTGAAAACAGTAGCCTTTTAGAAATTGAAATGGAATTTAATACATTTGGTTTTAAATTTTATATTTACTTTAAGAATACAAATTTCATAATTTAGTCTACAAACTTTTGATGCTTTTAATTTAATCAAAGTGTGTGGTCTCACACTTCTTATCCACTCCTACACCTTTGTCACAAACTGTCACAATATTTCACGAACCCCCTCCCCACCACATTTAAAGCATGACATCAAATATAGACGGCCGCTTATGTAAAAATTATGTCAGGGTCGTGTTGTAACTTTGTGATTTATGTGAAATTTTTAAAAATTAACATTATTTGTTCTTTATAATAGTTTTAAATTGTTTTATGTTAACCCTTTCTGTCACACCTGTGCCCGGTCTGCGATACCTATTTTATATTCCAAACTTGCAAACGACACCAATGATATTTTAGTAAATTTTTACTTTAACATTAAAAGCTTAAATTAAGGGATTTAAAATATCTAAATAATTCGTTTGTGATCAGTCAACAGGTGTCAGTCGATAATTTCTCATTTCACTAACAGATTTTGCCCGTGCCGGAAAGGGTTAAAATTGTTTTTAAACCATTCAGAAGTACCTTATTTATCAGAAGTTTTGTGATTTTGATATTTTAGCGAATTAGTCTTAGCCTTCCCAGAACAACCGTTTATGGCAGTGGTGACCTACTGTGAAATGCTGGACACCACAAAAAATTTAAAATGTCATCCTGCAGTTGGCCTCTGGATTAAGTCTCACTGAAGTTATCATTCTGTTGATGTATTTTACAATCGTTACTATGAACGACTGTACTACAGGATTAGAAACAAGATCTCCAAGATATTTGTACCCTAACAATTAAAAAATAATAATATTAATATTTATTTTATATTTATTATGGTAGGAATAAAAATTTTTAAATATACTTTTTCAATATATGTAAGGGAATAAAGCAAAAGTTTTGAGATAAAAACATTTTTTACTAAAAGATATTGCAACAATGAAAATAATAATATCTATATTATAAAGGCAAATGTATCTGTGCGTAACGCATATGTCAATTTGCGAATGGCAACACTTTCCCATGCAATTTCAGTTTTGAATTTTTCGCTATTGCAAATTTTATACTTACAAACATGGCATATTTCTGAGTTTTACACCGTCGTATAGAAAAGAAAATGTACTTTTAAATGCAGTTTGTTTGAAAGCTGTATCTCAATTTGTTTTTAAGTTATTAATTTTTTTGTAGTTCTTTTAATACTTTTTGTCATTATGGCAACATAATCATTGCATTTTCTCTTAAAATTGGAAAAAAAAAAATTAGAAATTAAAATGCGTATACGTTGCAAAAAATATCGTCTGTTATAACATCGCGTGATTTTAATTTTATTTCGTTTATATTCATCAGTTAAATAACTTCAAGTTTTGAGTTAAAGGAGTTAAAGTTATTTTAAAATGATCAAATTAAAAAACCATTTTTTTAAACATGGTGAATGCGGATATGAGAAGTACGTATTTAAATTATGACAGGTTTTAATTTCGCGTGCAGTTCTATGATCGTGTCAATTTGGAATAAATTTTGTTTTTTTCGTTCGCATTTATACCAAAGATAAGAGTATCAATTGATAAATTCATCATAATAGCTGATTTTTATTATATTTTACTGATTTTATATGCGATTAAAGTTTAATTTTAAAAATTTGGACAACTGAGTTTTATAGTATTTTGTTAATCTTAGCTTAAAATAATATTTGTTTTAGAGTTAGACTGATCAATATAAGATGTATTTTTATAACATTTGTTTGAGAGGTAGACTGATCAATTTAAGATGTATTTTTATAACATTTGTTTGAGAGGCAGACAGATCAATTTAAGATGTATTTTTTACTGTAGGTAATTTTGTAGATTTATTATAAATCAATGAAGCAGTTACTTCTTAAACATTTTCTTTCGTCGAATGTCGATGGGCTCTACCTCGTTTCGAATAATAGTGATCATAAATAAAAACTTTTTGTTATCCGCTTAGAACAATTATTTACATGTCATTATCAATATTTTGAAAACATTTTTGTAAGAACATTTAATGTCAAATGCAAAGGATAATTTCCATGTTTTTTTTTTCTTTTTAACATTATTGATTTCCGTGAACTATTACCGTACATTTCCGTGTATAAGCTGCGTATATGACATTTCAGTGTAAAATCATTCAATATCGGAAACTCGTATACAAGCCAATGGTAAAAGTACAAAAAGTTAGTACTTTTTGTACATAGACAAGTCTTTTTGCGGCACGTATACGTATCGATCGTCCCGAAGGGGTTATCTCAAAAACCTATTTAATAATTCTTAACCCGGGAGGACGCAAACCGGGCCTTATAGATTCTGAGTGCGTATGGTTTTTTTCAATTGTCACCGCTATTTATTTAAAAGTACTTTTCAATTTATCTTATCACAAAACTTCTAACAATTGTCTCTGACTAAATAAAGTCGCGATTGTTATTCGCATTTATTGGTGAAAAAATAAAGCTATTCATACCCTGAATATACGCGCGTTTTCCCTGGTTAATAATACTTTTTAATGCTTGTAAAAGATTTACACGGGCCACGTTATTTTCCAGGTTAAATATCAGTTGCTTGTCAAAAGGTGGGTGCCCAAAACCAGTAATATTGTAAGATTTCCTTTTCCTTGATTCAATTTAGAAAATTTTCGTGTTAGTTTAAGCTAACAGAACTTTAAAAAAAAAACTACCAATATTCAGAGAACTTGGGCAGCCACCCTGGTTACGCCACTGAATACCAGCATTTTTTTTTATTTAAAAAAAATTATTTCAATCACGCAAAATTTTGCTTTATTTCAGCAGAAATTTTCTATAAGAAAATGCTGGTATACTGTAAAATTTACGCGTCTAAAAATTCCAGGATCCATACGAACCCTTAAGGGCCGTCCATAAATGATGTCATAATTTTTTCGATATTTTTTACCTCCCTCCCCCCTGTTTGTCATAAAATGTCACACTTCATCATACCTCCTCACCCCTCTTGTCACATGTCACGCTATATTACATAAGCATATAACCTTCAGTTCAGCGACAAAGCACTGCGTAATAGATCATATTTCAAATTTTATTTTTAAATTTTAATTACATGTTTTAATGTCATTTGTGAGCAAAACAATAAAAGTGATTCATGGGCTTCTTTTGTTTGATGTAAGATTAAGGTTTATAACAAAAAACACAATTAACATACAAAATAATAAATTATTAATATTAAAAAATTGAAAACAGTAGCATTTTAGAAATTGAAATGTAATTTAATACATTTGGTTTTAAATTTTATATTTACTTTAAGAATACAAATTTCATAATTTAGTCTACAAACTTTTGATGCTTTTAATTTAATCAAAATGTGTGGTCTCATACTTTTTATCCACTCCTACACCCTTGTCACAAACTGTCACAATATTTCACGAACCCCCTCCCCACCACATTTAAAGCATGACATCAAATGTGGACGGCCGCTTATGTAAAAATTATGTCAGGGTCGTTTTGTAACTTTGTGATTTATGAGAAAATTTTTAAAAATTAACATTATTTGTTCTTTATAATAGTTTTAAATTATTTATGTTAACCCTTTTCGTCACACTGTGCCCGATCTGGGATACCTATTTTATATTCCAAACTTGCAAATGACACCAATGATATTTTAGTAAAATTTTACTTTAACAATAAAAGCTTAAATTAAGGAATTTAAAATATCGAAAAAATTCGTTTGTGATCAGTCAACAGGTGTCAGTCGATAATTTCTCATTTCACTAACAGAAATTAGTAAGTATTTAAAAGTGTTGCTTAGACCTTTATATTTATCTGCTTAACTTATTTAAACTATAAAACAATATCTGTAGTCTGTATAATTGGAGCAATTCTGACAACTTTTTGTGAAAAATCAGCGTTAATCTTTCTATTGGAGCATACAACGAAATGTTCTTTTGAATGCATTTCTTACCCAGTTGCTTTCAAAACTTCTGTGAATATAACTCATAAAGGTGATTGCATTATCCCACTCGTCTCAACCACCCAATCATCTAGGCCCAGTGTTTTATTTATGTATTGAATTGTTATTTTTTTCCCGAAGACGAGTATAAGTTTTCTATATATCAAAGTAATTTATCTCTTCTTTGTATTCATAGACTTTGGATGATTTGAATCATGCTGGTGTGACCTGCTGCACGTATATTTTTATACCATTTATAACAGAAGAGCAGCTGAGTAATGTATTGGGTATGTTCTTAATTGAACCTAGTCAGCAGTCTATTATCTTCATTAAAATTTCATGCAATTAGTACATTATGATTGGAAGTTCTGTTATCACAGCATTCTTTCAATCAATTACATTTTATATGCAATGATTTGCCTAAAAAATGATTGTATGAATTCAGTTTCTAGTATGCCATCATTTATTGAACCTATTACATTGAATATATGCTGAGAAGTTAGCTGTTTAATATTATGACGATCGTCACAGAGGATTGCAAACAAAATTTGCGTGTAAAACAACAATATTTCTAAAGAAGTTTTAGTATGCTTTATGTCGTTTCCTGTGTTGTTCCGTAGTCTAGTAATTTCTAATAAGATTTTAGATCTATTATTTATGTGTGTAGTACATTTGGTATAAAACATCCCGCGGTATAAACTTGGATTATAGATTTGGTGAGTGAACATATAGACGCTGATTGTCAATCTGTACTTATATAAAGCGGAAAATTTTGTTAACTTTATGAGCTGTCTTTTCTGTGAGACGTTTTCTAAATTTCTATTCCCCATTCTTTGAGAAATAGCTTTCCTTATGAATTAGCTTTGCAATCTCCGACAGAAATTTCTAGTCTGTTCTGAGTATCTTTTTCTCAATTTGAGAAAATAATTTCTCTATTTTATTAACCCGGGAGAACGCGCGCTTCGGAGGGTATGAATCGTTTTAACTTTGCCACCAATAAAATCAAATTATAACAGTCACTTTATTAAAACGGAGACAATTATTACAAATTTTGCAATAAAATAGGTTAAAGATTACTTTTAAAAAATTAGTGGTTGAAATTGTAAAAACCAGACGCACTCCGGGCCTTTTAGGCCCTGCGCACGTCCTCGCGGGTTAAAAAAAATTGCAATAGGAAGTGAATATTACGTAGACAAAGATTTTCCTTATTGATCCAGTGAATCCATGTAGCTTAGAACGTTTTATATATCAGTATCAGTATAATATAATAGTATCAGTATAATGACGGTGCCATTAAAGACACTTCTTTCACATAACGGGACAAAATCACAACTAAATGAGCATTTCGGGAATAAATTACTACAGATTTTTGCTGCCTGTGCGAAGAAAATTGTTGGCGCTTTTTAGAGTAAGACATACAGTGACCACGCGAATGTTTTCGATTCAGAATTATGTGTTCATACACATGAAAACGCAGGCACCATTATACGTCTTCGTGTACTTCATATCATGAACCATTATTATAATTATGTAATCTATGTATTTTCGCAAAACACTGACACTTTCATATTGCTGATTGGCTTGATTTCAAGACATCTAGTAGACAGTGAAATCAATTTTGCTACTGGTTGAGGCAACAAACACATAAAAATTAATATTAATGAAAGATGTCGAGCAATAGGTGCTCATGACAGCAAAGGTTTCGGGTTTACATTCATATACCGGTGGAGACTGAGGAGGAAAATTTGTAGGCATTTCAAAACAGAAGTAGATAAAAGTGTATGTGAATCTTCAGTGTGATAACGATACTATAACAGATTTTCATGAACTTGAGGAACTTAATGTCCATCCATTATCCAATCTTGAAAATAATATTTTTCAGGCTTTCAGAGTTAAAATAACACTTTTTCAGAATTGAAAGATTCAAGAGAGGAAAATCATCAATCCTTGAAGTACTGATGCCACATACTGTACGATCTAACTTAATTTTCACCAATGGAAAGGACTAGAAAAATCCTCGACCTAAAAATACCTTTACTTATTGGCAATGGTTGGGAAATAAATGACAACGAGTAGTTTCTCCAGTCAAATGCCTGGAGTTACCTGCAATCAAAGGAGTTATTGAACTTGTGAAATGTGAGTGTAAGAGAACGTGTACAGCTGGGAAATGTTCTTGCTTAAAGATTTCTCTGATTTGTACTGCTCTTTGCAAATGCAGTGACTGCAACAATACAAAGGATTATCACTATCCTGACAGCGATAATACTGACTCAGAAGGGGATACGTAACATCTCAGTACTGTACGTACATAATGCTGTTTTTAATAATATTTCTGTTCAATATCAGCAATTATTTATGTCATTTCATTTATATATTTTAGTTGTGTATAACTGGTTAACAAAACGGTAATATATCTGATGGCTTCCATATTTTTGAGCTTTATTTGCTTCTTATCGCTTAAAACACTTGAAAAACGTAATTTATTCCTAATTTTATTAAAGATATATATTTTTTGACCCCTAAAACATATAATTTGACATACTGATCAATAATATGCCACAGATATTAAAGAAGTCAGTAAATGGCAGCCATCTTGGACGCCATCTTGAAAATAACCTCAACAATGTGCAAAAAAAAAATGGCATCTAAGATATTTGGAATCTACATGTCAAAATCTACAGAATAAAATAAGACTATCAAACTTAGCACGTCAATCCAGCTGGAGCCACATTTTACGACATTTCAAACCCTACTATAATGTTTCGTTAATATTGAATTCTCACTGGAAAAATCGAAAAGTATGGTTTTTAACCGTTTCCGGCACACTGTGCCCAGTGCGAGACACCTAATTTTAATTCAAAACTTACAAACGGCATCAAAAATATTTTAATAAAATTCTGTTTTTACAATCAAAGCTTAAAATAAGGGATTCATATTTTCTAAAAATAGTCTTTTGTAAATTCCGGCGACAGTCGATAATTTCTAATTTTACTAACAGAATTTGCCCGTGCCAGAAAAGGTTAAATAAGGAAAGGACATTCTGAAATATTTTGACGCCGAAGTTAAGACAATAAATTTTTGTTAAAAGTTCCCGGTGGGAATCTCGTTTAAATTATATGGCATATAAATATACTCCACACTCCACAGCTCCTCAAGGGCCGAAAGGTGTTCGGGCAAGACGAATTTGCTTATTTCATCATTTAAGCTTTTTGACACCACTATTATTTTAAAGAAAGTTTTCATACTATTGAAAAGCAGAAATGTTTAGACTAAATTTTACGAATATTTTACATAAATAACTGTGGTGTCAGGCTGCTATTTTCAATTTATTGAACGAAAAAGAATTAACCAGTCAAAGGGTTAACCCTTTGCGGCGCAAAGCATTTCCAATGCGAAAATGTTGTAATGAATGAATGACACCGGAATTTGAAAACAAATTTATTTATAAATACGAAAAAGCTATTTATCACACATAATAAAGCGAAAATTCTTTTACCAAAATTCTGGTGTC
This sequence comes from Maratus speculifer, assembly GCA_964019185.1. Classification (NCBI taxonomy): domain Eukaryota; kingdom Metazoa; phylum Arthropoda; class Arachnida; order Araneae; family Salticidae; genus Maratus; species Maratus speculifer. Next base: position 175,136,578 of record OZ025303.1, on the reverse strand, counting down.
AGTGTGGTCTTTGGTAATTAAAATTAAATGGTTTCTTTGACATACCAACGCCCCTCAAGGGGTTAATACTTCAAAAGTTGCTACTACAATGTCTAAATTAAAAGTCAGTCTATGCGTGAGGATGCTACAGACATGAAATTCAGGGTTATTAGCTCTTGAAATATGACTATTACAGATACTGAGAAAAATGGAAGTTAAAAGTGCCACCTGTTGGGCGATTTACACCAAAAACTAATCAGCATCAATTTATATCTGGGACTACCTGAAGAAAATTTTTATCAAATTCCATGCATTAGTTCTTGAGATAGAACGCACACAAAATTTATATCACATACATACAGAGTCACAGACTGAAAGAATCATAGATAGATGTTTTGAAAATACATATTCTTTGGAGTCTTTGCACTTCCATTGCTGAAATGTTGAAATGAGTGCATAACACCGGAACAAATTTATAAGAAGAACCTACATCTCACATACATACTAAATGCAAAAATTAAATGTCAATCCATGCGTGAGGATGTTAAAAGAATGAAATTCCGGGCATCAGTTCTTGAAATAGGACTAGGTGCCAGCACGCAATTTCTCACCACTAAAATTATTATTATTTTTTCCCCCTTAAATATTTCATGTAAAATTCGTGTTAGAATCTGATTAAATTTTCAGCGAAGAAATTTTTTTAATTTTAGGGGTGAGAGATTAATCGCGGGCGCCTATATTTTTGCACCCCTGATTGCAATTACTCTCTTCAGAACCTGATTATCAACGGGGCACACTCCCACCAGAAAAAAGACATAAAGAAATTTTCCTTATAAATGGCAGTCATTCTGAATGAAAAAAGCGTTTTAACAAGGCGAAATTTTCTACAACATTTTACTGGTGGCAGAGTGCCCCGTTAGTTATCAATCTAATGCAATTGTCGACTCTTTATGATTCATCATGTCATCTATTTCCTTAAAAAATAAGTGGTAATCGCAGATATTGAGAAAAATGGAAGTTAAAAGCGCCGCCTGTTATAGTATTATTGTGGCATTTCAGAATTAAAATAAAATAAAATAAAAGTAATTGATTTAATTAATTGAATGAAATGTTTTCATATACATAACCTCACAACTTTAAAGGGTTAATTCATTGAGATTCGTCGATGGGGTGGGATATATTATATCCCACCTACGATTAAAAGGTATAAATACTCCGCGCTTTTACACAGCAGTATTTTTCTTATGGAAAATTATATTTAATTTAATTGGAAAATTTTTATGATTTCATAACCTTTTTCAGGCCATGCCCCGCCAAATCATATCTAAAACCCTGATCATGCTCCTCCCCTCTCTCTGAAAAATAATTCTTATTATATAAAAATTGAACTGTTATTCCATTTAAAGAAAAAAAAATTGGTTGCCTGTAAAGTCGGTATACGGGCGAAAGTTTTACGTGACAACGACATTGAGTTGTAAAATAATTTTAATGTGAATATTCATTCGTATAGTAGGAAGAAGGATGAAATAATAGTAACAATTCAAAACATTTATTTATACAAAGAATTATATTTAAAACATTAATTTATACAAAGAATCTCGCACTGAATTTCATATTAACAAAATTTTATTTTTACCTTTACACATACATACGTATTTATATACAAATATACATACAATAACTTGCAATACACTGTGTTTGTTAAACACATTTTACTTCATGTTTATTGATGTCAAATGTTGAATTTTGTAAACAGCATATTAAAGAATTTTTCAATGAGCAGAATATAACTAAAGTAAAATGGCTTTCACTAATCACATATCATTAGTTTTCCATAATATACCACCGAATTACGAAATAAACTACACTTATTTTCTTTGTACTTTATACTAATAACTAATACATAACGTATTTCGTCTTAGTTTGATACTATCTAAAATTCCTATTAAGCACCGCCCCTTCCTTGCAGCGAATTCACATTCACGTTCAGAAAATGGTCCCACAAGTGACCGGAAAAAGTTAAGAGAAAAGTGAGCGCGTATCGTGAGCGGAGCGTAACGTAACGTAACGCAGTTTCTTGAAGTGTCTCCCGGCAAACCAATTTACAAGACGTTGTCACGTCAAAAACCCATTTAAAAGTGGAATGGAAAAGAAAACGTAAACATGTAAAAGAAAGGTCATGAAAAAATGAACATAAACGAAAGAAATGTATTCAGGAAGCAATCGTTAATAATATAGACCCTGAAGCGGCTACACGAGCCATCACCTCATAGAGTTGATTGTTGAAGTTTCAGCATTAGGCAAAACTCGATTCGTATATTAAAATGCAACTGGTCTGCCGAATCATATCTTGGTGGAAACCACTGAAGACCCGATTTTAGTGATTGATCGGTAAATTTGTCATAGTGCTTAACTGCAGTCAAAAGTATGAAAACGTAGAGGACTGCTAGCAAGAAAACAAATGGTAAATCTACTAGTCAATCACTTAAATCAGGTTTGAAGATGTTTTCCACTAAGATATGACTTGGTAGAGCAGTTGCATTTTGATATGCGAATCGAGTTTTAACTAGTTCATGAATTTCAGTCATCAACTCGATAAGGTGATGGTTTGTGCAGCCGCTTCCCGATCTAATAATAGTAATAATAATATGCAGTAATGAAAAAAAGCAGATTCGATCTTCAAATATTTAATAGTGAACTTCGATACACAAAAATAACTCTAATTGGATGTTTCTTGATTACGTTTCTGTTATTTTAATTGCTGACAGTAAAAATAAATAAATAAATAAAATATATAATAAAATAAATTCAAATTATAACATTTAAGATGAATAGAATAAAATTAACCCATTCCTGCCCAGTATCTTTTGCGTAAATTTTATTTGTTTGGCACCACTATTTTTAGAAGATTTAAGTTTAGTTCATTAATCACGAAAATGCAACATTTAAATAAAATAATTATTGCTTTTCTTTTTTACCGGTGTTAAAAACCATTGCTGAATGCACCTTTTGAATCGTCCCTAAAAAGGGACGCTAGGCACTAATGGGTTAATGAGATCCTTACGCTCGATGTTGGCTGCAAAGAGATTTTATATCAGACACTAATTTTGTCAGCTTTAATCTCAAATCCCCTCGTTTAGTGATGCCTAGTCGATTTCTTTTTTTTAGTACTAAATCGTTTACTGCACTAAAACCACATTCAGCAAGGTATGAAGATGGGAAGGGTAACAATGTTTTTCTTGCAAATTGTGTTGAATTAGGATATTTAGGTTCAGTCTCAGCATAAAGCCACGTCATATTGCCTTTTATATTGAACAGAGTTCTAATTGACTCATCGTTTTGAATTTCAGCGATTTCTTCTCTGTATGGTGTTGAAACATCGGATAAATCAACTAACATTGGCTGCATGACCCATGATGGAAAATTCATTTGCTTTAAATCAACAAATCTATCGTTCATATCAGAGGCCTACATTTCCTAATGATCGACAATGAGAGTTATAGCGGTGTCTGTTTCCTCGCATTTTTTTAACCAGAAAAATTGGTCAAACTTTCTCTCAGAAATATGTTTTTGCCAAACCTCAACGGACGCAATAAAACCAAATATTTTCGCTTTTGCATCAACAAGTCTTTTGTGTTCTTCTTAAAGTTGTTTATTTAACGTATTTAATTTTTCAAAGATATCTTCTAAATAACTAACATATGCTTTTCCATCAACGGTTTCTAAGGCCTTCATGTCAGGCTTTTCATTTAAAAATTCACCAAGAACATCGAACAACTCCATGAATCTTTTTAAACAATTCTCTTTTGAGAGCCATCTTACTTCTGTGTGCAGTAAAAGCCGAACGAGGTCTGCATTTTTGTCTTCACAGAACTGCTTGAAAAGACGCTCGCATTTAGCATGGGATTTTATGGAGTTTATACATCGTATAACGGATTTTAACACTTCATTAAGAACAGGTGAAATATTTTTGGATACCAGACTCTCTCTATGAATTACGCAATGTACAAGAAGCATTTTTAAATTCTCATCTTTCATTAACTGTAAACATCCGACTTTTTCCCCCATCATAGCAGGAGCACCATCTGCAGCGCAAGTTGTTATATTTGCTATTGGTATACTGTTTTTATCTAAGTAATTCTTCAACATATTAAAAATGTCGGAGGAAGTAGTGGTGCTTTCTAGTGACTTACAGAACAGCATTTCTTGGGCAAATTTATCATTATCAATATACCGGGTGTCCTGAAAAGGACTGAACGATTTTAAAAATCAATAACTTGCAAACTTTTACAGATATTTAAAAAATTCTTGCACGAGAGTCATCTAAAAGGTCAAAAGTTTTTTTCCTGCGATTCTGGATTTTAGTTCGAATTACAAGCAATAGATGGCGTTGAGAGCGCTAGGTGCTGTGTTGAGATGGATATTGACGTCACTTGGTACTGAAGCAAAATAAGAGTTTAAGGCTGTGGAGTGGGTCTCGTTTGACAATGCAATCTTGCTCTTAGGGCCCGATTTTGAACTTTTGTTTATTTGTTTTTATTGAACAACATACATTTGACCTGTGCACTCGACATGAAGCCCGATTTTGGACTCAGTCGGTATAATTTCAATGAAATGTGTTGTTGTCATGGAAATAATATATCCTTTTATATAATTGCAGCGATTGGAAATTGAATTTAACGAGCAGCATACGAGTTTTGCAGACGATTTTACATTTAAGAAAGCCGTATTTTCTCGTGTTAAATTACTTTTTATTATCTAATTTAAAGAATACTTTGTGCATCATATTTTAAAATAAAGTGAAACGATTTAGTAGTTTTTTTGTTGTTGTTGTTAAAAATTAATCAATTTTGCTATTTTAAAAAATTTGTTATATTCTAAGAAATGCTAGTTTGTTTTAAAGAAGTTCTTTAGTAGAGTTTTATGTATGTTGTAAAAAAATTGCGGAAATGGTTTATTCTTTAGAACAAAGAATATTTATAGTATAAACATTGAAAACTTGTTGCAATAGCTGTTGCACTCTTTTGAAAAAATACCCAAATACAAAATTTATTACGATTATGTATATTAAATTCATGGTAATAGGGAAATAATACTACCTCCACCTTAAATGAGCCATAATCATAATGACAACCTAGAATCATCACGTATCATTGGATATCATTGAATTAGTCACGCAGAATAGGTTTTAATAGAATGAAGAAAACATTTATTAATATCCTTTTAAGCTTTGATTCGCTTTTCATAAAACTTTAAATGAGTAACGAAAATTCTGCAACGAGTATATATATTATAATTCAAAGCATTCTGTTGGGTAGTTTTAGCGCTATTATGTGCGGACAGATAAAAGAACATTCCAGATGACGAATATAGGAGCTACATATATAATTATCCTCACAGAACATAATGTAATGGCATAGTTCTGAGTGTCTGCGTAAATGAATCATGAATTATGCATAGTTAGTTTACAATACCCAACACGGCATAATAAATCTTATTAACATATATTACTTACAGACCAATTCAATTGCTTCAACGCAAGTTAGAGTTTGGAAAGACAGACAGGCAGACGGCTAACTAAATAGAAATCATAAGCATTTTTAACTATGTTGGAAAGCGTTAAAAACTCATGTTAAGTTGAAATTTGACATTTAGCAATTTATTTAAATAGATGGAAGCATATTTGAACTCTTTTGTATAGCTCTGTACTTTTCCTACTATCTGTAAATACACGTCATTTATCTAGCTAAAATCTATTTAAAACCGAAACATGCTTTAAACTAATGAAATCACACTTCCAGAGATTACCATCCAGAGCCGGCTATTAATCCAATTTTTGAGTGCCTCTGTATATCATTTCACTTCTATTCTTCAAACATATCGTAATATACTTAAAGCTGTTCAACGTAAAAAATGCATAACTCATTTACAAACCACCTTTAATATACTTACTTACACACTTAGTAAGGAATGCGAATTCTTTTGTGTAGCCCTGTATATGATTTGCACCAATTTTATACACAGCGAAACATGCAAAAATGTAGTGAAACTTTAAAAAAATCATATCAAAACTTAAAACTTCAAGCAATTATCGTTAGCGTGCAGCATTTTTGATGCAGCATAGTTTCCGAAATCTTTTGTGTGTCCCTGTAAATATTTCATATTTTCCATTACACAGTAAGAAATTCGTAGTAAACCTAAGTAACTTATAACAATTTTATTATATGTGTAGCAAAATTAAAATATGCCGCAAAGTATGTTCCCTTCTATACCGTTATGTTACATAATTATTTTGTGTGGCCCTGTAAATGAATAATAACTATTCTTCGTGCAGCATATTCTACATCATTTGTATTTCAATTTAATTCATAAATGCATGTTAATTTCATTATGTTCGGACGGGTGTAATATCATCAAAAAGCACTTGAAACTTTTTCCCCGTCGGCCATAATGTAACGGAGTACTTTTGACTGTCCCTGTATTGGAAATACACATCCGATATTCATAAAATTTGAAATAACTGGATAAAATTCTTCAATAAATATATATTTAAAATTTCAAACGATTCGACAGAGTAATTTTTGCACTGTTATATGCGGACAGACAGACGGACCAGAGACGAGTATAGGTGATATGCATTTATATAATTACTAATGTATCTAAAAAACAGCTAAATTTAAAAGCGCATGCCGAAATTGAAAACGCATTTCCAGCAGTTATTACTTAAAGACAGTACAGTAACCGATTTCTTTTTGTATGCCCCTGTAAATGAACGTTAAATGCTATAAATACCAAATACCCTATTCTATCATAATCATCTTATACTGAAATTCAGTAATTTATATCAGTTTCAATGCATTTGAAATAGTGTATTTCATTAATATACACTGCAAGTGATTTTCCCCCGTAGACTATGATGTGATGCAATCTTTTGGGTGTACCTGTAAATGAACTGTTAATCCCACATACTTAAAATACAATACAGGACATGACTAGGTGACATAAAAAAGGTTTAAAAGATACCCAGATAAATAAATAGATAAATAAGATATCCTGTTCTCAAAAGTACTTACATTCTTGGAATGTAAAAAAAAAAAAAAAAAAAAATAATAATAATAATAATAATAATAATAATAATAATAATAATAAAAAATAAAAGACGGTAATTCGAATGCTGTTGTTTCACGCATTTCGATTTCAAAGGAGTCGTACCCATGAAAATAATATTTTTCTCTATTATTGCGCTGACGCCAGCAAAATCAAAATTATATGGATTGCATTCAAAATCGGACAGTAAAAGCAAAAGTTCATTTTTGAATAAGATCCACTCCATAGCCTTAACCTTCTTATTTTGCTTCAGTGCCAAGTGACGTCAATATCCGTCTCAATACAACACATAGCGCTCTCAGCGCCATCTATTGTTTGTAATTCGTACTAAAATCCAGAATCGCAGGAAAAAAACTTTTGACCTTTTAGATGACTCTCGTGCAAGAATTTTTTAAATATCTGTAAAAGTTTGCAAGTTATAGATTTTTAAAATCGTTCAGTCCTTTTCAGGACACCCGGTACCTTACATATGTTAATAATACTGCTTCACTATCCCTTAGCGTTGATTCATCCATTTGCATGGAGAAAATTCTTGACTTGAGTTTTTCATCAAGTTGTGTCTCGATATTTTCACTCATTTCATCTATTCTTCTACTAACCGTGTTGTTACTTAGTGGCACTGCTAAATCATTTAAAAACAGAAAACCGCCGAAGAAGTCATGGAACATATAATCAGAAAACGTAAACGCCCGGAATGAAGGGACGTTCCCTCTGAATTATTATAGTAATTCTTTCCTAGAATGGCTAAAATTTTCTATCATTAAATATCAGTCAGATTAAGATATTCATTGTAGGATCCTAAAATCAAAAGCTCTAATAAGACGCGTTTTAATTAGTTGATCAAACTTCCAGTGTCTGGCGATAGTGGCTTGATTTTTTATTCTATCGAAAATCAATTTGAAATATATTTTTTAAAAGTTTTAAACCGGAAAATTTATATTGTAAAATGATTTTTAAAATTATTTGTTGTTACATGTTTGTAATACAGAAGTAGTTAGTTAATTTTAGGACCATAAAAGGATGACCGAATTTCTTAGAATTCTCAAATTGCCTCCTCGGAAGCCAAATTGCCTCTTGCGGGGGCGTACGCCCCACGTTGGGAATCTCTGATTTAACAGAAAAAAGTTTTTTTCTAAGAAATTACTAAGAAAATTAAACACGGAAATATCATCCCTAGATAAATAAAGATTTGCACCAGATTAATTTTAGTAAATTTTGCTTTTTAAACTTAGGTCGATTTAATGGGGCCCTAAAATTTGCCGTACTTCATTTTGTAACAATTTTCTTAAAAGATTCAGGTGAGAAACTCAGTTACTTATGTTGAAAGGGTTAACAAAAGTACAACATTATCTAATATTATTATCGACACACCAAAATGATCCGTTAAAAAAAAAATCATTTGAGTATTATTGAATTTTACACTCTATCTGTTTTGCTAATGATAGTTATTTCTGTTTCAAGATTGCGCATTTTTATAAATAGTAAGCACATTTATTTTCGTATCCTCTAGCATACCATCAATGGAAATCAATCCACGCCATCTTTGAGTTAACGCTTTTTCAATCTAAGTGTTATATTTCAGATAACGAAGTTATGAATCAGGGTTGGAAAAAGAAAGTGTCGTAAAAATCAATAATGATTCTGCCAATATTTATGCATATTAACTTTTTTGAGATGCACTTGCATTTCTCGCACATTGCTAAATATATGGTGTGATAAATAGTACAAAATAATTGATTAAATAAAAGATGAAATGTAGTGATATAATTTATAAAATGTTCCAAATCTGTAAAATAATTCATTTATGTGTCTTTCAAGGTGTAAAATTTAGTTGATTTATGCAATTTTAATATTCATTTCTCACTATATTGAAATACCTGAACTATCTCACTATCTTTTCGATAAACGTTACTTATAATTTTAATATTGTATTTTTGGAATGCAGTACACTTAGTTTTCCAAACTGATTGTTGTTTTCTACAGGTGTTTCTTATTAATGTAAATTTCTTTATATATTTTTTTTAATTTGAACATTTTACTATTTGAAAAATTCTCTTTCATACCAGAAATCTTCTGTACTATTATTTTCTTCAAGTTACTCCTCGAGTGGTATGCATTATTGTCATGTAATACTAAAAAAAAAGAAAGAAAAGTCAGTTTTTTAGCACTTTGCTGTCAAATTAAAAATATATATATATATTGTTAAAAGTTTCTGGTGACATTCTCGTTTAACCCTTGAACGTTCATTGGTTTCGCCACAAAACCACAAAATTTTAATTCCGATACGCAACACTGACACCGGTATTTTTATCTAAAAATATCTCTTTTATTTTGTATGTGATAAATCACGTTTTCTTATTTAGAAATATATTTTTTCTTAATTACCGGTGTCATTCATTTATTTCGACATCTTAGCAATGAAAATGCTATAATCGTTAAAGGGTTAAATTATGTGGACAGAATATATCCTACCGCCCTTCGGGGGCTTAAATCCGACATTTCATGATTGCTTATAGAAAAAAAAGGATTAAAAATTTCTGGTGTGAAAAAAATCGATTTTCTGCTGGAAATATTCAAAAAACTAGTTGAATGTGCCAATCCCAAAACTTTCTTCTATCTCATACGTACATTTAATATTTCAAAAGGTAGTTACGCATATTAATGCTTTAATATTATTAATTCAATACTATACCAACTTTGATTTTCATTTTAAGTTTTTGCTTCAGTCAATTAACCCTTTATTGCATATTGTCGTTATTGCATATCGGAATTAAAATTTTGTGGTTTCGGAGAGAAACCAATGAACGTAACAGGGTTAATCGGAGTAAAAACGAGTTCATCTACATCAGAGGTTCCCAAAGTGTGCTCCGCGGAGCCCTTGGGGCTCCGCCTGAACTTACCAGGCGCTCCGCGGTGTTTCAGGAAAATAAACAAAACATGAAAGGAATTAGCATATTGTAATTAAAAGGTTTTCAAAAGTATGTAGAAATTTGTGTGTGTGTCAAAAATAAGTGTATCTATGACTGGGTTCAAAAATACAATTATACACTTCTAAGCAGTTAAACATTGGCATTTAACACTAGAACCGCGGGACTTTTTGTATACCTAGAACCGCGGAGCGGGTCAATTTGACCCGAGATGATAAGGATATATAAAGATGTCCCAATACTTAATTTGATTAATTAAAAGATTATTTTTTCTTATAATAATTAATATTTCTGAGTATTTACATTATATTTTACACATAAAATGAGTAGAAATTACCCAAATTTCAGTAAATGTTATCATTCAAAATTATATTTCATTAAGTATAATGAAAATACATTGAAAAAATATTGAACATATATTTAAAGATAAATAAACTTGGACTTGATAAACATTAATAAAAAGTAGATTATCCCATTAAAATAAATTTGAATATAAAACTTAAGCATAATTTTTAAAAATATAAAAATCACAAATTACGTACTAGTTTTACTGATTTATCTAAACCAATTTATTGTATGCATTACTTGAAAAAAACGGTTAAAGATTTTGCACATTTATCAGAAACGTGTGGGTGCATTATATTTTGAGCACTTATCTTTAGTATTATTATTATTTTTAAATTGTGATAACAAACACTTTAATGCTTAGTTTGTGTTTTTCATCGTTTTTAGTGTTTGTTCATAACCAAATAACATTTATTTATTTATTTATTTATTTATTTTGGCTGAGAAATAATAAATTATTCTTGTACGTCTTCAACTAAGTCTTGAATAAATTGACATATACTAATAGATAATAGACGTTTACAAATATACGTATGCTAACTATATTTCCGGTTGCATAAAACCCAAGCATTGATAGTAGCAAAATACAATATATTATAAATTGCATTCACCGGCCTTCTATAACCAGCAAACTTGGCATACCCAGTCTTCCTGTCATCCGAAAAATCAGACAGCTACACTGAATTTAGTTGCATTGCCGTAAACAAGTGTATTTAATATTTTATAGAATCATCGAAAATTTCAACAGATGGATGTAAATTGCTAAGCAACAAAACATTTTTACCCTTTTCTCCTTGGTAAGCAGTCACGCTGCAGCCTAAATATGTTAGAAGAATAGCCGCATGCCATTCCGATTTTGACATTTTTACTGAGAGTAGTTCTCGTCTTGGGCATTTCACAATTTCTAAAAGGCCAGTTTTTTATCAACATCTGTTAGCAACTAGAACGTGATTCGATACTGAATTTATCTGGTTTTAGAGACATATAGTGTGTAAACCTACTCGCAGGTTTCGAAAGAAATAAATGCTCATTTACATTTATGTTAGGCCCTTTTAAATAGTTAATCTTGCAGTTTTCTTGTCATCTTCTTTATTTCCAGGTGTGAATGCGCAAGTTAATACTAATTTATTTGTCAAAATTTTATGCCTGTAAAGTTCAAAATTTGTCACTTTTGTTTATTTTTTTATCTTTTAAATATCACACAATTTCGTTAAATACTGATAAATTTTAATCTATATTCTAGAGAAAAAATTTCAGCGGTGTTAAGAGTATAGGCAGAGTCGTTATCACTTTCAATTATCATCATTAAAATTTAATTTTCTTCATTTACAGGCAGATAATTTTTCTCAGCCTATCCATTCTCAATCATTTTCAGATAATAGTTGCTAACACTCAAAGCCTCTTTCATTGTAATACTAAGATCTTGGAAATCTAATCAATACTTTCAATATATGCAGAATGACAGCAACTTCAATACTACTTCTAAATATTTATTGTAATTTTCAACTGCAATCATCCATTCTTCACATCAAGAATATAAGATCTTGATTAAAAATTTTTACTATCCTCTCTTCCAATAATGCCTGTTAGAGGAATTAGGAGTGAGGCAGATACAGTTTTTCATTACTTCCGAAAAATGCATCCTTATTTTGTCATTTATGCCCAAAAACTTATTACGGGTCAAATTGACCCGCTTCGCGGTTCTAGGTATAAGTAGTTATAACTGAAAAAATAATTATGTTATTCGCTATAAAATACTAAAAGTTGTTTTTTACCTCAAAATATTAAAAGTCAGAAAAGGAAATTTTTTTACAATGAAAACTTTTCGCGCGGCGAGAAATTAAACATTAATTTGGGTCAAATTGACCCGCTCCGCGGTTCTAGTGTTAAAATGTATCTACTTTCTGTATAATATTTCTGGTCTGAATTGCTTTATTTTATAATTCTGCTCTAAATGTGTTTTAAAAATTCGATTTAAAATAAGACTACAAGAAATAGTATTCTGAATTGAATGCACAATGTGAATCGAAACAGAAAAGTCCCGCCAGTGCTGTTATCTCTGCTTGCTGAACAAAAGTGAGAAGAGTTTAGTTCTTTGGAGTCCCACCTATTTATACGTTTATTCTTAGTTCTTATTAAATACCTAACTCTTACTAAAATGTTTTTAAATGACCATAACATTAAGTTTGAAAAAATACATATATCAGAAAGTATTCAAGATCATCCGGAAGCTCTGATAAATTCATTTATGCATGACTTTCCAGCTGCTCAAAATAATATGTTGAACGATTTTAAATGGATACTAAATCCATACAGTGCAAAAACAAAACCAAACAGCTTAATATCTGAGGAATACGAAACTCTCATTGATTTAACATCTCAAAACGAACTAGAAATCTCTTTTCAAAGCAAGTGTAACACAGAATTTTGGTGTCATTTGACAGATGAATACAAAATCTTGTTAGACAGAGCAAAATTAATTTTACTCCCATTTTCAAAGACATATCTGTGTGAAACAGGAATCTTTACTTACACAAGTATCAAAACAAAATACAGAAACCTGTTAAATGCAGAACCAGACATTCACTTACTATTGTCGAAAATTGCACCAGATAATAAAATAACTGTCCAAAATAATTTAATAATCCAGTTTTATATGTTATTGTTCTTCAAACTTATGCAGAATAATAGTTAAAAAAACTACAGGCATTTAATATTTGTATATGCTGCATATTGTATTATTTTTATTTTTGGAATTTTAATTTCCTTAAATATTTATTATTATTAATTTTTACTTATTTAAATATTCTATCCAAGTTTTCAAAATCGTATTTAATTTTTAAAACAATATCTGTCGCTTAAAAAGTCTTTTTAAAAAAGATCTTGCATAATTTAAAATCCCTCTCTAGCTTCATTTGTGTATAATGTGTTCATATATTTCTTTTTCTTTTTATACGTTTAATTTTTTAAAAATCTGTTTATGTTACTTGCATTAATTTTTAGTTATTTAAATTTTTTATACTGTTTTTTATAATAAAATAATGTTTGTCGCTGAAAACATATTTTTTATTGCATCTTCTATCATTTAAAGACCTTTATTAGATCCATATTACATTTGTGTACATTGTATATATGTATTTCTTTTTATATATAAATTTAAATTATTCTTTATTAATATTATTTATACATTATTTTATTAATTAATATTATTAACCTTTAAATTATTTAATCTCTAATATTTATGCTATGTGTATATTTAAATTTTCTAAACGTTTCTCTCTGTACAACAATTTTTGTCGATTAAAACGTCCCTTTCATGTAATATTTTGTATTATTTAAGAAACCCCTCATTAGATTTATTTAATATTTATGTACGTTGTGCATATAGTTCTTTTCTTTTCGTAACTTAAATTGGTTTAATCTGTTTATTATATTTTTAATATTTTTTAGTTATTTAAATTTTCTATGCTGTTTTTCAAAATTGTACTTAATTTTAAAAGCAATGTAAATTGCTGAAACGGGCTTTTTTTTAACATCTTGTATCTTTTTACAACCCTTCTTTAAAATTTTCTTTTAATTGGTCTCTGCCACATTTCCAATCAGAAATAAGTCTGTAGCAATTTAAAATATATATGTTGGTTCTTTACATTTGTCATCACATTACGAATTTAAAATTTTGCTCAGTTCCAACCATTACTTAGACTTTTTGTCAATGAGTACCCGCTCTGACATAAATTCAATCTCACCCATGTATCCCATTGTATTAGAAACATTTCCCTACTAGTTGCAGTTCGTTAAACGCCTTGAAGGGCGGTAGGATACATTTTATCCTACCTAATTTAAACAAGATCTCACCAGAAACTTTTATCGGAATGTTATATTATTAACTTTGGTGGGAAATTGTTAAAAATTCCTTTTTTTCTTGTCATTTTGAAAAAAAATTTTACGACTTTTCCGGTGAGAATAGAATATGACAGAGACATTATTGCTTGCTCCTCAAGAGGTTAACATGTGTAGTTTTTAACTACGTCTGTTTTGAGGAAAAAACAATTACAAAAGAAAGTTTCTTTTAAAGCAGTAATTAATAGCCAAAAACTTTAAATAAAATGTCCAAAAAAGTGAACAATGCCGCACCAAACAATACAGCTTATAGAATTTGCCCCGCCGCCTTAAACACTAAAACGATGACTTAATTCTAAATGTATTTTTAAAATTTGCTCAAAAAAAAAAAAAAAAAAAAAAAAAAAAAAAAGTGAGAGACGATTTATTTTCGTTGCATGTTTAGAAGTACTACAAACTTAAGGATGAACGAAATAATTATTCCATAATCGCTTGATTCTATTACGGGTAGGCGGGACAAGCGAAAACGTGTTACATAATTACTCATAAATAATTAAAACTAGGCCTTTTTTTTGCGAGTAGCCTATGGAAATTACATAGAAGTACCTCTCTGCTACGAACATGGTACAACTTACTTTTTTTCTGTGTTTGTGTGGTTTTCGCCATAAATAATACTCCCTCTGTCACAAGTTAGATGCGACATTTGAATACTTTTGTACTCATGTTTGATATTTATGACTTTATGATTTTGTTTGAACATTTTTCAGAAATCTATACTATCAATCAACAATATTTACGTACCTAACATTCCCTCCATCATTCCTTAACCCCTTCGCGACGGAAGCCTTTTACAAAAATTTTAATGTTTCGTCACCGGTTTTAAAATACAGAAATTTGTCCCCTCTTAAATCGAGAAAATGCTCCGATTCAATAAGCCAAATTTTACAGTATAATTTTACCGGTGAGAATAAACGAGGATTCTTAAGCCGTTTTGCGGCACGTATACGTGTCGCTCGTCCCCAAGGGGTTAATAAGGAATTAATTAGTTTAAAAAAGTCTCGGTTCACACACTTTTAAGCCACGCCCTAAATTTTAAACACTTTTTAAACAGTAATCACTTAAAACTATCTTCAAGCTAATCAATCGTGAATTCATTTACGAAAATTTTATGCGAACATTTCTAAAAAGTATTTTTAGCATGAACAAGCTGCAAACAAAATAGAATTCTGTCGAACTTATTTTTTTCTATTATACTTTGCTTGGTTATGCATAAAATACGCTCCAAATTTTTTCCGACTGGAGAATCCTGTATAACTTTTATTTACGAATTATAACAGCATATGATAATCCTCGCAGTGATTGTCTTCGTTTCATTGGGACATCTTTGATTTTGCTCAGAGGCATTTTTTTCGTCCGCATTTACAATTTGCTGTAAACTTACATCGTAAATATCCTCATCTTTTATTTTTGATGTCTTTGCCTGCTTCTGCAAACGGGATAGGATGATAAACATTATGATACACATTGAATTTAATAGCTGTAGCATTTATGACATTAGAGCTTAGTTTAAAAATTTTCAAACATTCCCGTACAGTGTTGCACGCAATATTATTGATTTCTTTCTTCAGAGAATTTTCTAAATAATTGTTTCTTTTCCTTTTACTTTAAATTCGAGTTAACATTGCTTTTGAGACCTAGCATAAATAGTTACAATAATTCTAGTATAATTTTACTGGTGTCGATCTACTAAATTGTTATTTATGGCTCCACCTACTTGAAATGTAGCAACTAATTTGGGACAAAATGTTCAACCTAAATATTGCAACTAATTTGGGACAGAGGGAGTAATAGTTTTACGTAAGCCCCAATGTAACACATAATCCAAACATGGTTACCATTTCGATCTTTAATTCCAAGTTCATACTGGAAATTCATACTGAATTCAGAATTTCTGTATCAGCAAAAAGCAAAATTGAGAACATTGGTCCAATGTTAAAAATCACTGGCTCGAATTTTTATTCAACATAAGCTTGCTCCATATTTGCTCCATAGGCATAAAAAAACATTAATTTGTAAACCACAGAGTTTAGTAGTGTTCAGGGGCTCCGCCTTAATTTTTTTTACCAAAAAGGGCTCCGCGAGCCCGAAAGTTTGGGAACCGCTGATCTAGATCATGATATTTATTAAAACCAATAGTTTTATAGCTTATTATATTATCATCAGCTGTTTGCAAACAGGCGGTTTAGCAGGATGCGAGTTCCCGTCTCTGCACATGCCGATGAATGATAGAAAGATGAAGAATCTAGAAAATGATTTAAGACGTATAAAAAAAATATGTGTTAAGGATAAATTATGGAACACTTTCTGAAATCTTTTGCAAAACTTCGTTATTTACGGAAATAAGGTGTTACCATCAATAACAAAATATACATTGCAATATTTTTGAACAACTCTGTATTTGATCTGTCGATCTGATATATATTATATTGTAGTGATATTTAGTTGCGAAAGAAAATGCATACTGGTTGAAATTTCTCTTTCAGCAATTTATACTAATAGATGACAACATACTTGAATACTTTTGTTTAGCCCTGTAGTTTACCTAGTCCCTTTATTACATGCCAGTATTTAACTGAAGTTTAGTTCAAACTTAAACATTCTTAAAACTACTTAACCCTTTCGTGGTTATAAGCGCGTATACGCGCCCAGAATACCACTTAATTTGAATTACGAAATGCCATACTGACATCGGAATTTTTAAATGAAAATTTTAATTTTACAAAGAACGTAAAATTTTTTTTTTATATATTATGAAATAAATTTGTTTTTAAATTCCGGTGTCATTCAATCATTTTAGTATTTTATGAATAGACGTGCTTTAACCGTCAAAGGGTTAAATCACATTTCCAAAAAGTATCATCCGTCGGCAACCATGTGTCCAGTTATTTGCGTGACTCTGTATATCATGTTACCTATATTCTAGAAACATTTCTTAGTAAATTGAATGCAGTTTATCGTAAAAATGCTTAAGTTATTTTAAAACCACCCTTAACCTTTGCGGCGCAGGGTAAATTCATTGCTTAAGTGTTGAAATTAGTGACTGACACCGGAATTTCAAAACTACTTTATTTAAAAATAAGAAAATGCTATATTACACGCATTCGATAAACAGTAATTTTTTTAAACAAAATTCCGGTGCCAATGTGGCGTTTGGGAATTAAAATTAAGTGGTATATCTATGAAACCACTGTGCTGCAAGGTTTTAAGCAAATTACGCTCTTATTCAGTAACCTTTACGAACTCTCTTGTATAGCCCTGTATATCAATTATAGCATTTATACACACCATATTATATGCATGCATTTAGTGAAACTTAAAAGTGCCTATCATAATTAAGAATGCATTTCATCCATCTATCAGCCATCATAATATACAGTACTTCGAATAGAATATACTTACTTGAAATACTTTGTGTGTCCCCTTAAATGCTATGCATTAACTATTATGCGTGAAATAACTTATATTAAGCCTTAGCGATGTATATCAGTTTTATTATACATTAAATAGTTTAACGTAATTAAAGTATCTTACAAACAATTTCCCCATTTACCATTATGGAATTAAATTTTTTTATGTGAGCCTGAAATGAATAATAAGTATTCATTTCACCAAATACTTTACAGAAGACATATTTTTAGCGCGCACGTCTTAATTGTGTATAAATTTAAATATATTTGACAGGGTGTAACATCTTTAAAATTCATTTGAAACTATTTTTTTCCATTAGCCGTAATGTAACGCAAAACTTTTGACTGCCTCTGTAAATAAACTAATCATGTTAAAACTTCGTTTGTAATAGGGTTCGTGCTAGGGTAAACGTCGATAACTTCCAAAAATTTCATGGCAATCTGAATATATTGACGGGAGTTAGAACCAGAGGAAAGACAAACCGAAAGCGTAAAAACTTTTTAACTTCGTTAAAAAGTGTTAAATAGCGCTACGTGTTAAACAATGCACTTGAAACTACAGAAAGTGCAGAAAGTTTTAACCTTCCGTCTACCAGACAAAACACCCATTTATCTACGGCAACACCTAATTTTAATTCCAAACTTGCAAACGGCACCAGTAATATTTTAATATAATTTTGCTTTTACAATGAAAGCTTAAATTAAGGAATTCGTAATATCTAGACAAGTCCTTTATAAATTCCGGTGTCAATCGACAATTTCTCATTTTACCATTGACACCAGAAATATTGCTGTCGGGTCCAATGGACCCGTCTGGTAGACGGAAGGTTAAACAATGCTCCTTTCCCACGGAATATTTTCAAATTCAAGGAACATCTGCTGGCCATAGCTAAAAATAAACACAAAAAATTTGGTTCAATTCTGTTCATAACTATACACGTTTCCATAGTTCAATAATAAAAATAGTACGGAAATCAGTTTTACAGAGCCTCCTTCCAGAAGATTTTTTTTTTTATTCAGGAGGACCTGCTTGCCATTCTCAAAAATAATTATATACACGAAAAATTTAGCTCACTTTTAAGCATAACTTCATACATCTTTTGATGGTAAAATAATGAAAATGGCACAAACATCGCTAATATAACACCCCCTTTTGGCATTTTTTTTAATTCAGGGAAGGTCTGCTGATCACATAGCCAAACACTTACGCAAAAATTATTGTTTAATTCTATACAAAACTTGATACACTTTTTGGTGACACAATATTGAAAATGGCAGAAAAATCGCGATTACAGCGCCGACATCCAGCGGATTTTTTTCAAATTCAGAGAGGAAGTACTAGGCATTACCAAACACTTGTGAAAATAGATTGGTTCAATTCTATGCATAACTTCATACACTTTTCGGCGGTACAATATTGAAAATGGCACAAAAATCGGTATTGTAGCGCCTCCTCCTGGCAGATTTATTTCAAATTCAGTGAGGATCAACTAGCCATAACTAAACATTTATGCAAAAAAAAAAAAAAAAAAAAAAAAAAAAAAAAAAAAAAAAAAAAATGTTTAGTTTTACGCATAAGTTTATACACTTTTAGATGATACAATATTTAAATTGCTCAAAAAAGGCTATTGCAGCGCTCCTTCCGACGTATTTTTTTTTCACATTCAGGGAGAACCAACTAGCCATAGCCATACATTTACACAAAAAATTTGGTTGAATTCTATGCATAACTTCATACACATTTAAGTCTGAAAAAGGCACAAAAATCGCTATTACAGCGCTCCATTCTAACAGAATATTATTATTATTATTATTTTTCGTTTTGAGAAATTTTGAAATGAAAAACGGCCAAATGGATCCCTTGATATTTGTACCATCAAAGCGTCACTTCTGCCCATACATTCCTACACATTAAATGGCTGTTACAGTTTCCTATACCAACCCTTAAATTTTGTATGATGAACTTACAATAATTCTGTATACAAAATATCCATGAAAGATTGTCCTATTTATAAATTTTAATAGTCTTAATTTTAAGCGTTGTAGAGTGTTGTTTCAGGGTCACAAATAAAGGGTACCTGAAATAGTTTTAGACAAATGCATATGCGAATACTCTTTAGTTATTTACTCGCTTGTAATATCACATTAGCAAAATATCGATTCCTAAGCATAAAGTGTTACTGCTGGTGCTGAAGCTTTAAAAACAATTAGAGTCACGCGATTTCCATCCTTTGGGGCTTTATAAAAAATCGCGTCTACATTCCGCCGGTACCTAATGATTTGTCAGAGTTGAGTATAGACACAGAATAGAAGAGACTATTGCTTCCATGACTTCCATTCCGCTGCATTATTGTCAATGGGAAAAAATAGTTTCAAGTGCATTTTATTAATGTTATACTTTTTTGAACTTAAAAAAATTGACATGCATCTATGAAATATGTACTAAAATATACATTCTGTTCAATCTGTTATGCAAATAATATTTGTCATTAATTTAAAGGGCCTTAAAAATATTCTATTACGGAATGGTATGGGAAGGGGGCATTGTTTCGGGCGCGTTTTAATTATATTACATCTTTTTACATTTTATGAACATGGTATACATTACTGACATTTTCTACGAGTTACTTCCTGCACAATAGAAAGCAGATAGTATTTACAGGGACACACAAAAGATTGTGCTTACTATACTGTATCCGAAATTTTGTAAACTATTACTCTAAGATCTGAATATTTTTATTTTTAAAACTTCCTTTTAATACGAACACACCTCATTTGCTACGTTTGGCATGCAATTTTCTACTTGTTTATGTTCGTCAAAGTATTTATTTCATTTTCATATGTAAATCTTGCAAGAAAAGTAATTGTTATCGCAAGAATTTTATTTTGGAATTTTTATTGTTGGCAAATGACATAACGGTAAATGTTTAAATTCGGAAAAAGATTCATGTTACATTGGTGGTTTTAAAAGTTAATTAAAAATTATTTTGATTCTGGATTACTTTAGTTGCCTTGGCAGTGTTTTAATACACATGTACGTAACTTTTCCACATTCTGGCTTCTAAACCGCGGATTTGTACTGAATTACACTGATACAAATTTTCATTTCATTAAAAAAAAAAAAAAAAAAAAAAAAAAAAAAAAAAAAAAAAAAATCCGGCAATTTTATTTTTTTTTTAAAGACGTTTAAATCATGTTTCTATCCTAATTAGGGCAGGAAATATTAATCTTTGTTTTGGTTTGTTTTCGAAATCCAGCTCTCAATCAATGGTTGTTATTAAAATAACTACAGTTGAGTCTCTCTATAACGAAACTCCATACATCGAATTTCTCTATACAACGAATTTTTACAAGGAACGGTCCCCTTTTCCCATCTTTACATTAAAAACAGTCTCTATATAGCGAAATATCTATCTCCATATAATGAATATTTTCATAAAATGTTGTTTATTTATTCAATTTTTAAAAAGCTTCAAAATCACATGTAATCAATTTTGCATCTCTTATTTCTGATTTATCATTCAGCTCTGAGTTTATTATATTACTTCTCTCCTTGAATCTTCTTGTTCTTTAAGACCAACGAATTCATCCCCTCCCCCCTCCCGCATACCTTTCAACATCCTTCATAAAACAGTGTCAATTGGATTGTTATACATATAAGTACGGGATCAGTGGGGGCAATTAAAGAAAAAACAATTTACAATTGCCTCAAAAAGGTCAGATTTTCTATCCTGGAGGATAATGTGGATTCTTAGGACGAAGAAGATATGACTTGAGCAGACTTTAAAAAGAAATGGAAATTAATTAAGGAACGCGGTGATATCGAAGACAATGTTGCTCTCTCTGATTTTTTAAAAGTAAATGACAATCTCACTGTTGCACAATATCCTAATGATAGTGATATTTTAAGGAGAGTTATGAACAATGATGGTGAGTGTGATAATGAGCATCAGAACGACTATCTACAACAAGAGAAAAAAAAAGAATACTGCCCAGTTAAACTGAAGGCATTGAGCTCACAGGCTACAAATACTAATTGCACATTAAAGCTTTATATTTTCAAGGGTTAATTCCGTTCGAAAAAAAAATTAAGAAGGAGAAACAGCTCTCCCCTTTTCTCTTTTTTTATACTTAATCATTGACCCTCCTATACTATCAAAGACATGCTTTATCATATAAAAAATCTATATCCAAAATTCAGAGCAAATTAGATAATTCTTAATAAAAACCCATTTAGCATTTATATAATTTAAAAAGAGTTATCCCCCTCTTTTATACTTAACCATTAAACTTCCAAAACTATTCAGAGATTTGAACGAAATCTGAAAATTCTGCTTGAAAAACCCATTTGTATAAATTAAGGGGGGGGGGACATTAGAACCCCTGTTCCCCTTATTTATACTTATTCAATGAACACCTAATAACAGTCACGGAATCGCCTCATCAGAATGATCCTAATCTAAATTTTGAACGAAAATTAATTCTGCACGAAAATCCCATTTATATCAACTAACGGGGGGGGGGGCATTAGAGCCCCTGTTCCTCCTATTTATACTTATTCAATGAACACCTAATAACAGTCACGGAATCGCCTCATCAGAATGATCCTAATCTAAATTTTGAACGAAAACTTAATTCTGCATGAAAATCCCATTTATATCAACTAACGGGGGGGGGGGCATTAGAACCCCTGTTCCCCCTATTTATACTTATTCAATGAACACCTAATAACAGTCACGGAATCGCCTCATCAGAATGATCCTAATCTAAATTTTGAACGAAAACTTAATTCTGCATTAAAATCCCATTTATATCAACTAACGGGGGGGGGGGCATTAGAACCCCTGTTCCCCCTATTTATACTTAATCAATGAACACCTAATAACAGTCACGGAATCGCCTCATCAGAATGATCCTAATCTAAATTTTGAAAACTTAATTCTGCATGAAAATCCCATCTATATCAACTAACGGGGGGCATGAGCCCCCCGTTCCCTTTCTTATACATATCGAATGAACTCCAAAAACTAATCAGGGAAGCGCCTTGTCAGGATATACCTACATACAAAATTTCAAGTGGATCGGATATTTTTATCATGAGTTATCGCGTTACGTACATACGAACATACATACAGAACGGACGGGCACATAAGCTCTCAGGCTATGATAGCCTGTGAGCTAAAAACCATCACGCTGTGTAAGGACGAGTTCTTTTGATCTTATTAGGAAAGAACTTCAAACGGTTGGTTGGTTGTGTTGAGTTTTATGGCGCAAAATCCCTTAAGGGACATGCTGCGCCAAAAATAAGCAATAAAATGAAAATATTGAAAAAAAGCAATCTGGATGGGGTATCCCATCCAGATGTAGTCAAAGTCATGAAAGGTAAAGTTTTATTTCTAAATCAGTAAAAAAACAATGTCATTGTAGGAATTGCATCCAAATGTCAAAGAATATATTATTGAAATTTGTAAACAAACTAAAAGATACTATATTTGAAAATAAAGTCCGGCATGTTTTAAAAAAGTAAAGAGTGCCCCATGAGGTGTATCCCCAATGAGGTTTGTCAAATTAGGAGAAGAAGTCTTAAAATAAATTCTATATAAGTGTCGCAAACCAGTACAGTCAGTCAAAATATGATGAATGGTTAACTGAACAAAATGACAATGTGGGCACATAGGTGCGTCCTCTCGAAGTAAAAGATGTTTATGAGTGATCCTGGAATGTCCAATTCTCAGACGAGTAAGAATGACATCTGTTTTCCTTGGATAGTTTGGAGGCCAGGTTGTGATGATAGGTTTAACATGGTGTAGTTTATTATTGTGTTCCAGATTCCAACTATCTTGCCACTTATTATAAATGAAAATTTTTATGAGTAGTTTGATGTCTGAGAATGGAATTTTATAGTTTAATGGAATAAGAGCATGTTTTGCTGCTTCATCAGCTTTTTCATTTCCAGGAATACCTATATGTCCTGGTACCCAGCAGAATAAAATACTATAGCCACGTGTTGTCAAATTATTATAAAGCTCAAGGATGGAGGTGACAAATGGATGCTTATTGAATGATTTAATGGCCTCAATAGAACTACTAGAGTCAGTATATATAATGAAGGATCTATCACGATGATGAGAGATGTGCAACATTGCTCTGTGTATTGCAATCAATTCAGCAGCAAATATTGAAGTGGATGGATGAACACGATAGCTCAGAGAAGTGTTATTACAAAAAACCCCACATCCAACTGTACCTCCTCTTTTGGAGCCATCTGTGTATATATCAGTGTAAGAACTGTACTTTGTTCGATGAATAGCAAATAATTGTTGGAAACAAACAGGAGGTAAATTCCCTTTATCGAATCCTTTAAATGGATGGACAGTGGTAATCTTAGGAGGCTTCCACGGAGGGAACACATGTGAGGAACATGGACTCACCTCAATATTGCTGAGAATGCTATTGTCAATTGTATGTCTGATCCTGACACCAAAAGATGGAATGCATGATGGACGATGCTGATATAGCATGTCATTGTCTGTATTTAAAATGTATGAACGAAGTGGATGACCATGATGTGAAAGAACACGGTAAAAGAAATTTAATGACAGGTTTTCACGAATATGATGTAAAGAGGGCTCATTGCAGTCAACATACAAACTTAAAACGGGAGAAGTACGGAATGCACCAGAGCATACACGAAGTGCGCTATGGTGCACAGTGTCAAGTTTTTTAAGAACATAATTACGAGCAGAGCCGTAGATCTGGCAAGCATAGTCAATTTTTGAACGAATAACAGCACGATAAATTTTAAGAAGCGAAGTGCGGTCTGCTCCCCAAGAAGTATTTGATAGTACTTTTATTAAATTTAGCAGTTTTTCATATTTTGTCCGTAGTTGTAAAACATGCGGTAAAAAAGTCAGTTTATTGTCAAAATAAAGGCCGAGGTAACGAATGCCATCCACAACAGGAATTTGGTTAGGACCGATGAAAACTTCAGGATCTGGATGCAGATCTCTACGTCTGCAGAAATGCACACAAGAAGTTTTGTCCTGGGAGATGATAAAACCATTTTTAATGGTCCATTGAATAATACGGTTTATAGCGATTTGCAATTGTCTTTCGATAAAGCGCATATCTTGTCCTTTGCATAAAATTTTAAAGTCATCAACATAAAGTGTACCTTGAACGCTTGGGGGCAATTGCTGCAGGATATCATTAATCTTGATAGCAAAGAGGGTGACACTCAGAACACTGCCCTGTGGTACACCCTCTTCTTGTACATAGAAATTGGAAAGAACCCTCCCAACCCGAACTTGAAAAATTCGAACTGCGAGGAAGTTCATAATAAAAATTGGTAGGTTACCACGGAAGTTAAGGTTAAAGAGATCACGAAGGATGCCATACCTCCAGGTCTTGTCATAGGCTTTCATCATGTCAAAGAAGACTGTCACCAGATGGTTGCGTTTTAAAAAAGCATTTCGAATATGAGTCTCTAAAAGAATGAGGTTATCAATAGTGGACCTACCACGTCGAAATCCGCTTTGAAAGGAAGCAAAAGAATTATTAGATTCCAAAACATGCACCAAGCGACAATTAACCATTTTTTCTAAAAGTTTGCAAAGGCTACTAGAGAGTGCGATTGGCCTGTAGTTGTTTGGATCACTGGAATCTTTACCTGGTTTAGGAAAAGGAATGACAATAGCTTTGTACCAGGCTTTAGGAAACAAGTGTTCAGTCCAAATTCTATTATAAAAAATTAGTAAGTTATTAAGAGAGGCGTTAGAGAGGTATTTTAGCATGGTGTAGGTGATGCCATCGTGTCCTGGAGCAGATGGACGGCTATTTTGTAAACAGCTTTTGAGTTCTTGTTTAGTAAAAGGTAGATTATAGTCATGGGAATGGCGAGAATTAAAATTTATGCTGGTAGATTCCATTTGTCTTTTGTAGGATAAAAATGGTTCAGGGTATGAATCGGATTTAGAATTTGATGCCAGAGTACTTGCTATAGTTTCAGCTATATTTTTGGGAGAAGCAATAGTCTGTCCATTATGATTTAAAATTGAGATGTGGTTTTCTGAATATAGTCCCATACAGCTTTTCACCTTTTTCCAAATGACTTTACTGAAAGTATTGGAGTTTATGTTGGAAACATACTGCATCCAGGATTCACGTTGACTTCTACGTCGCACTCTTCTAGCTTCAGCCCTTGCTTTTTTAAAAGCTAGATAATTGTTATAATTTGGGTAGCGACGAAAAATGCCCCAAGCCTTCTGCTGAATTTTCTTTGCCTTTTGACAATCGTCATTCCACCAAGGCTTCCTGTGTCGCGGCATAGAGTGTGAGAATGGTATACTAATATCAGCAGCATTGATAATACATTGAGTAATATTATCAAGCGCATCGTTGATGTTACCCTCTATCATATTGCTTGTTATTTTAGCATTGTCTGTGAAAGTTGGCCAATTCGCCCTGTCATAGATAAGCGTTTAAAACAGTAGTTAGAATCCTTGAGGGGAGTAATCTCAGAGATAAAAATAGGGAAATGGTCGCTACCATGCAGGTCATTGGAAACCCAGAAGTTCCAAAATGGATAAATGGAAGGGGAACAAATAATGAGATCTATAGCATGAAAAGTGCGAGTTGGTTCATGGAAATACGTGTGATCACCATTATTGAGAAGGCATAAGCCATTGTCAGAAATAAGTTTTTCAATTGTATCACCACGTTGGTTATTGTCAGAATTACCCCATAGTTGGCTATGAGCATTTAAATCACCGAGTATGATAAAAGGAGAGGGGAGTTGGAGAATGAGATTATCAAGATCTGCTGAATGAATGGACGGATTTGGGGGTAAATAAATAGTACAGATAGTAATAAGTCGATTTATATGTGCACGGATTGCAACAGCTTGTAAGTAAGTATTCAAATTAATTTGTGAATGTGGTACACTGCGAGATATAAAGAGAGCCACTCCGCCAGTGGCTCTGTCACTACCAGTAAAATCTTTCCTGTATGTTGCATAGTTGCGTATTTTTGCTTTGTCGTTAGGTTTAAAATTTCCTGAAGAGCTAAGCAGAGTGGTTGATGGTCTGACAGAATATCACGGATTTCATCATATTTGTTGCGATAGCCGCGGCAGTTCCAAGATATAATATTAGTCATGAATGAGGATGTTAGATAAATGTATCTATGTCATTATGTTCGGAGGTAGTAGACATGCTACTATCTCCATCGTCTAAAGCTTCATCCCGCTCAGGATGAAGGTGTAGAGCATCATCATCCATATGAGTTTCATCTATTTTATTTTTCTGTTTTTGGTTTGTTTCAATTTTAGGTGTTATAGTTTTTTTCTTTTTCGTTTTATTTTCAGGAGCTTCAGATCTATGGTTTGGTTTCAAAGGTGTCGATCTAGTTATATTTTGAGGGAGTGGAATTTGGGGAAGTTTAGAGTGTACTGATTCTGGAGAGATAGTTTGGTCAGGCACAGATTCTTCGAAAACAATATTTTCATCATCATCCGAGTCACTGCAGCACAACTCGGCATCCATAACTTCATCCGCGTAATGCTTCAGCTGTTTGGGATCTTTAATGTTCTTTATAACTGAACTGATGCCCGATTTTTGCCTCCCCTTCCCCACAGTCTTCCACTGCAGAGAGACTGGAGTTGAGTTTTTCTTTTTTGTCGTTTGTATTGGAGGTTTTTTTAGATTCTGTTTTTTGGTGATATCAGGTTTCTGTGGTATGGTGGTATTCTTGGCAGCTTTTGTTTTAGTTTGGGATATAGATGAATTACTAGATAAAGCTGTTAATTTCTGATGTTTCTTCTCTATGTCATTTATTTTTGCTGGTTCAGAGGATGGTGTGTTGGTTGATTGTGTTACGGTAGATTTATCGTGTGGATATGAGACATCAGTTTGTGTAGCCATGTGTCTTATGGCTGTTGATTGCTTCTTGAGTAAGCTGGAGTAGGTAATTCCGACAGATGGGGTTCTATTTTCAACTTGTTTACGGGCATCAGGATAAGATAAATTCTGAGTAATTTTTATAGTGACTATTTCTTTTTCACGGTTCCAGTTAGGGCATTTGCGGGAATATGCAGTATGATTTCCTTTACAGTTGACGCAGCATTCGGATTTTTCACATGAAGTGTTGTCATGGCCGACCTCTGCACAACGTGCACAGGTGAGAGATCCACGACAGTTAGTTTTAGTATGACCGTAACGCTGACATTTAAAACAGCGGGTGGGATTTGGTATATAGGGTCTGACTTTACAGTTTAGATATCCTGCTTTAATTCTAGGTGGTAGAGTAGTGCTATTGAAGGTTAGAATAATATGTTTAGTGGGAATTATCTGTTCGTTTTTACGGATGGTGATACGGCGTACATCTATTACATTTTGGTCTTTTAAATTTTCTAAAAGTTCATCTTTGGTAGAGTATAAAAGATCAGGTTCTGATATTACTCCGCGGTTGTATTTAAAGTCCTATGTGCTTGTACGGAAACAGAAAAAGTGCCTATTGTAGTACAATTAGAGAGATATTGTGATTGTTTGGTTGTAGATACTTCAACCAGCAAATCGCCAGATTGTAATTTTTTGAGAGAATGACCGTCTCCCAAGACAGACTGAAAGGTTTTAGCTATAAGAAATGGCGAGGTTTTTTTAAAGGAGCAATCTGAATGACTATCGGTACGTTTCACTATGAAAAAGCGAGTAAATGAGAAAGACAGTACAGTTTGTTGCTCTCCACTAGGGAGAGAAGTAGAAGGAAAAGAAGTGATTCCATCCATATTAGAAAAAAAATAAAATTCAGACCCCGGCCGCACCACCCTCTCCCGAGCCCTACAAGGGGATGTACATTCGTGCACCAGTGCTAACCAGGGCCCATACGGTCACAAGACAACCCTATGTCAGTCTCCACCCTTAACGAGATGACTAGTAGTTGCTCGATCACTTGATCCCTAAAGCCAGTGACAAAAGCCAGCTGACCAGCCGGTTGATGCATACGGGACCAAATGCACCTCCCGTCTACCTGAAGCAGAGGCCAAAGCAGTGTGTTGGTTTCCCTCAACTACCAGGATCCCCCTTTCCAGGGACACGGGTCGCCACGCACGGCCAACACGTGGGTGGTTTACAATTCTCCATGAGTCGATACACAGGATGATATCGGCCCAAACAGAATTGCTCTCACCTCCGAAGAGGAAACCACAACGAGAGTGAAACAAAGAGGAAAGGAAGAGCAGAGAAGTAAGAGGAAAAGGAAAGGAGAAAGATCACTCAGGTGCCCCGGGGTTGTGAAGCCCGTGAATACCTAAAGAAGGTATCCCCCTGGGGGGGGAACTTCAAACGGGGAAAATGTTCTCTATACAATTTTGCTTTCGTTTCTGAAATTTGAACTTAATTTTCGAGAGTGTAGCAATTTTGAAATAAAAAAAAGAAAAAATTACAGATTTCTTCGTCTAAAGTTAATGCAAGGAGAGTATTCTTATTTCATTTTCATTTACCTTTCAAATAAATATCTGTTCTCTATTTTTTTTTTTTTTTTTTGAAACTGTTTATATAAATAGAATATTAGGTTAATATTTATAGTGAAACATTTCAAATTCTTAATTAAACACACCAAAAATAATATTTGTTCAAAAATTTATACATTAAATAAGAATTTTAACGTCATTCTCCATACAACGAATTGCTCTATATAACGAATTTTTTACTGGAACAATGGATTTCGTTATATAGAGACTCGACTGTACTTCTGAAAATGCGTTTTTCTTCATGTTAGGTTTTTTTTCACCATTTCTCCTATTTAAATTGTTATAACTCAAGTACCATTTAAGATAAATGGTTCAAACTCGGAGCATTTAATTTTGATTCAGCATGTTGGAAAAATATATTTATTAAAAAAAAAAATGATTTTTTAAAAATCTTTTGAGGGGAACCAGTTCCACTCGTGTAATTATGATTTCCCATCGGCAATTAAAAAAATTACTTCAGAATAAGGAAAGGCAATTTCACAACCCCCCCCCCCAATCAGAGGAAAATCGAGAATAGTAAAATCGATGTAGAAAAGTAAAATTTAATAAAATTTTTCTAGTGCCAATTTTT
Organism: Maratus speculifer; assembly: GCA_964019185.1. Lineage (NCBI taxonomy): Eukaryota > Metazoa > Arthropoda > Arachnida > Araneae > Salticidae > Maratus > Maratus speculifer. The sequence goes on along the minus strand of OZ025303.1, from coordinate 175,106,815 downwards.
ATTAATCTTTGGTGGGATAAATATATTCCACCGCCCCTCAAAGTTTAAATATTTTTAATTTTTATTTAAAATAATCTTATTTTCAATGCTGAATTAAAATTAAAGCTTATAAATTTATGTTTATTAATATGAAAAAAATGAAATTCTACAAATAATACTTCAAGTTAAAACGAATTTAATATAACGACTCTCCCCCCCCCCCCACACACACACACACATTTATCATAAATGTTTTATTATTATTTTTTTAATTGTGATAAGTTTTATCGCCAGATTTCATTTACTAATAATAGTGTTAACCAGCCAAAAAAAAAAAAAAAATTAAAATTTTTTAATTGTTCTCTCAATAAATTCTCAAAAAAAAAAAAAAAAAAAAAAAAAAAAAAATTATTTTTCTAAATATGTTCCGGACCACCCTTACTCAAATTTAATTTTTTTTAATTTTTTCGAAGCAAATTGAATAAAAGTCACATAAATCGTAGTAAAAACGGATATCTGTAAAATATAATAGTTATAGTAATTTCGATTTTAAAACATGCAGTAAGGATGATGGAAAAATTTTATTTCTTTTTTATGATCACGCTTTCATTTATTTGTCGTACTAATGCAAATTTGAAAGATAATTTTATGATTATGTTTCCAGAGAAAAAACATTTTCTATGTTTTAATGAACCTATTAAAAACAAATAATACCAGACCAGTGTTATGCATGCAATTTTACTCAAAAAGTTTTTTTTTATTAGCTTTCTCTATAAATAACAGCTGCTCTATTGAATGAAATATTTCGCTGGGCAATGCAAATGGGATATAAAATAAGCATTACAAATTGGCCTTATAAAAGAGAATTCAGTAAATAAAATCAATTATTATTACTAAATTATAGCGTATTATAAAAATTATAACTTTAATCCTGAAAATAGCCGAAAGTTTGAAATGCAATTTATCTATTGACAGGCGATTTTTCATTTTATATATGTTAGATGTTCTGTTGTCTTTTACATATTTTTCTTCAACCATTTTTCTTTTTTTAATTTGCAAAAAAAAGAAGCAATTTGGTAATAAGAAAGAATTGTTAACATAAACTTTTCCGAAACTAAACGATCGTTTAATGGCTAATAGAGTTTAATTAGTTTAATCTTCAAAAGCAAATAGATTAAATGTCACATAAATCTTAGCAAAATACAGATATCTGTACAAAATAATAGTTATAGTTATTTCGATTTCAGTAACTAAAAGTAAGGAATGATGGAGAAATTTTATTTCATTTTTTATGACCACGATTTCTTTTATTTTTCATGCAAATGCAAATTTCAAAGGCAATTTTATGACTATGTTTCTAGAGAAAAAACATTGTTTTGTTTTAATGAGCTAATTAAAAACAAATAATACCGGTCTAGTGTTACGCACGGAATTCAGCTCAAATGGCTTTTATTTTAGCTTAATCTATAACTAACAGCTGCTGTAGTGAACGAATCATTTTACCGAGCAATGCAAATAAGATGTATAAAGAGCATCACAAATTGGTTTTATAAAAATTAATTCAGTAAATAAAACCATTTGTTATTGCTAAATTATAGCATATTATAAAATTTATAGATTGAATACAGTAGTAAGTCAAAAAAATTTTTAATGTTACTTATCGATCGGCCGACAATTTTTCATTTTATGTTTGATAGATGTTCTATTGTCTTTTCTATCTTTTTTCTTTAACTTTTTCTTTTTTGAGTTAGCAAAACCGTAGCAATCTGGTAATAAGCAATAATTGTTAACATAACCTTTTCCGAAAGTAAATGATTGTTTTATTTTTAATAGAGTTTAATTCATTTTATCAAACTGATTAAATGTCACATAAATCTTAGCAAAATACGGATATCTGTACAATATACTAACTTCATTTATTTCGATTTCGAAGCATGCAGTAAAGATGATGGGGAAAATTTATTTCTTTTTTTATGTTCACAATTTATTTCATTTGTCATACTAATACAAATTCCAAAGGCAATTTTATGACTATGTTTCTAAAAAAGAAATTCCTTTGTTTAAATGGTCCTATTAAAAACAAATAATACCAGACTAGTGTTATGCACAGAATTCTGCTAGCTTTTTTATTAGCTTTCTCTATAAATAACAGCTACTTTGCCACGGCGAAACTCGATGAGTGCTTCCTCTTGTTCCTTATAAGGGGAATCGAGTTCGGGGGTGGTTCCACTGAACGAAATATTTTGCCGAACAATGCAAATGGAAATGACCATTAAAAATTGGCCTTATAAAAGAAAATTCAGTAAATAAAACCACTTGTTATTGCTAAATTGTAGCATATTATAAAAATTATAGCTGTGATACTCAAAATCGCCATTTTTAAAAAATATAATTTATCTATCGACCGACATTTTTTTATTTTATATATCTTAGATATTCTATTGTCTTTTATACATTTTTCTTTAACATTTTCCTTTTTTTTTGTTCGAAAAAACAGAAGCAATCTGGTAATAAGAAATAATTGCTTACATAATCTTTTCCGGAAGTAAATGACTGTTTTATTTTTAATAGAGTTTATTTTATTTTATCTACAGAAGCAAATTGGATAAATGTAACATAAATCTTAGCTAAAACTAATATCTGTACACTGTAATAGTTATATTTATTTCGATTTCAAAACATGCAGAAAGGATGATGGAGAAAATTTATTTCTTTATTTATGATCTCGATTTCTTTCATTTGTCGTACTAATAAAAATTTCAAAAGCAATTTTATGTGTATGTTTCCAGAGAAAAAACATTTTCTTTGTTTTAGTGAACCTATTAAAAACAAATAATACCAGCCCAGTGTTATGCACGGAATTCTGCTAAAATAGCTTTTTTATTAGCTTACTCTATAAATAACAGCTGCTGTACTGAACAAAATATTTTGCGGAGCAATGAAAATGGGATGTAAAATGACCATTACAAATTGGCCTTATAAAAGAGAGCTTTGTAAATGAAACTGCTTGTTATTGCTAAATTATAGCATATTATAAAAATTATAGCTGTGATACTCAAAATAGCCAACATTTTTTAAAAATGAAATTTATCCATCGAAAAGCATTTTTTTTTCATTTTATGTATGTTAGATATTCTATTGTCTTTTATAGTATTTTTTCTTCAACTTTTTCTTTTTTTGAGTTCACAAAACAGAAGCCTATCTGGTAACAAGAAGTAATTGCTAAAATAACCTCATCGGAAAGTAAATGATCATTTTTGTTTAATAGAGTTTAATTAGTTTAATCTATAAAAAGATGTCGAATAAATGTCACATAAATCTTAGTAAAATGCGGATATCTGTGGACTATAATAATATTTATTTCGATTTCAAAATATACAGTAAGAATGATGGAAAATTTTTATTTCTTTTTTTTTTATGATCATGATTTTTTCACTTGTACAAATAAAAATTTCAAAGGCGATGTTATGACTATGTTTCAGGGAAAAAAAACATTTTCTTTGTTTTAATAAAGCTATTAAAAACAAATAATACCAGCTCACTGTTATGCACGCAATTCTGCTCATATAGCTTTTTTATTAACTAACTCCATAAATAACAGCTGCTTAACTGAACGAAATAGTCTGTGTAGCAATGCAAATGGAATATAAAATTGACATTACAAATTGGCCTGATAAAAGAGAATTCAAAAAATAAAATAACTTATTGTTTCTAAATTATAGCACAATATAAAAGTTATAACTGTAGTGCTTAAAATTGACAAAACTTTATGTACTGAAATTTATAAATTTACATCTGTATGGAAACATGGGGTAAAACTGTATACCCTGTTATTAGTTGTTTCTTGAATTCACAGGGTTCGTACAGTTTAACTACTAAATTTTAACAGTATTTTCAAAGTATTTCATTGCTGAAAAACATTGCAAAACTTGAGCAGTTGAGAATAAAGGTAATCCATAGAAATTCTAATTGTGGTGCCAGAGTCCTTATATCATATAAGGAGTGTGCGAATCATGATCCAGGGTTGCCACTTTGGTCTATTTTAGCCCCTTTCGGCGCAATGGTATATCTATGAAACCACTTAATTTTAATTCCAAAACCCCACTTTGGCGCCGGAATTTTCGTAAAAAATTTACGGTTTTTTTCAACGCGTTAAATATAGAGCACATACATGCGCTTAAATATAATGAAAGAAAAAAACATAAGAAAAATGTGCCGAAAGTAGGATAAGTTTAAATTAATCATAAGCATGAAAGATAAATTAAAAATAGTAAGTTAAATCTGAGTTTAAAAAAAGAATAAATGGTTTACACTGATCTAAATCTATCATAACCGGACAAAACAAGAAATGAAATACAAGACCGGATTTAGCCTTAAAATCACTCCGTGCAAAAATAAAAAATATATACGCTTTACATAGTAAATATTAAAAATGGATAATTGTCATAACCGAACAAAACAAAAACCTAGATGCAGGGCCGGATTTAGCCTTAAAATCACTCCGTTCAAAAGTAAAAAATACATACTTTATATAAGTATTAAAAAAAAGATAATTGGTCTTTTTTTGCATTTTTTAACAAACGTTCAAAAAAGAATAACTGTAACTCTCTTAGCAATTATCACTAATATTTATAACTTTTTATTAAAAATACTTTACTTCTCTTTAAAAAAATAGTTACAAGAGTAAAATTCAGACATTTTAGAAACACCTAAGGCAGAGGTTCCCAAAGTGTGCTCCGAGGAGCCCTTGGGGCGCCGCCTGAAATTTACAGAGGCTCCGCGGCGTTTCAAGAAAATAAACAAAACATAACAGAAATTAGCATAGTGAAAGATTTTTAAAAGTATGTACGGATTTGTCTCATTCAAAAATAAGTATAAATATAATTGAGTTGAACAGTACAACAGTATGCCTCAAAATCATGTATTAATTTGCATTATTATTGTATCTATTTTCTGTATAATATTTTTGGTTTGAATTATTTTATTTTATGTTTCTGCATTTAATGTGTTTTAAAAAATTGATTTAAAATACGCTACAAGAAGTCGTTTTTCTGTATCGAATGCACAACTTGTATCGAAACAGAAAAGGCCCGCCAGTGCGTTAACTCTGCTTGTCAAACTAAGGGGAGAGCAGTTTTGTTCTTTGGAGCATATGTTTATACTTAATTCCTTTTTGCTACCTCTACTTTTGATTTTATGACAGTTCTGAATGATGCCGTAAAAATAATAAACTTTATAAAATCAAGACCACTTAATAGTAGATTTTTCAAACAATTTGCGAAGATATGGGAAGCCTGCATTAGTCCCTGCTGTTGCATATTGAACTAAGATAGTTATCCTGAGGAAAAGCGTTGACACGTTTGCTGCATCTGCGTGCAGAGGTTGAAGACTTTTTGACGGATCACAACCATCAATTAGCTACAATTTTAAATGATGAAGATTGGTAATGTAAATTGGTATATTTGGCAGACATTTTTTATAAAATGAACAAAATGAATTTATCGTTGCAAGGAGAAAGTGTTACTGGTTTTAATCAAATTACAAAGTGTTGGCATTTAAGAAAAAACATACCTTCTGATATGAAAGAGTAGAAAACGCTGATATAAGTTGCTTTCCTCTTATAAAATGTCCTTAAGGGACCATAATATCAAGTTTGAAAAAAGTTTCAGAAAATTATTTAAGATCATTTCGAAGCTCTCATAGGTTCATTTGAGCATTACTTTCCAGCTGCTCAAAATGCTGGACGATTTTAAATGGGTACGAAGTCCATTTAGTGTAAAAACAAAACCATACAGCTTAAGCTCTGAGGAATACGAAACTCTCATTGATTTAGCATCATAAGCGATTTCATAGTCTCTTTTCAAAGCAAGCGTATCACTGAATTTTGATGTCATTTGACAGATAAATAAATATCTTATCAGATAGAACAAAGTTAATTTTATTCCCATTTTCAACGACATATCTGTGTGAAGCTGGATTCTCCTCTTAGACAAGTATAAAAACAAAATACAGAAACCGATTAAACCAGGATTAGTCGCTTACAATTGTCTAAAATTATACCCAATACATATATATATATATATATATATATATATATATATATATGAACTATGCAAAATAATTCAAGTCAAACTAAACTTGTATATACTATTGCTCGTCAAACTTTATGCAGAATAATATTAAATAAAAAATAAAAGTAAAAAAAACTGTCGGCATTTAATATTTGTATATATTGCATATGGTTTTGTTTTTATTTTTGGAATTTTAATTTCCTTAAATTGTTTATTTTATTTTATTAAATTTTACTTACTTAAATCTTCTATCCTAATTTTTAGAATTGTATTTAATTTTTAAAACAATGTCTGTCGCTTAAAATAGGGATGAGATTTCCGCTTTTTTGGACACCAGTAAAATCTTAAAGAAAATGTTGTTATTTGAAATCACGAAAATGTTCCGATTTAATAATATAGCATTTTCTCTAAGATTTTACTGGTGTGGAAAAAAGCGGAAATCTCATCCCTGTTAAAACGTCTTTTTTTTAAATCTTGTATCATTTAAAATCCCCTCTAGATTCATATGTGTGTAATATGTGTATATATTTCTTTTTATTTTTATAGCTTTGATTTTTTTAAATAACTGTTTATGTTATTTGTATTAATTTTTAGCTATTTAAATTTTTTATACTGTTTTTCATAGTAAATTAATGTTTGCCACAGAAAACATATTTTTTATTGCATCTTCAATCATTTAAAGCCCCTCGTTAGATTCATATTATATTTGTGTATATATATTTCTTTTTTTTATATTTGAATTTAAATTCTTTGACCTGTTTATGTTATTTGTATATTTAAATTTTCTAGACTGTTTTTCATTGTACAACAATATTTGTCGATTAAAACGTCTCTTTTTGTAGTATCTTGTATCATTTAATTAACCTCTCATTAGATTCCTTTAATATTTATATACATTGTGTATATATTTTTTTTCTTTCGTAACTTTAATTGCTTTAATCTATTTATTTTATTTTTATAATTTCTTAGGCATTAAAATTTTCTATGCTGTTTTACATAATTGTACTTAATTTTATACCCAATGTATATTGCTGAATATGCATTTTTTTAGCTTCTTGTTCACTTTACAGCTCCGCTTTAAAAAAAATTTTTAATTGGTCTCTGCCACATTTTCCAGTCAGAAATAAGTCTGCAGCAATTTAAAAAATATATATATTGGTTCTTTGCATTCGTCATCACACTAAGAATTTAAAATTTTGATCAGTTCCACCTCTTTCTTAGACTTTTTGTCAATGAGTACCCGTCCTGATATAAATTTAATCTTACCCATATATCCTATTTTGTTAGTAAAGTTTTTCTAATAGTTACAGTTCGTTTAACACGTGTAGTTTTTAACTGCATATCTGTTTTGAGTCAAAAACAATGACGAAAGAAAGTTTCTTTCAAAACTATAATAGCTAAATATTTTAAATAAAATATCCAAAAATGTTAACAATGCTGCACCTAACAATACAGCTTAGAGATTTTGCCCCGCGCACTTAACCCCTTGGGGACGAGCGACACGTATACGTGCTGCAAAAAGGCTTAAGAATCCTTGTTTATTCCCACCGGTAAAATTATACAGTAAAATTTGCCTTATTCAATCGGAGCATTTTCTCGACATAAAAAGGAACAAATTTCTGTATTTTAAAACCGGTGACCAAATATTAAAAATTTCGTAAAAGGCTCCCGTCGCGAAAGGGTTAAACAGTAAAATGATGACCTGCTTCTAAATGTATTTTTTTAAATGGTTCAAAAAAAGAAGCTGAGACGATTCAGTTTCGTTACTAGTTTAAAAGTACTAGAAACTTAAAGAAAAACGAAAAAATATTCCAAAATCTGATGATTCTACTACGGGTAAGCGGGACTAGCGAAAATGTGTTACATAATTATTTATAGGTAATAGGAACTACGCTTTTTTTTTCGAGTAGCCTATTGAAATTATGCAGAAATATCTCTCTGCAAATGAAAACTGTACAACTTAGCTTTTTTTCTCTGCGCGCTGTGCTCTGTGTGTTTTTTCTATAAATAATAATAGTTTTATGTGAGCCCGAATGCAATGCGTAATCCAAGCATGGTTACCATTTTGATCTTTAATTCCGTGTTCATACTGGAAATCTCAAAAGAATATTTTTCATTTTAAAAATGGATGTCATTAACTTCTTAACAGTACTGCTTGGACATCGTACGGATCAAAAAAAGAGTTTGTTTTCCTCGTTACTAAAAGCTATCAGAAATTACAAATTTTTTAACTATAGTTTTTACTGTATTTGAAGGAAATATCTTGATTATACAAGGTAGATATTTTAATACAGAAAAGAGGGTTTTAATCCTTATTTTTATTTTTATTTATTTTTTTATTTTTTTTTATTTTATTTTTTTATTTTTTATTTTATTTTATTTTATTTTATTTTATTTTTGCATCCAAGAATAGTAATACAGTAAATAAAACTGTAAAAGTGTTATATAATTTAATAGAAAATTTGATTTTTAAAATTACTTGTATGAATTCAGAATTTCTGTATCCCGAAAGGGCCAAACTGAAAAACGTGGTCCAAAATTAGAAATTACTGGCCCGGATTTTTATCGGGCAGAATTTTCTCTGATCCATAGGCATTAAAAAACATTAATTTGTAAACCACAGAGTATCGTTAGGTTCAGGGGCTCCGCCTTAGAAATTCTTCCCAAAAAGGACTCCGCGAGCCCAAAAGTTTGGGAACCGCTGACCTAAGGTGTTACTGAGTTCATGCTTAATTTCTAAAATATCTATCAAGCCTGTCAATCCTGTTTAAAATTATGATGTTTGTTAGTAGTCTTTTATTTTTAGTTTGTAAAAACTACGTTACTCGGATGTCACAGTTACAGGAAGATTTGATAAAGGATTTATGGAAGATTATAGATGTATGGAAAATTTGGTTCTAGAGATGATAACGTATGATATCGAAAGAGGGTGGAGGGCAGTGTTGCCAGTGGGCTACTTTTTTAAGTTCAAATTTCTTGATTTACACCACTTTTTTGAAATGGTAAAATTCTCATTCTTTTCGCCTTAATTAATGACATTAAATAAGCTTCATTTTACCATTTCAAAAAAAAAGTGGTGCCAATGAAGAATTTGAATTAACCCTTTGGATCCCAAACCGCCCGAGACCGCCCGAGATATTTTAATTCGTATATTTCAGTTCCCACCAGAAAATTAAAACAACAATATTTGCTTTAATCAATAACAGATCATTCCGTATTTAAATAAAACGAAATTAGCCGTTGATTTTTTCTGGTGTGAAATGAACTACATAGTTTCTAGAACGTGTTCTAGCATGGGAATTAAAGGGTTAAAAAAGGTAGCCCATCTGGCAACACTGGTGGAGGGGGTCTAAAATTATCAAAAAGTTGATGCACAGCCCCTAGGTTTCATTAATGGGTTGCCGAAATAAAATTCCTTTACGTTGACGCTCCGCATCAGTGATATTAGATGTTGCAGTGTATAATATCTTTTCTTTCTTGAAAGTAGATACGACCCCCCTTCCCCCCCTGAAAAAAGAGAAAAAAACGAGAAAGACAATGAAGAAGACAATATGTTTAATGTTTATGATATATATGTTTAAGCTTGTGTAAATGCATCTAAGTTATCTAATCATACGGTATTCTTTGTAAGATTCAAAGAGAAAAAAACATATTTTTTCAAAAAAAAAAAAAATCACTTTCTCTCTTTTTACATATATATACATATATTTATCACAAGTAAGACATAACAAGAAAAATGTCATTTTTTCTTTACACATAAAGCTTTCTGAATAAATATTTCACGGCACATCTTTTATCTATTTCATATATATTATAAAGCAGAAGTTCTGAAACTTCCAAACGGGTGTTTTCAAAAACTACCCGATGGATCTTTTTGCAGATTATATTATTCGATAGGAAATATTTTTGCGGAGGTTTATGATACAAATATACAGGAAAAACTCTGAATTTTCGTACTAAATTTCGTATTTTTCGGTTATTTTTGACGGAAGGGTTGCAACAACTAATTTTTTGGCGATAATTATATTTCAAAAAAGAAATGAAATGCTTTCTCTAATGGAAAATAATATAAACATTTCGAAAAAAAAACCTGTTAACTCATTGATTTAAAATAAATAATGATAAAAAGAATAAAATCCGTTTAATGCAAAATAATATTATGAAAGGAAAAAAATTATCTTTAACGAAAAAAAAAAAAAAAAAAAAAAAAAAGAATATTTATAATATTTAAAAAGTAACTCAATATGAAAGAAAGTTTTGAAGCGACACAATATTTGGCTATTTATTTCTTTCGAGCCAGATTAAAAGAAAACAACATCTCAAAAACTTCATTAGGTGAAACATAAGTATTTTTCTTCTTTCTTTTTCTAAAACTATTTTTAAATCTAATTTTTTCCCGTTATGTGTTTTACAGAAGAAACTCGCAAAATTAATTTTTTTTAAAAAAAGGCTCTAATTGTTATTTATATGTTGTTTCTTCAATTGGGTGTTTCAATCTACTTTTGTCGCCAATTAATGCTATTCTAAACCAAAAAAAGCACAAGATGGAGCGATGTTCTCAAGAACTATTTTTTCTCTCTCTTTTAATGAGTGAGAGCATTTTTAGGAAAATTTTTTACATTTAACTTAAATACATATATAGCAGTTAATACCACAAAAATGAATAATATTTAAATTTTAGAGTAAATGTCTTTCCACATACGTAGATATTGTAAAATAATTTAACTGCAACTTCAAAAAAAAATTTTTGGCACAGATATCTCATACGCACTACATTGGTGCGATTTGTCTCTTACGCCAATACCATATATACATCTGGGTAATTAACTGACGCCAAAGTGTCATTATTTTGCTTGATATGGCAACCCGGATGTTATTGTCTATTTATTAATAAATTGTCTGTTTACAATTTTTTTCTTTTTTTTTTCCAATTATATAAACTATTTTAATCTAGGCACATTTGTCATACATGCGCCACATTTGCGCGACTGCAATAAAATGGCGATTTTATGCCTCACTTGGTAACCTGGCTGTTGTTTATTTATTAATAATTTATTTTATTTTTTAAAGGATATAAATAGTTTTGTTTTATAATTATTAACTAAACTTTTTAAAATTTATTATTATTTTCTATTTAAAATAACAGAAAATAATTGTAAACTATATATGTAACTGGTATTTGAAAACAAAATTTTCTCCAAATCGGCATTAGAAGGAAAAAAAAAAAAAAAAAAAAAAAAAAAAAAAAAGAAAATTTGCTAATGTGGTGCGTATATGTCATGTATACATTTTTTCACTATACTACAGTATTTAAACATGCTGTATAAATAACGATTATTGTTTTTTCCAAACATGTTTGGCACAGATATTATATACACACTGAGGTATGTGACTGTCGCCAAAACGGTGTTATTTTGCCTTATATGGTAACCCAGCAATAGTTGTTTCTGTATTAATAAATTGTTTATTTACTTTCAATTTCTTTTTAGAAATTCTATAAATTGTTTTGTGCTATAGTAACTTTTTTTATTTATTATTATTTTCGTTTTAAAATAATGAAAATAATTTTTAAAAATGCACATTTCTCCGCTATTCTAAAACGAAGATTTTGCCGCATTGGTATTGGAAGGAAATCTTGCAAATCCGGGTTTGTGCCGGAGTTTTTTGTGAAATATGATATTTTCAAATGTAAATTGAGTGCTACTTGATTAACATGTCGGCCAGTTTCGCCAAACTATTCAAATTTACATAAATTCATTTTAAATAACAAAGGAACAATAAATAATAAATACAAATTAAAAGTCGAATTAAAAAGCACTTATGACGTAAAAAAATACGTGTATCACGTGTAATATCAATTGCTATCATACTTACGATCATCGATTATTGACATTTATTCCTACAATCTACTATTAATTTTTTTTTCTCGACAGAATAATCAAGTAGTATCGTACATTGTACAAACTCCAGTTAATATTACAAAAATAGAACTGAATAACTAAATTTAGGTGCAAATGTACACACGGCACACACCCATGTTGTTAGAAAGAGACACAAATATCATATATGCACCACGTTGGGGTGATACATTTCTGGCGCCACTTTAACGGAAACTTCGTTTTCAAATGACAGATACATTTCTATTTTCCATTTTGCTTTTCTATGCAAATGAAAGTAAATAAATAGTTCATTAATAAATTAAAAACAGAGCTGGATTACCATAAGAGGCATAAAATGTTCATTTTGTTTCAATCACGCTAACGTGATGCGTATATGACATCTGTATCAAAAAATGAATTTCACACATTCAAAAAACATTCACCTTATTTTTCTAAGGAAAACTTTATTTAACTTTCTTTATTCTGCTGCATTCCAAAAACGTAACACTGTAATAGATTTGTCAAGAGCAGATGTACGTTGCGAAATATAATATAATATTGATAGAGGATGTATTAAGGTTTCCATAGATACCCATATTCTCAAGTTGAGAGGTTTAGAGTTCAAAAACTATCAAATGAAAATGAATCACTTGAAAATTGTTTAAATTCAATGGTCAATCTCTGCGATCATAATGCTTGCTGTTTTAGAAGTATGGTGAATAGAGAATATTTAAATTGCTCTTTTCATAATTGCCTTATTTATCTAAACTCTACAATAAATGGTCAACTGAAATATTTTTTTTTAAAGCCCGAATTTTATCGAATGCATAAGCTGATACAACAACATAATATTTTATTATTATTTTAATATATTTTGGCGTCAACGGGCATTGATTCCATTGTTGTTGTTTTTATTTTTGGCTCAGTTTTGTTTTTTCTAGCTCGCTGAGTTTTGCACTAATGTAGTATCTCGACAGTAGATTCGAAACAGCTGTTTGCTAACTTTTAATGCATTTTTGGTGCATTTATAATCGTTGATTTTCTATCTTAAAATACAATGGCGTTTAGTATGATTTTCAGAAATGTGAAAGAGCATTCGAGGTGAAGTTGCTTTAAAAAACACAGTCATATTCAATATTTTGTTTGATTCATGTTTTGTTTTGAAAAATAGACCAGCGCAGCGGGCTTAGCCTGCTAGTATGCAATAAAAATGTGTCCTTTGTCGCGCCAGCAAGTGAACCAGGGAAATATCTCTGAATCAGCAAATGAGGATATTGACTTCATTGATGGGTTGCCGAGATAAAATTCTTGACGTTGGCGCTCCGCATCAGTGATAATACTAGATGTTGCTGTGTATAATATCTTTTTATTTTTGAAAATAGATACAACCCTCCCCCTCCTCCCCATATAAAAAAGAGAAAAAGAAAGAGAAAGAAAATGAATCTTCTGAGAAATATGTAACTGTTTAACTCTTTGAAGGGCCGTGAGATACATTTTATCCCACCAAATTTAAACGAGTTCGAACCAGAAACTTTTAAGGAAATTTTATATTTTAATATAGGCGGCTTATTTTTGAAAAATTGGTTTTCCATATTTTAAAATAAAATGGTTCGATTTTTTCGGTGAGAATTTAATATTACAAAGGCATTATAGATTGCCCCTCCTTTAAGGAGTTAAGCTTGTGTAAATTCATCTAAATTTTACAATCATACGGTCTTCTTTATAAAATTCAAAAGAAAAAGTAAAACATAAGAAGAAAAGTATCTATTTTTCTTTATACATTAGGATTTCAGAATAAATATCTTACGGTACACCTCTGATCTATTTATGCAATAATAATGTTTCCTTTGTCGCATCAGCAAATGAAAATGATAACTTTCTAAAAATCAGCAATGAGCATATAGGCTTCGTTAATGGATTGCTGCGATAAAAATTCTTTACGTTGAAGTTCCGCATCAGTGATAGGGGAGAGGGGGGGTTAGTGTAAACAGAAAAATTTAATTAAATTTTATAAAATTCTATGAGCATTTTTAAAATTTGGCAACTTTTTCAAATTGAAGAATGATATTTTCTGTTTATTAATATACAGGAAAGATGATGATAAATACAGTTAAACAATAAGAAAATTGGCAGTTTTTAACATTGATCCATGTGTCCACAATAACCCCTACAAGGGGTTAGTTTGGGGGCTAGTGTGGACAGGTAATTTTTTCACAAATATTCCTTATTATCTAAACTTCGAAGTTTAAATTACTGTCTAAAGGATTTATGGAAAAAGAAGTAACATCAACAATCACAAGTTGTGTGTTTTTTCTATTATTCCCCATTTTTATATTAGGGAATTATTTTTCATATCAAGAAAAGCAAAATGATGTGCTGGATCTTTTTTCTATAGAAATACAGCATCATAGACACTAAAACCATTTACACCTTCCACTCTGCCTATAAAATATACAATATTGCAACATCTAAGAGTTGGTGACGATGGGATTCGTTTATAATAATGTAACAGTTGATATTTCTCATGATTCTAACCAACATAGAAAAAAATGTATATTCTGTTTTATTGCATTAATTTAAAATTAAGGGTAAATTAATCCTCTAAAAATGCAAAATTAGTGAATTAAAAAAAAATCTGCTTGAAATGATTTGATTAAAATTTCAATACATATCCTTATTTATACAGAAAATAGTCTTATTTGATGTTTAATATAGTAATTACATTTGTGAGTTAACATACTTTCTGTAAATCTTTACATTATAATAAATTTAGAACTTAAAATACAAATTATGCAGTACAATAAGCTGTCTACATTAACCCCTAGTAGTGTGTCTACACTAACCCCATGCTAACATTGTGAAGTTATTCTTCAGTTATACTCATTTAATCAATTTAATATCTTAATGAAGGTTATAGAAATAAAGAAGACAAGTCACACTTGTCTTATAGCAACTCGTTTATTAGATTCTAAATTTAAATTCTCTGTACTGCTAAAATGAAAAAGAAATCTTATTTTTACCTTTCATGCATGAAATTAAACTTCTTGCAACTATTCAAAAACTTTTTAATCCTTTGCAACTAAATTTTTGTTTAGTATAGAGTACATTGTTGTCAGTTTGTGTAAATTTTTTAGAAATTTTTTCTACATTATTTAAATTGTTATTTTGAATGTCTACACTAACCCCTTGTCCACACTAATCCCCCTCTTCCCTAATAGAGAATATTGGATGTTGCTGCATATAATATCTTACCGTTCTTAAAAGTAGATTCGACCCCCCCCCCCCTTCCCAATAAAAAAAAAACAATGAAGAAATTAATACTCGTGAGATATGTATTTCTGTTTTAGCTATTGTGAAAGCATCTAAGTTATGTAATAATACGGTCTTCTTTGTAAAATTCACAACAAGAAAAAAAAAATATTGTAATTTAACAAATTAGAACGACCATTAGGAAAATAATATTTTCAAAGACTAAAATTTTAAAGATTTATAAATAAATTCTATATTTAAATTAATAATAATAATAAACATAATTTTTAAGATGATCATAACGAGTGCTATATTACGTACGCCATGCATTAAACTGTAAAATTCCTAGACCAATAATACAAAATCAGAAGTTTATAGATATTCTACTTTAACTGTTTAAAATGTGCATTTTTATTGGATGGAGTTAATCAGACTGACTTCTGAGCGCCTCATATTACGTGCGACATAGATTAATCATTAATATTCCCAGACCTATTGTGAACAAATATTAAATGAAATTTCAATTTTACAATTTTTGGAACTGCAAATTTTTAAACTTCTAAAAATCACACATTTTAAATTTTTACACCGTTGCGTAGAGAAAAAAATATATACTTTTCAATAAAATTTGTCTGAAATCTTTATCACAATTTATTTTCAAATTATTGATTTTATTTAAAGTTTTTATTACTTTTTTATCATCGTGGCAACAGACGTATTCCATTTTTGGATATTAAACATGGACGAATCAGAAAATGAATAAAATAAAATAAGTTGCGTAATTCAATCAATAAAATGATTCACACATACTTCAGATTTCCCAGTTCTTTAACGAGGACAACAACTATTTTCCAAATACAGTCGAGTCTCTATATAACGAAATCCACTGTTCCAGTTAAAAATTCGTTATATAGAGAAATTCGAAGAATAGAGAATGATGTTAAAAATCGTATTTAATGTATGAAATTTGAACAAATATTATTTTTGATCTTTTGAATTAAGAATTTGAAATGTTTAAAAGTAAATATTAACCTAACATTTTATTTCTTAATTATTTAAGCTGTTTCAAAAAAGATAACAGACATTTATTTGAAAGCTTAATGAAAATCAAATAAGGAAGACTTGCATTCATTTCAGACGAAGAAATCTGTAATTTTTTGTTGCTTTGATTTGAAATTTGTTAGGCTCTCAAAAAAATGCTCAAATTTTAAGCAAGGAATGAAAAATCGTAGTTAACATTTTCCTCCGTTTGAAGGCCTCTCTTATGTGCTTCTCATTGATTCCTCTCTTACATATGTATCAATCCAATTGACTCTGTTTTGAGAAGGATGTGGAAAGGTGTGTGGGAGGTGGGATGAATTCATTGGATTTAAAGAACAAGGAGAGTAGAAAAAAAAAAAGAGAAAAAAAAACGCAGCACTGACGATAAATCAAAAATAAGAGATGGAAAATTGATTCCGTATGATTTTGAAACTTTTTAAAATTGAATAAATTAAGACCAATTTGTGAAAAATTCTTATATGAAGATAGAAATTTCGCTATATAGAGACAGTTTTTAATGTAATCATGCAAAAAGGAGACCGTTCCTACTAAAAATTCGTTATATAGAGAAATTCGATGGAGTTTCGTTATAGAGAGACTCGACTGTAGTTAAAAAAAATATTTAAAAAGTTTTTTTTAGCTCTGTAATTATTTCATAAAAAGTAAGACATAACAAGAAAAACGACTTTTTTCCTTACACATTAGGCTTTCAGAGTAAATATTTTACGACAGACCTTTTCTCTCGTTTGGTCATAATAATGTGCCCTTTGTCGCGTCAGCAAATGAAACAGGAAAATATCTCTGAATCAGCATTGAGGATATAGGCTTCATTGATGGGTTGCCGTGATAAAAATTATTTACATTGACTATCCCCATCAGTGTGATAATAGGGAATACTAGATGTTGCTGCGCATAATATCTTTTCGTTCTTGAAAGTAGATAAGGGCCCACCTCCTTGCAAAAAAAGAGAAAAAGAAAAAGAAAGACAATTAATCTTGTGATATATATATATCTGTTTAAGCTTTTGTAAAAGCATCTAAGTTACGTAATGATACGGTCTTTGTAAAATTCACAACAAGAAAAACAAGAAAGAAAAATCATGCGTTAAGCATAGATTATGAAGCACTTTCCAACAATTAATGAAATCTTTAACAAAACTTTGTTATTTAGGGAAATAATAGTGTATAGTCAAATATACCCATACATGTATTCCAGTACTTTTGAACAGCCCTGTATTTCATATGTCAGTTGATATGATGGGAAAATTTAGTTTAGCAAGAAAATACCCTGTAGCTTGAAATTTCTTTTTTCAGCAATTCATACTATTAGATGGAAACATACTTGAATACTTTTGTTCAGCCCTGTAGTCTACATTGTACCTTTATTACACGTCCGCATTAGGCTAAAATTTATTGTAAATTAAAACACTTTTAAAACAACTGAAATCACATTCTCATAAATTATCATTCATAGGCGTCCATGCAGTAGCGGCTCGTCAGGGAGTGCTGCATCACATTTTTCACATCACTAAAATCTAACAGAATATTTCATAATATTTATTCGACAAATTTCGTTGATCAAATAAAACTGAAATTACCATACAATTTTAGTGGTGTGAATAAATTGATGCAGCACTCCCTGACGAGCCGCTACTGCGTCCATGTACCGAATTCTTTGCGTGACCCTGTATAACCTTTTATCTATATTCTGCAAACATTTCTCAGTAAATTGAATGAAGCTCAGCGTAAAAATGCATAGCTTATTAAAGAACCACGTTTAAATAATTTATGCTCATATTCAATAACGTTGGTGAGCTCTTTTGGGTAGCCCTGTATATCAACTATAACATTTATATACACCATATAATGTGCATATATTTAGCAAAATATAAACGCGCATATCACAATTAAAATGCATTTCATCCCTCCATCAGCCATCATCGGACACATATACGGTACTTTGGAAAGGATATACTATTTCAAATCTTTTGTGTGGCCCTGTAAATGCTGTGTACTTCATATTATACAAGACAGTAGCGTATAATTTATATTAAGCTTCAGTGACATATATCAATTTTATTACACATGAAACAGCTTAATATATTTAAAATATGTCATCCACAATTCCCCCTTTTACTATTATCTAATGGAATTCTTTTGTGTGACCCTGTAAATGAATAATAGCTACATTTTCACCTTATGTTTTATAGAATACATATTTTAATATGTTTGACAGGGTATAATATCTTTAAAATTCCTTTGAAACGATTTTTCCCCATAGGCCGTAATGTAATCGGAAACTTTTGATTCGCCCTGTAGATAAACTAATCATAATAGAAACTTCACTTTCGATAGGGTTTGTGCTAAGGTAAACGTCAATAACGTCCTAAAATTTCATGGCAATCCGAGTATATTAACGATTTTTCCCTATAGGCCGTAATGTAATGGGAAACTTTTGATCCTCTCTGTAGATAAACTAATCATGGTAGAAACTTCATTTTCAATAGGGTTCGTGCTAAGGTAAACATCAATAACGTCCTAAAATTTCATGGCAATCCGAGTATATTAACGATTTTTCCCCATAGGCTGTAATGTAATGGGAAACTTTTGATTCTCTCTGTAGATAAATTAATCTTGGTAGATACTTCATTTTCAGTAGGGTTCGTGCTAGGGTAAACCTCAATAACGTATAAAAATTTCATAGAAATCCGAGTATATTTACGGGAGTTAGAGTGCGGACAGACGAACAGACGGCCATACGGACATACGGCCAGAAAAACCGAATGCATAAGCACTTTTCAACTTTTTTGGAAAGTGCTAAAAAATAACAATTCTAAAAGTTTTTTTTTTTTTTTTTTTTTTTTGTTAGTGTTGTGGTTTTAGTCTCTCAACTTCGAAACTCCTTGGCTCACAAACATTTGCAAGCTGCGTGAACTAATAAGACCTTTTTTTGTATCCTATTTTGATTTCTATTTATGTTGTTCAACGTTTTATCTTGAAACGAGACGTACGATTGTACGCATTTATAAATCGAGATGTAAAAAAAAAAGAGAGAATTATTGTAGTATTTATGTTCGTTATTTCCTTTAAATGTTATTGATTCGTGAAAATGGATGTTTTTTGAAGAATAATACTTAGCATTAAGATGAGATATACGAAATAAAAGCGTAGAGAACCTATATCCGAGGTAAGAGTTTTAGATTAATAGAGATTCTAATATTTTTTACAAAACATTTAGCTCTATAATTATATTATAAAAAAAGACATAACAAGAAAAATGGCTCTTTTTTTGTTACACATTAGGCTTTCAGAATAAATATTTTACAACATACCTTTTCTCTCGTTTGGTAGTAATAAAGTTTCCTTTGTCGCGTCAGCAAGTGAAACAGGAAAGTATCTCTGAATCAGCATTGAGGATATAGGCTTCATTGATGAATTGCGACGTCGTGAAAAAAATTCTTTACGTTGATGTTCCTCATCAATGATAATAGGGAATACTAGATGCTGTTGTGTATAATATCTTTCCTTTCTTAAAAGTAAATACGACCCCCCCCCCCCAAAAAAAGGGGAAAAAAGAGAAAGACAATGAAGAAGTGAAGTATTGTTATATATATATATATATATATATATATATATATATATATATGTTTAAACTTGCATAAATACATCTAAGTTATACAATCATGTGGCCTTGTTTGTAAAATTCAAAAGAAGGAAAAAAAATGTTTTCGAAAAGTTTCTTTTCGCTCTATAATTTTTTAATAACAAATAAGACATAACAAGAAATGCGTCTATTTCTTCTTTACACTTAGTCTTTCAAAGTAAATATTTTACGATAGATCTTTCCTCTAGTTATACAATCATAACCCATTCGTGCCCAGCATCTTTTGCGTAAATTTTATTTGGTTGGCACCACTATTTTTAGAAGATTTAAGTTTAGTTTATTAATCACGAAAATGCATCATTTAAATAAAATAATTATTGCTTTTCCTTTTTATCGGTGTCATAAACAGTGCTGAATGCACCTTTTGAAGCGTCCCTAAAAAGGGACCCTAGGCACTAATTGGTTAATGTTTCCTTTGTCGCGTCATCAAGAGAAACAGAGCAGTATTTCTGAATCAGTATTGAGGATATAGGCTTCATCGATGGGTTGCCGTGATGAAAATTCCTTACGTTGATGTTCCCCATCAGTGATAATAGGGAATACTAGATGTAGCTCTGTATAATATTTTTCCATTTCTAAAAGTAAATAAGACCCCACCTACTTGAAAAAAAGAGAGAAAAAGAAAGACAATGAATCTTGTGAGATATGTATACATGTTTAAGCTTTTGTAAAAGTTTTGAAAAAGTTATATAATAATGCGGTCTTTGTAAAATTCACAACATGAAAAAAAAAAATAACGACTGTATTATTTTTTTAAAGCTCTATAATTACATTATAAAAAGAAAGACATAACAAGAAAAGCGGCTTTTTTACTTACACATTAGGCTTTCATAATAAATATTTTAGGACAGATCTTTTCTCTCGTTTGGTAATAATAATGTTTCCTTTGTCGCGTCAGCAAGTGAAACTGGGAAATATATTCTGAATCAGCAATGAGGATATAGACTTCATTGATGGGTTGCCGAGATAAAATTTCTTTATGTTGACGCTCCGCATCAGTGATAATACTAGATGTTGCTGTGTATAATATCTTTTCGTTATTGGAAGTAGATAAGACCGCCCTCCTCCCCCCCCCCTGAAAAAAAGAGAAAATGAAAGAGAAAGACAATGAAGAAGACAGTGAATCTTGTGATATATATATATACATGCTTAAACTTGTGTAAATGTATCTAAGTTATACAATCATACGGCCTTGTTTGTAAAATTCAAAAGAAGGAAAAAATTTTGTTTTCGAAAAGTTTATTTTTGCTCAACAATTTTTTTTAATTACAAGTAAGACGTAACAAGAAATTTAGTCTTTCAGAGTAAAAGAAGGAAAAATTTTTGTTTTCGAAAAGTTTATTTTTGCTCAACAATTTTTTTTAATTACAAGTAAGACGTAACAAGAAATTTAGTCTTTCAGAGTAAAAGAAGGAAAAAATTTTGTTTTCGAAAAGTTTATTTTTGCTCAACAATTTTTTTTAATTACAAGTAAGACGTAACAAGAAATTTAGTCTTTCAGAGTAAAAGAAGGAAAAAATTTTGTTTTCGAAAAGTTTATTTTTGCTCAACAATTTTTTTTAATTACAAGTAAGACGTAACAAGAAATTTAGTCTTTCAGAGTAAAAGAAGAAAAAAATTTTGTTTTCGAAAAGTTTATTTTTGCTCAACAATTTTTTTAATTACAAGTAAGACGTAACAAGAAATTTAGTCTTTCAGAGTAAAAGAAGGAAAAATTTTTGTTTTCGAAAAGTTTATTTTTGCTCAACAATTTTTTTTAATTACAAGTAAGACGTAACAAGAAATTTAGTCTTTCAGAGTAAAAGAAGGAAAAAATTTTGTTTTCGAAAAGTTTATTTTTGCTCAACAATTTTTTTAATTACAAGTAAGACGTAACAAGAAATTTAGTCTTTCAGAGTAAAAGAAGGAAAAAATTTTGTTTTCGAAAAGTTTATTTTTGCTCAACAATTTTTTTTAATTACAAGTAAGACGTAACAAGAAATTTAGTCTTTCAGAGTAAAAGAAGGAAAAAATTTTGTTTTCGAAAAGTTTATTTTTGCTCAACAATTTTTTTTAATTACAAGTAAGACGTAACAAGAAATTTAGTCTTTCAGAGTAAAAGAAGGAAAAAATTTTGTTTTCGAAAAGTTTATTTTTGCTCAACAATTTTTTTAATTACAAGTAAGACGTAGCAAGAAATATGTCTATTTCCTCTTTACACATTAGTCTTTCAGAGTAAATATTTTACGGTAGACCTTTCCTCTATTTATACAATAATAATGTTTCCTTTGTCACGTCAGCAAGTGAAACAGGGCAGTATCTCTGAATCAGCGTCGGGTATACAGGCTTCATTGATGGGTTGAGAAAGACAATAAAGCAGTTCAGACTCGTGAGATATACAGGGTGATTCTAAATTTTTTTTACAATAAAAGCGGGGTGATAGTACACATCAAGACAAACAATATTAAATAGGAGACCAAGGGTCCAAACGTTTTCCAAATGAGATAGCCGCCATTAAAGTTTAGGGACCAAAATTTTAAATAGACATAAAAAACGGAAAAATCGGTCGATTGATTTGCGGTTTTCACTAAAATTATTCTTTATGCCGGCATTTTCTTGAAATTAAATTATAAAGATAAATTTCAAAAAATGCCGATAGAGGTCGCTTTAGACTTTGGAGTAACGAACAACTATTCTTTTCCGGTATTTTTTGCATCTCATTAAATGTTTTCGTAAGCATAAACTCAAATTTTGAGCTCAAAATCTGAAAGCTGAGATTAGTTAAATAGCACAAATTGAACTGTGTTCAGAGGGTTCAAATTTCAAATGATTTTAAAAAACGGAAAAATTGGTTCATTGATTTGTGGTTTTCACTAAAACTATTCTTTATGTTGGTATTTTCTTAAAAATAAATTATAAAGATAAATTTCAAAAAATGTCGATAGAGGGCGCTTTAGACTTTGGAGTAACGAACAACTATTTTTTGCCGTTATTTTTTGCATCTCATTAAATGTTTTCAGAAGCTTAGACTTAAACTTAAATTTTGAGCTCAAAATCTGAATAGTAGTGAGTGGTTAAGTAGCACAAACTGAACTGCGTTTAAGAGGGAGGGGGAGGTTCAAATTTAAAATAATTATAGAAAATGGAAAAATTGGTCGATTCGTTTGCGGTTTAAAATATAACTATTCTTTAAGTCAGTATCTTCTTGAAAATAAATTTTAAAGATAAATTTCAAAAAATTCCGTCAGAGGACGCCTTAAAATTCAGAGTAACCAACAATTCATTTCAACCATTATTTTTTGGTTCTGATTAAATGCTTGCAAAAGCTTTTTAAATGTTTTCGCAAGCTTAGATTTAAACTTAAATGTTGAGTTCAAATTCTGAATCGTTATGAGGGGTTAAGAAGCGCAAACTGAACTATGTTCAGGAGTTGAAATTTAACCCTCCTTCCTCCTCGAACACAATTCAATTTTTCGCTACTTAAACACTGCCGACGATTCAGAATTTGAGCCCAAAATTTAAATCTATGCATTTGAAAGCATTTAATGAGATTAAAAAAAAAAATAACAGTTAAAAATAGTTGTACGCTACTCCAAAGTCTAAGGCGCCCTCTATCGGCATTTTGTGAAATTTATCTTTAAAATTTATTTTCAAGAAATTGCTGATTTAAAAATTAGTTTTAGCGAAAACCGCAAATGAATCAACCAATTTTTCCGTTTTTTACAATCATTTAAAATTTGAACCCTCTGAACACAGCTAAGTTTGTCTAGTTAACCACTCCCAGCTATTCAGATTTTGAGCTCAAAATTTAAGTTCAAGTCTAAGCTTACGAAAGCATTTAATAAGATGCAAAAAATAACGCCAAAAAAGAGTTGTTCGTTACTCCAAAGTCTAAAGCGCCCTCTATCGGCATTTTTTGAAATTTATCTTTATAATTTATTTTCACGAAAATACCTAAATAAAGAATAGTTTTAGTGAAAACCGCAAATCAATCGACCAATTTTTCCGTTTTTTATAATCATTTGAAATTTGAACCCTCTGAGCACAGCTCAGTTTGTGTTACTTAACCACTCCCAACTATTCAGATTTTGAGCTCAAAATTTTGAGTCTAAGCTTACGAAAACATTTAATGAGATGCAAAAAATATCGGCAAAAAATAGTTGCTCGTTACTCCAAAGTCTAAAGCGCCCTCTATCGGCATTTTTTGAAGTTTATCTTTATAATTTAATTTCAAGAAAATGCCGACATAAAGAATCATTTTAGTGAAAACCGCAAATCAATCGACCGATTTTTCTGGTTTTTATGTTTATTTGAAATTTTGGTTCCTGAACTTTAATGGCGGTTATCTCCTTTGGAAAACGTTTTGAACCCTTGGTCTCCTATTTAATATTGTTTCTCTTGATGTGTACTATCACCCCTCTTTTATTATAAAAAAATTTAGAGTCACCCTGTATAGTTCAGTTTAACAAACCCTTCGTAACGCGACCCTTTTGCGAAATTTTTAATGTTTTGTGAACGGAAAAATCAGAAGTTTTCTAAAAAGCAGAAATTTTAAAACATTTAAAACCAGAAATTCCCGCCTTGTTAAATCGAGATTATCCTCTGATCAAATAAGGTACATTTTTCAGTAAAAATTAACTAGTGGGGGTAAATAAGGATCTTTAAGCCTTTTTGCGGCACCAATACGTGTGGATCGTCCCCAATTGGTTAAACTTTTATAAATACATCTGAGTTATGTAATCATACGGTCTTCTTTGAAAAATTCAAAAGAAGAAAAAAATATTTATTCGAAAAATAACTTTTCATCCTACAATTTTTTCCATAACAAGCTCCGTACATTTAGCTTCTATGTAACATCGTAAATTTTAAAAAAAGCAACTGGAACTTGAAAAAAAAATATAATAATAATAATAAAAACTATATAATAATAATAATAATAATAACTATATAATAATAATAATCTTAAATAAAACTGTAAAATAATAATAATCATATTATAATAACATGCGGTATGCTTTTGCATTTTGATGAAGTGAGCTTTGTAAAACATTTCACTTTACATCTCTTGGGATTTTTTGTATTGTTTCATTGATAATTAGTATTTATTTTTTTTATATACTATCACTTTTCGATTTTTTTTTTTTTTAGTTTCTCAAAATAGGAAATGCTAAATTTCAAAATATACATTCAATGTACATTTTACGTTAATCTGTACTTAAAAATTATAAGATATTATTAATTAAACTATTAAAATAATCTATACAAAACATTTTTTAATAATACGTCTTATAGATTTTATTAAAGCCGTTTTGACCGCTACCGTAAGAATATATTTCGTCTCAAAGCAGAAATTTCATTATAAAGTAAGCTTAAAAGGTAAAATAAAAGAGGAGAAAATGTTAAATAAAAAAGCAAATCTGTTTTAAATCAAAATTCTGGTGTGAAATATTTTTATAAAATTTGACTAAAACTTCCGGCCATTCTAGTATTAAAAAGGTTATTTTGGTTTGGAAAAGCTTAACACAAACATCAGAAATTTCTATTTTGTAAGCCTGTATTACGTAGAAAAGTGTCTTTTTCTACTTTGCACATTTAGTATTGAAAATAAATATTTATGAGTTATCTTTTCTCTCTTTATGTATTATGATGATTAGTTATTTTTTTCGTCAGCAAGCGAAACAAAGAAGTGTTCTGAGTCAGCAATAAAGACATTAGGCCTTATTAATGGGTTGCTACATAAATAAATCTTCGTGTTACTATTCGATGATAATAGAAAATGCTATATATCGTTGTGAATTTTATCTTTTAAGTCTCTAAAAATACATACGATTTTAGAAAAAAAAAAAAAAAGATCGAATAAAAGAATAGTATTTGGAAAAAGAAAAAGTGTTTAAAAAACGAATAAATTAATAAATAAATAAAGGCAATGGAAAACGTAAGAATCGTAGTATCTATATTTTATTCTAGCTTATGGAAATATGTAACAGATATGAAACCGGACGGTTGTTATTATAAAGTTCATTTTTTCTAAAATTCCTTTGGTCTTCTAACTTTTAGATAGATGCTTAAGAAATACTACCAACAACACTCTCCTCTATGTTGGAATTTCTGAAAACAATTGGCAGATTTACACGATTAAGACCTGCAGAATCCAAAATTATATTCAGTAATAAATTTTATAGTTAACTATCTCTCTATCTATATATCTACGCATTTATTTAACTTTTTTATGAACATGATAGCTTTCATATAACTTCCCGATAACTTATTTTCTCGCTAAAGCTTGTTTAAGTAAAAATATTTTAAGTTTTTCACGTAGCAATGTTTTTTTAAGTACTCGTTGCATTCGTCGTGATATCGCTACAGAAAAGTGCAATAATGATCGGTGAAGCATAAAATTATCAATAAATACCTGTAATTTCAGAAATTGTGCGCCAGATAGGTGCCAGATAACCTTAGAGTAGAACATAAAATTAAATAAATTCTGTCACAGGCACTAGACATCATGACACTGATCTGCAAAAATCTTATCTACCCTATGGCAAATGTGATAATTCTAATGATTATCATGTAAGGTTAATATGCTTTAAGGACTTTCAAGAACTTTTTACCAGATTTTTTGTAAAGTCATACTTCTTTTATTTAATAATAATAATAATAATAAAATTATATCTCAGATACAGCGAACAGTGCATTACGAAATTTCTAGTATTAAAACACCTAAAATCTGACGAATTTATTGCTCCGTACGAGCTCTGTTATGTTGAGAAGTAGCTGAAACATTGCTGTATCTTTTGCAATAAAATTTTCTAGGTATTTTTATTTATTTTTTATTATTTATTTATTTATTTTTTTTTTAAAGGCCGTGATAAACCTATTTTTTTTTAATGATCCTCGTATATATTCGAAAACAATTCAATTCTTCCATTTCAAACTCATTTTTATAGGATTATAAAGCTTTTTATGAAACTTATGTTAATTTTTTGTTTCTCAAATCGCAAATTATTTTTCTTTCGTTTTTTCTTTTTTTAAAATTTGGAAATAAATAAAATTTTGATTTCAACTCCGTGTAAGGGTGGATGTTTAAAGCAGGTAACAGATTTAAATAAAACACGAATCAAATAGAATTTCGCTAAAAGAAAAAAGTAATAACAAATAGCGATGTTATCGATTTTTGATGAAATAAGCTAGTTTACATTTAGTAAATCGTTTAACATTTTAAATCTGTTGGAGGTTTTCGATGATATTTCATCGATAAATATTTTATCTGCAATCACATTTGGTTATTTTCCCCCTTTTTTTTAATTTAATTTATTTTTTTCCCATTTTTTCCCATCAAAATATACATTTACACATCTGGGAAAAGCAAGTCTTTGATATACGAAATTTCGCATATTATTCTGCGTTAGAAAAATGCAGTAAATAAATTTAAAAAAAGAGAGAGAGATGTAACAGGTGTACCGTAATAGGTGGTACTATTATATATCATTTAGCACAGTTTTTTATGAAAGCATTTGAGTAATTTTTAAGCGAGTTCCTTTTAAAAGTCACACTGCATCGTAACAGAAAATTGTAATTCACATCAAAATTCAATATATATTCTACTGTGAACATTTAAACGTATTCTAATTAACAAAATGTTAGAACAGATTTTTTTTTAAAAAATAAAAGAAGGGGTTAAATTCTTATGCATATTTTATAGTTTTAATGCTTTAACCCTTTCCGGCACGGTCAAAATCTGTAGTAAAATGAGAAATTATCGACTGACACCGGAATTCACAAACGAATTTTTTATATATTTTGAATTCCTTAATTTAAGCTTTTATTGTGAAAGCACATTTTTTCTAAAATATTATTGGTGCCGTTTGCATGTTTGGAATTAAAATTAGGTATCCCAGACCGGGCACAGTGTGCCGGAAAGGGTTAAAACATCAGACACTATTTTTGCATGCGTCTACTTCATGAAATAATAATTATGCAAAGTATAGGTGCATGTATAATATTGATAACTAAGTTTTTTATTTCCCTGTTTAACTAGCAGCAGGAATGAAAAATCGTGTGTTAGGTATAAAATACGCAACATTTTTCATTCATATATTAATATTATTATTAAATTTTATTTTTTAATGTATGAACTGACATGTCTACATATACAATTTAATTAAAATACAGTGGAAACAATTTTTTCCCCATCACTATAAAATAACAAAAATTTTTTCATGTACCGTGTAAACGTACTATATATGCTAAGCACTTAATTTTCATCTATGAACCTACTTAAGTGAACCTCATTAATATATAAAAATTACATGTTATTGTACTGTAGTGGGTGTATCGTAAAGTTTTCAATTACAGGCGAATATTTCTGTATTCTATTCACACCACTATTTTTACAAAGTACATTTCCTAGTTATTTATTTATTTGTTTATATATTTATTTTTGGAAAATGTTATTTAAGAATATGTAAAAGATTTCTGTTTTTGAAAAGTGTCGCAAAGTAGCATTAAAAAATATATAAGTCTGTAATATAAATTTTGCAACACCCCCACGTATATTTATGCGCATTAGAGCGAGGAAAAAAAGGATAGTTCAAATGAGTTTGTGAGTACTGGTTAACTATGTATGAACATGTTAAAAATCAGTATTCATTTATAAAGTTTGCTGTACGATTGTTTTAATTAGTCAATTATGACGGTTAATTAGACAATGACAAAAAAAGACGGGTATAACGAGAATCTAATTTAAAAGAGCTTTCTTGACTAGAATGTTGGGATTTTTTTTTTCTTTTGCATGCTCTTAAGAGCCCACAATAGTCACAGGGAAAGTACACAAAAAGACCCGGATGACCATGTAAAGTCTATGGGAGCGTTCTTTTCTAATATCTCGTTCAAATTTTAATATTTTGACATGATTTTTTTTGCATAAAATAGTTCAGGACAATCCACAACCGGGCTAGTTTTTACTTTTTCGATTTTGGTTATATATTTTTTATATTACGATAGTTTCAGTTTCAGAACCGGTTTAAACCGGTTTCGAAAGATAAAGTAATTTTTTAAAGAAAATCAGAAACAAAAATTGAAAAAGTAAAAACTAGCCCGGTTGTGGATTGCCCTCAGCTATCTTGTGCAAAAATATCATGCAAAAATATTAAAATTTGACCATGTAAAGTCTATGGGAGCGTTCTTTTCTAATATCTCGCTCCAATTTTAATATTTTTGCATGATTTTTTTGCACAAGATAGCTGAGGGCAATCCACAACCGGGCTAGTTTTTACTTTTTCGATTTTGGTTACATATTTTTTATATTACGATAGTTTCAGTTTCAGAACCGGTTTAAACCGGTTTCGAAAGTTAAAGTAATTTTTTAAAGAAAATCTGAAACAAAAATTGAAAAAGTAAAAACTAGCCCGGTTGTGGATTGCCCTCAGCTATCTTGTGCAAAAAAATCATGCAAAAATATTAAAATTGGAGCGAGATATTAGAAAAGAACGCTCCCATAGACTTTACATGGTCATCCGGGTCTTTTTGAGTAATTTTTCTGTGACTATTGTGGGCTCTTAAAGTTTAGACCCCTAATAATACACTGGTGTCTAAAAGTTAAGCATAATTGGTATTTAAGTAATTATTTTTAAGTAATGAAAGAAATATGAATCGGAATGTGCTGAAACTCCAGGTGTGTAAACAAAATAGTACGCGTCACATATTTTCGCGAAGAGTTTTCCCCGAAATCGAACAGGGGACCGTCAACAAATTGAAAAAGAACGAAGATCTTTTGGATAACCCTGTCAAAACTAATGTAGCAAAAAACGTTCAAACTGCACATTATGATTAATTGGCTTATTGTAATGTACTGTGTTAATTTTTACAAGGATAGCATGTATACTCGTAGAGAAATTAAGGTTTTTATAAAAACAGTCCTAAGTTTTTTGCTTATAATTTGCAGAGTCCTTAATATAAAATTATGTTCTTTTTTGAAAAAATGACAAACATCATTGTATACAATACCCTGTCATCAGAATTAAAAAATAATAAAAATTGTATGACAAATGAGCAGGTTTACTAAATAATTTTTTATTGCGCATGCGTGAACGCTATTAAAATTTCATTTGCATATTATGTTAGTTAAATGTGTAGAGCAACTTTTGTGAAAGTCTCAAAAACATAGCTTAAAAATTCTGAAAATTATCGTTGATAGAATGAGATCAAAATCCTTTATTCCCTAAATGAAGCAAAAAGATGAGGGGCTGTATCCATATTCCATTGTTTAGTGCCTACACAATATTGCACGTACAACTATATTTAGGTAAAACCTCTGATTCTTTTGCTTCCTTTAGGAATAACGGATTTTGAGTTGATTCTATAGGCGACCATTTTCAGAATTTTCAAGCTATGTTTTTGAAACGCTTACAGAAGTTGCTCTATACATTCAGCTAACACAATATGCAAATAACATTTTGATATCGTTGACGCATGCGCAATGAAAAATTATTTACTAAACATACTCATTTTTCATACAATTTTTATTGTTTTTAAATTCTGATGACAGGGTATTGTGTACAATGATGTTTGTCATAATTTCAGAAAAGAACATTATTTTATAATAAGAACTCGGAAAAAACTTGGAAAAATTTAGGACTGTTTTTATAAAAACCTTAATTTCTCTACGAGTGTACATGCTATCCTTATAAAAATAAACACAGTACATTACAATAAGCCAATTAATCATAATGTGCAGTTTGAACACTTTTGCTATATTAGTTTTGACAGGGTTATCCAAAAGATCTTCGTTCTTTTTCAATTTGTTGACGGTCCCCTGTTTGATTTCGCGGAAAACTCTTCGTGAAAATATATGACGCGTACTATTTTGTTTACACACCTGGAGTTTCACCACATTTCGATTTATATTTCTTTCATTACTTAAAAATAATTACTTAATTACCAATTATGCTTAACTTTTGGACACCGGTGTATATCCTGGAGAGAAAATTTTAAATTCCAGTAATTTACGGATTTATTATTGCATTTTTCTGGCAAGCCGGAGCAAATCAGACAATAGACGGCGGACAATGTCCGATGACTCGACCATTTTTGGTATTGCAACGACTTGACTCATCCCCAATGGAATCATGAACAAATATTTAAATCAGCACGCGACACTACACTAAATTTATACATTAAGTACAAACACCATAATCAAATAAGACTTTACACATAACTAACTCATTTTAAAACCTAAAATAAACAATAAATTCTGTCACAGAAGGAGGCATTTAACGGGATAACAGTCGCATTGAACGCTCCGAACAGTGAGCTTTTGATGCTTGTAAGGAAGCTAGAACACTGCTCGTAAATCAGAAGATGGTCCAAAAATATATATTTCGAAGTTGAAGAAGGCGCACTCTATAAAGCTGGAATCGACGATGAACAAAATGTATGTATAACATACAGGACTCCCAAATGGTCCGCCAACTGAATATCAATACAGTGGAGCATCGTTTATACGACGCCGAAGGTACTACCGAAAAACGTCGTATAAACGATAACGACGTATAATCGATTTTCACTTCCAAAACTAGAATTAATTTTGCTTTCATTTAATTTTAATGTTTAACGTGATGATTTGCATGAATTTGTAAAACCAAAATAAACAAATAACCAAAAAAAAAAGGGGGAGGGATTGCAGAATTAGTAAGCAATTTAAATATGCGTACCTTTACTTATGTTTCACCGAAAGGTTCTTCATTTGCAGTACATCATTTCCTATCCATTTAAAGTCAAAGATCAAAAACCCCGCGTGGCCAACTAAAAGTCGCCAATACTGATAACAGTTAGAAGGATAGTTCATTTGCAACTTAAAACAGGTCGGGAAAGCTGACCATCCCCGAAAAAAGAATGACCCCTCCCAGTGTAATCTGTTACACGTAAGCTGATTTTTCAGACAAATCGAACACCAGCCCACATTTTTATAATGTGGAGTGCATTTAAACACGCTTTTTGGTGTCATTCATAGCTGCCAACTTCCGTTCGTTCGTAAAATACACAAGAAAAATAAACGAAAATAAACCTATACAAAATCGAAAAATCGACATATAAACGATTTTGGGCGTCGTATAAAAGATATATTTTTACATTAAAATGAATAGGAATGAATCGGGACCACATTAAAACGTCGTATAAATGTAAACGTCGTATAAACGATGCTTTACTGTATTTTGTTAGAAAGATTTTCGTTTTATATTTTTCTAGCGAATTGCGCAGAAACCGCCTTCGGAGATTAGTTTTAACGCAAATTCTGTAGAAACCTACTAATTAATTTTCTGTTAAAAATATTGGTGTTCAGTTTGCGGACCATTTGGGAGCCCTGAACATACGGTTATGTGATTTAGTTTACTACAGCTGCCTGGAATTTTTGTTCAAATTATTTAAACGTGTTTGTTTTTTATTATTTTTTTTTTTTACAAGTTTGACATATTATCTAAAGTCTATTAAATCCATTTATATCCTATTTTGTACCAATCTCCAATGTGTAATTTTGTATCGTTCCTACAATTTTAGTATCATAATTATTATTATTATTATTTACAACTTTAAAAAAATATAAATTATAAACAAAAACGAATAGAAAATGCCTTTTTTTGACAGCCCACTAGTTTGCGATTTTTTTCGTTTTTTCTTTAGTAACGGGTTTCACAACACTCTAGATAATTAAGAACTTTTATTAATGTAATATTATTATTCGCATTAGGTGATTAGAAGGATTGCAATTATGTTAACCAGTACACCCGCTTTTTTACCATCGACTTTACCAGCTTATATCTTAATTACAAATTTTTTACTATTATTTTTGTATATTTTCAGATATCAATAGAAACGGTGTAAAAAATGAATAACAATTATTTATAGAGCTTGAGAAAACACTTAAAATCTATGCAATCGAAGCAGAATGCCCCCTTAACCCTTTAACGATCAAAGCATTTTCATTGCTAAGATGTCGAAATAAATGATTGACACCGGTAATTAAGAACAAATATATTTCTAAATAAGAAAACGTGCTTTTTCACATACATAATAAAAGGGATATTTTTAGATAAAAATACCGGTGTCAGTGTTGTATATCGGAATTAAAATTTTGTGGTTTCGTGGCGAAACCAATGAACGTTAGAGGGTTAAATGACGTTTGTTTGTTTTAACACTTTCCAGCATAAATGAAAAGTCATTGTGAGTTCAGTTTGTCTGCTGATGCTTTGTTTTGCGTAAATGAACTCGGTTTGTATTTAACTTTGATATGGTAAAAACCATCTCAGCCTTGCTTCTCTCATTGGGACGTTTCTATTTTTTGAAAACAAATTAATATATTTTTATGTTAACGTATTTTTTATCATTTAAATATTATCTTACAAAATAGCAGATTACATTACAATATAGCAGTTATAATCAAAGTACAGTGAAGGTAGATATTTCCAGAGAAAAATAAGTTAATAAAGTTCTTCATAGAATGTTCGTTATTGAAAATGAATTTTGTTGCTTGTGTAGTTTGTTACAGAATATACAAATGGATTCTAATGTGTTAGAGTCTACGGTTAAAAATAGTTTCCGGTGTATTTAGTTTAATTTTTTTTCTTTAGATATCCTCTGCCAGTTGTATGAATAAATGAAATTTCTTAGTAATGATTTGTTAATGCAAGAGAGTGTCTCATAATCTATGTCTGATGCATGAGTATTCGTTCCTCTTTCATGTTTTCTATTTTTTAATCATTTCAAAGCCGATGGTATGTTTATGATACATAACTTCATCACATAATTTTAATTACACAACAGTAGCACCAGAATTTTGTTGAAAAAATTTTAGGTTTATTATATTTGTGAAATATGGTACTTTCATATTTAAAAAATATGTATGTTTCTAAATTCCGGTGTCAATTTTTTATTTCAATATTTGAGGAATGAAAACGCTTTACCCGCAAAAGTTAAATGCTACATATCAAAAATAAATATACAGGGTACAGAGAATAACAGAATGGTTATAAAATCGCGTGAAATGTTCTCATATCTCTAGTTTGCAGTCTTTATGGCTAAATTTTGGGCAATTTTCGGTACTTGGAAAAAAAAACGCATAATGTTTTAATTTCTTAGAAAAAAATATATAATGAATAACCTATAAAGAATAATGTTTAAGTTCGATAAACGTTTTAAATAACCGTGATAACTAATATGGAAAATAAATTAGCTAATTAACCTTACAAATCCAGCAAATAACATAATTTTTGTTATTGCATTTTCAGAGACATAAAATACAAAAAAAAAGCATTTGACTCTGCACACAAATGGTCTGATTATGACTGGGACTAACTTCCAAATTTTAATAGAATTTTTGCTTCATTTAGAAGCGTGTTCATTTTTAGCTCACAGGCTATTATAGCCTGAGAGCTTATGTGCCCGTCCGTTCTGTATATATGTTCGTTCGTGCGTAACGCGATAACTCGTGATAAAAATATCCGATCCACTTGAAATTTTGTATGTAGGTATATCCTGACAAGGCGCTTCCCTTAGTTTTTGGAGTTCATTCGATATGTATAAGAGGGGGAACGGGGGGCTCATGCCCCTCCCATTAGTTGATATAAATGGGATTTTCATGAAGAATTAAGTTTTCGTTCAAAATAGATTTAGATGAGGATCATTCTGATGAGGCGATTCCGTGACTGTTATTAGGTGTTCATTGAATAAGTATAAATAGGGGGAACAGGGGTTCTAATGCCCCCCCCCCTTAATTTATATAAATGGGGTTTTCAAGCAGAATTTTCAGATTTCGTTCAAATCTCTGAATAGTTTTGAAAGTTTAATGGTTAAGTATAAAAGAGGGGGATAACTCCTTTTAAATTATATAAATGCTAAATGGGTTTTTATTAAGAATTATCTCTTTTGCTCTGAATTTTGGATATAGATTTTTTGTATGATAAAGCATGTCTTTGATAGTATAGGAGGTTCAATGATTAAGTATAAAAAAAGAGGAAAGGGGAGAGCTGTTTCCGCTTCTTAATTTTTTTTCGAACGGAATTAACCCTTGAAAATATAAGGCTTTAATATACAATTAGTATTTGTAGCCTGTGAGCTCAATGCCATCAGTTTAACTGGGCAGTATTCTCTTTTATTATTTCTGTTTATTGGTGAAAGTTTCTCCCGACGGTTATGAAACCTGATAACAAGAAAGAGCTCCAGAACCGATCGATAAGATACTACTAGGAGTGAATCTCAACATTAAGAGAGTGTGAATTATAAATCCAGTTATGAATAAGGAGAAGAAGAGTGAAGTAAATGAGCAGGTCGACACAAGATGGCGGCTGATGTTTTACGTTATATCAACTGTTTTTGATTAATGCCGAAACTTACTGCCATCAGTAAGCTTTGATTTAAAATTTCGTCTTACTTTAGAATCTTATTTATGCTAAATTTATCCCACAAATGTAAGAATTTCTATTCATTTACTATGCTGGTGGAAGTTGGCCCGGATATTGTAATCTCTGACTGACATTGAGAGGAATTTACCTAGGCTGTCAACAATATGGCGGAAATGCAATGCTCGATTTATGCAAAAGTAAACTTCCACCATTAAATAAAAATATCTGCTTTTGGCCACAATTTTAACTGAAGGTTATATTTTAATGAGTTGTTTAAATAAGAAGAAAATTTCTAATAAAATTTACTAGAGAATTTTCCACCGGATGCAGTTAAAACTGTAATTTTGACGTTATGACAAGGGTATAGTGGACTCTCAAAACTATTTTTTTAATTTTTAATGAATTTTTTAACAATTTTTTTAAATTGTCATAGTCTATATATCTCTCATTTCACAATTTTTTTAAAAATATATTCAATAGTTTTTGAGATACAGATTTTTCTTTTTTTTAAATTAACAAAAATGACAACATTTCAAAATGCTCCATGCGAAATTCTTTATGCCCAATTTTTCTGATTTTTTGTTTAAAACGCTCTCTATGTATGTGTTAACAAATGTTACTAAGCATTTTTAGCATATTACTTGTAAAACATTAAAAAAAAGATTTTAACTTAATTCTTTTGTATTTTTCGTTAAAAAATCATTAAAAATTCCATATAACTGAAATTTAAAAAATTTAAATGCGTCTAAAAAAGTTTATTTTTAGTAACATTTGTTAACACATACATAGAGAGCATTTAAAAAAAAACTCAGAAAAATTGGGCATAAAGAATTTCGCATGGAACATTTTGAAACCATGAAAATGACGAAAATATTCCTTCTGAGAAAAACAGGTTTTAATAACTACAATCGTTATAATTGCTTAATATTTTCCCACTGACATAGTTTCAGCTATATATAAGGGATATAACATCATTTCTACCTTATATGTAAGTGTTTTACGTTTTTATGGTAAATTCACATAAAATACGTGGCTTCGACAGTAATTCCTGCAAAGGACGTGAAGTATCTGAATTTTAAAAAATCTTCTCAAAAATAACATTTGTATTTTATAATGAATTTTTTTAAATTTTTCTAGAAATATTCATGGTCTAAATAGCTCTTATTGTACAAAATTTTGTTAAATATATTAAATATTTTAAATATATTATTATGCATTAATATATTTTTTTTATTTTACGCTAAAAAGATTGAGGACAAAACGCAATTCATTTAAATACATTGTAAACAAACGCTAAAAGAAACAGTTAAAAGTTACAGTTAAAGTATTATTTTGCGAAATCACAAAATTAATAAATATTCAGTGCAAAATAATAACATTTTGTAAAGGTAAAACTAAAAACTAGGTTAAATTTTACGGATGCGAATCAGCAAAAAAGTAAACAAAGGGGCTTGGCAGAATCATCTGTTTGTACAAAAATGCTTGTAACTCTAGTAAAAATAGTCGAAGTTGAAAAATTCTTTTTGTGTTCAATAGCAGAGAGTTCATATAATGTTATTATGCCAAAAATGAAAATTCGACAATTTGATGATTTTTTGCGATTTCGAAAGACCATTGTACCCTTAATACATTGGAATCCCACTACAAAAGCGCAAATCACAACATTTTCCGGTACACAATAACCAATATCCTGAAAAACTAACTGCATCTAAAGCCTATTTTATGACAAATGAGAATGGTACATAAACGCTTGTGGAGCATTCTCATTGGTCTAAAAATATATAATCATTAAAACTCGGGTAATTTTTTACGATGCTTTGAACATTGTAGTAAAATGTTTCAGAAACGCTTGGCTATGCATTGCATATGCAGTGTAGTAACAGCTAAAAGAAAAATTTGTCTTCAAATGTAAAGATATGAAGTAATGCATTTTACATCATTTTATAAGTATTTAACAGTAATCCTTATTAATATGACTAAACTCATACATTTTGATGTTGAGAATAGAAGTTAATTTCTGAAAAAAAATCAATATATTGCTAATAGCAGTCATAATTACATAATTTTTAATTATCTAAATATATTTATGCAGGCATGTCCAATTTTTACAAAGCTAGGCCACATCTCAGAACTAAGCGAGCAATGAAGTGCGCCATTATTAAGATATCTCAAAAATGCAACAAAATTATCTCACAGTATTAACAGTGATACACGTATGAAACTTCATTTCACTGTATAGAATAGATAAGACACCACTGAATCTGAAAACCCATGGTAATTAAAAAGGAAAAAAAACTTTAAAAAAATTTGAAATTGATTTAAATTTCGAATTATACATTTTTTTCCGAGTCTATCTCAAAAATGTTTTAACTCTAAGAAACCAAAAATAAATAAATAAATAAACCTCTTATTATTAAAATAAAATGGCAATCAGCGATTGCGTAACGGTGTTTTGTGACACAGAAATACTTTTTGATTTATTTTGAATGTGCAAATTTGTCTTTATAAAAAGAAAAACAAAGGAAGGCATATAATCAATCCATCTGTGGTTCGATAAAGCGAACCTGGAAAAGTTTTCACTCCTGAAAATAATTTAGAATGATCTTATCTATATTTTTAAAAAACAAATGATTGAAATTACCATAAATTTCAAACACCTCAAGGAAAAAAAAAACACAGCCCTTTTCCAGTCTTATAAACAGGCTATGGGCGAGTAGAATAACATTAATAACAGTAACAGAAAAACTGAATTCTCATGCACGAAGGATTTGTGGGAGGGAGAAAGCGCTTATTTTACTACATTTTTTATATTTTATTTCTAAGCTTATAAAAAAACTTATTGAGAATTTTTCCCAAATCCACACGTCATAATTTCCACGAAATATTCTATGAGGAATAATTATGAAATTATGGAGTAACACAATAACACATGATTAATTTTTCGAAATACGTTTTAATTGCTGATATATAAAATACAATTTGAGAAATTTTATATTACTTCTCGATCAAATATCAAAATATTAAACAAATAAGCAGCTTTTAACCCTTTCCGGCGAGGGCAAATTCTGCTCATAGAAATTATTGTTTGACAACGGAAGTTAAAAACGACTTTTATAGGAATTAAGAATTTTGCTTTTTATAAGAATTCTAGTAACGAGAAACCTTGAAAAGGGCGCCAAGGATAAACTTGTATTTATGTATTAATCAAGCTTTTTTCGATATTAAGTCTAGCTAAACCTAAAATAAGTTTTCTTATTTTATGATTTTTATGTGAATTAGTACGGTGCCTATATGGGATAAGTTACATTGAAAAAATATATTTCTATGGTGCATATATGCATTTATTAATCATTTACTTCACATTAATTTATAATAATTTAAGATAACATCAATTTTTAGGTGCGTTCGTAATTATGTAAATACGTAGCACCTATTGTTGTCGCTCAGTCCGTCCGTCTGTCCGTCTGTCCGTTTGTCCGCATATAACAACGCAAAAACTACCCAACCGAATCGTTTGAAATTTAAAATACATAATTATAATATAATTTTGTCGAGTCATTTCAAATTTTATGAAAATCGGATGGATCAAATACATGGACATTCAAAAGGATTCCGTTACATTACGGTCAATAGGGAAAAAAGTTTTAAATGCATTTTAATCGTTTGAAATTTAAAACATATAATTATTGCGTAATTTTGTCGAGTCATTTCAAATGTTATGAAAATCGGATGCATAGATCAATTACAGGGACAATCAAAAGGATTCCGTTACATTACGGTCAATGGGGAAAAAGTTTCAAATGCATTTTAATGATGTTACACTCATTCGAATATAATAGAATTGGCATGAATCTATGAAATATATAGTAAAATATGCATTCTGTACAATCTGTGATGCAAAGAATTTTTATTATTAAATTACAGGGCCACACAAAAGTATTCCACTATATAATGCTATACGGGGAAATATGGTTTGGTACATGTTTTAATTATATTCAACTATTTCACATTTTATGAATACGATATACGTTGCTGAGGTGTAATAAAAATTACTTCCTGCATATTTACAGAAATGTAAAGATTTCGACTACTATACTGTATCCGGAGTACGCTCTACTATATCAGCAAGATCTGAATATTTTTAAAACTTCGTTATCGTACGAACGCACCTCATTTGCTACGTTCACGTGCAATTTCCAACTTGTTATTATTTTAGTTTTTACTTCACATAATTGCTGTACTGTTCTACTATATTGCAAACAATCATTTACATTCAAATAATCTTTAAAAAACATAAACAAATCAAAGGCCAGAAATCCACGGTGTTCTAAAATCTGCACAATTTCTGATCGCAAGCAAATGCGAATTTGAAGAAATGTACTGTATACCCTGCCATCAACATTATTTTTGCTGTAGGTTTCATTAATAAAAACAAAGTAATAACTGCAATATTTATTTAAAAAAAATTCCTTTCTCCCCAACAATTCTATACTAATACTGCAATAACAACAATAGAAAATGAAGCAAACATCCTACCGTGAAGAAAAGGAAAAATAGTTTGTGTAACAGATGGTTTTTATTGGTTAAAATTCAGTATTGTCTTCTATGGGATAGTAAAAGATTTGAATAACATTTACGCAGGTGCTGTTTTGCTAAGTTTTATCGAAAATACAAGTTACATAATAAATCTGTATTTTGCTTGGCGGAGAAACTTTTTTTAAATCTTTCAGGTGAAAGAATGTTATCGATAATGGATATATTTCTTATATTATATTACATTTTGTTTTTAAAGCATTTAAAAGCTTTAACCCTTTAACGATCAAACCATTTTCATTGCTAAGATGTCGAAATAAATGAATGACACCGGTAATTAAGAACAGATATATTTCTAAATAAGAAAACATGATTTTTCACATACACAATAAAAGGGATATTTTTAGATAAAAATACCGGTGTCAGTGTTGCATATCGGAATTAAAATTTTGTGGTTTCGTGGCGAAACCGATGAACGTTACCCTTTCATTCCCATGGTAAAATACGTTCTAGAAAATCCATAGTTCAAAGAATCTGAATTTACACCAGAAAAGTTCAATGATAAATTTCTCTTTTTTGAATTATGGAATTTTGGCTATTACATAAAACAAGTATTTCTATTTTAATTTTCAGGTATGAATTCGAAATATCTTAATTATATATAGAAATAAAATAAGTAATGTCATGATGCCATTTGGACTCACTGGGAATGAAAGGGTTAAAGGGTTAAACGAAGTGAAAAAACTTCTTTAGAGCACCATAAAATAAATTAAATTGCGCAAAGCCTTTCGAAAGAACTTATGCGGCATGTGATGCTATGAATCAATTTCAACTATAAATGTACTCGACTATCAATGTTTCGACAATGAATTTTTCTATGAATGTAGCGCCACGACATCCATCATGCCGCTACATTCATAGTAGACGCACATCTTCTTTGTGCCTGATGAAGAAAGACTCAGTTCGTTCGGAACGGCTTGCGCTATTTAATTTATTTTATGGTGTTTTAACGAAGTTCTTTTCACTTCGATTGATTAACACCAGTTTCATCTTATTTTAAAAGCATTAATTGCGTTTTTATGAATATATTATCGCTTTAACCTCTTCAGACCTGAGCATAAAATAACTCTACAAATATATATTTATTGCTTTTGCTTAATCGAAATGACACCATAGATGACAGAAATAGTCGTTTTTATGAAATCAGTATTTTAAGGGACTGGTAATTTAGGTTTACAAATATGACCATAAAAGTACTAATCCCCCTAAAACATCAGTTTAACTATCAGTAATATAAATTTACGCAATAACAAAATTAAGGTCTTTAAACAAGTAAATTATCAGCAAATCCTCAAAATATTTTATTGTGAAGCATTTAAGTTAAATAATCATGAATATTTCTTACTTTCTTGGCCACAATGCCTTGAAGGTATTTTCGAAACTCGCATGTAAATAATATTTATTTTATAAGGTAATATTCATCAGTGCTGACAGTGATTTTGTTTTAAAGAAACAAACATTCAGCTATATAGAAGTAAAGTAAAAATGAAAAAAATTGGAACAGTTTAGCTTTTATGAGGAAACGAATAGAGGTACAAATTTGTGTATCTCAGGTCGGAAGAGGTTAATCCCTTGAGGGATAAGCAATAATGTCTTTGTAATATGGAGTTCGCATCAGAAAATCGAAAGTTTTTATTTTCAAATAAAAAAAAAGCAAATATTAACCATTTTTCAGACAAAGTTAAAATACAAAATTTCGTTTAAAGTTTCTGGTGAGAATCTTGGTTAAACTATGTGGGATAAAATATATCCCATCGCTCCTCAAGGGGTTAATTGGTATGTTTCGTTCGATTGGAAAAAGATGGATAAAGAAAAGTTCAGGTTGATAAGGTGATAAGGGTTCTCTCTATACATAATAATAAAATTTTTTGCCATTTTCCTGTTTCAATTTTGTTATAAATTGTTATAAAAATCTACGATTTTGTTCTAAATCGTTATAAAAATCTACTTCCTTATATGTTAGTAATATTCTAAATTTTAATTATCATCTAAATTTCACTTTTCCAACCCTCTGACAGACTTGCAAAAGAGCAAAATCGTAATGTTGTTTTCTCTGCATTTTCATTTAAATGCTAAAAAAAAAAAAAAAAAAAAAAAAAAAAAAAAAAAAAAAAAAAAAAAAGACGATTTTTTCAAAAATTATGTAAAAAACTTAAAAGCAAATGTAAATGCTACCTTTGAAAGCTTTAATTATCGTTCAGTATATTAAAAAATCTACTAACTGAATACAATTATATTATTTTAAATTTGCTTGTATTGCAGTGAAACCTGGAGCTTAGTGAACGTGTTAACACGGGCTTGTCAGTGAGAGGATTAATTCGGCATAAAATGCGATTTAATTTCCTAAAAAGAACTCAATTGTATTATTAAAGTGCCAATCTTTTATTTCGAAT
Source organism: Maratus speculifer (assembly GCA_964019185.1). NCBI lineage: Eukaryota > Metazoa > Arthropoda > Arachnida > Araneae > Salticidae > Maratus > Maratus speculifer. Next base: position 175,064,573 of record OZ025303.1, on the reverse strand, counting down.
TATCTATTTTATTATTTCATTTCTCCTTTTTAGAATAAAAAATATTCTTTCGGAAGTTTTATTTTTAATATTTTATTAAATAACGTCTGCAATTTCGACCTTTTAGACGGCGTACATCTTTTCAATTTGCCAAGCTTTCGCGACTTGAAAGTAGTTCGAACGTGATGTCCTACTTTCTAGCCAATAACGTTATTGAATCCGCCCTGTCGCCACTCACTGAGGCACGATCATTGACTTTCTATGTTAAGGCTGTAATATTCCACGTATTTTTCTCGCTTTAAACGCGCTAACACGGGCTTAGAATTCAGAATTCGTCTGATTTTTAAACTGCTAAAATGAACCTGCCGAGAAAGATCTTAAAATATAACGTTTTTGCTATTTTGTTTTTTAAGATGCGGAGTTTGATTATTCCATTGTTCTTCAGCGGCGGATTTATTGAGATCCGTTGCGATGTGGCGTTGCTTACTGAAATTATACAACAATAAAGTACTAATGACATTAACTCTTGATTTATTTGGCGAAACTATCTTTCATTTCAATTTTATTTGCCATATTTCTCCGGCCACGAAATACATCGGAAGTTCGTCCATTCAGCTGTGATAAATAATTTTCATATCATCAATCAACATCATGCGTATCATAATTTTCGTTCGTCATATCATCGTCTATCCGTCTGAAATAACAGGATTTTCGTTTCATATATATATACCGGGTGATCCAGAAGTTCCGGGAGTTTTGAAATGCTAATAATTAACAAACTATAAACAATAGAAATATGCGGTTTTCACAGAAGTGCTTAGAAACTTATGGGATTTTTTTTTCGATGAAACAAACATATAATGTTAGTTACACTTTTTGCCAACAGGTGGCGCTAATATTGATAGTATTTTTTTATGGTTTGATACAGATCACTAAAAAGAAAGAATTGGTGTCTAAGGATTACAAATTTTCATTATGACGCTCATAGATTAAAAGTACCGCCGTGAGCCGATGTAAAACAACGTGCATAGCATCTTCAGAGCAAAAAGAAATTCCATAAGAAATTTCAGTTCATCGTGAAATTACAAGTGTACTGCACTCACCATGAGCTGATGATTTCCATTGAGTATTGGCATCGAATTCTACCTCATTTACGATTGCAAGAGACGTTTGGGGTTTCCTGCTTTTATTACGATCTTCCTATGAGCCCTTTTCTCAAACCTTGTTTACAATAGCTTTCACGTATGTAATGGCCATGTAATATTTTGCAGTTTTAACTTCACGTATTGTACGATAAGAACACAACTCGACATGCGAAGAAAGCTTGTCTTAACATAGCAGTTACCACCAGACAGCAGCGCCACCTGTTGCTGAAAATTTTAACTATATATATTTAAAAAAAATCATTCTAAACAAAAATCCCACATGTTTCTGATCATGTATCTGAAAACCGGACCTTTGTATTGTACATATTTTCCTAATTATTAACATTTCAAAACTCCCGAAACTTCTGGATCACCCGGTAAATATATGTGGGAGTATCGCAAAGTTTCGATTACAGGCGAATATTTGTTTAATCATTTCGCATCACTATTTTAAGAAAACACAGCATGTTTTTCTTACGTATGTCGTCTCGTTGTTCGCAACTCTTAGTATACCAAGTTCGGTCGCAACGTATCTAACAGGCGCTTGTTAGAAATTAGCCATTAGCATTTAATTGGCGAAAAATTAACATTCTTAAAGTGATCAGTTGACATTCATTAGGATGTACATAGAAAGGATATTTCAAATGTAAATAAAACATATTGTTCATTACATTAAATGTAAGTAATACAAAAAATGCCCAGAATTTAGCACCAAACTGCTTTCAGTTTTTCTCACGAAAATAAACTCATTACAGTTATGAATGTATAGTCAGCCTTGTTCGGACTCACTGTCAAAATAATGAATAGTGGAGGTGCTTTGACCTATTGAAATGCAGCTTTGGCAGATGATAATTTCATGAAACAAACTAATCGCTCGATAAAATTTATAGTATTTCCAGTTCAAAATCTTTCTGCGTCCTTGGATAGGGGTAGGGGGTATTTCTCCCGATCATCAATGGGATGATATAATTTCAAATGGATTTCAAGGCTGCGGGAAATTACAATTATTTCAAAACTTCTAATACGTAGCTTTCTTATTATGAGCTCATGGGCCAATCTTTTTTAATATACTACTCTGCACATAGTCTAAGAGCCGACTTCACAATACCCTATGTCATCGAGCACAAAAAAAATCCTTGATTTTATTGAAGAGTAGTAATAGGGGAATTTAATGATCTATGTCTGCCAGAAGCGAAGTAGAGCATAAGCCAAAAAGGGGTTTACTAGTAGGCTTAGCATTGTTTTTTTTTCCTGAACCCAGTTTTCTATTTTTTCACACTTTTGATTGAAGGACAAACGCAATGCTAAACCTACGAGTCAACCACTGGTGGTATAAATTTTTGGCTTATGCACCACTTCGCTTCTGGCAAACATGGATCATTAGAATCCTCTATTACTCCTCTTATATAAAATAAAGGATTTTTTCTTGTGTTCGATGACATAAGGTTTTGCGCTGTCGGCTCTTGGACTAACAGTGGCTCAAGTTGATTTTCGAGGTAAATGATTTGAGTGTTGATGCCAGCCACATTGAGCATCGTAAAGAAAATGACTATTAGCCAACGCTTGATGTTTCGGCTTACATTCTATGTAGCGCTCATTTGATATGTAGTATCAACCCCACTTTTAGCTATATTATAGATAGTATTACTTGAGGTACGTTGTTATGAAGAGAGAATACAAGAATTACGTTTATCTTTTATGCGAGGAATGTAGGAATTCCATTTCCATTATTGAATACGAAAATGAATTCAAACCTGTATATAACAAGATATCCACAAACTTCATTATTTTCATTTATGAAATAAGCGAAACACTTGAATAAGAATTGTTAAAAATCGAATGTGTTTGGTCGCAATAAGCCTGAAAGTCCATTAGGATTAGATCTTTACTCTAAGCGAATGGCGGTTAATCCTTTGTTCTGTGGTGGATAAATTTCTTCAAAATTCCAACTGTCACGTTGGCACCAGTATTTTGCAAAGAAAAAAAATCAGTTTACGATGTACACGAAAAAATTCATTAAATTAAATGTTGCAAATAACATACAACCACATCCCATTCAAAATAAATTTGGAAAACTGAAACTAAAAACAAAACAAATATTACATAATGAAATAGATTTGAGGTACTTACATATTAACGCCACAGAAACTAAGGTTTTTAAGTACGACCAATCTACACCAAACATTTTTGCGACGAATCATAAAATAAAACATTTTATTTAAAATTAAAACAATTACAAAATTCAAAACACCTTAATTAAAAACAAAGTAGTCAATCGAATTTCGATGGAAAACGGGCCGATATAAAGTGTAAAATAGATTCAAACACAGTCTCTGTTTGGCATTTTCGTAGCTCTAAAAAATGGCGTCAAAAATCAGCAAACAACAAGGCAACAAGAAATCCGAAAGATAACTGCCTTCGCATGCAAACAACAAGATTGCTCTTTATTGGCGCATTAGCGCAATTTCTGCTGCGGTGGCGTTAATACATAAGTACCAGATTTAACTCTCAACGTAAGGGACATTAACATTTTTAACCAAATTTATTCTCTCCGCACCACTTAGTTTTAAGCTCTTCGGGAAGAGCGTCTTTTATAGAACTTTTAATCGTTTTATAATAGGTTTTTTAACCGTTTCAGAGGCGGTGGGATTTATTTTATTCCATCTAATTTGACCCTTTCCATCTAATTTGGCTGGAGGGTCTAGCCACTTAACTTTAATTACAAAACTAATAATTAGCATCAAGAATATATTAATTAAACTAGCTGACCCGCCCGGCGTTGCCCGGGTCCGTATTAATAATATTAAACGAACTTGAAATTTGTATGATTTTATCATTAACTCGTTACATGCAGAAATGCATTGTGTGAAATACTTAGCCACTGACTGTGTGAAAAATCGGTTTTAAAAACAACAACTAACATTAAGTTCTAAAAATACTCATTTTGAGCAATGAGAAACGCTGGAGGTAATATGTATCCAACGATTGCGTGATTTTCGTGTTAGAAAGTTGATATTTACCCGTAAAAATCACTGTTAAGTCACGTAACGAATTATTATTTTTACATACAAATCTCAAGTGAAATATTTTGAATTTCAAACTAATTATATCACTCTTAAATCCGACTATACCATGAATGAAATCGATACTCGATGGTACCTAAAAGATTGGTATATAGTATTATTTCAGAGCTATTTAACAAAAGTAAGTGTTATTTTTAATCAAATCTTGCGTAATGTTCACTCTGTGTATAATTTCCTAACCTTAAACTTTTGTACTGTAACCAGAACCTGTCTGTAACCTAACAGCGACTTAACAGTACCCTACCGCAAATTAAATATAACATAAATGTAACCTAGCCTTCACTTTATTGTAACATATCCTTATTCTAACCATAACATAAATGTAATTTAACTTTAACCTAACTTTAACCTAAATGATATAATAGAAAAAAACCATTTTAAAAAATTACTATTTCTTCGTAAAATATGCTTCAGCTGTAATTCATTTCTTTCAATTCGTTTTATTAATACAAAATTCCTGCCTCGTGCTTTTGTTTGAGACATTAAAATTTTAGCGATAAATGCTTTAGTATTGCAAACTTTTTTTTCGGTTTACTTCGTCTCCACCTATATTTTTCTCCATGGCGTACAGCAACTGTGATAAAAAAAAAAAAAAAAAAAAAAACTCATTTAAACTGACAGTTTGCCAGTCTATAAATTTTAAAGGTCTGTCCCACCTTTTTTAATTATTTCTGCGAAATATGCATTTCGCATATGCAACCAATGCTTTTATGCAACCAATCAACCATAAGAAAATGAAAGAGAAAAAAGCGAAAAAAAGGCGATTTTTTATGAGAGTAAGCTTTGGAATTTAATTAATTACTCAGTTAATAAATAGAATTTTGAAATTTTGAGCTTCAGGTGCATCAGGAGAAATATTGGGCTACTCTCATAAAAAGTTTGAGCCTCGTTCGTCAAATAGATTTTGCTAGCCATCGCAGACACACGGACACACACACAGACAGACAGAGCGGTTTGTTATTTTATTAGTATAGATTTTACTTGTGTAATGGAATCGCAAAGATGGGGGAAGGGGCGGCGTTTTATTTCTTAAGAAATTCGTTTGAATATTCTGGTGTCAGTTAATTATTTCATTATTTTACGAACCGAATTCTTCTGCCTCTGAAAGGGTTAAACAATATTCGTACTTTTTACGAAATTTGATATTTTAACTTCGGAAGCAAAATGTTGAAAATTTATAATTATAAACATTTTATAATGACTAATATTTATGAGACAAAAACAAACGAAGATAAACCAATAAACATGCAACACATTTATTATCAAAGATAAGTAAAAAATAATAAATTCTGTTTAAAGGATTTTCAAAATTAAGTTTCAGTAGTAATTTTTTCAGTATAATTTCAGTTTCATTTATTTTCAACCTAGTAAGATTCGCTTTTCTTTCTTTCTTTCTTTCTTTCTTTTTTTTTTTTTTTTTTTTTTTTTTTTTTTTTTTTTTGTAAATGAAATTTTATTTATATTTTTCTTTTATTCATTACTATTTCATCTCTCAAAATAGACAGTGGAGCTTATAAAAATCGATCCACTAGCTCGAATTTGAAATTTTCTTAATGTTTATCAAAAACAGCAACAAAAAATGTTGTGTAGTCACTTTGTATAATTTACGGTCTTATTGGTTTACATCAGGTTTCTCATTCTGTTTTTTTGTAAAGGACTTGAATATGTTGTATACAGCTGCTGTTTTGCCAAGAGTTATTGAATAGGATAATTATGTAATAATTCAACATTTTCTTAACTGTAAAAATTATAAACCCTTTCACATAAGTTGCCAGATAAACCTCTAATTTTAGACCGAAGTTTCAAATTTACACTCGAAATTTAAAAAGAAGAATTTTTACTCGGGATAAAATGTGTCTCATTAAATTAAACGTAAATTACTATTCTATTTTTCTTGTATGAGCTTGAAATTTCTGAATAAAAATAAATACCAAAATGGCAACCGTGCTTTCAGGTAAAGCAAATAAATCGATGATGGATTTTCACACTTAATTTTATTTTGACTTATTTTTTATTTTTAAAAAACATTAAAGGAGGTCTTTCGTAAATATTTTCCAGCTTTAACCACTTCCCAGTTTTGCCAGTATATCGTATGACAAATGTGTTTTTGCCAATTATGATTTTCATGTACGTGGTACACCGATGCCCGGAAAGCGTAATTTTTTTTTCCGAGCACCTTCGTCGTTCCAAGCCCAAGCGCGCACTCTGATTGGTTGTTGCTCTCGGCACTGTTTTCATGTAACTTGGCGATAATCATACTTGGCGTAGCGATAGATGCTTCCGTCGAGGAGTTTGATTTCCTTCCGAACCGAGTACAAAGTAACTTTTCCCGTTTATTAATAAGTAAAGCATTAACCATTTTATAAAATAACACAAGATAATAATATACAAGAGCACAAGACCACGAGGATAAGAATGAAAGAAGAATAAGAATGAGTAGGTTAGGTTTTAGATTTACTCGTTCACTTACGAGCGAAGTATTTTTCGCCAAGTATGGTTATCGCCAATTTACGTGAAAACAGTGCCGAGAGCAACAACCATTCAGAGTGCGAGCTTGGGCTTGGAACGACGAAGGTGCTTGGAAAAAAAAAATTTCGCATGCCCGCATACAGCGTATGATGCCCATAAGGGATACTGGCTTCAGTACTCCAGTCATGATTTACTATTCTCACCAGAAATTTGTAAATTATATATTATTAATTCCGAGCACTCTTGTGATTTAATTAGACAACATTTCTGTTTTAAAATTCAGGTGGTAGAAGAGAAAAAATATTGTGAAAGGCATGAAAAAATAGACATTGTTTGACAGTTTCTTTCAAAAATATCGATCGGTTAAGTACTTAAAGAACTTTTATTAGACAAAAAAATAATGCAAATAAATAAATAAATAATCAGACTGATTAATAATGAATGAATAATTCAGTTATGTAAGCTAATTTTAATGTTTTATAGGATGAACCATCTAGGCCAAAGATAACGATATTAAAATAGAAAAATAAATTACTCTTATGTGAAGGTAATTTACCCCATTTTTACTTTCTGTTATTGTGACTTTGTTTCATTAAAATAAACCACAAACCAAGGTGTAATTATCTTTTGTTGAAAACTCATTTACTTCTCGTTAAAGCCGCCATAAATTTGATTATTCTTGAGTAAGAATTAATATTTTTTAAATATTCTCAAACGACATTAAAAAGTGCAAAACGCTTTATAATATTCTAATTTGTTTTGTGAATGAAAGAAAAAAAGCTAAAACATGTGCAAACATTTTGAAATTAATTAACATTTATTATAATTCAGAATTGAGGACTAGAAATTAAATTGAAACATTAAGGTTGAACAGATGAATAATAAATTACAATACTTAAGCGATAACAAACAACGTATTGTTAAAGTATAATTTATTTATAACGAAATAAACACTGATTAAATTTAATACACAAAATTTTACAACACAGCATTCACTCAGAAACTTAATCTTTTTATATATTCGGAAATTACCACGAGATCGAAGCAAAAATATTGTAAAGAATATACAAGTTAATAAATGAATAATAAATTATAATATTCAAGAGATAACAAAAAAAGTATTGTAAAAGACAAAATCATTTTTACGGAAAGGTACACTGACTATTTGATGTATACAAAGTTTCATAGCACATTATTCTTTCAGAAACATTTTTTATAATAAATTATATGTTAATATAATATTAATGTAATTATTTGAATATCACCTCGATATTTAAGATAAAGTTATTTAAAAAAATTTACAATTGAGATTAATAATAAATTATAATGTTCAAGCGATAACGAATAAATTATTGTAAACGAGAAATTAATTTATATTCAAATAAACATTGATTAAGAATTATACACACAATTTTATAACACACACTTCTTTCAGAATACTTTTTTTTATATAATTTTTCGGACATTATAAGGAGATAAAAAAATAAGTAAAAAGTATATATAATTTAACAGAAGAATTATAGATTATAATATTTAATAGGTATCAATTAAAGAATTGTAAAAGAATAACTCATTTATATCGAAAGAAACACTGATTAACTTTTATACACGAAATTTTACAACACACCATTCTAGCAGAAACCTATTTATTTATTTATTTGATTTTATGATTCTTCGGGTATTACCACAAGGTCGTAGAAAACGTTATATAAAGAATATACAATTCAATAGACAAATAATAATTTGTAATATTCAATCCATAGCAATTAAAATATAGTAAAACACTAATTCATTTATATCGAAATAAACACTAACTTTTATACAGATATATTTATAAAACACCATTCTTACAAAACTTTTTTTTATAATTCGGTTATTACAAGGAGATGGCAGAAAATTTTATAATTTAATGGATGAATAAAAAATTAAAATATTAAAGAGATGACAAATAAACAAATGTAAAAGTGAGATGAAAAGTAAAATTTATTTATATCGAAATAAATATTGATTAAGAATTATACATAAAATCTTAAACACATAATTCGCACAGAAATTGCTTTTTTAAATATAATTACTGGGGGCTTTATCGTGAAAAAGAAGAAAACACACCATTATTATCGAAACTTAATTTTGTTTTTATTGTTTTTCTTTCGGATATTGCTACGACATTGAAGAAAAAAATTTCAATAAACAATTTTATTTTACTTGATAGGTGTAACGAAAAATTAAAAACTAATATTGACATGTTTCGATTCCGTTTTATAAGAACCATAATCATAATAAAAAAACTAATAAACTAATAAAATAATTTTTTTATTGTTATGATTATGGCTCTTATAAGATGGAATTGAAACATGCCAATATTAGTTTTTAATTTTTCGTTACACCTATTAAGTAAAATAAAATTGTTTATTGAAATGTGTATATGTAAATGGCGTATTTCTTAAAATCTTGTGGTTTAAAAATCTAAAAGATTTAATAACTTTTTATCTAAGAAAAGGTTATATAATGAATATACAATTAAATAGATAAATAATAATCAAACATTAAATGCTCAAGTAATGACAAAGTATTGTTAAAGAGTAATTCATTTATATCGAAATAAACACTAATTTTACGTTTTTAAAATCTTGTGGTTTAAAAATCTAAAAAATTTAATAACTTTTTATCTAAGAAAAAGTTATATAATGAATATACAATTAAATAGATAAATAATAATCTAACATTAAATGCTCAAGTAATGACAAAGTATTGTTAAAGAGTAATTCATTTATATCGAAATAAACACTGATTTACAATTATGCACAAAATTTTACATCACACCCCTTTTAGAGATTTTTTTTTAATATAACTAATGGGCATTATCATGATACAGAAGGAAAATTCATATAAAGAAGACATTAAAACCTTTACGTAAAATCATTTACTGCATTTTTTATTTATAATGTTTTGTTTTCATTTAAAGCAAACTACAAACCAAGGTGTTGTTTTCTTTTGTTAAAAAGCTCATTAAAATCTCATTAAAATCTCACTAAAACTGTCTTTATCTTTTAAATGAATCACCAGTCTTTTAAATAGTGAAAATACCTTTTCAATTCATAATAAACTTTTCAGTGAAGAAATGGGATTCAAAACAACTCAAATGATAAAAGTGGTAAGTAATACAATCAACATTTTGAGAAAATCAGCTGGAAATGGTCTAAATATTTATTTGCGTTTACGTTTATGTTAAGGGATTGAGGGTGGTCAGAAATTTCAAAAAATCGATTTTTTAGATTATAATATCTTAAAAATATACTCTGAAATTTTGAAGTCAATCCGACAAATATTTTTCAAGTTATTCGGCAACTAATAAATTGCTTCCGGACGCATTTTCAGAAAGAATCACGTTTTGAGCACCAGCCTTGGCGAGTTGGCGAAAGCGAGAACGTTCAGCTAGCTGCATCTCCAAACGCCAATCGTCGTTTTGTTTTGATTTTAATCCAAGAAATCATTTTAATCTGAAAAAGCTCTTTGTTTTAAATTGTGTTTTAATTATAAACAACGGTGAATAACATTTCCTCATATTATATTCGTTGCTTGATAACATTTACGGAAAAACAAATGAACAATAAGCACGATCTCCTTGCAGAAGGAAGGGTTGCTATTCGCTAGGCGTTTGACGTCACAAACAAGAAAGGGCGCATAGCATCGACTTCATCTCCGCGCCAATCGTTGATCTTTCCATAAGGTGCTCAAAACGTGATTCTTTCTGAAAATGCCTTCCGGACTCCCGAGAACGCTCCAGAGCAGGTAGCTAGCGAAAAGGCTGCGTGCGCGACTCCTGATGTTTTAGAAGATATCAAGCCAGATTATGAAGATCTGAATAATGACAATTTACTTTCAGGATGTGTCGGTGGATTCAGTCAAAATAATAATGAGAGTTTCAATCACCTAGTGTGGAAAATATGCCCAAAAAACCATAAATACAAGTTATACTATCGTACAAATTGCTGCATACATAGCTACTGGTATATTCAATGAAGGTATGCATCATTATTGATTATAACGAATACACTGGGACTTAATTGTAGGCATAATTCTCACCAGTGTGCCAAAAAATGGATGTGCATTTGTGAAGGTGGCAGATAAGCGCGCTAACGATGACACTCGAGAAGGTAGAATGCCACGTAGACAACAGTAAATCGATACAAGCTTCTATAACGGCTGAAGAACTGTTATATGGCTTACGAATAGATGACTCGGTATAAGTAATTAAATAATTCGTATTGCTGTACATAAATCGAGTGTAAAACTTTAAATGCGTTTTTCTCAAAACTGCGTTTTTTGATCTGGTGACCACTGTAACTTGAAAACGGCTCAGTAGATTTCAATGAAATTTATACAGCTTTTGAAAACATAAAAAACTAATGCCTGATCAAAAGATTTATTTGAAAAAGAAACTTCGTTTTTTATAAACAATTAATTGTTAATGTTTTTTCGAAAATCTGTAAATAAGTTTCCTGAGGATGGCGTTTTGTTGATTTTTTTCCAAAAAAAAAAAAAAACCTTTGATCATGCACTAGATTATCTATTACAATAACTAATTATTCTTCTCAGATTGATTTTAGGTGAATCTCCAAGGATTTATGATGGTAACCGCCAGGCACTCCTTATGGATCATGGTCCAACACAAACATCGATAACTTTTTTAATTATTGAGCTATTTTTTTTTTCAAATTTTCGTAAAGTCGAGTCAAAGCACAACGTAATCATGTCATATTATTATTTTTATATAATAAATTGAATTACTGACAAAAAAAAATAATTAAAAATTCTCATTTGTTCATGCCTCTGACTACCCCTAACCCTTTAAACCAGGGCGCGAAATTTCCACTCGCCAGCTCGCCATTGGCGAGTAAATATTTACCGTTGGCGAGTAAGTTTCGTCTTTTAAAATGTTGTGCTTCAAATCAAACTATGCACAGCGATACACGGAAGTATTTCAAAATGAAGCGATGGTATTTATTTTCCAAAAGAACTAAAAATGCTCCGTCGCCTATTCCTTCGTCTTTCCTACGGAGGAATGAAATTACCCTGTCTGTATTTGTCTTCTGTCTTTGACGCGCACGCTCCAATACCGAATTAGAACGCTCTTTACTCCTGGGCGAAGAGATTCAGGTTTCCCAACCAAAGCCCATAAGCGTCACCTAAGCATCACCTAAGCGTCACCAAATATCTCATATTTTTCATAAAAAAGTAAAATATTCTGGATTTAACGGACAGCTCCTTCTAATAATCGTCAATTTAAATTAAATGTGTCATAAATATTTCATTTTCTGCGCTGGTGTGGGGGCTGACGTTGTTATCTGAATGAATGTAAATAGTGGCGAGTAAAAAGTTTAGTTTGGCGAGAACCTTTTAAGCTGAAATTTCATGCCCTGCTTTAAACTATTTTTTTTTTTTTTTGGCTACTTTTCCGCGTTTAATGTGATGTTTGTTTCACTTAATAATGTTGCTATATACTTCTTGAAAATGAACACACAACCTTTGTAGATTTTTATCAATTAAGATTACTATTTTTTTTTTTTTTTTTTTTTTTTTTTTTTTTTTAGTTTGACACATCCAACCTTTATCGTATGAACTATCCAATTGATTAAGGAATTATAAAAATATTTAACTGATAGAAATTAAAATAAGAAAACGAACACAAAAGAACGCTTTTTACTTTAATTCTTTCAAGGGCGGTGATCAGCAGGCATGAACACCTAATCTTGGTTCCACAGAGTACAGACAGAGCCTCAACTCGGCTTGAAAAAAACGCCCTCAGTGGATGACTTAAAAACTAAACCATCGCGTTGGCGATTTTTATCCTCGTGATTTCTGTTTAACTGTAACCATATTCTGGCTTGGCACTTCTTACTGAATGCTGATTTGATTATCTTTGCACATGTGCTTATGCTATTTGATCTTAGATTTCCGCGCTTATATTGATTCGTAATTATTACTGTTATTGTTCTTGAATTTTCAAGTTTAAATTATTAGGTCGTTATGTTAAGAAGAGACACCTGCATTGTTTGCAAGACAAATACGTCAAAGTTATTTCATATTAAAATAATTCTTTCATAAATTTCAAAACAAGAAGCAGCAAGCCGTCGTCGCTGTATTTTTTTTTTCTTTTTTCCTATATCATTTGTCGCCAAGGAAGCGATGTTTCGCCGAATTAGCAACCTCTCTTATGTTATGATCGTAGTTTGAGAGTCATCCGCTCGTATCGCTACTGTCTATGCATAATTCCATGTTAAACAAGTTGCCATTACAGTGTATGAAAGTTGATTCTCTGTTCCGTACTCTGTGCTTGGTTCCAAAACTGTCAAATACCATCAAAAATATTTTAAATAAAATAGGGGAAAAAGCAGGTTTTTATTTATAAGAAATTTGTTTAAAAATTCTAGTTCAAGACAATTATTTCATAACTGTGTGAACAGAATTTTTCAGCTCTTGAAAGGTTTAAAAGATGATCAACTTTCGTATAGCAGTATGTATTATAGAACATGATATTGAAGAATATGGAAAAGAATATACTCAAATATTAAGATCGAATATAATTCAAATATAAAGAAAATAAATAAAAACGCTTTTGTCATAACATTTCCTTTTTAGGTGCGTTCCTAATTATGTAAATGCGTAGCACCTATTGTTGTCGCTCAGTCCGTCCGTCTGTCCGCATATAACAATGCAAAAACTACGCAACCGAATCGTTTGAAATTTAAAATACATAATTATAACATAATTTTGTCGAGTCATTTCAAATGTTATAAAAATCGGATGCATAGATCAATTACAGGGACAATCAAAAGGATTCCGTTACATTACTGTCAATGGGGAATTAAAGTTTCAAATGCATTTTAATCGTTTGAAATTTAAAACATATAATTATTACGCAATTTTGTCGAGTCATTTGAAATATTATGAAAGTCGGATGGATAGATCATTTACAGACACAATCAAAAGTATTCCATTACATTACGGTCAATGGGAAAAAAAGTTTCAAATGCATTTAATGATCTTACACTCATTCGAACATAATAGAATTGGCATGAATCTATGAAATATATACTAAAATATGCATTCTGTACAATCTGTGTTGCAAAGAATTTTTATCATTAAATTACAGGGCCACACAAAATGCTGCTACATAATGCTATACGGGTAAACATTTTTTGGGGCGTGTTTTAATTATATTCAATTATTTCACATTTTATGAATAAGATATACGTTGCTGAGGTGTAATAAAAATTACTTCCTGCATATTTACAGAACCACAAAGATTTCGACTACTATACTGTATCCGAAGTACGCTTTACTATACCAGCAAGATCTGAATATTTTTAAAACTTCATTATCGTACGAACGCACCTCATTTGCTACGTTCACGTGCAATTTCCAACTTGTTTATTTTTGTCGGGGCTCATCTAAGGCTGTGGGGGGACTTGGTTTAAGCATCATTCAGGGGGCCTCTCCTATTTATCAATAAAAAAATTTGTAAATAATGGAAGTCCATACATATTGTATGTATACATTTTGTACTCGGCACTGTTCTCATCTGTTTACAGGATATTCCAAAAAGATGGCTACAATTTTAATGAAAGATGCTAGTTTGATAACAGTGGAAAACATGGTAGATTGATAGACTCGAATATTTCTCTGTAAATTTTTACTTTGTTTATCAACGTACCATGCAAGATGTCAAAAATAGATGGTTCCAAATTGATCATAATTAATGTTTTAAACTTATCACATTACAAAGAAACATTACTAAAGAATTTCTTTTGAAAACAGTGGCATAATAAGTTGTAATAAAATTTTAATCATTAGTTTTCTAATGATATATTTTGTTTTTTGCATGAATGAAGAGAGTATTGGAAACAATGAGGGAGAGGAGAACCACACTCTTTTCCTTAGTGTTTCAAAATGTGCGACTTTCAATCACTTTTGGCTAATTTTAAGCATTTGGTTATCTTTTGTGAAAAATTTGATTACTGTTATTGAGGAACCCTAAAAGGGGGCTTGGAGCAACTGCCCCATATGCCCCTGCTTATGTCGGGCTGTGATTTTAGTATTAATTTTAACTTATTTCTTAATCATTTTTGATTTGTTGCTTGAAACTAATTTTTTTAAATTAACACATAAAATATATTATAATCTGCACTCGCTAATTTCAATAGAGAAAGTCGCATACTAAATCTTTATAGCATCTGTCAGTCACATAAAAACTTTAATTCATTTTTGGATATTAGAGCATAAAGAAACAGGCCAATGTACAGTACAATAAACCGAAAATAAACACATTTCAACTGTGCACTGAAAAAAAACAGACGATTTTATGGAAATATTACTGGTAATCTGGACGCCAGTACTTTTTACTGTTTTTTAACGGAAAAAATTTCCGTAAATTCTGGGGAAAACTCGGAAAAAAACGGAATATTTACGGAAATTTTTCCGTTAAAAAACAATAAATTATACCGGTGTCCAGATTACCAGTAATACTTACGTAAAATCGTCCGTTTTTTTACAGTGTGTTGAAAGTGTTAAAAATTAAAACCGATTGAGACGATGTAAATAACTTTAATTCATTTGCGCGTAACGAAAACTTGAACATTAGCGATAAACAGTGAATATTAAAATTAATTTTAACACAAAAATCAATGTGTTGAGTTATTTAGACAAAGTAGCTAGATATATTTACGATTTCTATAAAAAGATCAGGAACAGAAAAAAAAATCCATTTTTTTTCCCTGCTTAAAAGAATTGAGTTTTTAGAGTTAAAGACTACATGTCTTTATCAGACTTATAACCGAAAATGTTATACATTTTGCTTTCTTTTCCCACCCTTTCAATAAAGTTAATGAAAATTCAAGTCCAATTATCTCAGAATGATATTTTTCATGATTTGTCAACTTTCAAAAAATGTATCGGAAATTCTTTATGAAGTACTGGCATGAAATTTTCAAAATAGTTTTTGTATTATATTTCTAATAATCTCCAGAAATTTTTTATTTTAAGTAAAAATTGTGAAAATAACTAAAAAAAAAGCAAAATTCATTGATGAAAAAATATTTTAAAATTTATTATACATTTTAAATTTCTGTTGACATATAAATAACTCGAAAAGGTAAAAAGCTTATCATATAAAAGATATTAATCTGCATTAATATGAAGTTGGCTGGCAAGTTTATCAAATTCAATAATAACGAAAAGCATTTTTTGCATAGGATCTTGAAACTGTTTAGATTTTGTAGAAATATTTTTTTATACAGTTTATAAATTTAGTTTATTGAAGAATTTCTTTGAAATCGTTAAAAGTTTTGAATATGTCTTGAATATGGCTACTGTAATGAGGTACAATATTATTAGATTAAGATGAATTTGGTATAATGCTAGGATTTCCTGAGGTAGATGAGGAAAGATTGTTCACACTTTGATCAATAGGAATTTGAGACTTTAATATTTGGAAGTAAACAATAAGTTCTTTAAAATTATTTTTTAAGTATAGTTGAAAGTTTTGAAATTATCGGCTATTAGTTGGGTTCCTTTGGTGATCTCGTTATTGCTACTTTTGTTGGTTTTACTATTAGTTTTTTGTTTTCCAGTCTATAAGAATTTTTTGGACAACCTCGGTAGGATGCAGGGTGAGCTAAACCGCAATTGGCACATTTGGAAGTAATTCGTCATTTGTGTTTACATTCAGTGCTTAAATGTAACTCTGCGCATTTCACGCATTTAGCGTCAATCCTGCATACCTTCGAGGAGAACCCAAACCCCTGGCAGCGGTAACATTGTTTGCTAGCGAAAGCTTCAACTTAACTGACAGATATTGAAAAGTCTTAATTTGGAAAATTTCTTCTTCCTTGGTAAGTTTTTAGCTTTATTTTCAAATTACCAATATTGCCTCAAATCACTATTTTTCCGTTTTCATTTTCATTTTCTTTTTCTTCTTCTTTTTTTTTATACCTGAATTTTGTTGAATAAAATACTTATAATTTTTATCGGCAAGTGAATTTATTTGAATCTGATGACCCACAAAATTTTTCTTGTGACTTCAATTGTGGTTCGCGTACCATTGCTCTACAGTATGTGTCACCTCCTTTTTAGGTGCGTTCGTGATTATATAAATACGTAGCCTCTATAGTCGTTGTTCAGTTAGTCCATCTGTCCATCTGTCTGTTCGTCCACATGTTGAACGCAAAAACTACCCAGCCGAATCATTTGAAATTTAAAATATATAATTGTTGCTAAATTTTGTCGCGCCATTTAAAATTTTATGAAAATCAGATGCATAGTTCAATTACAAGGACAATCAAAAATATTGCGTTACGTTATGGTCAATGGGAAGAATAATTTCAAGTGCATTTTTATGATGTTACACTCTTTATAACATAATAAAATTGATATACATCTACAAAATATATACTAAAATATACATTCTGTACAATCTGTATTGCAAATATATTTTTTATTAATTTACAAGACCACAAAAATGCATTCCATTACATAATAGTGTAAGAAGAAACATTGTTTGGGGCGTGCTTTAATTATATTAAACTACTTCACTTTTTATTTGACATACTTTGCTGAGGTTTACTAAAGGTTAATTCCTGTATAATAAAAAGTAAATAATATTTACAGGAACATACAAAAGATTTCGGATATTTATATCCTATCCGAAGTACTGTTATACTATTACACCCAGATCTGAGTATTTTTTAAATTTCGTTATAGTACCAACGCACCTCGTTTGCACTGTTTGACGTGCAATTTCCAACTTGATATACATAACATCATCCTAATTACCTGATCCCAATATGTCGCACCTTTTCGTAAATGCTCTAATGATGATTAAAGTATCATCTAAAGATTGGAGGTTTTTAATGAAAAAAATGCACATAAGAATATTCTGGTATCAAGATATTGTTTCTATTAATTTTGTTTTATTCTGACTAGCTTGCATAAAGAAATGTGCAAATCAGAGTATAATTATCTTCCTTTGAAAGCCCATTTGCATGTCATTAAAAACACCCTTAATTCGATTAAACTTGAAAATTCATTATTATTTTCTTTACGTGCATTAAGGTCTCTGAAATAATGAAAAACGCCTTTTCATCTTCTAAGTGCCTTTGTAAAAGAGAGAAAAAAAGAAAGAAATTTAAAAGGGATAGAAAAACTTTTTTGTACTTGTTATAAATTTTCAAATTTTGTACGTGAAAACATGCAACGAGTGAAACAAATTATAATGATAGGATTCATTAATTTATTAGTAAATTAAAATACTTACGTAATGAATTTTGCTACAGGGATATTTAAGGAATAATTAATAAAAGGAAGGAATTAAGGGAATAATTAATAAAATACTCTAAAAGAAAAATTAAAAGGTAAAAAGAAAAAACTCTCAATAACTTTAATTTTTAACACACCGCTCTTTCGCTAATTTTTAAGTTAATTTTCATGATGCACAGGAAATGAATTGCAGATTGCAAGGCTGAGATCGAAGTTTTTTCCTGTCAATGAAGAAAATTTATCCTCAACGGAACATTACATAGTTTTAAATACATGATTCTATTTTTATATTCCACGTATATATTTTAAAAGTAATATATTTTGTAAACTTCTCTTGAGCGTATTTTTAGAATTCACGCTTTGTCGAACTAATTTGGTTAAGAGCGCAGCTGCCAACTTTTCTGATTTTTTGGCCCAGAAAAAATTTATAGAAATTTTTGCCTTATTTAATCGGCAGATTATGGCTATTTGAAATGGTAAAATTTACTATAAAATTTTACGGGGCCGAAAAAGCGGAAGATGTTGGCAGCTATGGTTAAGAGTGTTAAATGTGTCTTTCGTTAGCCCCTTCGCGACGGAAGCTTTTTACGAAATTATTATATATAAATTATGCGTAACCGATTTAACTGATGTGCATCGGGCCCAAATCTCTGAGGGAGAAGATCATGAAAGTGGACCTGCCAGACCTATCCCTTTCGGAGTTGACGGCCGCAAGAGGGAACCAATTCCATGCTGACCTCCCGCTGCGATCGCTGCCTGGTCAAACGGCGGTACCCCAAGTCTCCTCCGACCTAGGAATTGGCACACCACTGCTCCAGCTGCAGCGGATGCAGCGGCTGAGTTTTCTGGCGGGAGAGAATCACCCAAGAACCGGCCAAAGCCTGTCACGACAGAAAATATCTGAGTCGCTGCATAACATTGCCGCCAGTCCTGTCGACACTAGAAAATTCCTACGTCTTGCTCCACAAGGCACGCACTATCAACTCAGGTTACCTCTCAGTCAAAGTTGGTGGTCGAGGTCCTATCACATAGCTATCCTTTGCTGACAGTCACAGCGCAGACCACACGAGACAAACTCCTTGTACCTCCAAGAGAAACGTCGACGAGTCCCCATGGTCCGCCACTGAGATTGCACTGTGGTTGTCTCTTGCTTCCGTCTTACGATAATCGTAGACCAGGGAACTACGCAGAGCAGGCAGCCTTTAGACGACCGTTACCCGTGGCACCGGACCAATAGATTGAGTGCCTAGTCCAAACAACCAGTCATACTTGGAGGTTGTGATTCGTCCCCAACAGGCTCGAGGCAAACATCGTGTAGTACGAGCGAAGCCGGGCTCTCGGTCACCTGATGGCAGCATATCAAATAAGCAAATATTTTTCGAAATCTGGGCGGGTGGCGATCGTGGTTTGGGGAAAACTCGTAAATAATCCTCTTAATTTCTTTAACCCCTTCGCGACGGGAGCTTTTTACGAAATTTTTAATGTTCTGTCTCCGGTTTTTAAAAACATATATTAGTGCCTTATTAAATCGAGAAAACGCTAAGATTAAATAAAACAGATTTTAGAGATTTTTCACTGGTGGGGATAAACAAGAATTCTTAAGCCTTTTTGCGGTACGTATACGTGTCGCTCGTCCCCAAAGGGTTAAAGAAATTGCAGTCAAAATAAAGAATACTGCCCAGTTAAACTGAAGGCATTGAGCTCACAGGCTACAAATACTAATTGTACATTAAAGCCTTATATTTTCAAGGGTTAATTCCGTTCGAAAAAAAAATTAAGAAGGGGAAACAGCTCTCCCCTTTCCTCTTTTTTTATACTTAATCATTGAACCTCCTATACTATCAAAGACATGCTTTATCATATAAAAAATCTATATCCAAAATTCAGAGCAAATTAGATAATTCTTAATAAAAACCCATTTAGCATTTATATAATTAAAAAGGAGTTATCCCCTTCTTTTATACTTAACCATTAAACTTCCAAAACTATTCAGAGATTTGAACGAAATCTGAAAATTCTGCTTGAAAAACCTATTTATATAAATTAAGAGGGGGGGGGAGGCATTAGAACCCCTGTTGCCCCTATTTATACTTATTCAATGAACACCTAATAGCAGTCACGGAATCGCCTCATCAGAATGATCCTAATCTAAATTTTGAACGAAAACTTAATTCTGCATGAAAATCCCATTTATATCAACTAACGGGGGGGGGGGGCATTAGAACCCCTGTTCCCCCTATTTATACTTATTCAATGAACACCTAATAACAGCCACGGAATCGCCTCATCAGAATGATCCTAATCTAAATTTTGAACAAAAACTTAATTCTGCATGAAAATCCCATTTATATCAACTAACGGGGGGGGGGCATTAGAACCCCTGTTCCCCCTATTTATACTTATTTAATGAACACCTAATAACAGTCACGGAATCGCCTCATCAGAATGATCCTAATCTAAATTTTGAACGAAAACTTAATTCTGCATGAAAATCCCATTTATATCAACTAACGGGGGGGGATTAGAACCCCTGTTCCCCCTATTTATATTTATTCAATAAACACCTAATAACAGTCACGGAATCGCCTCATCAGAATGATCCTAATCTAAATTTTGAAAACTTAATTCTGCATGAAAATCCCATTTATATCAACTAACGGGGGGCATGAGCCCCCCGTTCCCCCTCTTATACATATCGAATGAACTTCAAAAACTAATCAGGGAAGCGCCTTGTCAGGATATACCTACATACAAAATTTTAAGAGGATCGGATATTTTTATCATGAGTTATCGCGTTACGCACATACGAAAGAACATACAGAACGGGCGGACACATAAGCTCTCAGGCTATGATAGCCTGTGAGCTAAAAAGTGATAGGTAGAATGAACGATTTCATATTCAAGCAATTACAGTAAAAAAAAGACACTTTTTTTTATTCGCTATATAACCGTAATTTAAAAATGTAAATAATTTGCAATAAAATTTTGTGGTATAATAAAGCGTAATATTTACCACCCATAGTTACATATATTGTCTTTATTTTGCCTTTTAGATCTATTTTTCGAGAAATTTGTTTTAAAATTTCATTTTTATGTTTTCAATTTCAATGATCAACATAAAGATTCGATCTACATTTTAACATAGAAATGTTAATCATATTCTGGATTTCTTAACATGCGATTCCTTTTAAAATATATTGATGTAATACGAAATTCAATGTATAAAATCAGTATTTTTTTTTTCGGTTACGCTTATTCCTTTCTTGAAAAGTATCTAGGTAGTAAGAATTTATTGTTCTAAATTCATCCTAGAGGAATAATAAGCTGTGTTTGGAAACTTATTTGCATCTATTTAGTCTCTCAAATCACTCTCGCACCTACTTCGCATTATCTACTGTATTTGCATTTTATATCTCCGCCCCTTTCATTTCGCAATTTCTTGTACTACAATCACCTTTTCATCTTCTAATTGCAGTAAGATGTTTTTCCCAACAGGCAAAACAAGATAATTGAATTTTTTCCGAGCGTACCTGATTTGCATTTTACTAAATTGATTTTTCATTACATGCTGTAATATTATAGAGAAATAGGAGTTACTGTAAATAGTTTAGAAAACATGAAACATCATGATCATCTATGTATCTACAATAAAGAATAGAAAAATACGATATTCATTTTGTAGATCAAATATTAAAGAATTTCTATTTTTTCAACTTTTCTTCATTTAGCATATATTTGAAAATTTTCCCTGTATTTTAAGGAAAACAAATTTCAGGCTAATTTGGTGCAAGTTTTTTAACTCTTTCCATTATAGTTGAAAAGTGTTTCAGAATTCAGTTTGCCTGTCTAACGTTTTCCTGTGCCCTAACTCGTGAAAATATAACTAGATTGCCATAAAATTTATACATGTGAATGAGTTTACTATGCATGTTCAGTATTGAAAATAATATATACATACGAGCTAACCTCCGGCTTTTTGAAAATAAAAAAATTGTCTTTCCAACCAGAAATTTATTTAATTATCGAAATTAAATAAATTTCAAACGATTATCTCTTTTAATAGCAGAATCAAATTTTCTGGTTCGAAATATGTTTTCTTCATTTGAAAAAAGCCGTAGGTTGGCAACTATGTATATAGCCATATCCATAAGAACTTGTTATGTCTGTCACATTTTATGATTTTTGTTTGCCAGTATTTTAGAACGAAAAATATCACTTCTTTTATCAGAGATATCTCATCAATTGAACAAATTGAAGCAAACTTTTCAAAAATAACGGTGGTCAACAAACATAACGATTTTCAGTTGTATGACAGACATGAAAAATTGTCATGGAATGAGCCATATGTAATTTTTGCAGAATATTTACAGGCATTTCTAAAAAAAATCCTGTTACACCCAATGTAATTTCATCATACAAAATGCGAGAGGAAATTTCGCCCCATCTGCTTATAATTCGAGTTCAGTTCAATTTATTTTAATTGAATCTACACTGTTAGTTAGGTAATGTTTCAGGTAAGATTTCACTATAAAACATATCGTTCTACGTAGATTGCTTATAGAAATACAACGGAAAGTTCTTTTACTTTAAAACTGAAGGTTACCATTTATTACTTTTATTATTATGCATAAAAGAATTCGTACGACTATATACCTCAAAAAAAAAAAAAAAAAAAAAAAACGTTAGTTTTTTTATCTTTTTTTAGAAAAGAAAAAAAGTGGAAAACATTTCAAACATATATAGAACTAAATATATAGATATTTTTATAGAACTAAAATGTTAGTTTTTATAGAACTAAATTGTCCGATTTAAAGTTGAAAAAAGGAATTTCGTAAAATAGACTTATGAATAAAGAGGGGGAGGAATATAGTGTACAGCCTACCATTCTCAAAAAAAGTAACTGAGAAAATTGCCACAAGATTGCGGCTGAGTTTTTTTATATCACATCGAAAGTTTCTGATTAAAGTCGAATCAAACTTTAAACATTAAGTTTTCAATACAGTCCTCGTATTTTAGCGACTTATTCATGAAAAGTGTTTATCATAAATATGGTAAAAATTTCTTTTTCTTTTTCTCTTTCTTTTTCTGTTTTTTTTTTTTTTTTTTTTTTTTTTTTTTTTTTTTTTTGGTAAAAGTTCGCCTTGGTATTATAAACTTTTTCACTGGCGCTGACTGTAGGGTTTTCTTTCAGATTGTCACAACAGGCCGGAAACATAGGGCCACACAACCGCAAAAGAAAACTTCCAGTAAAAAAAGAAATATCTGTTTTCGGCTTTAATTATGATAGAAAATTTACATTAGACAGCGATTAAAAAAGGAGAAAACATTTATTTAAGTTTACTTCTGGAAAATTACACCAGGCGGAAAGCATAGATGCGAAGATCTGTTAATTATACCGGACTCAGCAATAAGAAAACCATACTTAAAACCGAAAAATGTATACAAGGAAAAGAGTTTACTTTCTATAAGCTATCTGTTAATTTTGTTTTAAAATTTTTTATAAAATAAAATTTACGGTTGAAAAATATTTGTCTTGGACATTCTCAGGAATAATTAAGAAATGTTGGCATTTACGGGAATAATCCTCCATTATAATCATGTGTCAAATTCTCTTAATTCATAATTCCATGGTTCCTAACGCTTAAGAAAATTAATCAATGTCAGGCCTCGTATGGGTACTGTTATTTGGGGAGTCCACTTCCACCATTTTGGATTTTGTCTTGAATCATACTGAAATGACTAAACTAAACTTTATACCAATTGTCTATACACATATATTTCGTACCATGTACAAAATTTATGTGTATAAATTAACATCTGTTAACTAAATTTATTAACATCTACTAACATGGTACTATACCGAATAGTAGAAGAAAGTTAACTTTAAGAAACTATAAAATGCACTTTTTTTTCGTTACAGAATTATAAGGAAAAAAGAAATGTTAAAATGGAAATACAACTCTCATGTAACAGGCACATTCGGGGGGCGGGAAGAAAAGGTCTCTCTTAACCCATTCCGGCACGGGCAGAGTCTGTACTAAAATGAGAAATTATCAACTGACACCGGAATTCACAAACGAATTTTTTAAATACAGTAGAGCATCGTTTATACGACGCCGAAGGGACTACCGAAAAACATCGTATAAACGATAACGACGTACAATCGATTTTCACTTCCAAAACTAGAATTAATTTTGTTTTCACTTAATTTTAATGTTTAACGTGATGATTTGCATGAATTTGTAAATTAAACAAACTAAAGTAAACAAATAACCAAAAAACGGGGGGGGGGAATTAAAAAGCAATTTAAATATGCGTACCTTTATTTATGTTTCACCGAAAGGTTCCTTATTTACAGTACATCATTCTCTTTCCATTTAAAGTCAAAGATCAAAAACCCCGCGTGGCTAATTAAAAGTGGCCAATTCTGATAACAGTTAGAAGGATAGTCTATTTGCAACTTAAAACAGGTCGGGAAAGCTGACCATCCTCGAAAAAAGAATCACCCTCCCCCCCCCCCCAGTGTAATCTGTTACACGTATCCTGATTTTTCAGACTAATCAAACACCAGCCCACATTTTTATAATGTGGAGTGCATTTAAACACGCTCTTTGGTGTCATTCATAGCTGCCAACTTCCGCTCGTTCGTAAAATGCACAAGAAAATTAAACAAAAATAAACCTATACAAAATCGAAAAATCGACGTATAAATGATTTTGGGCGTCGTATAAAAGATATATTTTTACATTAAAATGAATAAGAATGAATCGGGACCACAATAAAACGTCGTATAAATCTAAACGTCGTATAAGTGATCGTCGTATAAACGATGCTTTACTGTATTTTAAATTCCTTAATTTAAGCTTTTATTGTAAAAGCGAAATTTTACTAAAATATTACTGGTGCCGTTTGCGAGTTTGGAATTAAAATTAGGTATCCCAGACCGGGGACAGTGTACCGGAATGGGTTAACCCCTTGCGGCCCGGTGGTATACCTATGAAACCACGTAATTTTAATTCCCAAACGCCACATTGGCACCGGAATTTTGGTAAAAAAAAAATTGCTCTTTGTTTAATTCGTGAAATATAGCCCTTTTTTTCTATTTACAAATAAAGTTGTTTTCAAATTCTGGTGTAGGTCATTAATTTCAAAACTTAAGCAAGGAATTTGCTTTGCGCCGCAAAGGGATAAAACTAAAAAAGAAGAATTTTGGTAACTTTTGGCAATTTTTTATCATTTATAATCTGTTATTAAAAAATGTATATCTAACCCCTGGGTACCGAGCATGCCCCTACTTCCGTCAGGTCCTACATATAACTGAATTTTAAAAATGTAAAAAAAAAAGTACGATAAAATGTTTGTGGTACAATAAAACGTAATAGTTAGAACCTATAATTGCATATTCTGTCTTTATTTTGCATTTTACATCTATTTTTCGAGAAATTTGTTATAGAATTTCATTTTCAAGCTTTCATTTTAAGTCATGAGCATAAAAAATCAAAATATCACAAGAAAATACATTTTAACATCGGAACATTAATCATATATTAGAGATCTAAATATGCAATTCCTTTTTTAAAATATTGATGGAATACGAAATTCAATTTACAAAATCAGTATTTTTTTTTTCGGTTACGCTTATTTCTTTCCTGAAAGATAACTCGGTAGTAGGAATTTATTATTCCACATTCATCCTAGAGGAATAATAAACTGTGTTTGAAATCTTATTTGCATCAAAGCATTTTCTCAAAGCATTCTAGCACCTACTTTGCATTATCTACTGTATTTGTATTTTATATCCCCGCCCGTTTTATTCCACAATTTCTTGTGCTACAATCGCCTTTTGATCTTCTAATTACAGTAAGACGTTTTTCCCAACAGGCAAAACAGGATAATTGAATTTTTCCCAAGCGTACCTGATTTGCATTTAAGTAAATTGATTTTTCATTAGAAGCTATAATATTACAGAGGAACATGAGTTACTGTAAATATTTTTGGAAGCATGAAACATCAAAATTATATATGTATCTGCAATAAAAAAAATACGATATTGATTTTGTCGATTAAATATTAAAGAATTTATACTTTTTGAAATTTTCACTTAATATAATTTTAGTATATTGTCTCTGAATTTTATGAAGAATTAATTTCTGCCAATTTGTGAAACTTTTTTAACATTTTCCAATTTATTTGAAAAGTCTTTTAGAACTCGGCTTCTCTGAGTATTGTCTTCCCATTCTCAAACTCGTGAAAATATTGTCAGAATCCTATGAAGTTTGCATATATAATTGGGATTTACTATGGCATGTTTTGTATTGAAAATGATACATGCAGCTTTTACAGCGAATTTAAAAACATTTCTCAAAGAATTCAATTGCACCTGATTTAAATCCGTCACAGTTTTAACACCATAACAAATTCATGCATTTTTTCTTTTTTTTCCACAATAAATTAAAATTATGGACTAATTTCCGAAGCGAAATATTTGCTTTGCATAATCAAAAATTACCCGTCAGTTGACAAAACAAAACTTACAGTTCAAATTTTTTGGCACCCAAAAACTTTTATTAACAAAACAAGAAAACTCTTCTTGTCCGAAAGGCGTTCGGGCAAAACTGTTAACACCTTGAGTGGCGGTGGGATATATTTTATCCCACATGATTAATAAAGATTTGTACCAGATTAAATTTTACTTTTCTATGTTTCATAGGATAAAAAAAAATATGGCTGTGAAACTCCTTTTTCTTATTTTGAAATAATTTTTCCCCTAATTTCCGGTGGGATTTCAGAATTACACAAACGAAAGTGCTTGCCCTCAAAAAGTTAGAGGATTAACGAGAGATAATATTATAAAACTTAAAATAGTGGATAATCCGGAAAATTCAGCGGCATGCTTTTGCTGCGATAATGTTAAAATGATTAAATGTCACCCGAAGATATAAATAGATTTATTACAAAATGTATAAAAGTTTTTGTACACCTGCACTATCAAAACAAATTTCCTACGAAAATTCTCGGTGAAAATGCGGCTCTTATAGAAAAAAACTTCTGATCAAAAGACTTCATATAATTTAGGTGGACCCTTTCTACCTTTTGACTTTTTTGTTGACTTATAATGAAATGACTAAAATAAACTTTATGTCAATTGTCTACAGACGTAGAATTCTTACCATGTACTATTAAACATCTATTAACATCGTACTATATAGGATAACAGAAGAAAGATAACTTTAATCCGTTCCGGACGATGGTTGCATATATGCACCCTGAAAAAGAGGATATTCTTTTTTCTCTCCAGTAAAAAAGTAAAGTTATACTTGTTCTGTTTAATCAATGCAATTTCGTGATTTCTTAAGTAAAACTAACTTTTTAAAAGAAAGTGGGGACAACTGAATAAAATTTGTGTAAAAGGCGCCGGTCCCGAACGGGATATGAAACTATAGAAAAAACTTTTTTTTTTCGATATAGGAATATTAGGAAAAAAGTGAACCGTTAAAATGTAAATAAGCAATCTGTCATGTAAACTGGCACCTTCAGGGAAAACATTAGGTACGGAAACAGATGGGCGGAGAGAAGATGACACTCTGGGATTTAAAAAAGAATTTTGGTCATTTTTGGAAATTTTTTATAATTTATAATCTTTTAACACAAAATGTATAGCTTCCATCGGGGCCCCCTTCGCATTAGGACCAAAAGCAGCTTCACCGCATGGCCCTCCGTCAGTCAGGACTTACATGCAAACGAAATTTTAAAATGTAAAAAGTTTACAATAAAACTTTTGTGGAATTATGAAGTGTATTAGTTGGTACTTATGGTTACATATTCTGTCTTTATTTTTCAATTTACGTTTATTTTTCGAAGTATTTGATCAAAATTTCATTTTTATGTTTTCAATTTCTGTGATCAGCATAAAGAATCAAAACATCACACGAAACTAAATTTTAACATAGAATCATTAATCATATTCTAGATTTCTAAATATGCGATTCCTTTTTTAAAGTATAGATGGAATACGAAATTCAATTTACAAAATCAGTATTTTTTTTTTTTTTTTTGGTTACGCTTACTTTATTCTCAAAAGATAACTCGGTAGAAAGTGTTTATTTTTCCACATTCATCCTAGAGGAATAATAAACTGTGTTTGAAATCTTATTTGCATCTATTTAGTGTCTCAAAGCATTCTAAGCACCTACTTCGCATTATCTACTGTATTTGTATTTTATATCTCCGCCCCTTTCATTTCACAATCTCTCGTACTACAATCGCCTTTTGATCTTCTAATTACAGTAAGACGTTTTTCCCAACAGGCAAAACAAGATAATTGAATTTTTCCGGTGCGTACCTGATTTGCATTTTAGTAAATTGATTTTTCATTGGATGCTGTAATAATATAGAGAAACAGGAGTTACTGCAAATAGTTTTGGAAATATGAAGCATCAAGATCATCTATGTATCTGCAATAAAGAGGGGAAAATACGATATTGATTTCGTCGATCAAACATTAATGGCTTTCTATTTTTCCAAGTTTTCATTTAGTACAATTTTGAAATATTTTTTCTGAATTTTAAGATAAATTAATTTCTGGCTTATTTTCGTATGTTCTTTATCACTTTTGAATATAGTTGAAGACTGTTTTAGAATTCGGTTTGGCTGGTTAGTATCTGTGCTCTAACTCGTGAAAATATAGTCAGATTCCGATGAAATTTATATACATTATTGAGGTTTACTATGGCATGTTTCGTACTAAAAAAAATTCATGCAACTTTTACGGCTCATTTACAGGCATTTCTGAAAAGAATTCTGTTACATCTAATTTAATTCCGTCATATGAAATACAATTGAAAATTTTATTCCGTCTGCATATAATTCGAATTCTGCGGAATCTATTGTTATGAAATTTGCATTATTAGTTAAATAATGTTTCAGGGAAGGTTTTAATATAAAACATATGGTTCTATGTAGATTAGTTGTAGAATTACGATGGAAATATTCAATATTTTGGAGGGAAATGCTAACACTGATTTACGTTTTAGCGAACACTATCGTTGATGAAAGAATTCAAATGACTATCCATCTCTAAAAACAAAATAAAATATTTGGAATAGTTTTATTAAAATAGAAGAAAGAAAGAAGAAAAAGAAAAGAATATAGTTTTAACCCCTTAACAGTTTCGTGTTTTTATCATTATTATTTATTTCTAATTTTTTTAAACAATAAATTAAAATTAGGGACTAAACTCCACAGTGCAATATTTGATTTGCATAACTAAAAATTCTCCGATAGCTGATAAAGCCTAACTTATAGTTAAAAATTTTTGGCGTCCAAAAACTTCTATTAACAAAGCAAGCAAACTCTTCTTGTCCGAGCTGCTTTCGGGCAAAATTGTTAATCTCTTGAGTAGCGGTGGTATTATACTTCATACCACTTATGATTAATGAAAATTCGCACCAGATTAAACTTTATTAAATTTTACTTTTCTATGTTTCGTGGGGGAAAAATGGATCGCGAAATTTCTTTTCCTTATTTAGAAATAAATTTCCCCCATATTTCCGGTAGGAGAAAGACAGAATTACACAAATACAATTGCATGCCCCTCAAAGGGTTAAGGGGTTAACGATTGATAATATTATAAAATTAAAATATTGGGTCATCCGGGAAATTCTGGGATATGCTTTTGAAACGAATATGTTAAAATGATTGAATGACACCGGAAGTTATAAACAGATTTATTACAAAATATGTAAAAGTTTTTTGTATGCGTACACTATCAAAAAGATTTTTTGACAAAATTTCCTGTGAAAATGTTGCATTTGTGGACTCAAACTCTATCAAATAACCGCAGATTTTTCTCGATGACCTAATATTTAATTTAACCCTTTCAGGAGCAATGTGTTCTATTCGGAAAACAAAAAAATTTAAAATTGATAACATTAACAAACAATTATAATCCTTCATCACTTATTAAATTTTGATGATTTTTTTATGGATAACAAAAAAACATAAGAAGAATTTCAAGTTCCTAGCCTTTATCAAATTCAAATTTTTACTGTCTACACACGGGAAAATACATCCACATTTATAATTTTCTCTCGCTTTTGTTGTTAAAAGTCATACATTGATAACTCAAACACTTTGATAAATCTGAATTTGAAGGATCTGCGATCCATATAAGTGGGTCACATTAATTTTCCATCAAATATCATTATCGTTAGAATAATAATATCTTCATTCTCAAAAAAAAAAAAAAAAAAAAAAAAACATTATCGTTTTAAAAGTTTTTTTTTGCGTATGTTTATGTGCGTGTGTGAGGGGGGGGGGGCTTTCCTTTAAAAAAGTTTTGAAAGAACAAAAAATGCGCATGATAGTTTAACCATCTTTACCAGGGATATTTTTGATAAGCTTTTGGTGTGCGTCGTGCTATTTTTTTTTAATTTGATTAATTTTTTTTTTAATTTGATTATTATTTTTTTTATTTGATTAATTTTTTTAATTTGATTGATTTTTTTTTTGGTTTTATTAATATTTTATTCGAAATTTCATCATTTCAATAGAGATTTATTATTTTTTTAATATAAAATGTGGCAAAAATTCACAAAAATTCTGATAAACTTGCTTGAAAGTATTTGAAGCTCATCGTATTTAAAATGTGCAAATGATAATACAGGCAAAAAATTTCAATTTAAATATATGATGTTTATCGACATATTTATTTTAAGTTTCTATGTAATAGGTCTAAATATCAATTAAACACTTTCTAAATGAATAAAATGACAAAAAAAAAAAAAAAAAAAAAAAAAAAATCTTTAGCAAAAATTACGTCATATTTAAAACAAATACATTTAAAATTTCTTATTTAAATATTTTTTTAATAGCATCGTTGTAAAATTTTAGGACACAGCCAGTTTGCCTGCCATTTTACACAAGCTGTTTTTTAAATGTTTTTGTGGATTTTATTTAATTAATCACGAAAACAGTTGTTGGCTAACTCGACAGCAACTGATTCAGCCCTCAATTCACTTAGTGAAAGAAAAACGAAAATAAATTGATTGCAAGATATTACTACTTGTCTTTTAATAGTATTTCAATCTTCCATCGTAGTTTAGGTGAATGAGTTTTAGAAACGAATTTTTTGAGTTAAACATGAGCAGCCAAGTCTCCGGCTTTTGCTATACCTTTATTTGAATAAAGAATTTGTTCTTTTATTTAATTGGAACATTTGATTGATTTAAAAGAACCAGATTCTCTCTAAGATAATAGTGATGTGCATAACGCCGGAAACTTGGCAACTCTGGATGACACTAAAAGCGGTAGAGATTTCCTTCAAGTTTTATAAAAAAGATGCATATCAAAATTTTATTTTAAAATATTTAAACTATCTTTTTAACTGACTTTTGGCGTGATACACATATTTAACTCTTTTAAAGACAATTCTGGTTCGATGATTCGAAATCGAATGATTCATATGTCGTAGCAGTCAAAGTGACTGCTCTCGGTGCTTCTAATGTTAAACTTTTGATTACAGGGTTGGGACATATGTCGTTAGAGAAGCTATTACTTTGTTTTATTCGCATCATTAAAAAAATACTTTCTGCTTTACACTTATAACAGAAAACACTGAAGAGAATTCTAGAACAAAGAAATATTTTGTAATTTGTTTTCGCAAGTGAATATAAAAATAGTCATTAGTTCTATCCTGTAATCAAAAGGTTGAACGTACTTTGAATTTTGATGGTAAAAAATCTACAAGAGTGAATCCGATAAAAAATATATTAAAACTGACACCATAAATTCTAACAAAGAAATAATATATATATAAATCTAGATCATATGAATTTCTACACGCACTGCAATACGTAAAAAATCAAGGCAATCGTTTGCTCGTAAGCGATCGATATTTCTCTGATAGTTAGGAACACCATTGGCTGTACTTGAATATCGACCATTGCGCAATTTATTAATTGTTATGGTTGTAATACGATGAAAATTTGAAAATTATATCAAAATTTGGCATTGTCGGAACGAAGATTTTTAATATTTGCGTTAACATATACAGGGTGTCCCCTCTCAACGGTGGCCAATGGCTAATTTCTAAACCGTTGGTCAAAGACATATAGTTCCAATTGCAAAAATGCTTTAAAAAAGGTAAAGAATTATTTGTTAAGCGATTTAGGTCAAAAATATGTTTTACTAAGAAATTACGAAAATTAAATTTTTATACGGTCCCCCGGTCCTATAAGTGATATTTAGAAAATTTTTACCACTACTCTAACAAGTAAGACAAAAAAAGTCCCATTCCTCTGCGATCAAAATTGACCGAGTTATAGCTGTTCAAAGTTGAAGCATATTTTTTGCTGCAAAATAGGGGTCAGTCACAAATTTACTGGAAATAAAAATAAACATCAGATAGAAAATTTAACTTTAAACATTGAAAGTAAAATTTTTTTTTACAATGTTGTTTCGGAATTTTTGTTGACATTTACATGTTAAAGTAAAATATGCAATTTGTGCTAAAAATATAAGTAAAAAAATAACAGAAATTTTGTTAAATTAAACTATGAAAAGCAACAGTCACAAATCGTTACAAAATGATACATATTTGAAGCTCTATTAGATTACTCAACCTAATAGAATTTGATGTAGTCCTATAAAATAAATAAATGGAACGCACCTAAAATCGTATTAATATTATATTGTCATCGGGTTTAAATAAGTATGGGAATTGAACCTCAATCAGATATTTGGAAGTGAGTTAAAATTTGAATATAAGTTTTGAACTAGGAAAATTTACATACGAAAACTATGAATAAAATAAAAGCTTATCAAAATAACATATCTTTTTAAAATAAAATCACGAAAAGAATCAACTTTATTTGCTTACAAAATAAAAAATACGTAAAATTACAATTGAGGATATGAATTTCAAAACTCGACTTCTCGCTTTTTGATTTCTCTATCAGTCTATTCAAACCTCCACTATTGTAACAATGCAATCTAAAAATTTATAATGAAAACCAATAGATGCATTTAAAGTTTTTTCGCTATTTCCCAAAATTTGATTTTTTCGATAAAGAGAATTTTGAAATTCATGTCTTCAGTTATTTTAATAACCAATCTAGAAGTTAATTAATTATAATTAACACTACCGTAAAACTTATACGGTGACAGCGCCTTCAGTTAAATCGCTCATTTAAAACATTTTGTAATTGGAACTATATGTCTGTGACAAATAGTTTAGGAAGTAGCCTTTGAACAGCGTTGGAAATCAACTCCCTTTATAATACTTTAAGCACTTAGTGTACGTTCCCTTAAAGCTCCGTCGAACTCATCCGTTTTCAGCTATAGAAAAGTGGTTTAAGTCATGAAATTTAAAGTTTCATAACTCGGTCAATTTTAATGTTACATGAATGGGACCTTTTCTGTATTACTTGCTAGAGTGTTGAAAAAATTTTACTAAATATAACTTATAGGACCGGGGGACCGTATAAAAATTTAATTTTCGTAATTTTCTAGTAAAACATTTTTTTGACCAAAATCGCTTAAAAAACAATTCTTTGCCTTTTTTAAAACATTTTTGCAATTGGAACTATATGTCTATGACCAACGGTTTAGAAATTAGCCATTGGCCACCGTTGAGAGGGGACACCCTGTATATCATTTACAGATATTTAATTAAAGAAGTTATACAAGTTTTAATATCCTTTTTTTTCGTATATACAGTGAGCAAAAAATGTATTTGCACACCAGGTAAATTTGTTGTATCAGATGTATAAATAAATAAAAAGCAACTAAGAATTAAAAATACCAACGCTTTTACAAAACAAATAAACATATTTAATATCTGACTTAATAATTATATTTAAAATATTAAAACATAAAAAGTAACATTTGTACTGCCAAAAAAAAAAAAAAAAAAAAAAAAAAAAATAATAATAATATTTGCACACTAGCAATAAAAACAGAACTAGAGGAACAGTGCTAATATTTAGTATGCATGCCCTTTGCTTCAATTACAGCTTGTCTGGGCATTTATTCTTTTAATTTGTGACATGTTTCACTGCTGATTTGTAGCCATTATTCCCTAAGAGCTTGCTTAAGTTCTGATTTATTAGAAATTTTCTTTTTCCTTATTTTCACATCCAAAATATGCCATAAATTTTCATTCGGATTGAGGTCTGGTGATTGTGGTGGCGTTTTTAATTGATTTTTTACATTATAAAACAACCATAACCTCATAATATATGAAGTGTGTTTCAGATCGTTATCCTGTTGGAAATATAATATGAATTAGGAATTCCTAATTTCAGAACACTATTAGATAAATGATCTCGCAATGTATTAATATATTCTTTAGCATTCATATTGCTCTCAATAAAGGTCATTTCGCCAACTCTATTAAAAGACATGCATCCCCAAATCATTACATGACCACTGCAATGTTTTACAGTTAATTTCAAGTTTTTAATTTGAAGAGAAGTATTTCGCTTTCGCCATACAGTTTTTTTTTACCATCTGAGCCAAAAATATTGAACTTGCTTTCATCGAAAAAAATAAGTTTTCCAAAACTCTAGCGGTTTGCTGACATAAGTTTTTGCAAATTCAAGTCTTTTCACCCTACTTGTTTCACTAATGAATGTTTTTTTTTTCGAGGGGCTCTTCCTCGAATAATTGCATCATGAAGAATATTTCAGTTGATTGTGGTGTAACTATTGTTCCCGACGTTGAAACGACATCAACAGCCAATTCTCTAGCACTTATAAAAGGGTTTTTTGAAGATTCATTTATGATGGCTCTCTTTTGCCTGGTATTTAGCTTTCTTGGACGCCCAGTTCGCGGCTCATTTATTGTCGAACCAGTTTCTTTTTTTCTTCTTAATTACATAACGAACACTAGAAAATTTTAGATTTAATTTTTTACCTATTCTTCGATAACTTAATCCAGAATTGTTAAAAAATATAATCTTCTCACGGGTAGCAACAGACAGTTCACACGTTTTCGTCGCCATTAGAACAAAAAACTCCCCATAATCCCTGCTACAGGTAATATATTATGTAACTTTAAAGTGTGGGGCTAATGTACTGCGGGACTGATATGCTAAACATTTGCATAATGTTCACATTTAACCCCTTGAAGGGCGGTGATGCCGCCACGGCATCACCTAATTTTAATTCATCAATGTCACATTGGCACCCGAATTTTTTAAAGAGAATTTCACTTTTATTAAATGAGCAAAAATACACTTTTACTAGTTTGCAAATAAATTTTCTTCTGAATACTGGTGTCAATGAATTACTTCAACATTTTGTGAAGACATGTACCTTGCCCCTGAAAGGGTTAATGCCTTTTTTAACAGTCAGTGCTTCGTGTGCAAATACTTTTTAGGTATGAGAAAATATAATTTATTTTTTAAAATGTGTAATATTACTATTTACTGAAAATGGGTAGTTATTTTCATTTTCTTCTTATTTAAATATATGAATAATTAAAAGAATGGTGCCTAATTTGCTTTCTATGGTTACTTATGCAAAAAATCATCTGAGTGCAAATACTTTTTTGGTCACTGTATATCGACGAATAACTCTTAAACGAACAATCCGTTTTCTTTTCGGATAGGCATTTCCATGCAGATGATCTATCTTATTAACTAACGGCTCGTCAAGAAGTGCGGCATCACATTTTTTTACACCACTAAAATTTAACAGAATATTTTATATTATTTATTGGGCAAATGAAATAGCTGTACAATTTTATGGTATGAAAATAAAAATGATGCAGCACCCCCTGACGAGCCGCTACTGGTTCTGTAGCATTAGCAAATTTTTATATCTTTTTTTTCGCCTGTATATCGACGGAAAATTCTTTAACAAACGATCCGATTTTTTTTTTTTTTTTTGAATGGGTCTTTCCATGCATATTATCCTGCTGTATTATCAATAGATTCTAAAAGCAGTGAATATGTCTATTTTCAATCTTTCAAAATGTTGGATATCAAGACTATTCACAATATATACCTTGATTTACAAATATTCTTTTCCCTTTATTTAACCGTAAACCCGGGGATGCAGCACTGCACCACAAATGACTGATTTTCACCGCTAAATTTTAAGGGTACTCTTCGCTTTTTTAAATCTCAAATATTTTGTCTTTAATAAGGTGATGAATACTGAAAAAATTTAGTAGCAGAAATCAATCATTTTGGCATAGCGCTTGCATGCATGTGTATACACAACGTATATTTTCCCCAAAAATATGACTTTTATACTCATATATGGAATTAGATACAACAAATTTTAAAATACATTTTTTTAGCTTTATTTGATAACATTTATGTGATTGAATTATGCGAATATATTTGTTTATTAATTTTAAACTATTACAGTATGGATATTCTCCTGAACCTTTATGTTGTAGAGACAGTCTTTTGTGCCTATTTAGTCCGGTCAAGATAGAGTTCAAGGTGAAAAATTCTTGTCCGATTGTTTGAATATATCTTTTGGGTTGCTGAACACGTATCTGAAGTTGTCCTACAAAATTTTTCTCGGCAAATATGAAAAATGATAAAAAAAGAACCACTAAAAATCACAGATTTCTTTTTTTTTTCGACTTATAATTTGCAAGTAAGCTTTTTACGCATAATGTAACCTTATATTAAAATATTGGCAAAAACATTATCGACAATTCTTTTTTTTTAACGACATATAGTGTTGGAAAAATTGTCAAATGTCAGGTAATTTCGAAAAACCGCAAAAAATATTTTTTTATAACCTTTCTGTTTATGACAGTAAAAGTAAGCATTTCAGTGTAAGCATTTACCAACGTACCTGCTTATTATTAGGTTATATATTATTATGATTTAGACATAACGAAAACTTGGTTAAAGGAAAGATCTCACTGAAGAAAAAGAAAAAAATCCTCACCGAATAAGATTTTGACGCAAAACTTGACCCTATTTTAAATGTTTATTTTAAAATGCAGATGAAACAAGTCGAAAATTACACGTCAAACGTAGCAAATCAGATGCGTTCGTACTATAGCCCCCTCCCCTAACTCTGAATCAATGCCCGGGACAGCTTTCCCGCCTGCCCCAGCTTTAGTCAAGTCCAGCACATGTTTTAAAATGTAAAAAATTTTCAATGAAATTTTTGTGGTATAATAAAGTGCAACATTTAGGACTTATGATTACATATTCTGTCTTTATTTTCCATTTTACATCTTTTTTCGAGAAAGGGCATAGCCGGATAAGCATTGGAAACATGCCTTTCAATCAAATTTCTTGATTTTTTCTCCATGTGTGGCTGCTTATCTGACAATGTATTTCCCTTATTATCACCTTATAAATATTGATATTTTATGAGATAAAAATGTTTTTTCGATTTTTTAAAAACCTCATTTTCTCAAAAACTACCTAACCGAATTATATGCTATTAATTGAGTTTATACAGATGACAAAGATGAATATCTGGAAATTTTTGTATAATTTTCTGATCGTAAAAAGTGTGTGAAAAAGTGATTAAAAAATTTACAAAAATAAAAATTATATCTTATAGTTGTCCGAAAATTACCATTTTCTTGTAAAAAAATTCCTCATTTGTGCCCGCATATTATATAAAAATTTCAAAAGTTTGCATTGGGTACTTCATATAAATATTTACGAAAATATGTATAAAAAAAATTAAAATTCATTTAAAGACGTTATTTGGGGCGGAGCTATTTAACTTCGACATCCGAAGCCTTTTTGGTACAATTTCATCATAGAATGAGTCAACTAATAAATTATAGATTTCTTTAAGCATATAAACCATAATTTTCAATACTATCGATACTATTTCGATATTCAAAATTGATGTTTTCCTTTGGAAACAACAGAGAAAAAAAGTTTTGCCTAGAAAACAGCAACATTCTTTGGTATCGAAATGTAACGACTGTTATATAATGATTTTTATTCAAACATTTTCACCACTTTTAAAGAAGGATAATAAGAATAAGTAGTTATTCTTTTTACTGCGTTAATATGGATGATTCATAGCTAGATTTAAAATTTAATCATTTTTTAAAATTCTGACATATTATCTGGAATGTGTAGTAATAGACATTTTTTTTTTTTTTTTTTTTTTTTTTTTAAGATTTATACTACTAGAATTTTTTTGTTTATCCTTATGGTAGATTACTGAGGCTGTTTAATTCGAAGATAAATATTAGCGAAATATACATAATTTGAGTTAAAAGAAAAAAAAAAAGAAAGCTGATAACATTAGATGATATTTTGTACTGACAAATATATTTCTGTAATTTTGAACTGTTTAATATTTAATTAATTAATTTTTTAATACATAAATATTAGTTTAAAAAACAATAGAAAACTTACCAGGAGATTAAAATATTGTAAAGACATAGCTAATTTTTTGTGAAATTTTATATGCAAATAGTCGTGTTCAGAGATTTAGGCCACATTTTAACCTCTTCGCTACTGGCAATTATTACAATATTTTTACAGCGATTATTACAGTATTTTTAATTATTACTGAATTATTTCTTCTCTCGTTTGATTTCTGAGCGAGATTTTTGTTTTATTTTCATTAGCTCGAATCTTAGAATTCGAAACATATAATTCTTATATCGAAATTTCATTTATATTTGAGTATCATTAATAAAATGGGACAAAACTGATGTACCCATTTGGGAAATCAGGGACTGAAGAGGTTAAAGAACAGTTACTTTTTATGGGGAAAAAAAGCTGACACTTGATAATTTATTACATTATTTTATTCATAAAAATAAATAATTTTTTTTTCTGTAACCCCTTCTTTCCCCCAAGAAACTTCCACAACAATCATTATTTCGTATTATCATTATTAGATGACATCGTAACAAATAAAAATCATTCACTAAAACGAATTTGTTTCCGGTCGCAGAGTTTAGCAATAACATACGCATGCATACGACATCGTTCATGAAGAAGCTTGAAACTATTAACTATAATTTCTGTTTATAAAAACTGGTGAGAAACGTTTTTAATTAAATTGTTTCTGATCACTGTCGTTACATTTTGATATCGAAGAATGTAGTTTTGATTCTATACCAAAAATATTCTTTCCAGTTCTTATATACCACGGCAACAACAAATTTTGAAATCGAAACTGTATTGCCAGCGTTGAGAATGATGCCCATGTGCTCATTAAAATTTAAAAACCATCAATTCTGTAAGTTTATATTCCCAAAATTTTTCAGACATCGAAGATGAGTAGCTCCGCCCCAAATAACGCCTTTAAATGAATTTTAATAATTTTTATACATATTTTCGTAGATATTTATATGAAGTACCCAACGCAAACTTTTGAAATTTTTATGTAATATGCGGGCACAAATGAGGAATTTTTTACAAGAAAATGGTAATTTTCGGGCAACTATAAGATATAATTTTTATTTTTGTAAATTTTTTAATCACTTTTTCACACCATTTTTACGATCAGAAATTTATACAAAAATTTCCAGATATTCATCTTTGACATCTGTATAAACTCAATTAATAGCATATAATTCGGTTTGGTAGTTTTTGAAAAAATGAGGTTTTTAAAAAATCATAAAAACATTTTTATCTCATAAAATATCAATATTTATAAGGTGATAATAAGAGAAATACATTGTCAGATAAGCAGCCAGACACGGGGAAAAAATCAAGAAATTTGATTGAAAGGCATGTTTCCAATGCTTATCCGGCTATGCCCTTTTCTTTAAAATTCCATTTTCATGTCAGTGATCAACATAAAGAATCAAAAAACATACTAAACTACATTTTAACATAGAAAAATTATTATATTCTGGATTTCTAAATATGCTATTCCTTTTAAAAATATTGATGGAATATGAAATTCAACTTACAAAATCAGTATTTTCTTTTCGATTACTTCGCTTATTTCTTTGGTGAAAAATAACTCGGTAGTAAGAGTTTATTGTTCCACATTCATCCTAGAGGTATAATAAACTGTGTTTGAAATCTCATTTGCATCTACTTAGTCTCTCAAAGCATTCTCACACCTACTTTGCATTATCTACTGTGTTCGTATTTTATATCCCCGCCCCTTTTATTTCACAATTTCTTGTACTACAATCGCCTTTTGATCTTCTAATTACTGTAAGACGTTTTTCCCAACAGGCAAAACAAGATAATTGAATTTTTCCCGAGCGTACCTGATTTGCATTCCAGTAAACTGATTTTTCATTATATGCTGTGATATTATAGAGAAAAAGGAGTTACTACAAATAGTTTTGGAAACATGAAACATCAAGATCATCTATGTAGCTACAATAAAGGAAAAAAATACGATATTGATTTTGTCAACCAAATATTAAAAAAATTCTTTTTTTTTTTTTTTTTTTTTTCAAATTTTTATTTAGCATAATTTTGAAATTTTTTCTCAAAAAAAAAAAAAAAAAAAAAAAAAAGGTAATTTGCGCGTGTTTTTTAACACTTTCTAACATAGCTGAAAAGTGTTTTAGAATTCGGTTTGTCCGTCTATTGTTGTCCTGTGTTCTACGTCTTGAAAATTTAGTCAGATTGACATAAAATTTATATATGTTTTTGGAGTTTATTATGACATGTTTAGTTTTGAAAACAGCGCATATAACTTTTATAGCTCGTTTACAGGCATTTTTCAAAAGAATTCAGTTACGCCCAATTTAATTTCATCATATAAATTAGAAAAGCATTTTCGTTCCGTCGACTTATAAATCGAGGTCTGTTCAATTTATTTTGATTTAACCTGCATTATTAGTTAGAAAATGTTTCAGGAGATATTTTGATACATAACATATCGTTCTATGAGATTGCTTATACAATTACGACGGAAAGTTCTGTTACTTTAGATGGAAATGTTACCATTGATTATTTTTGACGATTAGTAACGTTCATAAAAAAATTCGTATGACTATCCACCTCATAAAAAAACTAGTTTGATGTGCAAATTTTAAAACTTTCTTCTATCTCATACGTGCATTTAATATTTCAAAGAGAAGTTGTGTTAACACGTTAATTTTTTAATATTATTAATTTAATAATATGCAACATTGATTTTCTTTTAATTTTCTGCTTCAGACAATTAATCGGAATAAAAACGTGTTAATGTGAATCATGATATTTATTAAAGTCAGTCGCTTTCTCTTATTCCGTTATCATCAGCTGTTTGCAAACAGCCGACTAAGCAGGACGCGAGTTTCCGTCTCTGCAACAGCCGGTTGACAATAGAAAGATGAAAAAACGAGAAAGTGATACAAAAAGCGCTACATTATCATAATGCTCCATTTCCACGGAATATTTTCATATTCAAGGAAAATCTGTTGGCCATTGATAAAAGCATACACAAAATTTGGTTCAATTCTGTATATAACTGCATACACTTTTCGTTGGTACCATAATGAAAATAGCACGGAAATCGCTTTTACAGTGTCCCCTTTCGGGTGATTTTTTATTCAGATTCAGGGAGAACCTGCTAGCCATGCCCAAAAACAATAATGCGCAAACAATTTAGTTCAGTTCTATTCATAACTTCATATACTTTTTGATGGTAAAATAATGAAAATGGCACAGACATCGCTATTACAGCGCTCCCTTCCGGCGGATTTCTTTCAAATTCAGGGCGGACCTAATTGCTATTCCAGCGCCTCCTTCAGGCGCATTTTTTTTTAATTCAGGGAAGACCAACTAGCCATAGCCAAACACTTACACAAAAATTTTTGTTCAATTCTATGCATAACTTCATACACTTTTCGGGGGAACAATTTTAAAATTGGCACAACAATCGCTATTGCAGTGCCCCCTTCGGTGAATTTTTTTCAATTTGAGACAGATCTACTAGCCATAGCCAAACACTTACGCAAAAAAATAGCTCAATTCTATGCATAACTTCATAACCTCTTCGGTGGTACAATATTGAAAATAGCACGAAAATCGCTTTTGTAGCGGCTGTTTCCGTTTTTTCTTTCTTTTCTTTTCTTTTTTTCCTTTTTCTTCTTTTTTTTTCAAATTTAAGGAGGCGAACAGTTTTAATTGGAAAACACAATTTTTATAGGCGAGATTTATTTCATATTTCAAGATAATCTTTTCTAATCATCAAATACATTATTTTCACGTGAATAATAACAATAATTGTCGAAGCACAAGCTCCGGCATTCCAGGAAAAAATGCATTTTTATGAACACGGTAGTGTCTGAAATATTTGTCGCTTCGATATAAAAAATCAGAAAGACGTCCATAATGCCAAAATCTCGGCAGATATTGAAAATCAGAAATATTCGTCAAATCTAACACACTAAAATATCAGCTTCCAATATTCCCATAGAGATAACATTGCGATTTGGTTAAATCTCCATATTAAAAAATGTCTGTTTTTTTAGTGATATGTTCTAAGTTTTCTACTGCATCAATTTTGCTAATATTTGCTTTTAATGAAAGCGGTTCATCAGTAGGTAAGAACATCATTTTGATGGTTATCATGGATCGTTTCTAACCGAAAAACTTTTCTTTAACGAACCTATTTCTAAATCTTCGAAATAAGTAAAGGTCTTATCTCAATAACTCAGTTGCATTTAACAGCTGCATATGCATGCACCATATTCAAATCCCAGGGTTTAACTTTGGTGGAAACTGCTGCAGATACTGGCCCAAGGGAGCAAATTACAGTGAAACTTCAATTTAACGAAGGATTATCGTTACCCTTAACGTTATAAGGAAAATTCATTAAGTAGACATCAATCAAAATTAATAAAATTTGTTTAATGCATAAAATAAAATATACACATAGAATACAAATATTGGAAAAATGGTTTTAATTCCGGATTTTTTTTATGAAACGTAGACAAATGAGAGAAATTTAATTAAAATAATGCGTAAAAAAAAAAAAAGTAAATGAAAACTGAAGCGTAATTACCCTCTCCTTTTCTTCAATATTTCAAATCATTAACTTTAATTAAGCTTATAGCGTTACTTTGCACAGGTTTCTTTTAAACCTTTGAGGGACAAGAAAAATATCTCTGTGATATTGAATTCTATCTCACCGGAAAAAGCTAAAACTTTCATTTTGAATTAAGGATAAGCATTTCTACAGTGCCTTGACCCAAAAGTTAAAAATAAAAAGTTTCGTTAAAAGTTTCTGATGAGAGACTTGTATAAATTAGATGAGATAAAGTATATTCCCCCGCCTCACGAAGAATTAAAATAATAAAGTATTTAAAGAAATCACTCTTTCCCTAGTTGCAAACCAATATTGGTCCAACGTTGCGCCAATATTTCATTCATTGGAAATATTGCCTATAAAAAGTCAATATTGCACCAATATTGGTCCAACGTTGCGCCAATATTTCATTCATTGGAAATATTGCCTATAAAAAGTCAATATTGCACCAATATTGGGATGTTTACTTTTGCCCTCATTTACCCAATATTTGCAACCAGTATTACACCAATATTGGGGTTTCATTGGAAATATTGCCAATGAAATACGAATATTTAACCAATATTGGTTTTTTATTGACAATATATCTAATGAAACCCCAATATTGGCATAATATTGGCTTCAAATATTGGCTAAATAAGGACAAAATGTAAACATCCCAATAATGGAGCCAGTATTGTGCCAATGTGCCAATATTGCTCCAAGATGTAGCCAATATTGGTCCAATATTGTTTGGCTACTAGGGATGTAAGTATTTGAACTACTTATCCGTAACATTTTCGTAAAATTGATATCTGCTTTTTGTATGGAAGGCTGTTAGAATTTCTTCTTTTGAATGGAAATGATTAAATAAATAAATAATTTTCTTTTTATACATCCATTGAAATAAATTAATACATCTATCGCAACATCAATCTCTCCATTTGAATGTTATACACCCACAAAGTGAAATAAACTTCGTTATATAGAATATATTTTTCTTAATATGGAGATTAATTTACATGATGAGTAATGATTGTACATGGTGTACACGGTGTTCAAATTCAAGGGTGTCAGCAGAAAATTTCGTTAAGTTGAGAACTTCATTAAATGGGAACTGCTGGAAAGTGAATATCTGTCGGAAGTGAAGTGGCTTATAAGCCAAAAATTAATAACTCTAGTGGTTTCCTCGTAGGTTTATCACTGTGTTTGCAGTACAATCAAAGATATGATATGATTGCCCGGCAAGCACAATGTTAAACCTACGAAGCAACACTTGTGGTATTAATTTTTGGCTTATGCACAGCTTTACTTCTGGTAGACATGGGTCATTAGATTACCCACTTACTACTCTTCCATAAAATAAAGATTTTTTTTCCTTGTGCACGAAACCTTGGGTTTTTGTGCTGTCGGCTCTTGGACTAGTAAGAATTAAATCATTTTATCTAAAGGTAATGCACTGGATCTCCAGATCTACAGACAGAATTTGTTTTATTTATTTATTTTTGAATCTGGCTAATTTTTTGAGTTTTTTTTTCATTTTAAAAGAGAAAGAAAATTTTAAAATAATAAATACATTAATATGCTTTTTAAAAAGAGGACATTATATTATATCCAAGATGACCAAATAGTAATATTTTCATAAAATATTGTTATATTTGAAAATATTTATACAAGACATTTATTTCACATTCAACATGTTCATTTACCCTAATGTGGCCAATTCTAATTCAGCGCTAATATATATATTTTTTTTTCTATAGCAAAAGTAATTTCACGTGAATAGTAAAACGAGATTCATTAAAATAAATAAATGTAATATGCTTTAAAAGCAGTAAATAGGAAAAATTAAGTCATAATTATAATGACGAATATTGCAAAGCAAATTAAAATTAAAAATATATTTATACGAGAAAATTATTTCATATTTTTAAATGATTCAGCGCAAATAATATTTTCTTGCTAACAACAAAAGTATTTTTAAGTGAATTTAAAAATGAGAAAGAAAATTTTGGGGAAATTTATGTCAGATTTAAAAGACGTATTTAAAAAATC
Source organism: Maratus speculifer (assembly GCA_964019185.1). Classification (NCBI taxonomy): domain Eukaryota; kingdom Metazoa; phylum Arthropoda; class Arachnida; order Araneae; family Salticidae; genus Maratus; species Maratus speculifer. The sequence goes on along the minus strand of OZ025303.1, from coordinate 175,019,603 downwards.
TTACTTAAAATAACTTTCTTATACCGTTGTTAAAAAATACCAGGACACAAAGATTCCGCTTACTTATTTCATTTTATATAAGCTTATTTTCAAATGTTAGACAGGTCTTATTAACCCGGGAGAACACGCGCTTACCCAGTGTAAAAATGGTTTTAACTTTGTCACCAATAAAATCAAATTATAACCGTCATTTTATTTAAGCGGAGACAATCCTTACAAATTTTGCGATAAAATAAGTTGAAGATTGCTTTTAACTCTTTCAGGGGCGGTGTTTGCAGTGTGCAAACACATAATATTACTGTTCCAATTTCGAACTGGCACCATTAAAATTTTAGTACAATTTCGATTTTATAATATTCGCGAAAAACAGCTCTTGATTATTTTTAAAAAAATCTGTTCTTAAATTGTGGTGTGAATCAATTATTTGAACATTTTCGGAGCAGAAATACCTTGCCCCTGAAAGGGTTAAAATATAAGTGGTTACAATTGCAAATATCATATGCACTCCGGATCAAAAAGACCCGGCACGTGTATTCCTGGGTTAACTCGCGAGGACGCGCGCAGGGCCTAAAAGAACCAGAGTGCGTATGGTTTTTACAATTGTAACCACTAATTTTTTTAAGGTAATCTTTAACTTATTTTATCAGAAATTTAACAAGCATTGTCTCCGTCTAAATAAAGTGACTGTTATAATTTGATTTTATTGGTGACAAAGTTAAAACCATTCATATCCTGGAAAAGCGCGCGTCCTCCCGGGTTAAATAAAAGACGGAAACAGACATTGGATCTTTTAACAACAGCTGGACTCGGCTAAAAATTCCCTAATCAAAGAGAAATGAATAGAAACCCATTTGCACCGATTTTTTAATAATAATTCAATTTTCCGAAATTTTATAAAGTCAATCTCACTAGCGTATCTTTTAGAGTCTTCGGTGTCTGAACGGGAGTTGGCAAGCGTAGCTAGTAGAGCGGAGGGTGCCCTCTCGTGAAAAAATTACAAATTTATAGTTCACACTGATTCATTTTGCATACTTAATGCAATTTATTTTATAACATTATTTTGAAAAAAAAAAATAGTTTTCACTCATTGAATTTAAATTTAGTACATAAGTCATTTTAAAGTCAAAGGTTAAAAAAAAAATATATATATATATATTGTTTTTAAATGGTAGAAATATTACAGTTATGTTACGTGGTAGAAGTGTTACAATTATAGTATGTGGTTAAAGTATTCAATTATGTGCTACATCTATTTTTTAATATAAAATTTTTCAACGTGTGTCGGCTGCTTTGCTAAAACGTAGAACAATGAATTTTATATATATATTTAAAGAAATAAAAAGGGTTGTCTAGGAAGTCGAAGATTTAACTTCTCGAGCAACTACAACAACAATAATAATAATAATAATAATAATCAAAACGTAGAAAAAATGTTCTTCCTTTTAAATTAGTATTTTCAAAGTCTTTAATTTATTATATTTTTTCTTTACGTTCAATATTTAGAAGTAGAAACTGTATTTTTGCTTAGTTTAAAGTTTCTATTAAAATTATTTGTATTTTAATTTATAATAACCTACTTAATTTTCATACTGAAGTTTCTATTTATTATTATTATTGTTATTATTATTATTCAATTGTTGATTGCGAGCAATAGTTTCTTTCTTTTTATCCGTCTGCATCCGAGAGAAATATTAATCTTAAAATTTAAAAATTAGCTGAATACCTCATTTCCAATGTAAAATGTAATCGAATATTCAGCAAATTATCAGAAAATCCGTTTCGGTGCATCTCTAATTTTTTTTTTATTATAACATTAACGTGTGATTGTGATTATTTCAAGGGTAAAACTAAATCTATTTAAGATGATTTTGTATTGCAAAAATATTGTCAATTCATTCAAAATATAAAATCGTTCATGTAAAGTTAAATTCCCTTATAATTCTTTTTTTAAATATCACTTTTTATACTAAATTTGATGCTTTCAAATAAAACACGACTAAACATATCGAAAACCACCCATATAGCACAAAAGCTCCTCAATACCTCCCCAGGAGCTCCAAGTCATCCCATATTCTCCTAAAACTAAAATGACAAGATCAGGACGTCCTGGGGAAGAGTCTTTTACGGTGTCCTCAGGAATGAGCTCCCAGTAACGTCCCACGGAGCAACTTCCCAGGGATGCTACTCCGGAGGAAATACCTGGGAAATCACTCCTGGGGAAGTACCCAGTAATTCATTCTTGGGGAAGTGCCCAAAAAGTCAGAGTGCTGGCGCCATCTTATGAATGATTCTGGAGTACAATACTCAATTGTTTTTTTTTTTATTAAAATAGTGAATTCAATTTAATCGGTATCGATTTTAATGAGTTAATTATATTTTATTAATTATTCGAATACTTATTTTTAAGCAAATTACATAATTGTTATTAAATATTAATAATTTTTAATTACTGCTATAACTTTTAATCTTGTTTAGTTAAATTAAAAATTTTAATTTATATTTCAATTAATTTCTTTTTTATATACTAATTACTATTATGTATCTTCTAAACCAAATTTTGTTCGTTTATCAATATTTTATTAATTATTAATAAATAACCTATTGCGTTTTGGTTTTTTATTATTATTCCTTTTTTTATTAATTTAGAAATTAATTTAACTTGTTTAAATGAACTAAATAGTAAGTTTCTAAATTAATACTTTAAAATCTTTAAATAGAAGACAATTATAGTTCATATATTTTTTCTGAAATTCAGAGGTAAAGGTATTTATGGAAAGAAAAAAAAAAGAGATTGTTAACGTAAGTTTGATCATAAGTACCCGTTTAAAACTATGTTATAAAAATTATCTAAATCGAGTTCAGATGCATCTTATTATCAGATATAAAATGTTTATATATATATATATATATATATATATATATATTAAAAAAATAAATAAATAAACAAATTGTCGCGACGAAACTATATATTTTTATCCCAGCACATAACATCAACTCAAAAATAGTACTGCAATTCATTTTAAAATGGTATATTTGGATTTAAAATATATAAATATTGAGCTGCACCTCCCCCCCCCTCATTTCCCAAATATTTACCTATAAGTGGTTTATTTGCAAAGATTTTCCGTTTAAAAAATATAAATTCACTCAACTTAAAAGTTTAATGCCGGTTATTATCAATTACCTACCGAATGTTGAGGATAAGAAAATGTTAGCTAAATAGAAGCATCAATTTAAATGACATTTCTGAAGGTTTAGCCTATTTTGTTAAGTGGGGCTCTTGAGCGCCGTGGCGGCCCCGATCAGAGCACGGTGTGATGACCAGTATTGGTCGCGTACACCTACCCAATTACTTTACTTATCATTAATTATTTTTTTAAAATGTAAATTGGATTGATTAATAATTTATTTTTCTAATTTCTTTTATAAATTACCAAACATAATATTATTATTGTTATTTAAATTCTGAAAGATAAAATGAAATTTTCTTTAAGAAAACTTCTGAAATATCTATAACATTATAGATTTTGAAATTACAGATAAATATTTATCTGTATTTCATAAATAACAAATAGTTTAACACAATTTTTAATTGAAGAATATTTTGCCATCACTTAAAACTTTCATTTAACAAATCGATTTTCTATTCTATTTGTTCGGATATCCTTAGTTAAGTGACAATGAACGTATTAATATAAGCAACTGCATAGCAATAGCATACAATACTCGGCATAGACAGTCACCGTTCCAGCACTTACACTCAATAGCTAATCACGCCCCTCCAATCAATTTTGACAGCGGAGAAGCAGGCGAACAGCAATTTTCGCAGAAATCACTGAACGAGAAGGGAAAAAAGGGTGTTATTCCAAGAACAGAAGTGAAACTATTTTTGAGTTGGTAAAACAAATTTCTTTGTAGGTGTAAAAGAAAGTATATGGATACATATATTAGTTTGGGATTTTTAAAAAATAATTAGTTAATAAAAACATCTTATATTTTAAATAAAGATATCAGTTTTTTCAGGCTTTTTAAATTGCCTAAAATCTTAGTTACTAAAATTACATTTCAAGTAATTAACAAAAATATTTCCCGTCGTTAATTAAATGAAAAATGGTGCATGTTGTATTTTTCATGATCATAAAAATTTCATACAATTTTAAAGACTGCTAAATGGAGATTTAACTGTAAATTAATTTTATTTATAATAATAAGAAAATAAAAAAGGTTTTGTAACAGATTCAAATTTTATTAATAATTTCTATTTTATGTCATTCAAATTCAAGCAGTGTTTCAGTGTAATGATGGAATTTTACAATTGATTTTCACACCAAATCCTGTTACAATTAAATTATATAAATTTCTACAATGGTGTGTTTTCAATGACAATGCAGAATTTTAATATTTTTACAATGTTATAAAATAATACAGTGCTTTTACCGTATTTTTTAATCCCGCGACAAGTGATAAATATCCGAACATCTGCAACTCGTACCGTCGTGTAAGAATTTCATAAGTAACGGATTTAATTATTCGTTAATAAATACTCGCCAAAACATACCTAATCACTTTAAAACGTGTTTGTTGATTGGTTGTATTTATGACGGCGAATTACCAACATGAGGGACACATCAAGGGAGGGGGGGAATTGCCCTCAGTGAAGGTCTTTCTAAAGGTACCTAACCCGTATTTACGCAAGGAAATCCAAGATTCGAATAAAACCCCGGGAAACTCCGAACGATTAGCCCGATGGGTGCGATTTAGCACCTTCTATCTACCAGTTTCGAGAGCAGAATCTCTTGACTGTTAACTATGAAACGAACTAGGAACTAGCCCAATAGGAAAGAAAAGAGTCAGCAAATTTATATATTTTTTTCATAAATTCGTATAATAAGAGCACCTTTTATTAAGAGTAAAAAAAAATCGATAAAAATTTTTGTAAAAAAAAAGTAAGAGCGACAGAGAGCAAAAAAGTTTAATTTTTGAAAAGGATTTACTTAGATTTTATTTGTCAATCATTAAAAAAAATAAATAAAAATAAACTAGCAAAAGCCATATGCTTTGTTTGGATTCACGAAGCATTATTTCATTAGATAACTAATTGAAAGTAACAATATATTTTAAATATTATTTGTACTACTTGATTACCCCGTCGACCAAATAAAAGTACCGCCAGATTAAAAGATTGAATCCCAATAACATTAGACTTGTATCACGTGTTCGTTATGCCATCATACATTTGTGAAGTTGTAAGAGAAACAGAGGGTATACGCTCAATACAGAGGATATACCCTAGAATATATGTACTAAAGCTTTCTTGAGCAGCAAAGTTTATACGGTGTTCCTTTAAATAATCCAGAAGGTATATGGTTCATACCCTCGTATATTCTCCAGTACATCCCTGGCCATCAAGCGATTTTTAATATGAAGTTTTATTTATATTCTTATTAATGTTTTATTAATTTATTTGTTCTTTCGTTATTTAAAATAAAAATTATGCCAATTTGTGTAATTTAGGGAATAGTTTGGCGAAATTGGTTGACGGGATGACCAAATAGTACCAACCAATAGTAGATAACCAATTGATACTGCTTGGTTATCTCCTCAACCAAAAAAAATATTGCCAAACTATAAGAGTAAATGCCAGTATTGGATGACCGTGAATGTCTCATTCAATGACATTAAATACAATAAAGATGTTTGAAATATCATTAAGTGATTCTATTTCGACTTCTTATTTGTATTTTTATTAATGTTCTACTAATTATTTTCTTTTTCGTTTCTTAAAATAAAATTTTTCACAATTAGTATAATTTGGCTATTAGTTTGACGATTTGTATAATTTGGCGAAATTGATTGAAGGGATAACCAAGTAGTATCTTGGAATTTGATCCTGAAATTTGGCGTAAGATTTTTGGTCGACGGGATAACCAAGTAATACCCAAAAATGTACTGTGATATAGTATCAATGGAATGAGGTAATAAAGTACAAAATTCCATAATATCTTGATTAAATGTCTACTGTATTCAAGCTATGGAATTTAATGCTATAAACAGTAATAGCTGGATGAAATTGGGCAATTAATTTCTCCTCAACGAAAATTAACATTTTCAATATTTAGGGATGTGGGCCAGGATACATATAGCATATTATTAGTTACAGAAAGAATATTTAGTTCATTATTTGCTATACATTTATGGCAAGTCTTATAGATCCGGCAAATTGAATATCCATGCCAAACTAATGATGATGACAAATTTTACAAAAATATAATTTAAAATTTCTTTGTGCATCTTCGAAATTTAAAGCATTTCTCCGAGCACATGCATTCCCTCTGAAAACAGATGCGTCATATCGTCGTTTTGCAGAGATGTCATATACGCACCACACAGGCGCGATATTCTTTTCAGACGCTAATGACATATACGCACCGGGGTACTTAACTGGCGACAAAATGTTGCTGTTTGGCTTCACATGGTAACCCGGATGTTGCTTATTTATTAATAAATTGTTTATTTACTTTTATTTTCTTTTTTCAAATAATATAAATTGCTTTGTTCTATAGATATAAATTAAACTTTTTAAACTTTACTGTTATTCACTTTTTAATAATATATATAGAAACTGGTATTTAAAAACGAAGTTTTTGCCAAATTGGCGTCGGAAAAAATTGCACCAATGTGATGTGTATATGACATCTGTACCGTCGTTTTTTACGCTGATATCTAGCCTCTTGCCTTAAAGATATTTCATATTGGCGTTCTTTTCAACCAGTGAGTGTACGTTTTCTTGGCATTTTTTTATAACAGAGCTAATGCATAACAGAGCTAATACGTTGTTTAAAACGGTAAATTGTTTAAAATAAAACGGTAAATTATTTAAAAATATTATTACATGTATCAAAATAATAACATATGTTTCATTTGGTTCAAATTTCAACCTTTTAAATTTAAAGAACTCATTATATAACTAATTTAAAAATTAATTTTAGTTATTTACTATTTTTTTGTTGCCACTTTACAAAAAAAAAAAATCAGAACATAATTATTTAAATAAGCGTAAGTGTCATGAGCGCAAACGATTTTGCCGGAATAAATAAAATACATTTTATTTATTTAATTAATCATGATTCTACCTGTAATTGCAACTCCATGATTTCTTTTCTTCTGAAAACACACGTTTCACTTTTTATTTCCAAAATTTTGTAGGTAATGGAAAAACATGTAAAACAAATTAATTAAAATAATAAATTTTTTAAAGGTTATTCTGTAAAAAAATAATATTGTGCAAATCTACAGATCATAATTTATTTTTGTGTTTAATTTCAAGTCAAAATACTGAATAGATTTTTTATAAAGTGTACGACAAAATGAAATTTGAGTGGCCTAGTAGAGGATTCGCTTCGCTCATCCTAATAAAAAATTAAAATCAAGGGACACATTAAGGAGGAGGGTTGCTGCCCTCCGGAGGGTCTTTCTAAAGGAACCTAACCCGTATTTACGCAAGGAAGTTTAAGATTCGAAGGAAAACCGTGGAAAACTCCGAACTATTAGGCCGACGGGTGCGATTGGGTACAAACTCAGCCCCTCTCATCTACTACCTTCGAGAGCAGAATCTCTTGGCCGCTGGTGGGGTTCTCTATGAAACTGAAACAATGAAATATTTCCAAAGAGTAAAAATTTGGAAAGAAAAGACTAAGCAAATTTATATATATTTTTTCATAAATTCATTTAATAAGAGCACCAAGAGAAAAAAGAAAAAAAATCGATTAAAATTTCTGTAAAAAAAAGTAAGAGAGAGAAAGAGCAAAAAAGTTTTATTTTTAAAATGATTCATTTAGTCTTTATTTGTCAATCATTTAAAAAAAATCATAATTTTAAGGAAACTATGTGTTTTAATCTCTTGCTATTTTAAACTCTGGAAATAATATTTTTACTAACTAAAATTAAATTTTATAGGGGATATCATCAGAAACGTTTTGCATCATTCATTGTGTGTCAAAATATATAGTTCATAACGAATTTTCTAACTACAGAGAACGATCTTAATGGATTTTAAGTATTAAAAGCTAAAAGGATATTTTTATCATTTAAAAATACAATTTCATTTAAAAATTTTTAAATTCGAAGACATTTATGTTAAAACAAATAATTATTGATAATTTATTTAGAGTTATTAATTTAAATTTATGTCGAATGTATGAAAAAGTCACAAAAAATGAGGACATTTCCTAGTTTTAAGTTTCAAAAGCGAAGTAAAAATGCATGTATACCTTAGAAATCTTTATTCTTTACTGGCCCTACAGCATAACGGACAGAGCGCGCGTCCCGAAAACCAAGGTATTCGGGTTCAAATCCTGCAGGAAAAATGAAGGTAAGAAATTTGTTACTGAATAATCTCTGTATATGTAAATCTGTCTGAATAATAGAAAGAAAAAAACATTCGTGTTTTCTTCTAAAAAAATTTAAATTAGATCATAGCTTTAATAAAAATTTTTTTTGAACATACTAGTGACCTTGAAGTTTCCCAAAATCCTCCTATATCACTTCCTCAAAACTTCCCCAGAACCTATCGGGGAGGACCCTGAAGGAGGTCCTGGGGAGCGTGCCAGGATGCTGTAAAACGGACATTTTCGGTTCCTGAGGACCTCCTGGTGACAATTTTCTGCATCCTCAGGGATGCCTGGGGGATGACGGTCCTGGGATGTGAATCCTCCCCAGGACATCCTGGGGAAGCAAGTGTGCTATATGGGCAATACATTCACGTATCCTACACTGTAAAAAAAAGGGTCGATCTACTAAAAAAACTTTAGTGATCCTTGTAATTACTAAAAAATTTTTAGCAATCTTAGTCGGTTACAAGAAAATCTGTAAGAATTACTAGAAAAAAGTTAGCAACGAATAGAGTTAATAGTTTTATATTTTTAATAGCTATTACTAAATCTCATTTGGTGTGGCCTTGATAGCATAGTGGTTATAGTAACGGACTCAGGTTAAAAGGTCCCGGGTTCGATACTGGGCGCCGCCAAATACGCCCCGAATGTATGTAGTGTAAGTACTCGTTTATAAAGGGATTATGAAAATCCTGTTGAAGCAGGCAACAAAATTTGGTGCTGCCATCTATTGCGGTTTTGCCGAAAATCTTCCGCTTCAGAAGTCTGGATGCAGCTCGAAGGAAGCTCCTGCCCTTCGAACGCACCAGGGCTCGAAAAATCTACATGCCCGACATCAGTGTTGTTAGACGGCGACTTTTTAAAAATTTGATTGGCACCACTTTTATTAAAGGATAAAATTCCTCTTGATTAATATGTCATTAAACGAAACGTAATTTTACCAATCCAAAGAAGTGGTGCCAATCTGAATTCTTAAAAAGTCGCCGTCTAACAACACTGATGTCGGGCATGTAGATTTTTCGAGCCCTGGAACGCACGTAATGGTTATTAAAAATACTTTTGGAGTTATTACTAAAATTTGATTGGTGGCTCATACTAAAAATTTCTAAGTTAGTCATACAAAATTTTTTTTTGTTCAGTTTACAAAAGAAATGCTTGTTTCACTTGCAAAAAAAAGTTTGTAATGGTTACTAAAAAATTCTGTGGAATACAAATTTACTAAAAAATTTTTAGTAACCTCTTGAATTTTTTTTTACAGTGTATCCTCATGGTCAGAGGTGGGTAATTTTCAGAAAATCTTGACAGCCAAAGATTTTTTTTTACCAACCAGCAAGATGCAACATACAGTTGAAAATAGTTGACAAAATCGTATATGACTGCACAAATAATTAATTACTATTACTGCAATGCATTTTCATAATTCTTTTGTTCACAAAATGAAAAAAAATAAGAAACAAGTTGAATGTAGATTCTGCCATTGCAGAAGTCATTTTCGCCTCCAATTAAATTAAAAAAAAAAAAAAAAAAAAAATCGATAGAGGTTTTTTAGAAGGGCGACTCTGTTTAGAGTGCAATGAACTAACTTCATTTTTCTTGTGTTTATCAGTATAATAGCAAACAGAACGGTGTGAAATACCCAATTGATTAGCAATTTCTCTCTGAGACACTGGAATTGCGGAATAATAAAGAGATACAATTTGACGTGCTACTTCTTCATTGACTAGATTCATCAAAAACGGATTTTTTCTTTAGTTTAAACGCTTTTCTATAGATTCTGAGAAAAAGGAAATGCATTTTAACAATAAAATTGTATGAATGTCACGTTTTAACGGCCAGATTGCGAAACTAGTCGTTGGGGGCCACAGTAATATTTACCCATCAGGGATATGCATTATATAATATGTGAAAATAAAATATGTGAAAACTATTTATAAAATGCATTGCAATTCTAAAACAAAATTTAAACGTATATTTAAATATTCTTAATATACATACTAATGCTCCATTAATGAATTGCTGATGAACCCATTACGACAAATTATGTAAAATACCAAACTACACAAGTAGTACCGGATTGCGTAAAAGAAACATCCTTATAACTCCAAAAACAATAATCATATTAACAGTTTACTGTGTCAGATTAAGCTAATCATTTCCAATTAAAACATATCTTTGGATTGAAATTTGAAAAAAAATACAAGGTCATGAAAAATCGAAGAATGTGGAAAACAGGATTACAAATATCTCGGCAACTATTAATCCGACCGACTTCGTTCTTGATGCCAAATTTGTGTTATTTTATTGCCTTTTACGTCCTTTCCTTTATATAAAAAAAATCGAAAAAATTTTATATACATTTCTTCAGAACGAATTTTTTGAGAATCCGAAAAAAATAGCTCCGGATAAGCGAGGTTACTGATATTAATTAGGCTTCGTCCTATTCTTACTTACTAAGTACATACAAAATTTTAAGTCTCTATCTCCATTTGTTCGTGAGATAGAGCGTTTACAGACAGACAGATGGACGGCATTTTTTTTCTAAAAATATGCTTTTCGGAATCTCCAGTATCTGAAACGTGTAAATCCGACAAAAAATTTTTTTTTCGATTTTCAAAACGATTGCACGACTTACTCTATACTACGTATAATAGGTAAGTAAAAGTGGGTCAAAATTTTTGACACGACACTTTTTAGCTTGTCTGAAAGAAATAGCATCGGAGGGTAAAAAAAGAAAGCTTAATGTAGAATAAAACTTTATAGTGCAAAAATTTGGAAATTTACAGTATTCAAGCTAAAAAGTTTTTTTGTTATATACTGCTCAAAACAATTAAAGGATATTGCAGTTTTAGGTGGATTTTGTATCTGGGAAACTTTTTAACTGATTGATACATGGTCGACAGACATAGTAGGTTATATGAGAATAAATTACACATGTTTGGCATAAAAAAAATGCATTTCATTGCGCATTTGTGTACAAAAGGAAAAAAACACAATCTGTGCATATGAGAAAAAAAGAATAAGAAAAGGTGTTTTCTTCAAAGAAAATCATTTTCAGTAGGAAGTATGGTTTCCACGGGTGGCCTGCAACGTTGAACACGTTTAAGGCATGGACTCAATGAGGCTATTAATGACGAGTTGGGGTATTCTGCCTCACTCTTCCAGAAGAGCTCTTTCCAGTTCTTGGAGAGTTTGCGGGGGTTGTTGGCGGCCAGAAACTCGTCTTCCTAGAGCGTTCCAAACGTGCTCGATTGGATTCATGTCTGGAGAACACGCTGGCCATTCCATTCGAACGATTCCTTCCTCGAAAAGGAAATCCTCCACCAGGTTTGCACGATGTGGCCTGCAGTTATCGTCCATTAAAATGAAGTTATCTCCGATTGCTGCAGCGTAAGGGACTACAATAGGTCTGAGGATCTCATCCCTATATCGACGACCAGTCAGAGCTCCATCTTGACTGATGTAAAGGTCAGTGCGCCGGTCAATGGAGATGCCACCATACACCAACACTCCTCCACCGCCAAATCTGACACTTTCGTGCACGAACGCAGGATTATTCCTACTGCCACGGTCCCTCCAGATGAAAATACGCCTATTATCCGGATGCACAGAAAAACGGGACTCGTCAGAAAACAGAATATTGCTCCATTCATTTCTCCTCCAATTGACATGCTCGGTTGCCCACTCCCTGCGGTCGCGACGATGCCTTGATGTTAATCTAACACATACCATCGGTCGGCGAGCATACAGACCTACAGCATGGAGCCGGTTTCGGACAGTCTGAGTTGAAATCGTGGTGCCTGTAGCCGAGCAAAGGTGTTGTTGGAGAAGAGTAGCGTTCATGTTTCGGTGTCTCCGAGCTGTTAACGCTAAATAACGATCTTCATTGGGCGTTGTTGCCCGTCTACAACCTTGCCCTGGTCTTCGGCCTGCACATCCACTCTCCAAAAAACGGTTCCAGATCCTGGAAATGACACTTTGTGACACTCCAATGGTTTGCGCTACTTCGCCTTGAGTTTGGCCCCCTTCTAACCTACCAACAATTCTCCAAGCTTCTGAATCTGTCAAATGACTTCGTTGAGACATCGTATTCATCGAAACAAAGCAATCATTGATTGCCGATCATCCTTGTCTTCATTCCCTTTTATCCAGTTGAAAGTCAAATTTCATTCGCTGCCGCTGAAGCGACGTTTTTGACGTCGAACTCAAAATTTGCATACTCCACAGTTTGAAAACCAGAAAAATTTGCATTTGTGATTCTCTTCTTCTATTTTCGGCAAAAAAATTTCGTTTATATCTTTATTTTATATAAAACTTCAAATATCCTTTAATTGTTTTGAGCAGTGTATCTCTACAGGTTACAATTTTCAAAAAGTACCTAAAAACGATCTGGCTTTCTCAGAAAATCTACTCGCCACTGACGAGTAAAATGATGTATTTTCCCACCTTTGCTCATGGCCCTATTAGGGATACTAGATTTAATTCTAAAGGCTCTAGCTCCTACCTCAAATTAGATTAACTACGTCATCAGCTAGCACCCTCTGTCTCCACATTTCGGTTGCGACTGGGCTCCCCCTGCTTGTATTATATATTTGTAAATTTTAGGAAACCCGTGAGTCCGTTTTACTACTTAAAGAATTATCAAATCTCTGACTTTTTGCATACCACTATTACCTTAAACAAAATGTTTTTATTTAACCCTTTCATGGGCAAGACATTTGAGAAATTTACTAGAGCAATTTACGAATAGATTTCGTTATAAATAATCAAAACTACCCTTCCCTCCCCCCCCCACACAAATTATAAGATCAAAATTGTATTAAAAAGTTTTTGGTGCTAGTTGGCAATTTCAGCATTAAAATTAACCGTTTGCAGATTGCAAACTGTGCCCCTCATGTGGTTGAATCCCCCAAAATGTTTCAATTAAATAAACAAACATTTTCTATATTAAAATAATAGTATCCAAAAAGCCGGAGATTTAGCAATTTTTTACTCAACACTTTGTGGTCCAAGCCCGAGTGTGATTGAGATAATTTTTCTTTTCAACATATGCTTTTAATATGAGTTATAAAAAGAAATTAAATGTTACTTATTCAATTAGAGCATTTTTGAAACTGTTTAACCGTGAACCTTTTTTATAAAATATATATTTTTTTAAAAGTGGTGTCTGCTTTCAATAATATTTGTATAATAGTCACCAGAGCGCAAAATGTTAAAACGAATTTGCAATGGATATCGAATTTTAATGGTAAAACATCCACAAAATGAATTTGATAAAAAATATGTTTTAACTCTCACCATAAATTTTAAAAATAATCATTAATTATATAAATCTAGTTTCAAACTTATTTGTTACACTAAAAATAAAAGACAAAATCCAGTCAATCGATTACTAGTAAGCGATCGATTGTTATTAACAGTTGTTAACAAATAGAACCTCCATGTGTAGTACTTGTACAATGGCTATCATACTTTTTTCATAATCGGCTTTGCTTCTATCCGATAAAAGATTGTTCGAGACGGTTGTGCTAAAATTTATCAATGTCAAAACAAAGACTTATAATTTTTTTGCGATAAAATATATATCTTTTATAAACTTTCAATCAAATAAATTAAACAAATAATTTGCATCTTTTTTCATGTATATTAAATAAGCGCACAAGTTCTACCCGTTTTTTAGCGAAGCTAGAAATGCACAGAATACAAAAAATTAAGTACTTATGAATTCATCACGCAAATACCATCATTGTGTATTACCTCTTGCCATCTGACTGGCAGTAAATGAATACCACGCCGATAAAACTTCTATGTCTTAGAATCACGCTACAATTATAACGCCTTTTTTACAATCTCTAAACTATCGAAAGTTCGACGAACAAAGGCAATGTGTAACGACAAAAAAAGAAGATTATAAATCAAAAGTGTAAGGTAAGGGTTATACGATGGAGCGTCTGAACTAAGATTCAGTAATTTTTACCGAGTACTTAAAGCAAAATGTCGCTGGGCTTTATCATTATGAAAGAGAACCCCTCTTACATTGATGAGTGCTGACCACTTAAACATGAATTTTGCTCTCAGTTTGTCCAGTTGTTAGAGTAGAAGTCTACATTGATTATTTGGTTTGGTGCAAGGGCCTCCTCGTTCGTTGTTCCATTCGCTTCAAATCATACAATAAGCAAAACATTTTTGGAATCTAGTCCTCTTTTTTTGGGTCTTCAACATTCAGACGTTCAGAAGATGGTCCTTTGACGTTTCACATTCGGTAAGTACTAATTTCTCATCATTCGCAAAAATTCATTTTTAAAATGGTTCCCTATTGCTATGGGAGGGCAAAGGAACTCAGCTACTGATCCTCTTTTCTCGTTGTCTTACCTTAAGATGGTATGTTATCCACAGATCGAAATTGGTGATGAAGCCCAAGCGCATGCATCCGTCTTTCGAATGTTGTATACCGAGGACGTTTCCGCTAATTCTTCAACTTTTGGATGTGTAGAAGTTTTTATGACTGTGTCCAGAATCTCTTCAGAAACCACTGATAGCCGTCCAAAATGAGCATGGTCTTTACAGCTCCTGTCTCTGCCCGAAATTTCTTAAACCAACGGCAGCGGGTGGTATCGTCCACGACATTTCCTCCATACGCGTGACAAATGCTGCTGCAAAATGCGGCTTTTGTAACGTTTTTATCATACTATTACATAAAACAATATGTCTGATGTGATCTTCCTTGGTTGCCATAGGGTTCCCTGTTCCGCGTGAGTTCTTCTGACAAACATTGTCCCTATACATATTCTACTACTCCTCGCTTTAACACCTTGGGGACGAGCAATACGTGCCACAAAAAGACTTAAGAATCATCGTTTATCCCCATCAGTAAAATTTTATTGTAAAATTTGCCTTATGTAATTGGAACATTTTCTCGATTCAAAAAGGCACTGTTTTTTAAAACCGGTTAGAATACATTAAAATTTTCGTAAAAAATCTCCCGTCCCGAAGGGGTTGATGGCCACTTTCCTGTGCTCGAAACATCAGCTGTATTCATTTTAACATTTACATGAGTTCATAACGCGTACAATTTTTTCAGACAACCGATATATAGACTCATGATTTTTGAATGAATGACCCAATTTCTTTGGATACATTTCTACAAGCAGATGATCATTCTGCATTACAATGTTAAAAATTTGACACTTTTGCACCATCGTCACTCAACCGCTTTTATAGAAAATCATTATTTTGACCAGTGAGAATGCTCCAGAAGAAGGCTGTGCAACCTGGCACTTGCGAAACACCAGAAAAATTTTACAGAAATTTTTGTGTTACGAAATAAATTTACGAATATCGCCGATCCAATAATGTTTTCATTTTTGTAATATTCTTCTCGTATCCGACGGGCGAAAGGTTGGACAGCCTTGCTCTAGAATGAAGTGAATGAATCGTTTTCTATAAAAGCTATGGTGTGACGATGTAGCAAAAATGTTTCAAATTTTTAACATTGTAGCAATAAGTTCAAGAAGTAAAAAATATGTTTCTCTCAAAGTGTCGGACACGATAACTATTCACAATTTTTCATTCACAACATATACAGTAATTTCCAATGGTTCTTTTCCTTTATTTAAGAATAAACAGAACGAGTATTTTTACCGGAAGAACGATTTTTATACCCATATTTAGAGTTAAATATTTTTAATTGCAATTTTTCGCTTTATTTGATAACATTTGCATATAGCGAATATATATGTGTTAACAGTTTAAAATTGTAATGGTTTCAGACATACTTCATTGCGTAGTCTGTACCTATGCTTAAAGAGGTAAAGTTTGTTTATTTATTTCTCTTGAACTATCAAACCGATTTCAAAAGTAATGGCATCAAAATAATGGTGTTCGCCTCGATTGAAACATAGGCTATATTTTATGTTGATGCCACTAACGCAAACGGTGTGCAGAAGAGAAAGACGTTCTAAAAATGAGATTTAAATGTTATTGAAGGACCTAGAAACATGAAATTTGGCATGGTAGTTACCAATAAGATATAAAAGATCACTAAGAAAATTGGCTAAAAATATGGAATTTAAAAGAGCTGATAAGCACGAAAAGTGTTCAAAAACGTTCTTAATTGCGCTTTTTGAGCAAATATGGGAAGTAACGAACCGATTTCAAAAATAATGGTGTGAAAAGGTTGGTGTTAGCCCGGAATCAAACATTGGCTACATCTAATGCTTACGACATTAATCCAAAGAGGGAGAGAGAGTAAAAAAGTTTAAAAAATGCTACTTTTCTGTTACTGAAGGAACTAGAAATATAAAATTTGCCTTGTTTATTATGTTTAAGATATAAATGATTTCTAAAAACCTTTCCTAAAAAATACAAATCTAAAAGAGTTGAAAATGTGCAAAAAGCGTCCTAAAAAGGTTCTGTGATTTGTAAGCATTATCAGCAAGTATCAAACAGATTTCAAAATTAAACTGGTGCTGATAGAACCTGTTAAAACTTAACAAACATGAGTTATATTTTATGTTGGTGACACTATCAATAGAGGGTTGCAAGATGAAAAATATTCAAAATGGTGATTTCTATAGTACTAAAAAATCTAGAAACTATAAATATGACATGGCAGTAACTTAAAAATATATATGTCCTCTACAAACAGTCGGAAATAAATCCGAAATTTAAAAGTTGTAAAGTGAAGGGAAGGAGCGAAAAACGTTCTAAACAATTCCTAAATTACGATTTCATGCGAACTTAATAAATATTATACCGATTATGAAATTAATGGTTGCGAATCTACTATGACCTCTCAGATCCTATATAGTCTATATACTATGCCAGTGCCACTACCACCTAGTGTTAGGCTGGGGCAACAAATTTTCTAAAAAAGCCTTTAAAAACTTTCTAAATTACGTTTCTATGGCATATTAGGAAATACCAAACTGATTTCAAAATTAACATTGGTAATTTTATGATGACAGCCCCCTTTTAACATAGGTATTATATATTAGTGCCACTATCCCTAAAGAGATGGTAGTAGATCCTTATAAAAGAAACTTGGATTTTGACATGATGTTTAATTTTAAGATGTTAAAGCATACCAAGAAGATAGTTTCTAAAATAATAAATACTTTAAATGTATACTGAAAGGAATGTCTGAATTGAGTCTAAAAGTTTCAAAATATTTTCTTGATTATCCTTTGTTTAGAATTAGTTTTAGTTCTTATTATTCTAAGTCTTATTTCGGAATAATGCAGTATGATAATGAGATTTAGTTGCTTAAATAGAAAATTTTGAATTTTTCCCAAATATACTATTAGTTCTAATAAAAATTAGACTTCTAATAACATAAGGATATTAAAGAAGGCGAATTTCTCTTTAACAGAATACTGGTATTCTTCTCTGACTACTCGCCACCTTCTAAACAAATGAAGTAAATATATTTATTTTATATTACAGTTACAAAAAACAATTGCCCAGTGAACCTTTTGATGATGCATGTTCCCGGAAGGGTTTCATAAATCATTTCTGAAATATTATTAAGAAACCCTCCAAGAACTATTGCTATCTTTTTTTGACGACAGCTTTTTATTTTCATATTTTTAACGCTTCGAATTAGGAAAATGAAGTAATTTACAATTATTTAATAAAAACATATACGCGTTTTATAGGAAGAAGTTACGTATAATATGCTTTAGAATCTCATTATGATGTAAAAAAAAATAATCTTTGCTTTATGTTTCGTTATAAAAACACCCACTTAACTATCTTTTAAATTTAACAAAATTTATTTAAATTGTTAAAAAAAAAAAAAAAAAAAAAGCATTTTTTTAGTTCTACTTTGACGAATTTTTCGGTGCACCGAGTTATTGAATGGCGTTACTTTATAATTAAATTATAATTCAAATCAATAAACTTAGGAATTTTCTAAAAAGATTAAAACCTCCTACTCGGAGATTTAACAAAGTATAAAGAAGTTGAAAACATTGATTTATTATACCCTTTTAAATATTATAAGGCCTGTCGCTTTCAATTTATCTGCTTTCGTTTGGATAACACTTTTTCTCAAAAAAGTAAATGATAATCAATCATACTCACTTATTTTCCATATCCGTGGATGTTTCATCGATGGAAATCAATTAACGTAGCCTTTGGTTTAAGCTATTTCAAATCATATTAGTAGCTGACAGTGTGATGTATTGAAAAAAAAAATGTTTTCCAATTCATCATAATTTAATTAGTTTGACACGTAGTGTAATTGTTTCTTCTGTTACAGTGTTTTTATTACATATCGATTAGTCGTAATTGGGATATTGTTGTTCTTATTATCTTTAATAACCTAGTATCTTTTATTATCTTTAATAATTTATACTTAATATGTAAATTCATATACACAATTTGTAGAAAGGACTTAAATGTAATGTCATTTACTTGCTAGTTCAAATCATTAAAATTATGAATGTTTATAAAATATTAAAACCGGGTACTGGGAGATTTAACAAAGCATAAAGCAATTGAAAAACATTGATTACATTAACCCATTAATGCCTAGCGTCTCTTTTTAGGGACGCTTCAAAAGCTGCATTCAGCACTGTTTTTGACACCGGTAAAAAAGAAAAGCAATAATTGTTTTATTTAAATGATGAATTTTCGTGATTAATGAACTAAATTTAAATCTTCTAAAAATATTGGTGCCAACCAAATAAAATTTACGCAAAAGATGCTGGGCACGAATGGATTAAATATTATAAGGCCTGCCACTTTCGATTTATCTGGTTTCGTTTCTATGAAAATTCTTCCGAAAAAAGAAATTGATAATTAATCATAGTAACTTATTTTCCATATCCGTGGACGCTTCATCGATGGAAATGAATTTATGTAGACTTCGGTTTAACCCTTTGAGCTCTGATGGTAAAATTTTTTACCACATCTATATAATAAAGGCCAAACGTATCTGTGCGTAACGCATACGTCATTTTTCGAATGGCAACACTTTCTGATGAAATTTCTCTTTTGCAATTTTCATTATTGCAAATTTTTTCATTCCTAGACATCGCACATTTTCAATCTTTACACCGTTGTGTAAGGAAAAATATGTACTTTCAAATGCAATTTGTTTGAAAACTGTATCTTAATTTGTTTTTGAGATATTAATTTTTTCGTAGTTTTTAATTTAATTTTTCCGGAGGTGGCAACTTGAGTACTCCATTTCTGTGCAAAATAAAGGAAAAATAGCCATAAAGTAATAAGAAGAAATGGAGAGAACTTATGGTGGCTGGAAGTAGTGCAAAAAATGTAACATTAAACCCAAACACAACCGCGTGTTTTCGCAAAAAAGAAGGAAACTTTCAATGACAAATTTGTGGAAACTCTTACTACTATAGTTTTTAGTTTATAATAAAATAAAATGCTACTTTAGAATGCTTAAATTTAAGTAGATCATTTTTATTTAGAGAAAAAATGCGCGGCTGATGTCAAAGGATTTAGTACCTGTTCAATGAGATTTTTTTTTCTTTTTTTCCTCTCCGGGTCGAATTTTTTTCTTTTCTTTTTTTTTTTTTTTTTTTTTTTTGCCGAGTTAGACAAGCAAACACAGATGATTTTGGCAATAATTCCAGGTTTAAAGTAATGTCCGGTTCCCCAAATTTTTGTCCAATTATTTAAAACATTCAATTATAATTATATTAAAATAACATTATTCGCTTAATGTAACGTTTTATAAATTTCAGTTAAACTTTCTAGAGCAGACGATTTTTTAGTTCTTTTTGTTACATGTCATTTTACCAGAAAGAAAACGCAAAACAAAATTATTTAATTTTTTGGTACTACTCTGTTATTCCGTCGACCGATTTCGCCAAATTATACAAATCGCCAAACTAATAGCCAAATTATACATATTGACGTAATTTTTATTTTAAATAATAAAAAAGCAAATAATTAGTAGAATATTAATAAAAATACAAATGAAAAGTCGAAATAAAAATTTCTTAATGACGTTTTAAACACGTGTATCGTATTTTAATGTCATTGAATTGACATTCACGATCATCCATTATTGGTCTTTAATCTTATTATTTGGCGATAGTATTTTGGTCGACAGGATAACAGAGTAGTAATTATTTTTCTTTCTTTTTGGAATAATTATATATATTTTTTTATTTTATTCCTTTTTTACTTTAATTTTAGAACCATTTTTACTTTTGAAATATATTTTCAGAACAGAAAAAAAGTATATTTTTCACATAGAAAATTGATCTGAAATAGAAAAAGAACAATGTAAATGACGAAATCAGATTTCATAATTCGCTAATATCCAATGTTAAAAATGTAATTGAAAATTTGTTTTGGCATGATTTGTAAAAATGAAGGTTTGCGTATTTCACGGAAAATACGGCATCTTCTTTGACGTTGAAGTGACGGAGTGCAATTGTTTGTGTATTTTAATGTTTATTCTTTTAATTTGTGTTGTGTATTTTAATTTATAAAGCGAATTTTAAATTTGTCATAGAGTTAACTTTGAAGCAAACTTTTTTGAAAAAATGTACGTGCAGTCATTTCTTTACTTTTAACATTTTAGTATGCGCGTAAGATTTTTCGGTACTTCGTGGTTATCCCGTCGACCAAAAAACTATCACAAAATCATAAGATTAAATGCGAATAATGGATGATTATTAAACACGATACACATGTTTAAAATGTCATCAAGTGGTTTTTAATACCACTTTTTATTTGTATTTCTATTCATGTTTTACTAATTTTTTTTCCGTTATTTAAAATAAAAATTATATCAACATATATAACTTAACTATTAGGTAGGCGATTTTTTTAATTTGACAAAAATGGTTGACGGGATAATCAAGTAGTACCGATTTTTCATAAGCGCAAAATCTATATTGTAACGAACAAATGTGTCCGTGTGTCATATAAGCACTGACGTTATTTTGCGAATGACAACATTTCAGGATAAAATGACTTTTTTGCAACTTTTGTTACTGCAATTTTTTAATCTTCTAAACGTCGCACTTTTTCAATTTTTATTTCGTCATACAAGAAAAGAAATCTACTTTCAAATACAATTTGATTGAAACTATTTCATTTGACTCATATTACGAGCTTATATTTTTCAAGCATTTTTTTTAAATCTCTATTACGTATCTCCGTTAAGAAATAAAGACACACAATTTACTCATAAATCTATAAATACTGTTTCTGATAATTTTTCATTATAAAATTAAAATTGCATGAGTAATAAAATAAGAGAATGGCTTAAAACGCATATGAAATTATTAAAATTTACAAATTCAACATGTAGTCAAACAACTTAAAATTTTACACAACCAAATAATAAAAAAAATATACTTTGAAAATACTTTGAGTTTGTTTGAAAACTGTATTTCAATTTACTGATTGGCTGCGGTTTAAAAAAAATAAGGTCCGAGTTATTTTTAAATTTATCTCTACCGAGTGAAACTCGATTACGATAGATTATTCTATTTGTCCTTAGAAAAATATAGAGTTCGAGATTTGTTTCTGGCTAATATACTATAGCAAAATTAAAATTTTTTTATAAGTAATAAAATTAAATAAATAAATAAATACAAATTTAACAGACATGTAATTGAAATACGTGCTCAAAGCACTGAAATGACCAGAAACAAAATTGCTGCCATAACGAAATCTTTGGCTAATAACTTCTGGCATGCGTCTATTACGGAATCGTGACTTTTGATAAATTTTATTGCTTTATTTATTCCATAATTACTATTTTTCATTTAACCCTTTAGCCTAACCATGTTTTTCCGCTATGTAATATTTTAATTCAAGGATTGATTTAATATAATATTGAAATTAATGTTAATTTTTTAAATTGTGTAAAAAAAAAAAATGTAAAGTTATCAAATACAAATCTTCATACCAATACTTTTCAGAGTTATTAT
Source organism: Maratus speculifer (assembly GCA_964019185.1). Lineage (NCBI taxonomy): Eukaryota > Metazoa > Arthropoda > Arachnida > Araneae > Salticidae > Maratus > Maratus speculifer. Next base: position 174,997,294 of record OZ025303.1, on the reverse strand, counting down.
TTTATGAATGAAACATGAATGAAAAAAATCCGCAAGACACTTAACCCTTTGAGGGAAAAAGCACTTCAATTTTTAAAGTGCTGAAATGATTGATTGACACTAGAATTTAAAAACAAATTTGTTTCAAAATATTTAAACGTATTTGAGAAAAATAAAATTGCTATTTCAAATTACTGGCGTCAATGTGTCGTTTTGCAATTAAAATTAAGTGGGATATATTTTAACCCACCCCTTTCATAGGGTTAAAGAGTTAAAAATGCTTTTTTGAGTTAGTTAGCAATCTAAAACGCATATTGCATGTAGAAAATTCATTAAAGTTTTCATTAAAATCAGGGGTCGGAGCATATAGGACAAATTGTGTTGTTCTTACCAGTATCTTTTATCAATAATCTTCGTGATGTATTCCTACTGCACATCTTATTAAAATGTCTCTTGACGATTATACACAAAAAATACTGGTGAGAACAATAAAATTTGTCCTATATGCTCCGACCCCTGTTAAAATAAATGGTTTTTATGTTTGCTGTGTAACCCGGGAAGCCCGGGTTCGATCTACTAGTAATTTTAATTCCGAAATGTCACAACGGCACCAGAAAATTCAACCACATTTATTTCAAAAAGGTTTATTGCGGTTTCTTTTGCGTGTATATCGTTAACCGTTTTTTTTTTTCCTTTGAAAAATACTGGTGCCAATGTGACATTTTGAATAATGAAGAAATTTAAACACCAGAGCTCAAAGGGTCAAGCTATTTATAATTATACTAGTCGTTCACAGTTTAACGTATTAAGAAAAAAGATAAATGTTTTCCAATCCATCAGGATTTAACTAGTTTGACACGTAGTGTAATTGTCTATTCATGTACAGTAATTTTGTTACCTATCGATAAGTCGTAAATGGAAAACTGTTGTTATGTATGTAAAAGATGAGATAGAATGATAAGAATATGAAATCTATAAATGAATAGATAGCTATGTTTTAACACTTCAAGATTTACTGTTTCTGTTATTAACAATGATCTTTTAAAAAATAAAGCCTGTCACTTTCAACTTATCTGCTTTCGTTTGGATAAAATTACTTCTCAAAAAAGTAATTGATAATAAATCATACTCACTTATTTTATATATCCATGGTTGTTTCATCGATGAAAAGAATTTATGTAGCCTTTGGTTTAAGCTATTTCAAATTATACAATTTGACAGTTTAATGTATTAAGGAAAGAAAAGGAATGATTTTCAATCGATCAGGATTTAAATAGTTTGACACGTAACCTAAATGTTTGTTCTGTTGCAGTAATTTTGTTGCATATCGATAAGTCTTAAATGGAATGTTGTTATTACGTAAGTAAAAAGTGAGACAAGATAAGAATATTGAATCTATAAATGAATTCACAGTTATGTTTAAACACTTCAGGATTTACAGTTTCTATCTTTAACAGCGAATTTTTATTAATATTTTATTATCTTTATATATATAAATCTTCTGTGCGTGTGTTTGTCACTGAACTCCGCCTAAACGACTGGACCGATTTCAATGAGATTTTGTGAGTGTGTTGCAGTGGATTCGAGAATGGTTTAGATTCACATTTCATCGAAATTGATTAAGTACTTTTTTAGTAATTAGGCAAAAACTAATAGTTAACGATTTTTCGCTAATTAAAAGTGTTGAATAAGTTCGGTGTATACAGTGCGGACGGAATGGCCAAGCGGTCTAATGCGCCAGCTTTAAGCTTTGGTTCTTAAAGAAAGAGATCGTGTGTTCGAACCCCACTCCTGACTCCTACGTGTATGATTTGCAATAATTTTTTCTAACTTCAGAAAATCGTTAACTTTTAACTAAAAAGAGAAAAATAAACTTTTCTGTCAAAAATTGAACCGACTTCAAAAACTACTGCAAAATGAAAAATAATTTCCTTATATAATAGCAATAAGAAATTAAATTAAGAGTGTAGTATTTATCGTACGTATTATTATATTTATGTAGTACATTTATTTGATTTTTTGGAGTCGGTGCCGGGACAACGTCTGTCGGGTCCGCTAGTCTTCAATAATTTTTACTTAATATGTAATTTCATAAACACAATTTGTTGGAAGGAGTTAAATGTAATGTAATTTACTTGAATTACTAGTTGAAATCATTAAAATTATGAATGTCCATAAAATATTAAAACCTGGTAATGGGAGACTTAAAAACGTATAAAGCAGTTTAAAAACTTTGGTTTTATTAGGCACCACTAAATATTGTAAAGACTGCCTCTTTCAGTTTATCTACTTTCGTTTGGATAAAATTTCTTCTGAAAGAAGTAATTGATAATCAATCATACTCACTTATTTTCCATATCCGTGGATACTTCGTCGATGGAAATCAATTAACGTAGCCTTTGGTTTAAGCTATTTCAAATTATAAAAGTCGTTGACAGTTTAATGTATTAAGAAAAAAAAGAGAAATGTTTGCCAATCCATCAGGATTTATCTAGTTTGACAGATAGTATAATTGTCTATTCTGTTACTGTAATTTTATTACATATCGATCAGTCGTACATGGAATGTTGTTGTTATGTACATAAAAGATGAACTAGAATGATAAAATCTATAATTGAATTGATAGATATGTTTTAACATTTCAAAATTTACAATTTCTATAGAGAAAAGATATACAATTTTCATAGAGAAAAGAATTTAAGTTGTCATTGAGTTTTAGCATTTCAAATAATTTTTGTCGTACGAGTTATATGTTAAATAAAACTGAAATGTTTTTCACTTCATTCGAATTTATCTAGGTATGACACGTATTACATGCATACTTGCCAACTTGCAGTATTTTTTTATTAAAATTAAACAATAAAGCTTTGAAAAAGGATTGTCAGTTAGGTCTCTTTTTTTACCCCAAAAATACGATTTCAGGCCATGTAACTATTAACCCCTTCGCGACGGGAGCCTTTTACGAAATTTTTAATGTTTTGTCACTGGTTTTAAAAAACAGAAAATTGTGCTTTATGAAATCGAGAAAATGCGCCGATTAAATAAGGCGAGTCTTACAGTAAAATTTTACTGGTAGGGATAAGCAAGGATTTCTAAGCCTTTTTGCTGCACGTATACGTGTCGCTCGTCCCCAAGGGGTTAAGAAAGAGGAATTGACACATCCTTAACCCCATAACTAGTTAATTCTTTTCCGTTCAATAAATTGAAAAAAAAACGGACTCATACCATTATTATTTAAATAAAATATTCGTAAAATTTAGTCTAAACAATGTCTCCTTTAAATAGTACGAAAGTTTTCTTAAAAATAATAGTGGTGTCAAAAAGCTTTAAATGCTGAATAAAGCAAATTCGTCTTCCCCGAACGGCGTTCGGGCAAACCAGTTAAGGGGTTAAAGTGTCACAGCATTAGTAGGTGTTAATTACCTCCGGGGCAAACTTTCTCCAGTAAATTTAACACTAGAAGCGCTGGGAATGTTTTTTAAGTTTTATACAAAAACATGTACACTAGGATTTTTATTTCAGGATGTTTAACTTGCCTGTTTAAGATATTTTTGCGTGGTACTTAATATGTGTGACCCATTTTCAAATGAATAGCTCGTTCAATTCGAATCACACATATATTACAACAGTCAAGTTCACTACTTTTCGCGCTTCTAGTGTTAAGAGGAAATTTTCCCTTTGTTAAGGGGACTCAGGAGTTGAAAACTTTTCAAAAAATCGATTTTTTTATGATCTAATTTGATTATTCATTTAATTCTTAACTCAATGCAAAAAACCGCATGAAAAAATTTGCATTTTTAACGGAGTTATAAGCATTTATGTATCAACACTTTCATAGCCGCATCCATATAATTTCAACTTTAAGTCGCGTTTTCTCAAAACTTGATTTTTGATGACTAACACCAAGATTTAAAAAAAACTATTTGATAAAATGGCTTAATATTTTTTTTTTTTTTTTTTTTTTTTTTTTTTTTTTTTTTGCATGCATATAACAAGGTTATGAATTAATATATTTTAGATACTTTAACATTTTGAGTATTTTTAATGGAAAAAAAGTTGTATTTTTTAGGGTTTTTTTTAATTTTTCAACTTCGAGAGATTTTTTTAATACTGTTTTTATTAAGTGATAGTTATATCCTTAATTCATAATCTAAATTATGATGTTATATGCATGCAAAAAAAAAAAGCTATTCCATTAAATAGTATATATATTTTTTTAAATCTTGGTGTTAGTCGTCAAAAATCAAGTTTTGAGAAAACGCGACTTAAAGTTGAAATTATATGGATGCGGCTATGTAAGTATTGATACATAAATGCTTATAACTCCGTTAAAAATGCTAATATTTTTATGCGGTTTTTTGCATTGAATTAAGAATTAATTGAATAATCAAACTAGATCATAAAAAAAATCTATTTTTTGAAAAGTTTTCAACCCCTGAGACCCCTTAAAGTGTTCTTTTAATGTGATTTGTCAGCAAAAATGAATATTAAATACTTACATTCATTTTTACTGGTGTGAGCTTATTTAAGCAGTAGTAGTTCCGACATATTACAACAGCAAAGATAACCTATTGTAATATTAGTGAAAAGATTAAAACATCTGGACAACTGACGCCAATAAAAAGAAATAGGAAGTTTTCATTATATTTGTGAGAGAAATTTTCAAAGAATAAGACACTAAAATAAGAAAGAATTTTCTATTCTTATTAATTTGACGAAATTTTCAATGACGGTAATAGAAATTGTGCATCTTATCAAATTAGACAGTATTCATCTTGTGTCAACCTCCACAATTACTTTCATAAAAAAATAAAAAAGCGACATATCTGAGATATTCATACACAAATTCATCCCAAGGTGGTACAGACTTTCCTAGTTTCGACATGGACTAGCCCTTTTCGCTAACGCTCAATTCGCTCCAGATTTTTGCCGAACGTATCTAACATGGTAGCACAGGGATCGTACGGGTACCGTTATTTTCCAGGTAGAATATCAGTATTTTTTTTCTTTTAGAAAAAAATGAATCCAGCTCAAGCTAATATTTTCATTTTTTTTAAGATATTTTCTATAAGAAAATACTGGTACCAAAGAATTTACTGAATTGGAAACTCAGAATCCGTACGAATCCTGTAATAGGAACCAGAAGTTAATAGTTATTATTTTTTTGTCTCAAACATATAGAAAGAGAGAAAGTATTTATGAATACCTTTTCCAAACTTAATTATCGCTTTCTTTCATACATTTCCGGCAAATTAGGAGCTAATTAAGCAAACTAAATTATAGCTCTGAGGACAGAACTGACTAATTCCATTTAAAATGTTCTTTATTTATCTATGGGATCTATTTTTTGACTCAATTTATTATTCTTCCAACATAAAAAAAAACCTAAAAATGAAAAAAATCGCAGGAGAGTTCTTTTTTAAACAAATACTGCATCCATAGAATAAAAGAAGTTAATGAATAAAAATTAAAATAACTATCATGAAAATATTTATTTCAGGTTATTTGTTATACCAGAATTCGTAGGCTTCATGGACCTTTTATGAGAATTTTCGCAAAGTAATATTTGGCTTATTTAACAGTAAAATTTATCAAAATTTGTCAAAAAATCTGTTTTGTTCTTTTCTTTTTTTTTAAATATTAACTTCTTGGAGACGACAACATGTCGCAAAAAAATGCTCAAAATCCTTCTTTATCCCACCAGTAAAATTTTATTGTAAAGTTTGCTTTGTTTAATCGGAGCTTTTGCTCCATTTATTAAGGGAACAATTTCAGTTTTTAAAAAGCAGTGATAAAATATTAAAAATTTCGTGAAAGGCTACCGTCGCGAAGGAGTTAACCCTTAAATGCATATTGTATAATTTTCGATACAATAAGCGTTCCCATTTTATTGGGGGTTTAATTCACATATTCCGTATTCTCATCAGATATTTAAAGAAGCAATTTTCACTTTACTTAATGACAGACCATTCGTAATTAAATAAAGAAGAATTTACTATTTAGATTTTTCTGGTATGAATTCTGATTCTTTGAATTGCGCATTTTTTGGAACGCGTTCTATCCTATGCATTTAAGGGTTAAATTGAAGCGTGGTTAATTGTGAATATTTTAACATCCCATTTTTACTCATACGGCAATTATATCTCGAAATATTCTAGATTTTGTAAATACATTCAGCGCAATCATCTATACGAATTAAAAATAAATGACTTTTCCTCCGTTTCCATACTTTTGTCACTTTTCTGCCTTAAAAATACTAAAACCTTTTCATTATTATTTGTGATAGATATTTAAACGTTTCGTGTATGTTCTTTAATATATTTGTGATTCATATGAGCATGAAATTAGCCTTCGTGTTTTTGTCATTTATTTTTTTAATTTAGTGTCCAAGACAGGTACAGTTATCTAACACACAGGTTAGTACAAATACCGTTATTTTTAAGGTGGATTATCAGTATATATATATATATATATACCGGGTGTCCCAAAAATGACTGATGGATTTTAAAATTCAATAACTTTCAAACGGAGACAGCTATTTAAAAAATTTTTGCAGGAGGGTTAAGTATAATGCCAGGAGTTTTTTTACCGTAATTTTTTATTTTAGTTCGAATTTCAAACAATAGGTGGCGCTGACGGCGATTGAAAGACAAGTGATCAATGCTGAGTGAAGCTTCGACTTGGCCTTCAATCGCCGTCAGTGCCACTTGTTGTTTGAAATTCGAAGTAAAATAAAAAATTACGGTAAAAAAACTCCTGACATTATACATAACCCGCCTGCAAAAACTTTTTAAATAGCTGTCACCGTTTGCAAGTTATTGAATTTTAAAATCCATCAATCATTTTTGGGACACCCGGTATATATATGTGACGATTTAAGGAGAACTCGAATTATTTCCACTGGTTAAAAAGAAACACGCAGTCATGGCAAGCGAGGGAAAAAACAAAATAAAATAATAAATGTAGAAGATCCAATAATTAGTCATGGGCTGCTGTAAATTCATTTATTAAATTCGTAATAATGAGGAAGGAAAAGCTCCTTTTGCAAAAATTCCATCATTATTTCAGCGAGCTGTCCTCATCGAAGAAGCAACCCAAGAAATCTTCTCTCTCATCTCGAGACTTCCACCTTCTAAACTAAAAAAGAAAGTACTGGAACATTCTGTAACCTCCAAACCATCATTCTTTTTTGTAAACAGAATTCTTGTCCAGCTACGAGGCTATTTTTAAACAGACGATAAATTTATTTAAAAAAAATATTATTTAACCAATTTATAATTGACTCAGAATTTTAAATATCTTACGCAGACGATTTTTATAAATGATTAATTTTAAGAGAAAAAGAAAAGAAATGAATTTATTAATATGCACACATCAAAGGTTGACGTAGGAAAAATAAATAAATAGATAAAATAAAATAATGATATTTTTTGAAAGGTATGGTTTTGGAATAAATTTAATAAGACTTTCTTAAAAAGGGTTGATAAAAACATAGAAGAAATTAGTTTTATTTGGAATATTAAGAAATAAAGTTTTAATTAAGAATATTTTTAATTTAGAGCCATCTTTTTAAATTTACGCATACTGGAATAATGTTTTTTAAGGCAAATTAAGAATTTATATCGTCTGCATAAGGATTAACAGATTAGATTTAGAAACAAGATTTTAATTTAATAATTTGAAGTAAGTACGGAATATTATTATAAGAAAATTAAGATAGTATAAAGGTTAGTTTTGGCGAAAAAATTTTAAATTTGTAATATTATCCCCCCTCCCCAAGACTTTGTATGAAATTGATAGTTAAATAAAACTACAAGTTCAGACAACAGAAATATAATAATTTAGAAAAGTTAAATTTTGGAATAAAACTGTCAAACTCAGGAAGCCAAGAGATGGAAGAAAAGAAAATTAACGCAATATATAAAAAATATTAGCAATTAAAATAAAATAGTTAAGAGAAAATAATTCTGAATTAAATTTAGGTAGGAGCATTTCCCTGAAAGAAATACAATAATGTTACAACATCACTTACCATTTGTAAGTGCAGAGGAGATAATACATATAATAACAGTAAATAAGTTATGAATATTAATAAGCAAGAGATAAAAATATAATAAAAACAATAAAAATTCGTTCTCATGGAAGTTTAGATAATTACAATGACTTAATGCATAGTTTATTTTAAATAAGTCCTTTAAATGAAACAAGTCTTTCAATAGTATGTATAAAAGAGTCTTTTCCAATGTTCTCTGAATACAGTCTCTTTAATAAAAATCTTCAAACTTAGTTTAATCTTTGGTTTTAATGTTATATTGGATCCAACATCTTTCTGTAATATATCAATTTTTCAATAATAAATAGCATCACTCTCATTATCAATAATAAATAATATAGAAAAATTTAAATAATGACAATAACAACAATAATAAGTAATAATATAATAAGACTCCATATCAGGGATGAGATTTCCGCTTTTTGGACACCAGTAAAATCTTAGAGAAAATGTTGTAATTGTAAATCACAAAAATGTTCCAATTTAATAATATAGTATTTTCTCTAAGATTTTACTGGTGTGCAAAAAAGCGGAAATCTCATCCCTGCTCCATATCCTAATATTTTTCAATAAGAGTATAATTAATACTAAACTTCATTATAGAAATCATAATAATAATAATAATAGTAAAACAAGAGTATAATCAAAAGAAAATATCACTATTTGTTTATTATTGATACGGAAAAAACTGGTTGAGGATAAAAATAATTACATAGCAACTAAATAATTTTCTTATCTTCTAATAGCATAAGAAAGTATTTTTTGCTAGCCGAAAGTATAAAGAAAAAAAATCATAATAATTCCAAAATCCAAATAAAATTAAATCTAACTATTTAGAAAATGGACTCTCAACCAGTATTTCCTTACAATAATTCCTCTCTGATACTCTTTTACAAAATTGTCAAATTCGGTTATAAGTTCTCAAATGTCAAATGTAGAATAATGTTTTATCTACACATGGTTTATAAACTTCAATAATAGAATACAAATAGGAATAAAAGGTGTCATTCTTAATTGAGAAATGGAAATAAAAATAGTGTGCTTTTTTGAAAAACTTTTAATAGCTGTAGTTTTCACAATCACTGAAAATCACATATTATGTTATAGGTTTGAGTAGAATCATTAGATTTTATAAATGTTATAACATAAATATCTGCTGAATAAATAGAATAATACTAAGGTCAAATACATGAGTAAATATAGTTAGACTTAAGCACCCTTAAATTTAATTTATCAACATCAATTTGAAAGCTTTTACAATCAAAGTGTTCACCTTATGCCTGCATAAGGAGCCCAATTTAACCCCAAAAACTCCCAAAAACAAGTAATATTCTTGTAGGCCTCCAAGAACATACCTGCTGATGTTGAAAATTATGGTGATAAAATATTTAAAGACTAAGAATTAAAATTTAATCTATTGTCTTGACTTTAGTTTGATCTAGTGATTGTGATTGTATCTGAGGTTTTGTTTGTTTTTTGGGTTGCTCATGAAACAGTTTAAAATCTTCGGGTGAAAAATAGGGTCTTAATTTAGAAACATGCACAATAACGGAATTCTGTCCTGTCTCATAATTAAATTTATCTATTTCATAAGTTACATCAGAAAGTTTATTTATAATTTTATATGGTCCAGAGAAAGTAGGTTCTAATTTTCGAGTGTTAGGGTATTTAAATTCTTCATAAATTACAGAGTCTTGTATTTTTAATGGGCATTCAACAAAATTTCGATCATAGAGCCTTTTACTTTTAAGGTGAAATTCATGAGTTCGCGCTTTCGCAATTTTGAGGGCTTTGTCTACTGGAGGGTAATAGTTTTGTTTTAAAGGAGATTCATAAGGCAATTGACCATAAAATAAAAAGGCAGGTGGGAATTTGGTGATAGAATGGGGCGTATTGTTGTATTCTTCGATGACTTGGTTTAATAATCTAGTCCAAGGTATTTTAGAAGAAGTGGAATTAACTTTACATTTAAGCCTAGTAACTATAGTCTGATTAACGCGCTCTACCTTTCCATTGGTCTGAGGATGATGTGCGGATGTAAAACGTTGTTGAACATGATGATTTCTAAGGAATTTCTTAAATCTTGGAGATCTGAAAGATTTATGTCTGTCACTAAGTATTTTTTGAGGTGCTTTGATATTGAAAATTTGTTTTAAACAGTTAGTGTATGTTTCAGTGGTAACATTTTTGGAGGGAAAAGCCCAAACAAATCTAGTTGCATGATCTATTACTATGTGTAAGAATTTTTTTGTTGAGTTGTAATAGTTAAATCCACCAACAGTATCAATAGAAAGACATTCAAAAGGTTGATCTGTTGCTGGCATAGCTTGTAATAAGCCGAATCTTTTCTGTTTTGGTTTTTTATTTTTCTGACAGGTATCGCAATGTTTAACAAATTCTGTAATGTCTATTGTCATATTAGGCCAATAATAGTTGGGAGATATTAAATTAAGCATTTTTTGAATCCCTAAATGTCCAAAATTATCATGAGCAATATGGAGTAATTTTTTTCTTAATAACATTGGTACAACAATTTTTTTGAATCCCTTTTTCTGAACTATAATAATTCCATTCTCTTTTTTATATTTTTTGTCACAAACATTGTCTTTGTCTTGCATCTCTATAATTTCTTTCCTATCTAGCAATAAACTAATATGTTGATTAAAATGACAAACAGGATTTCGTGACAACATGTCTGCTTCGACATTTGTTGAACCCTTTTCATATTTTATCTCATAATCAAACATACTAAGTTTGAGCGACCATCTAAAAAGCCTACCTCTTAAGTTTTTAACACTCTTTAACCATACTAGAGATGCGTGGTCCGTATGAATTGTAAACTTGACACCATGAAAGTAATGATAGAATTTGTCAAGAGTATCTATAATAGCTAAACATTCTAATTCAGTTATGAAATAATTTTGCTCATAACTCTATAAAATTCTAGAATGATAAGCAATAGGATGTAAGAAATTTTCTTAATCAGGTTGTTTTAGAACAGCACCTACTGCTATCTGAGAGGCATCTACAAACATATGTAAAGGTAATTTAGGATCATAAATTTTGAGGATGGGTTTAGCAATTAAAGAATTTTTTAATTTTTCAAAAGACTCCTGGCACTCTGAGTTCCATTCCCATATTGTGTCTTTTTTAAGTAATCGGTTCAGAGGATATCTAATTTCAGCATATTTATTTATGAATTTATGGTAAACATTAATGGAACCTAGAAATCGTTGTAACTCTTTCACATTTGAAGGAGGTTTTAAATTTTTGATGGTTTCAATATTGGCATTTGCTGGTGTTATAGTTCCATTAGTGATTTCATAACCTAAGAAATTGATTTTATTTTGGCCTAATTTACATTTAGAAAGTTTAACCCTCTCGCTGCGTAATTTTTTTATCAAAATAGGTTCAAAAATTGCGTATTTTTTTTATTACATATTTCAAATCTATATATATTTTAGAGTTAAAACATACAAAAAAATTTTGTAAAAGAGGTTTTTTTTTAATATAGAATTAGATCATAGAAAAAGGATGTCAGAATATTGAAATCGAAGAATAATGATATAAAAGCAAAATTTTGAAAATTAGTCTTGGTTGAATTATGATTTATTTTATAAAATACAATGGTAAAACGTATATACTAATAAAAATATGCAAAATACTTACAAAACATATGTTAGAAATGAAGTTTTGTATGATAAATTTCGAAGCAAGGCTCGAGGCAAAGTCCTACCTCACAATCCTTACACCAAATTCGCGTTTCTTTTCGAATTTTTTTTCCACTTTCAGTTTTTTTTGAACAACAGACAGCACACTGTCGACGAGGCTCTTTCTTGATGGTATTTGGGGGTATATGGCTAGCAAAATGTCGAGCTGTTAGTCTCATAGGATTGTGAGTTGAACTACATCTGCCATGGTAAACACTGGAATTTCCATCTGAATATTTCTGAATGCTTAGTTCAATAATTTGCAAACGGAATTCTAGAAGCGTTATATTTTGTAATGGGTTATCCTTTTTATAAAGGATATAAGCATTCCACAGAGATTGGTCCATGAATTGTCGGAAAATTTTTATGTAATATTTTCCTTGTTGTTTTCTGAGGGTGGGGTAATATGACATTTCTTGGTCACATAAATCAACCCCACCCATCGTGTTATTATAATCACAAACAACATTTGGTTTCAGTACAGTTTTGTTTGATTTGCATTTCACTAAACGGGAACTTGCATTATGAACTGTACTCATCAGAAACACACTTTTTTTGTCTTGCCATTTCAGGGCCATAACTTTACCCCTTTGGTAAGCAAGTACTTCACCTTTAGGTATTTTCTCCTTTGCGAAATTCGGAGGAAGGTCTTTCCTAATCTTATTTACTGTGCCATATGAGTCTGTTTTTTCTGAAATTAAAATGTCTGCCAATTGTGGAGACATGTAGTAGTTGTCCATAGTTACACAGTAACCTTTTCCAAGGAATCTGTCCATCAGGTGCAAAACAATTTTACTGGACACTGGATAATTTGCAAATTTAGGGTTATATACAGTTCCATTACCTGTGTATATGAGAAAGTCTGAAATGTATCCAGTTTCAGCTTCGCAAACCACAAAAAACTTAAGACCAAATCTTGCTCTTTTCTTAGCGATGAACATTTTCCAGCTCAGTCTGCCTTTGAAGCGCATCAAACTCTCGTCTATGCTGAGATTTTTATCTGGTGTATAAAGATTTCGGAATTTGTTTCTGAGATGCTCCATGATCTCATAAATTTTATTTAATTTTGGCCACGGATGACTATCCTTATCAAACTCTTCGTTATTAGAAAAATGAAGAAACTTCATTAGCAAAATAAACCTATCTTTTTGAATGATTTGTGGAAAAATTGGGGTTTGTAATATCTGGCGTTTAGACCAATAATACTCTTGTTTCGGCTTTTTTACGATTCCTTGCAGAAACAAAACGGAAAAGAATAATCTAAGTTCTTTCTCATTTGTATCTGTCCATTTTTTCCATCTTGATCTTTCTTTAGGAACTGCCTTATTTATATACTGCTGAGCGTATCTGTTGGTCTCTTTTACTATTATTTTCAACATAACATCGTCAAAAAAAAGTTCAAAATAATTCAAAACAGTTGCATCATTTGCCATAGAGAAATTTGGTCCGGGATTGCCAAGAAAAGGAAATGGAGCAGGAGCTGGTGGCACATTTTGCATGTCAATTTTGCACCACTGTCGAACGTTTTGAATCGAAAATGAATTTTCAGATTCATCACTATCCGCAGAGGAATCCGATAAATTCTCATCAGTTTCGCTATAACTATCTTCAATATAATTGAAATCAGAGTCAGAACTACTATCAGTGTCGGAAATATCGTCAGGAATATAGGTTATATCACGTGCGAAACGCTTCCTGGCAGACATTTTTCAGCTTTGAAAAAGCGCGCGCAAAATGCTACAAAAACTTCCTGTATATTTCGCTAAAATATGGACAACTAACGCCATCTGTTGGCCCACATCTAAATAAACATTCAAACATCACATAAAAGCGGAAATGAAACCTCGAACGGGGAAATAGCGGGTTGCACAATTCAATAGACGGCAAAAATGCATACCCGCGGAAATCGCGGGTTGCGCAAATTTTGCTACTTTTACGTTGCCCGTGGAAATCGCGGGATGCGCAGCGAGAGGGTTAAGTTCAATGTTTTCTTGTTTGCAAATGTCAAAAATTTGAGCTAAATGGTTTAAATGTTCTTCTAATGAGGAAGAGAAAATTATAATATCATCAAAATAGTGGCACGCAAAGTCGATTTTATATTTATTAAGGATTCTTCGAATGGTTCTATTGAATATGGGAGGGCCCGTTTTTATGCCAAAAGGGAGCACGAGCCACTCAAAAAGTCCAAAATTGGTTGCAAATGCTAATTTTTCTGTATCGGATGGATGTATTGGTATGTGCCAGTAGCCAGAGGCTAAATCCAAAGTTGAAAAATACTGAGCACTACTCAATTTATCTAAAATTCCATCGATACGGGGCAAGGGTTCTGCATCATTTTTAATTATTGCTTTTAATTTTCTATAGTCTATACATAATCGCGTTTTTTTACCTTCCTCTCTTTTCATAACTAGTGTAACAGGGGCAGAATAGGGGCTATTACTTTCCTTTATCAGTCCGTCTGCTAACAATGATTGAATTTGGTTTTTTATTTCTATTTCTTCTAGAGGAGATGTTCGGTAGGGCCTCAAAGATATAGGTAGGTCTGAGTTTAGTATAACGCGTTGTGGTTCAATATTAATCCTACCCACATCATATTTATGCTTTGCAAAAATATCACTATAAATATGAACTAATTCCCTTAAATTTACATCTTGAATTAAATTTATTTCCCCAGTTAAATCTGAATCCGAATTATCGCGAAAATTTTGAAGAGTCATGGAACCCCTATAATCAGGATGCACATTAATTGCGTGATCATATTCAACACAGTCTTCATTTTTCATAATATTTCCACAAGTAGATTGTAACTCTATATCATGATTACTTACATTCAGTGTTTCATTATCATAATTATCTATTGCTACAGTATTACCAGTATTTAATTTCATATTTTTTTTATATTCTGAGGTTACAAATTCATTAGATTGATCCCTGTTTTGTTGTACTTGGTCCATATTTACTGTATTGAAATGAAGGGATCTCTCATTATGTATGGATATACTGTTAGTTATAATTTTCCTTCCCTGCCTTACAATACAATTTTTACATTCTATGTTTAATTTAAATTTAGAACATTCTTTTAACCCCAAAATAGCATAATCCAAATTTGTATTGCATACTAAAAAGTTAACATATTTTTTAATTTTACCCACTTTTAGAAGAACACTACATTTTTTATTTATATGTAAAAATCCTTTTGCCTGACCAATGGTAACTGAGGGTATAGTCTCAATTTTAGCATTAAGTTTTTTAACAAATTTAATTGGCAATATTGCAATAGTTGAGCCAGTATCTACAACACATGGCAAATTATAATTATTTGTACATCCATACACAATTAATAGTCAAATATTATGAGAATTATTTTGTGAGCTACTTGGAAGAGTATCAGAAGATGGCAACTCACTCCTAAAAATACATTCTCTTTCCCAATGAAAAGCATTACTGACACCCCTATTTGTGCATATCCTACAAGGTCTTGAAGGGTATGAATTTTGAATATAATTATTTTGACAAACTCTAGGTCTTTGAAACTGAGATTGCCTTTGGGGAATCCAATTCCTAGGTGTATTATTGGGCCTAACTGGCTGAATCCAGGGCCTAGTTGGTTGAAAAGATTGAAAATTTTGTCTAGCTGATGGTTGATTTATTACTTGGTTTGAAACTAATGGGGTGGAAACTTCCACGAATTGTTTGACAACCCGGTACCATTCTGTGGTACTACTAGGAGGATTTATAATAATATTGTTTTTGAATTCTGGTTTTAAACCATCAGTTAAACCTTGTAATAGTATATTTTCACTAAGATGTAATTTCCTACCAATTTCCACTTTTTTACGAAAATAAGTTTCTAAATTGTCTAAATTATCTAATTTCAGATTTGAAAAATCAGAAAAACTCGGGATGTCTAATTGAATGAATCTTTCTATCAAAATTTTCTTAATTTGTTCATAATCCGTACAATTTAAACAGTCATTGATATAAATTTTTTGCGCTTCCCCTTTCAGATATTGCGCAATAGAATTAAATTTCCATTCTAGATTTTTCTTCTCCTTTTCACATGTTGTATCAAAATAAGTTAACCACGACAAAATGTTCATTCCAGAACTCGGGTCAAACGGTACGAACTTAGGATCTTCCATAATTTTTTGATTCTTACTAATTAGAATAAATGAAGCACTTCTATTTTCTTTATTAAATCCTGATCGTAAAATCATTCGCAATAAATTTCAAAGTTAATAATTTCTATCAATTACATATTTTTTCAAAATTACTATATCAGATCCATAACATACAATAAATAATAAAATAATAAATAAATTAGTAAATTAATAAATTAACTTCAAATTACTCTCATCAATAAAATAATAAATAAATAAATAAATAAATAATAAATACTTTCCATCAATCATAAATAGAATAGAAATAATAATCAAAACATTTAATAAAATAAACTTACAGTTCACGAAAAATCTTCAATAAAATCCATTCTTCATTAAATTCCTCATCAAATACCTTTCGCATACTCAGCACTTTGAAGTAATTAATTTTCAAAAATTTTCCTATGACCATGAATACTCAATCAAAATTTGTGCGCACAGATCAACATCAAGCGTCAGGAAATCCACATCAGACTCGAAGCAAGTACTAATTCTTTCCAAGCATAGCTGTGAAGTTCTTTAGAAAGAGCATTTCTTTTACTTTAATTAAGTAAGAAATTACGGCGATTTAGGCACAAAAACATTCACGAGAAGTCGATTATCGGCGGTTCACAAAGCTATCATCATTTCGTTCCACAGCAGATTTCATTAGCAAGCCGAAAATACCATATAGAATGTCCTTCAATCGAACTTCGGCGATAGCATGCTTTTCTTCGTTCCATCGCAATTTTCTTTAAATATCCAAAAACGGCAGCACAGATAAATAATCCTGTCGGACTTTTCGATTAGTTGTGACGATTTAAGGAGAACTCGAATTATTTCCACTGGTTAAAAAGAAACACGCAGTCATGGCAAGCGAGGGAAAAAACAAAATAAAATAATAAATGTAGAAGATCCAATAATTAGTCATGGGCTGCTGTAAATTCATTTATTAAATTCGTAATAATGAGGAAGGAAAAGCTCCTTTTGCAAAAATTCCATCATTATTTCAGCGAGCTGTCCTCATCGAAGAAGCAACCCAAGAAATCTTCTCTCTCATCTCGAGACTTCCACCTTCTAAACTAAAAAAGAAAGTACTGGAACATTCTGTAACCTCCAAACCATCATTCTTTTTTGTAAACAGAATTCTTGTCCAGCTACGAGGCTATTTTTAAACAGACGATAAATTTATTAAAAAAAAATATTATTTAACCAATTTATAATTGACTCAGAATTTTAAATATCTTACGCAGACGATTTTTATAAATGATTAATTTTAAGAGAAAAAGAAAAGAAATGAATTTATTAATATGCACACATCAAAGGTTGACGTAGGAAAAATAAATAAATAGATAAAATAAAATAATGATATTTTTTGAAAGGTATGGTTTTGGAATAAATTTAATAAGACTTTCTTAAAAAGGGTTGATAAAAACATAGAAGAAATTAGTTTTATTTGGAATACTAGCTGCACCCGTCGAAACTCGACGGAAAAGAATATATATTAGGTATGATACATATCAATCTTATATAGACAGTAAAATACTGAGCGAAATAAACAATTGCCACCTCTTAAAATAGGGATAACATAGCTTTTCATGATGAAGATACACAAACTTCAGAAAATAACAAAAAATAAGGAAAACAACTCAAAAATTATTATGTTGGACTTAACTTCAGCTACAAATCTTTTTTTAATGCGGTTTCTAAACCTTAAATATTATTTAAATTCCAAATTATTTAGGAAGTTAATATTATATCCCGAAAAACGAATTCAAAAATATCTGCATAGTTTATTTTTTCTCTGTTTAAATATCGCTTGATAACTGCACAATATTTATAATATCAATGAAACATTTTAATTATAAAAGAAACAGGGATTTATTAAACTGCGTAACCAACCCACTACATATTTACAGCACTTGCAATAAATTTAATTTATTTATTGGTTTGTATCCTCCATGAACTTGTAAAAGTTAATTTTATTGTTATGGCAACGAAAAAAAAAACCGCTATCTCTGTTATTAAAAAGAATAAAATTGTGATATTTGTTGCTGAAATGCGGATTTTTTTAAACAATAACTTAATACAATGAAATGATTTTAATTATTTTTTGATATTATGTAAGATAAAAATATAGTAATACCGGCATATCACAGGTTTTATTCCTTTTTTTTTTCTAATATGACATCATTTACACCTTCAGAAATACTCTTCTTTTCTTAAATAAAAAGCGTGATTTATGTAGTTATTTAAGAATTCTTTAGTTTCATAAAATATTCATTATAATTAAATAGAAATGGCGCAGTTTATAGAAATATTTTCATTTGTGCACAACACGCACCTTTAAATTAATAGAAGTTCACCTTATTTAGATGCAGGAATTAAAGTCAATGAATATGACATCATCACTGACAAAGCTGCTATAACAATGTATATTATATTCATGGAATAAATTTATCTGGTTTCTGTATGACGACATTTTCTCCATCGACAAAATTTCACTTTAGATATTATATTTTATTAAAGTTTATCTTCTGTTATTTTACTTACATAATACTTAATAATATTACTCAGTAAATAATCTGTTTATTGCAGGGAATAACTAAATGCAATCATTTTATTATGATTAATTTTTACGAAAACCTTTATTTATTTATTATTATTATTATTATTATTATTATTATTATTATTATTTTGAAATGCGATTATATATTCACCGATGAGATCAAGCTCCTGATTGGTCAAAAATAATGAAACAAAATAAATTTTGAGAAAAGCTTAACCTGTTGCCACTGTTTTGAAGAAATGTCACGAAAAAGCTTTTAAAATTAAAAATAAAACATAAAAATTGAAATAAATTAAAAATTAGCCAGAATGGGCACATCTACACATAAACAGCTTTCATTTAAAAAAATAATTATCAAAATCGGGCCAGTAGAAAGCTCAGGGCTGATGACCAAAAAAACAGCCAGGTGTTTTAAATATATAGATTAAGAAATAAAGTTTTAATTAAGAATATTTTTAATTTAGAGCCATCTTTTTAAATTTACGCATACTGGAATAATGTTTTTTAAGGCAAATTAAGAATTTATATCGTCTGCATAAGGATTAACAGATTAGATTTAGAAACAAGATTTTAATTTAATAATTTGAAGTAAGTACGGAAAATTATTATAAGAAAATTAAGATAGTATAAAGGTTAGTTTTGGCGAAAAAATTTTAAATTTGTAATATATATATATATATATATGTATAATATTATATAATATAATATTAATAAAAAAAATATATCTAGTTCAAACCAGCAAAATTTTATTTTATTCAAAAATAAATTTTCTATAAGACAATATTGGAACCAAAAAAACTTACTGATTTAAAAACTCCAGGACCCGTACTAGCCCTGTAATAGAAACTAGAATTTAATAATTAATTGTCCTCTTAGTTTTTTTTTTCTCTGTCTCAAACATGTACAAAGAGAGAAAGTATGCCTTTTCCGAACTTAATTATCTCTTTCATTCATATATTTCCGGCAAATTACGAACTAATTAAGTAAACTAAATGAAGGCTCGGAGGAAAGAACTGAATAATTCCTTTTAAAATGTTCTTTATTTATCTGTGGTGTCTACTTTTTCGTTCATTTCATTACTTTTCCAACATTAAAAAAAAAAAATCTTACGGGGTAAAAAAATTGCAAAAGAAATCTTTTTTTAAATAATACTTCCTCTATAGAATAAAAGAAATTATTGAATGGAGGATAAAATAATTATCATGAAAATATTTATTTCATGTTATTTGTTATATCAGGGTTTGCACGAGTACCGTTATTTTCTAGGTGGAATTTCAGTATTTTATATTATCTTGATTTAGATATATATATATATTTTTTACAAAAAAAAAAAAAATCTAGTTCATGTGCACAAAATTTCGCTTTATTAACACCTTGGAGACGAGCGACACGTATACTTGCCTTAAAAAGGTTTAAGAAAAATTGTTTATCCCAACCAGTAAAATATAGCTGAAAAAATTGCCTTTTTTAATCAGAGCATTTTCTAGATTTACTAAGCCACAAATTTCCATTTTTACAAACCGTGTACAAAGCATTTAAAATTTCGTAAAAGGCTTCCGTCACGAAGAGGTTAAAAGGGAGATTTTCTATAA
Organism: Maratus speculifer; assembly: GCA_964019185.1. Lineage (NCBI taxonomy): Eukaryota > Metazoa > Arthropoda > Arachnida > Araneae > Salticidae > Maratus > Maratus speculifer. Next base: position 174,977,252 of record OZ025303.1, on the reverse strand, counting down.
GAAAATACTGATACCAAAGAATTTACTGATTTGGAAATTTCAGGACCTGTACGGATTCTGTGATAAAAACCAGAATTTAATAATTAATTTTCCTTTTGGTTTTTATTCTCTGTCTCGAAAAACGCAAAGAGAGAAAGTATGCCTTTTCCAAACTTAATTATCCATTTCTTTAATATTGTTGCGGCGTATATAGGGTTCTTTTGATGTTATGGTAAGACAACTTCAAACTCTTGCTTATAGAAAAGTAGAAAATAATTTATTTACAGAACTTCAGAACAACAGAGTCTTCGAAACTCACAAATATTTCTCGATATTCAAAAATAATTGTTCAAATCTATCGTATAAGTGCAGATATAGGTTCAGAGACTCTTTATACAACGTCTCAACACTAAATCACATTCAAAATAACGTAAATAAGACTCAAGCAAACTTGCTTAACAAACGCGTTGTTCACTCAATGACTGACTGGTAAATAATAACCACAACAGCTCGTATCGCTCTCCTTATATATAGTCTCGCCGCATGCGGTGGAAATTTCTACAAACTTCTAGAAAAAACTGGAAAACCACGGAACAACATTCAATGTATCAGTAGACCTAAGGGGGGGGTACCATAAATAGGGAAGGGTTACCATTGCCAACAATCGCCAAGTTTGTCGCCAACTTGGCGATATATCGCCAAATTTGGCGACCAAAATTAGTCGCCAAAAGTGACGCCAACTTGGCGATATCTCTAATATTTCGTTAATCTGCCGTAGACATACACTGAAAATAATAGACAAGTTTGCTTGATAACAGAGACAATGTAACAAGAACTAATATTAGTAAAGAAATGGAGCTTAATAAGATTATTTACATCATTTTACAGTACAAACACCTAACTATTTACAAAATTCGTAACACTACCCCCTCCTCAAAGACTGCACGTCCCGGGCAGTGCAATCCTTGAGTTAGAGGAAAACACTTAAAATAAATAAACAAATAAATAAATAAAAAAACAAACAAATAAATAAAAAATAATAAGATTTACATAAATAAGAACTAATTACTATTTACATATTTACAAAAAGTGACTTTCATGACCATGGTCTGAAATTCCAGTTTTGAATTTCTAATTACTTTGGCCAAAATAAGGGGCTAGCCGGTTATAGTGTACGACCTTGGGTTTGGCGTGTGGCGATTTTTGTATGCGTACAACGACGTCATTCAGCCTGTTGACGACTGTGTAAGGACCGTCCCAGTTTCTTTGTAATTTTGGCGACAGTCCCTTACGACGTATTGGATTCCACAACCAAACTTTGTCACCTTCGTTGAACTCATGTCCTGTTGCCTTTGTGTCGTACCGTGTCTTCATCTTTTCCGATGCCAGTCCGATTCGGTTCCTCGCTAGACGCAGAGCCTGATAACTAACGGGGCACTCTCTCCCCAGTAAAATTATATAGAAATTTTCGCCTTGTTTAAACGCCCTTTTCAGTCAAAATTACTATCATGAGTAAGGAAAAATTTTCTATTTACTTTTTCTGGTGGGAGAGTGCCCCGTTGATAATCAGGCCCTGGCTAGACGGGGAATCTCCTCAATCCGTGCCTGGAGTTCATCCACGTATTCTTCAGGCGACAAAGGAGCGTCAGGAGGACGGCCAAACAAAAGATCCGCAGGTAGACGAAGATCACGACCAAAGAGCATTTGAGAAGGGGAATAACCAGTGACCTCATGAACAGCACTCCTGTAGGCAAGTAGGAAAAGAGATAATTTCTTGTCCCAGTCCTGTTGGTCTCTAGACACCAGGAGAGAGAGGCTATTTAGGATGGTACGATTGAACCGCTCCACCATGCCGTCCGATTGAGGGTGTAGAGGTGTTGTTCGAGTTTTGTCCATGCCGAGTAGTTCACACATTTCCTTGAACACAGCCGAATCAAAATTTCTTCCTTGATCGGAATGGATTTGAAGAGGAACTCCGTATCTAAAAACCCAGTGTTGAATCAGTATGTCTGCTACGGTTACCGCCTCTTGATTAGGAATGGCATATGCTTCAGGCCACTTAGTGAAGTAGTCCATGACAACGAGGATGTACTTATTGCCATCAGATGTTCTAGGAAGTGGACCCAGGATGTCTAGAGCAATTCGTTCGAAAGGAGCTCCTACATTGTAACGTTGCAATCGTCCACGGGTGCGCCTCTTTGGACCTTTACGTGCTACACAGGTGTCACAAGTTCGACACCACTTCTCTACATCACTGCGAACATTATTCCAGTAAAAACGCTCTCGAACCTTTTGCAGGGTCTTCATTACACCAAAATGATCTCCTGTGGGACTACCATGCAGTTCTTGAAGGACCATAGAAATTCTCGACTTAGGGAGTAGTAGTTGCCATCTACATGTCTTTCCATCGTCAGACTCCCATTTTCGGTACAAGATGCCGTTCTTCAAATGTAAGGAATCCCAGAGAGCCCAATAACGTTTAGTCGTAGGATGGTAATGGGCCATGTCTTGCCAGCTGGGCTTCCTGTTGGACTCCTCTTTCAGCTCTAGAATTGGCTTAATTTCAGGATCAGCAAGTTGATCTTTACGCAGGCTCTCGTCACTCCACGGATCTTGCGATGATGTAGACCCAGTTGTAACTTGCCTTACTATAGGACCTTTGGCATTAAATTTCTTCTCAACCCGGTCGCAGTATCTACAATTCTCTGAGCAGGGTCTTCTTGAGAGAGCATCTGCATTTCCATGTGATGAGCCTTTTCGATGGCGTATCTCCATATCGTACTCTTGAAGCTTTTGTATCCACCTGGCTATCTGGCCTTCAGGGTTCTTAAAATTCAATAGCCAAGTTAGAGAAGCATGATCAGTTCGGATCAGGAACTTTCGACCGTAAAGATAGTGATGAAAGTGGTCTATGGCTTTCACTACAGCAAGAAGCTCTTTTCTTGTTACGCAGTAGTTTCGCTCGGCCTTTGACAAGCACTTGCTGAAATAGGCGATAACACGTTCCTGGCCGTCGATTTCCTGGGACAGTACAGCGCCAATGCTTTCGTTGCTTGCATCCGTATCAAGTATAAACTGTTTATCGATTTGAGGATACGACAGAATTGGAGTGGATGTCAAGGCCTCCTTAAGCTTTTCGAAAGCAGCGTCACATTCCTGTGTCCACATAAATTTTTGATTGGCTTCTGTTAATTTATGAAGTGGTCTTGCAATCATCGAGAAGCCTTTGACGAATTTTCTGTAATAGGTGCATAATCCTAGAAAACTTCGAAGCTGGTGAACATCTGCTGGACGATTCCAATTTTTCACGGCCGATATCTTCTCCGGATCAGTCCTAACTCCTTCCGCCGAAATGATGTGTCCAAAGTATGCGACTTCATTTCGAAACAAACTGCACTTCGAAAGGCTTAACTTCAAATTAGCTTCCTTTAACTTTTGTAGCACCCGTCTGAGGTTGTTCAGATGTTCATCAAAAGATTTTCCTATGATTATGATATCGTCTAAATAAACAAGACATGCCTCATATGACAGTCCCCGAAGAACCGTTTCCATAAGGCGTTCAAAAGTTGCAGGTGCGTTACATAGACCAAAAGGCATTACCTTGAACTGCCATAATCCTTGTCCCTTTGTAAAGGCAGTCTTCTCGCGGTCGTCGGGATGGATCTCTACCTGCCAGTAACCACTCTTCAAGTCTAAAGTCGAGAACCAAGTGTTGCCCGCAAGTGTGTCAAGAGTGTCATCAATCCTTGGCAGAGGGTAACTATCCTTTTTGGTGACGTCATTCAGTCGGCGGTAGTCTACACAAAATCTTGTAGAACCATCCTTCTTTCTTACTAATACAATGGGAGACGCTCATGGACTTGTTGATGGTTCGATGACGTCATTTTCTTCCATATCTTTAATTAAATTCTACACCTCTTCTTGCTTGGCAAAAGGTAATCGTCTAGGGTGCTGTTTAATAGGAGAGTGATCTCCCGTGTCAATTCGGTGTTGTGCCATTTTAGTTCGTCCAAAGTCTTCAGATGTTTGGGAAAATAAACTTTGGAATTCTCTAATTAAATTTTCCGCAGCTTCCATCTGTTTTGGATTTAAGTCTGTATTTTGTAACAAATCCTTGACTAAATTATCTGAAGATTTCTCAGAGTGACTGGAATTTTGACTTATGCACGTCACAGGAGCACACGATGCTATCACTTCTCCTTTCTTGATAGTCTTCGTCTTATCACTGATGTTAACAATTCTGACTGGAATGGTCTTTTTCGAGAGGTCTACTACAGAAGAAGCCACCAATACTCCTGCTTGTGTACTATTGTCTTCTGGATAATCTATATGGCCAAATCGGTAATTAGTTTCATTTTTAATTTCAGCTGGAACTAAAAATTCTGTTCTTGGATCTAGATTGATGTCTTCTTTGGCTATTATTGTTTGTTTAGATTCAATTTCATTATTTAATCCAAAAAGACTTATTTCTTCAAATTTTGAGAGCATTTTGTTATTTTTGAAATCAAGCTTGAAGCCATACTTCTTCAGAAAATCTAGCCCGATTAAGCAAGGATCTGTTATGTCAGCCACATATGCCTTATGGTAATATTTCGTTCCTCCAAAGTGTATGGTTAAGTTGGCCTTTCCATATATGCCAATCTTGTCGCCCGTCACAGTTTGCAGGGTAACGCATGGTGGAGTCCAGATGAGTTTACATTTCAATTTTCGAGCCAAATCTTCTCTTATTATTGTCGCATTGGCTCCTGTATCGACAATCATACGGCACTGAATTCCGTTAATAAAACCTATCACATATAATTCGTTATCACAGCCGCTCATTTTTGATATCTGGAGGATCTTCAGGTGGGGCTTTTCATTCTCTGGCAACCTCCGCCCCGCGAGATGGCCAAAATTTAGTTTCCCTGCTGACTGTTTGAATTTATCTCACGTTCGTGGATTTTGGGGCAATTTCTTCGGAGATGTCCTGTATCACCGCATTCCCAGAACGTGAGATTCTGTCTTCTTGAGCTTGTTCTTCCGTATTTCAAAGCTTCAAGCTCTTGATTTATTTTTCTAATTTCTTTCAAGATGTCGATTTCATTGTCTGAGCTTTTGTTCACCGTTGCCCCTCGGACTGAATGACGATCTCTTCGGCTGGCTTGTGTAGCTGCTTCCAACTTTAAGGCATATACAGCTCATATTCAAAATATTAGAATAATTACCTTTTTTTTAGAAATTGAAAATATCGTTTGGTAATTTAATGTCTTTTAATGAAAATATGCAAACGATATTTTTATTAAGAACTTATTGTTGATTAAACTTACTTGTTATCTTAAATTTAATATCATTTTGAAAAGATTAATTGCAAAAAAAATTATTTTGAAAAGTCAAAATATTAGAATATTTATTCAAGTGGTTCAAAATATTAGAATATTTCACATTAATTCTCCTTTAATTATTACCAATTCTTAACTGGTGGCATCATTGATTAAATTCAGACTATTTTATTTAAAATCAGTATTCTTTTTTGCAGTTTGTTTCTTTTTCGTCTTAAAATGGGCCGTGTGAGTGATATTCCTGAATCTACTAAACTTCGTATGGTTGATTTGTATCGGCGCGGTAAAAATCAATGTTTTATAGCGAATTATTTACATTGTTCGCAATCGAGCGTTAGTAAAATACTAACACAATATTCAAAAATTGGAAAATTTCAAAATAATCGTCGAAATGGTGGCCGAAAACCAAAAACATCTGCTAGAGATGACAGGAAACCGAAGCGTATAGTTAAGAAAAACCGTTTTAAAAGTGTGCGATTTTTGCACCGAAAATGGAAAGAAAAAGGAGTTGAAGTTTCTACATCGACAACATTAAGACGTCTCCATAAATTTAAATTTGAATCTCGTGTACCGAAAACAAAACCTCTCATGACTGCAAGATAAAAGCGTATAAGATTGAATTGGTGTAAATCAAGACGTTTATGGAGAAATGAAGATTGGAAAAATATATTATTTAGTGATGAAAGTATGTTTTGTGTTTCATATGGTAATCAAGGTATTCGAGTTTGGAGAATGAAGCAAGAAGCATTTGATAAAGAATGCCTTAAACGTTCCGTAAAATTTGCTGCTAGTGTCATGGTTTCGGGTTGTATGAGTGCAGAAGGACCTGGAAAGTTATGCATCGTCTACGAAAAGGTTAACTCTCTGATATATCAAGAAATTTTAGAATATTATATGATTCCATCATCAGAAGATTTATTTGAAGATGATTTCATCTTTCAACAAGATTTAGCGTCCCCGCATACCTCGGTGTCAACTAAGAATTGGTTCCGCCAACGCAACATTAAGGTACTTCCTTGGCCAACAAATTCACCAGATCTTAATCCCATCGAAAACTTATGGTGTATAATGAAGAAAAAACTTCAAGAAAATCCTCCTTCAAGTAAAACTGAGTTAGTGGCATGTATAAAGTCTATTTGGGCTAATATTGATAGAAATGTTTGTAAACACCTTGTATATAGTATGCAAGATCGATTGTACACTGTTATGAAAGCTAAAGGGGATTCTACAAAATATTAACTACCATTTACTTCATATTCATAAGGTAATATTGTTGCGTAAAATAAAATATTCTAATATTTTGAACCAATCTAAATTTTATTCTAATATTCTGGTGTGTTTAAGGAAGCTGTATACCTAATTTATTGTGCTGTATTTTATATTTTAAAAATGTTAAAATCTTATCTAAACATTCCAGATTTAATTTATAAGAAATTTAATTGCATTTACTTAGTATAAAAAATAAATAAATGACAAATAATTTTTTCTTATTACTTTTTCTCAATTATTCTAATATTTTGAATATGAGCTGTAGTAGTGCAGCCTTTAAATCCTGTACATCTGCCATTCGTACCGCTCTCTGCACTTCTGGATCTTTTATTCCGTCTACGAAATATTGCAGTGAGAGCATTTCCCGTACATTTGTTCGACAGTCAATGAATGCTAAATTTGCAAGCCGTTCAATTTCCGAGGCAAACTCTTGAAGGGTTTCACTCGATTTTTGATGGCGGCTCTTCATTTGTATTCTCGTATAATCCTTGAAGAATTTTTCGCCGAATCTCATTTCAAGTGCACAACTTAGAGTCTCAAAATTGAGTTGCGTCATATCGGGCAATGTTTGCAGCACGTCGGCGGCTTCTCCTCTTAAAGATGCTGCCTGTTGACAAGCTTTCACCTCGTCACTCCATTTGTTCGCTTCGGCTACAATGGTGAATTGGGTCTAGTAAACTTGCCAGGAACTCTTTCCGTCGTATGTCGACAGCTTGATGTGCATGGGAGAAACAGGCGGATTCCTAAATTATTCATAATTACCACTGGACGCTGAAAGCTTCTTCTCAAGATCTTGTACTTTTTTATTTAGCTTTTCATCTACTTTACCTAGTATTTTCTCTTCAACGTTACTGATTTTCTCTTCAACGTCCGCCATTTTCCTTTCCGTTTTCAGTTCAACATTACTAACTTCATTCTGAATTTTCTCTTCTACTTCCTCTATTTTCTCTTCTACAGAGCCTATTCTTCTCTCTACCGACGAGAACTTTTCTTCTAAAGTTTTCTTCATTTCTTCTTGGCCTTTATTAATCTTTTCAGTCACATCTTCTTGGCATTTGTCAATTTTATTTGTCAACTGTTCCATTCTTTCTTCGTTTTTATTCATTTTTTCCGCCAACTCTTCTTGGCCTACATTAATCTTTTCGGTCACTTCTTCTTGGCATTTGTCAATTTTGTTTGTCAACTGTTCCATTCTTTCTTCGTTTTTATTCATTTTATCCGCCAACTCTTCTTGGCCTTTATTCATTTTATCCGCTAAATGTTCTTGGCCTTTATCAATTTTATAGGTCAGCTCTGTTCTTAATCCGTTAATAGCTTCTAACAGTTCTTTCAGCTGCCCGTCCATTGTTCTTGTTTTCGCCATAAGATCCCGACTTCTGACACCAAATGTTGCGGCGTATATAGTTCTTTTGATCTTATGGTAAGACAACTTCAAACTCTTGCTTATAGAAAAGTAGAAAATAATTTATTTACAGAACTTCAGAACAACAGAGTCTTCGAAACTCACAAATATTTCTCGATATTCAAAAATAATTGTTCAAATCTATCGTATAAGTGCTGATATAGGTTCAGAGACTCTTTATACAACGTCTCAACACTAAATCACATTCAAAATAACGTAAATAAGACTCAAGCAAACTTGCTTAACAAACGCGTTGTTCACTCAATGACTGACTGGTAAATAACAACCACAACAGCTCGTATCGCTCTCCTTATATATAGTCTCGCCGCATGCGGTGGAAATTTCTACAAACTTCTAGAAAAAACTGGAAAACCACGGAACAACATTCAATGTATCAGTAGACCTAAGGGGGGGGGTTACCATAAATAGGGAAGGGTTACCATTGCCAACAATCGCCAAGTTTGTCGCCAACTTGGCGATATATCGCCAAATTTGGCGACCAAAATTAGTCGCCAAAAGTGACGCCAACTTGGCGATATCTCTAATATTTCGTTAATCTGCCGTAGACATACACTGAAAATAATAGACAAGTTTGCTTGATAACAGAGACAATGTAACAAAAACTAATATTAGTAAAGAAATGGAGCTTAATAAGATTATTTACATCATTTTACAGTACAAACACTAACTATTTACAAAATTCGTAACATTATGTTTCCGGCAAATTACGAGCTAATTAAACAAACTAAATGAACGCTCTGAGGAAAGAACTGATTAATTCCATTTAAAATGTTCTTTATTTATCTGTGATATCTACTTTTTCGTTCATTTCATTACTTTTCCGACATATATATGTATATTAATTTTTTTGCCAAAATTAACCTTTATAATGTATTAATTTCCTTATAACAATATTCCGTACTTAGTTCAACTTATTAAATTAAAATCTTGTTTCTAGATCTAATCTATTAATCTTTATGGAAACGATATAAATACTTAATTCGCCATAAAAAACATTTATTCCAATACGCGAAAAATTAAAAGATGGCTCTAAATTAAAAATATTCTTAATTAAACTTTATTTCTTAATATTCCAAATAAAACTCATTTTTTCTATGTTTTTATCAACCTTTTTTTTAAAAAAAAGTCTTATTAAATTTATTCTAAAACCATACCTTTCAAAAAATATCATTATTTTTATTAACCATTTGAAAAATGGTTGTTGTTTTCGGGAGAATGGACCCGATGATGTTACCACTTTTGAATGATGTTACCACTTTTGAATGATGTTACCACTTTTGAATTTAAATTAAATTCTTTATTTTTAGAAGAATTTTTATTTGAATTTAAATTAAATTCTTTACTTTTAGAAGAATTTTTATTTGAATAGTAAATTAAAATGGTTAAAATCATTGTAATAAAGGAGAAAACTAACAAATTTAAAAATGGGTAGACGGAAATTAACAGATACGGAAAAAGCCGAAGCCAAAGAAATGAATGAACGTGAATATCGCATTCAATGATATTAAACACAGTCAACATGTATAAGTTGCTTATTAGTTTGGCGATTCGTATCATTTGGCGAAATTGGTCGACGGGATAACTGAGTAATACTGTATTTGGTTTGGCGCAAAAACGTCTTTCAATGCAGAAAATGATAAAATCAAAAGATTATTGAGCCGCTGAAAACCAATTACGTGTTGAAAGGCGATCACGAAAAAGGAAGCAATTTAATGCCGAACCGATTAATTGTAAAACATCATGTCGCCAGGGCGACCAATCCACTAGCCATGGCGTTTTACTATCGGTCGGTTCTAACCAGGAAAATTTGAGTGCCAATAGTGATTCTAACAAGCCGGAAAATGTTATAGCTATTACTCTTGATTTTCCACCACCTAAAAAGAAAACTAAAAAGCAATCGGCTTGGGAAAAACTGGGAAAAAACTTTTTTGATTCGATGTCTGATGGACCCATTCACAGATGCATGTGCTGCGATCGATTTTGGTTTAAAACCTCCATCACCAAAATTCTGCTCTGTAAAATCAAACAATATATGCCAAAGTCTTACAAGTATAACAGTATATGCCAAAGCTGTATTTTAATAATGATTACTTTTGCACCAACAATGTTAAATAGTTTGAAATGTTTCTTTCGTCGCCAACTTTTATGCTTGGCGACAATAGAGTGATATAACTTAAACGAACCGTACCTTCAAATTGCAGCATGTATAAAGTCATTTATAGCAGTGGCACGGATAATACACAATAAAACAACTGGTATTTAGCTTAAAATGATAGATGAATGTATCGAGTGAAACATTTTTCAAATGGTTGGGGTAATTTCTTAAATTACAATTATTTTTATTTATCTATTTATTTATTTTCCCTCCTTCAAAATTCGATATGTGTGCATATCAATAAATTCATTTCTTTTCTTTTTCTCTTAAAATTATTCGTCTGCAAAAATATCATTTGCTGGATATTTGAAATTCTGAGTCGATTATAAATTAGTTAAATAAAATTTTTTTAAATAAAATTATCGTCTGTGGAATAAAAATCTCGACTCTGAGCATGAGTTATGTTTATAAGGAAAAAAATGATGGTTAGAGAGTAGAGAATTTTCTAGAACTTTGTTTTTAGATTTAAGAAAGGAAGCCTGGAGGTGAGAAGGGAGATTCTTGGTTTTTTCTTCGATGAGTACGGCTTGCTATCATAAAAATGGAATATTCTTTTTGATGTTTCGGTTAAAGGCGGCTTCAAAAGGGAGCCTTTCCCTCTTTTTTGACTACAGTTTAATAAATTAACTTGCAGCAGCCAATGAGTAATTTATTGGATCTTCAACATTTATTTATTTATTTTGTTTTTCCCCTCGCTTGCCATGACTGTGTGTTTCTTAAACCAGTGAACGCAAAAGAGTTATTTTTTCAAATAATACTTCCTCTACAGAATAAAAGAAATTATTGAATGAAGAATAAAATAACTATCATGAAAATATTCATTGCATGTTACTTGTTATATCAGAGTTCGTACGGGCACCGTTATTTTTTAGGTCGAATTTCAGTATTTTATATTACTTTGATTGTTTTATTAAGAAAAAAATAAATCCAGTTCATATGCGCAAAAATTCGCTTTATTAAAAGGGAGATTATCTATAAGAAAATATTGGTACCAAAGAATTTACTGATTTGGAAACTTAAGGACCTGTACTTATCCTGTAATAAAAAACCAGAAGTTAATAATTAATTTGCATTTTAGTTTTTATTCTCTGTCTCAAACAACGAAAAGAGAGAAAGTATGCCTTTTCCAAACTTAATTATCCATTTCTTTAATATATTTCCGGCAAATTACGAGCTAATTAAACAAACTAAATGAACGCTCTGAGGAAAGAACTGACTAATTCCATTTAAAGTGTTCTTTATTTATCTGTGGTATCTACTTTTTGTTTCATTTTATTACTCTTTCGACATAAAAAAAAATCCTACGAAGAAAAGTCGCTGAAGAATTATTTTTTTCAACGAATACTACCTCCATTGAATAAAAGAAATTATTGAATAAAAGTTAAATTAACTATGATGAAAATATTTATTTCAGGTTACATATTATATGAAGGTTCGTAAGCTTCATAGACTTTTTTATGAGAATGTTCGCAAAAAAATTGGCTTATTTAAATGTACAGTTTACTTCAAAATTGGTCAAAAAAAAAAAAAAGATTTTTTTTTAACACGTTATACAATTTTAAAAGTGTTTATGCTTTCAGTTTGTCTGTACGTCTGTCTGGCCGCTCTTGCTGTCGTAAATATACTCGGATTGTCATGAAAATTTTAAAGTTATTAAAGTTTTACCCTGCACGAATCCTACTGCAAAGGAATTTTTAGCATGATTAGTTTATTTACAGGAGCAGTCAAACGTTTACCGTTACACTGTGGCCTATCGGCAAAATTCGTTTTAATTGAATTTTAAAGATGCTACACCTTGTCAAACATTTCAAATTTATACGCATTTACGAAGTGCACTAAAATATATTTTGCATAAAATATGCATAGAAAAGAATAGTTATTATTCACTTATAGGACCAGACAAAATAACTCAATGACATATGGTAAAGGGGAGAATTGCTCGCGACATATTTAAATTATTTAAAATTCTTTCATAATTGATATGCGTCTCTGAGGCTCAATATAAATTATTTCATGCATAATACGAATGCATAGCATTTACAACGACACACAAAAGATTTCAAATAATGTATTATGTTCGAAGTATAACCTGTATATTATTGAAGATGGCTGATGGGTGGATGAAATGCATTTTTATGTAATGATATGCCTTTTTAAGTTTCATTAAATGTATGCATATTATATGGTGCTGTAGTTGATATACAAAATAAATTCGTAACTTATACAAAAGAGTTCGCAAAAGTTATTGCATATGAACGTAACTTACTTAAAAGTAGTTTTAAAATAAGTTATGCATTTTTACACGTAACTGCATTCAATTTACAAAGAAATGTTTGTAGAATATAGATAAAATGATATACAGTGTCACGCAAAGAAATGGATACATGGTCGCCTATGGATGTTAATTTCTGGAAATGTGATTTAAGTAGTTTTAGAACTGTTTTTGTTTGAACAAAATTTTAGCTATATACTGGTGTGTAATAAAGGTACTAGGTAAACCCCAGGACTTAGCAAAATATTCAAGTAAGTTTCCATCTAATTGTATAAATTGCTGAAAGAAAAATTTCAACTTGTTAAACGTTTTTTTTTTTGGGGGGGGGATAAACTAAATTTCCCCACGATATAGTAGAAGTGATATATATAAATGTATATCACTGACAGATCCAGGGATGCAAGCGCTGCGCCAAAAATGGCTGATTTTAACAACTAAAATTTAAAAGTATTATTTGATTTAGTAAATCTAAAAAAATCTTGTCATTAAATAAAGTGAGAAATTCTTTAAAAAATAAGTAGTGCGTATCGTTCATTTCTTGCGCAGCACTTGCATCTCTGCAGATCAAATACAGGGTTGTTCAAAAGCATTGGAATACATATTTTGCTACAGACAGTAATACCTTTTTCCGGAATCTACGAAGTTTTGATAAAGATTGTTAAAGACACTTTCCAAAACTGTCTGAAAAGAAAGTATTGGAAAGTGTTTCATAATTTATGCTTAACACACGGTTTTCCCTACTAGTTTAGATATTAAATTAAAGCGTTTTTAATTTTGAATATTTTGACACGTCATTTTTACCCATATGGCAGTTTTATTGCGAAGATTTCTAAATTTTGTAAATACATTGAGCGCAATTTTTTTTTTTTTTTTTTTTTTTTTTTTTTTTTTTTTTTTTGTATTTGAGATTGACATTTAAGTGTTTTCATATACATTTTTTATTAGATATGTGATAAATATGAACATAAAATTACCTTCAGTTATTATTATTATTATTATTATTATTATTTAAATAGGTTTATATGAAGATGTGTTAGATTTCATCGTTTTTCGTAATATATATTAGTAAAAATCATATTAAATGTAATATTAGATATATCTATAAATCCATGCACAGTCTTGTAAAATACAGATTACAAAATCTTAAATAAAAAGAAAATAAAAATACTGGGCAAAAACATCAAGATTTTAAATACTAAGCATTTAAAGAAGGCAATCAATTAAAAATATATATATATGGAGTTATTTTTTTATTACACTGTTAGTTGAACACTGAGATGCAGTAAAAAGATTATTTAAAGCACCTTTAAAAAAATAAACAAAATTGTTAAAAGGGTAAGCTCTTCTCTTTATGAAAACAAGATATATTTTCAGGTATAACCACCAGTGCTTTACAAAATTTTTGTTACTAAAACACCTGAATCTTCTGGTGCGTGCGAATTCTGTACACCAGATGTTCCAAAAATAATAATAATAACAATTGAGATGGAGGCCAATTAAAAAGACAATACAGTAGTTAAAAAAAAACTAGAAAGAAAAATGATGAATACATATAAAATTGGTAAAAATGTAAGCTCTTCTCTTTATGAAAACAAGATAAATTTTCAGATATAACCACCAGTGCTTTACAAAATTTTTGTTACTAAAACACCTGAATCCTCTGGTGCGTGCGAATTCTGTATACCAGATGTTCCAAAAATAATAATAATAACAATTGAGATGGAGACCAATTAAAAAGACAATACAGTAGTTAAAAAAAAACTAGAAAGAAAAATGATGAATACATATAAAATTGGTAAAAATGTAAGCTCTTCTCTTTATGAAAACAAGATAAATTTTCAGATATAACCACCAGTGCTTTACAAAATTTTTGTTACTAAAACACCTGAATCTTCTGGTGCGTGCGAATTCTGTATACCAGATGTCCCAAAAATAATAATAATAACAATTGAGATGAAGACCAATTAAAAAGACAATACAGTAGTTAAAAAAAAATACCTAGAAAGAAAAATGATGAATACAAATAAAATTGTTAAAAAGGTAAGCTCTTCTCTTTATGAAAACAAGATATATTTTCAGATATAACCACCAGTGCTTTACAAAATTTTTGTTACTAAAACACCTGAATCTTCTGGTGCGTGCGAATGCCGTATACCAGATGTTCCAAAAATAATAATAATAACAATTGAGATGGAGACCAATTAAAAAGACAATACAGTAGTTAAAAAAAAACTAGAAAGAAAAATGATGAATACATATAAAATTGGTAAAAATGTAAGCTCTTCTCTTTATGAAAACACGATAAATTTTCAGATATAACCACCAGTGCTTTACAAAATTTTTGTTACTAAAATACCTGAATCTTCTGGTGCGTGCGAATTCTGTATACCAGATGTTCCAAAAATAATAATAATAACAATTGAGATGGAGACCAATTAAAAAGACAATACAGTAGTTAAAAAAAATACCTAGAAAGAAAAATGATGAATACAAATAAAATTGGTAAATATGTAAGCTCTTCTCTTTATGAAAACAAGATAAATTTTCAGATATAACCACCAGTGCTTTACAAAATTTTTGTTACTAAAACACCTGAATCTTCTGGTGCGTGCGAATTCTGTATACCAGATGTCCGAAAAATAATAATAATAACAATTGAGATGGAGACCAATTAAAAAGACAATACAGTAGTTAAAAAAAAATACCTAGAAAGAAAAATGATGAATACAAATAAAATTGTTAAAAAGGTAAGCTCTTCTCTTTATGAAAACAAAATATATTTTCAGATATAACCACCAGTGCTTTACAAAATTTTTGTTACTAAAACACCTGAATCTTCTGGTGCGTGCGAATGCTGTATACCAGATGTTCCAAAAATAATAATAATAACAATTGAGATGGAGACCAATTAAAAAGACAATACAGCAGTTAAAAAAATACCTAGAAAGAAAAATGATGAATACAAATAAAATTGTTAAAAAGGTAAGCTCTTCTCTTTATAAAAACAAGATATATTTTCAGATATAACCACCAGTGCTTTACAAAATTTTTGTTACTAAAACACCTGAATCTTCTGGTGCGTGCGAATTCTGTATACCAGATGTTCCAAAAATAATAATAATAACAATTGAGATGGAGACCAATTAAAAAGACAATACAGTAGTTAAAAAAAAAACTAGAAAGAAAAATGATGAATACATATAAAATTGGTAAAAATGTAAGCTCTTCTCTTTATGAAAACAAGATAAATTTTCAGATATAACCACCAGTGCTTTACAAAATTTTTGTTACTAAAATACCTGAATCTTCTGGTGCGTGCGAATTCTGTATACCAGATGTTCCAAAAATAATAATAATAACAATTGAGATGGAGACCAATTAAAAAGACAATACAGTAGTTAAAAAAAAACTAGAAAGAAAAATGATGAATACATATAAAATTGGTAAAAATGTAAGCTCTTCTCTTTATGAAAACAAGATAAATTTTCAGATATAACCACCAGTGCTTTACAAAATTTTTGTTACTAAAATACCTGAATCTTCTGGTGCGTGCGAATTCTGTATACCAGATGTTCCAAAAATAATAATAATAACAATTGAGATGGAGACCAATTAAAAAGACAATACAGTAGTTAAAAAAAATACCTAGAAAGAAAAATGATGAATACAAATAAAATTGGTAAAAATGTAAGCTCTTCTCTTTATGAAAACAAGATAAATTTTCAGATATACCCACCAGTGCTTTACAAAATTTTTGTTACTAAAACACCTGAATCTTCTGGTGCGTGCGAATTCTGTATACCAGATGTTCCAAAAATAATAATAATAACAATTGAGATGGAGACCAATTAAAAAGACAATACAGTAGTTAAAAAAAATACCTAGAAAGAAAAATGATGAATACAAATAAAATTGGTAAAAATGTAAGCTCTTCTCTTTATGAAAACAAGATAAATTTTCAGATATACCCACCAGTGCTTTACAAAATTTTTGTTACTAAAACACCTGAATCTTCTGGTGCGTGCGAATTCTGTATACCAGATGTTCCAAAAATAATAATAATAACAATTGAGATGGAGACCAATTAAAAAGACAAGACAGTAGTTAAAAAAAAACTAGAAAGAAAAATGATGAATACATATAAAATTGGTAAAAATGTAAGCTCTTCTCTTTATGAAAACAAGATAAATTTTCAGATATAACCACCAGTGCTTTACAAAATTTTTGTTACTAAAATACCTGAATCTTCTGGTGCGTGCGAATTCTGTATACCAGATGTTCCAAAAATAATAATAATAACAATTGAGATGGAGACCAATTAAAAAGACAATACAGTAGTTAAAAAAAAAACTAGAAAGAAAAATGATGAATACATATAAAATTGGTAAAAATGTAAGCTCTTCTCTTTATGAAAACAAGATAAATTTTCAGATATAACCACCAGTGCTTTACAAAATTTTTGTTACTAAAACACCTGAATCTTCTGGTGCGTGCGAATTCTGTATACCAGATGTTCCAAAAATAATAATAATAACAATTGAGATGGAGACCAATTAAAAAGACAATACAGTAGTTAAAAAAAATACCTAGAAAGAAAAATGATGAATACAAATAAAATTGTTAAAAAGGTAAGCTCTTCTCTTTATGAAAACAAGATATATTTTCAGATATAACCACCAGTGATTTACAAAATTTTTGTTACTAAAACACCTGAATCTTCTGGTGCGTGCGAATGCTGTATACCAGATGTTCCAAAAATAATAATAATAACAATTGAGATGGAGACCAATTAAAAAGACAATACAGTAGTTAAAAAAAACTAGAAAGAAAAATGATGAATACATATAAAATTGGTAAAAATGTAAGCTCTTCTCTTTATGAAAACAAGATAAATTTTTAGATATAACCACCAGTGCTTTACAAAATTTTTGTTACTAAAACATCTGAATCTTCTGGTGCGTGCGAATTCTGTATACCAGATGTTCCAAAAATAATAATAATAACAATTGAGATGGAGACCAATTAAAAAGACAATACAGTTGTTAAAAAAAAATACCTAGAAAGAAAAATGATGAATACAAATAAAATTGGTAAAAATGTAAGCTCTTCTCTTTATGAAAACAAGATAAATTTTCAGGTATAACCACCAATGCTTTACAAAATTTTTGTTACTAAAACACCTGAATCTTCTGGTGCGTGCGAATTCTGTATACCAGATGTTCCAAAAATAATAATAATAACAATTGAGATGGAGACCAATTAAAAAGACAATACAGTAGTTAAAAAAAAACTAGAAAGAAAAATGATGAATACATATAAAATTGGTAAAAATGTAAGCTCTTCTCTCTATGAAAACAAGATAAATTTTCAGATATAACCACCAATGCTTTACAAAATTTTTGTTACTAAAACACCTGAATCTTCTGGTGCGTGCGAATTCTGTATACCAGATGTTCCAATAATAATAATAATAACAATTGAGATGGAGACCTATTAAAAAGACAATACAGAAGTTAAAAAAAAATACCTAGAAAGAAAAATGATGAATACAAATAAAATTGTAAAAAAGGTAAGCTCTTCTCTTTATGAAAACAAGATATATTTTCAGATATAACCACCAGTGCTTTACAAAATTTTTGTTACTAAAACACCTGAATCTTCTGGTGCGTGCGAATGCTGTATACCAGATGTTCCAAAAATAATAATAATAACAATTGAGATGGAGACCAATTAAAAAGACAATACAGTAGTTAAAAAAAATACCTAGAAAGAAAAATGATGAATACAAATAAAATTGTTAAAAAGGTAAGCTCTTCTCTTTATGAAAACAAGATATATTTTGAGACATAACCACCAGTGCTTTACAAAATTTTTGTTACTAAAACACCTGAATCTTCTGGTGCGTGCGAATTCTGTATACCAGATGTTCCAAAAATAATAATAATAACAATTGAGATGGAGACCAATTAAAAAGACAATACAGTAGTTAAAAAAAATACCTAGAAAGAAAAATGATGAATACAAATAAAATTGTTAAAAAGGTAAGCTCTTCTCTTTATGAAAACAAGATATATTTTGAGACATAACCACCAGTGCTTTACAAAATTTTTGTTACTAAAACACCTGAATCTTCTGGTGCGTGCGAATTCTGTATACCAGATGTTCCAAAAATAATAATAATAACAATTGAGATGGAGACCAATTAAAAAGACAATACAGTAGTTAAAAAAAATACCTAGAAAGAAAAATGATGAATACAAATAAAATTGGTAAATATGTAAGCTCTTCTCTTTATGAAAACAAGATAAATTTTCAGATATAACCACCAGTGCTTTACAAAATTTTTGTTACTAAAACACCTGAATCTTCTGGTGCGTGCGAATGCTGTATACCAGATGTTCCAAAAATAATAATAATAACAATTGAGATGGAGACCAATTAAAAAGACAATACAGCAGTTAAAAAAATACCTAGAAAGAAAAATGATGAATACAAATAAAATTGTTAAAAAGGTAAGCTCTTCTCTTTATAAAAACAAGATATATTTTCAGATATAACCACCAGTGCTTTACAAAATTTTTGTTACTAAAATACCTGAATCTTCTGGTGCGTGCGAATTCTGTATACCAGATGTTCCAAAAATAATAATAATAACAATTGAGATGGAGACCAATTAAAAAGACAATACAGTAGTTAAAAAAAATACCTAGAAAGAAAAATGATGAATACAAATAAAATTGGTAAAAATGTAAGCTCTTCTCTTTATGAAAACATGATATATTTTGAGACATAACCACCAGTGCTTTACAAAATTTTTGTTACTAAAACACCTCAATCTTCTGGTGCGTGCGAATTCTGTATACCAGATGTCCCAAAAATAATAATAATAACAATTGAGATGGAGACCAATTAAAAAGACAATACAGTAGTTAAAAAAAAATACCTAGAAAGAAAAATGATGAATACAAATAAAATTGTTAAAAAGGTAAGCTCTTCTCTTTATGAAAACAAAATATATTTTCAGATATAACCACCAGTGCTTTACAAAATTTTTGTTACTAAAACACCTGAATCTTCTGGTGCGTGCGAATGCTGTATACCAGATGTTCCAAAAATAATAATAATAACAATTGAGATGGAGACCAATTAAAAAGACAATACAGCAGTTAAAAAAATACCTAGAAAGAAAAATGATGAATACAAATAAAATTGTTAAAAAGGTAAGCTCTTCTCTTTATAAAAACAAGATATATTTTCAGATATAACCACCAGTGCTTTACAAAATTTTTGTTACTAAAACACCTGAATCTTCTGGTGCGTGCGAATTCTGTATACCATATGTTCCAAAAATAATAATAATAACAATTGAGATGGAGACCAATTAAAAAGAAAATACAGTAGTTAAAAAAAAACTAGAAAGAAAAATGATGAATACATATAAAATTGGTAAAAATGTAAGCTCTTCTCTTTATGAAAACAAGATAAATTTTCAGATATAACCACCAGTGCTTTACAAAATTTTTGTTACTAAAATACCTGAATCTTCTGGTGCGTGCGAATTCTGTATACCAGATGTTCCAAAAATAATAATAATAACAATTGAGATGGAGACCAATTAAAAAGACAATACAGTAGTTAAAAAAAATACCTAGAAAGAAAAATGATGAATACAAATAAAATTGGTAAAAATGTAAGCTCTTCTCTTTATGAAAACAAGATAAATTTTCAGATATAACCACCAGTGCTTTACAAAATTTTTGTTACTAAAACACCTGAATCTTCTGGTGCGTGCGAATTCTGTATACCAGATGTTCCAAAAATAATAATAATAACAATTGAGATGGAGACCAATTAAAAAGAGAAGACAGTAGTTAAAAAAAAACTAGAAAGAAAAATGATGAATACATATAAAATTGGTAAAAATGTAAGCTCTTCTCTTTATGAAAACAAGATATATTTTGAGACATAACCACCAGTGCTTTACAAAATTTTTGTTACTAAAACATCTGAATCTTCTGGTGCGTGCGAATTCTGTATACCAGATGTTCCAAAAATAATAATAATAACAATTGAGATGGAGACCAATTAAAAAGACAATACAGTAGTTAAAAAAAAATACCTAGAAAGAAAAATGATGAATACAAATAAAATTGGTAAAAATGTAAGCTCTTCTCTTTATGAAAACAAGATAAATTTTCAGGTATAACCACCAGTGCTTTACAAAATTTTTGTTACTAAAACACCTGAATCTTCTGGTGCGTGCGAATTCTGTATACCAGATGTTCCAAAAATAATAATAATAACAATTGAGATGGAGACCAATTAAAAAGACAATACAGTAGTTAAAAAAAAACTAGAAAGAAAAATGATGAATAGATATAAAATTGGTAAAAATGTAAGCTCTTCTCTTTATGAAAACAAGATAAATTTTCAGATATAACCACCAGTGCTTTACAAAATTTTTGTTACTAAAACACCTGAATCTTCTGGTGCGTGCGAATTCTGTATACCAGATGTTCCAAAAATAATAATAATAACAATTGAGATGGAGACCAATTAAAAAGACAATACAGTAGTTAAAAAAAAACTAGAAAGAAAAATGATGAATACATATAAAATTGGTAAAAATGTAAGCTCTTCTCTCTATGAAAACAAGATAAATTTTCAGATATAACCACCAATGCTTTACAAAATTTTTGTTACTAAAACACCTGAATCTTCTGGTGCGTGCGAATTCTGTATACCAGATGTTCCAATAATAATAATAATAACAATTGAGATGGAGACCTATTAAAAAGACAATACAGTAGTTAAAAAAAATACCTAGAAAGAAAAATGATGAATACAAATAAAATTGTAAAAAAGGTAAGCTCTTCTCTTTATGAAAACAAGATATATTTTCAGATATAACCACCAGTGCTTTACAAAATTTTTGTTACTAAAACACCTGAATCTTCTGGTGCGTGCGAATGCTGAATACCAGATGTTCCAAAAATAATAATAATAACAATTGAGATGGAGACCAATTAAAAAGACAATACAGTAGTTAAAAAAAATACCTAGAAAGAAAAATGATGAATACAAATAAAATTGTTAAAAAGGTAAGCTCTTCTCTTTATGAAAACAAGATATATTTTGAGACATAACCACCAGTGCTTTACAAAATTTTTGTTACTAAAACACCTGAATCTTCTGGTGCGTGCGAATTCTGTATACCAGATGTTCCAAAAATAATAATAATAACAATTGAGATGGAGACCAATTAAAAAGACAATACAGTAGTTAAAAAAAATACCTAGAAAGAAAAATGATGAATACAAATAAAATTGGTAAATATGTAAGCTCTTCTCTTTATGAAAACAAGATAAATTTTCAGATATAACCACCAGTGCTTTACAAAATTTTTGTTACTAAAACACCTGAATCTTCTGGTGCGTGCGAATTCTGTATACCAGATGTCCCAAAAATAATAATAATAACAATTGAGATGGAGACCAATTAAAAAGACAATACAGTAGTTAAAAAAAATACCTAGAAAGAAAAATGATGAATACAAATAAAATTGTTAAAAAGGTAAGCTCTTCTCTTTATGAAAACAAAATATATTTTCAGATATAACCACCAGTGCTTTACAAAATTTTTGTTACTAAAACACCTGAATCTTCTGGTGCGTGCGAATGCTGTATACCAGATGTTCCAAAAATAATAATAATAACAATTGAGATGGAGACCAATTAAAAAGACAATACAGCAGTTAAAAAAATACCTAGAAAGAAAAATGATGAATACAAATAAAATTGTTAAAAAGGTAAGCTCTTCTCTTTATAAAAACAAGATAAATTTTCAGATATAACCACCAGTGCTTTACAAAATTTTTGTTACTAAAATACCTGAATCTTCTGGTGCGTGCGAATTCTGTATACCAGATGTTCCAAAAATAATAATAATAACAATTGAGATGGAGACCAATTAAAAAGACAATACAGTAGTTAAAAAAAATACCTAGAAAGAAAAATGATGAATACAAATAAAATTGGTAAAAATGTAAGCTCTTCTCTTTATGAAAACAAGATATATTTTGAGACATAACCACCAGTGCTTTACAAAATTTTTGTTACTAAAACACCTGAATCTTCTGGTGCGTGCGAATTCTGTATACCAGATGTCCCAAAAATAATAATAATAACAATTGAGATGGAGACCAATTAAAAAGACAATACAGTAGTTAAAAAAGAATACCTAGAAAGAAAAATGATGAATACAAATAAAATTGTTAAAAAGGTAAGCTCTTCTCTTTATGAAAACAAAATATATTTTCAGATATAACCACCAGTGCTTTACAAAATTTTTGTTACTAAAACACCTGAATCTTCTGGTGCGTGCGAATGCTGTATACCAGATGTTCCAAAAATAATAATAATAACAATTGAGATGGAGACCAATTAAAAAGACAATACAGCAGTTAAAAAAATACCTAGAAAGAAAAATGATGAATACAAATAAAATTGTTAAAAAGGTAAGCTCTTCTCTTTATAAAAACAAGATATATTTTCAGATATAACCACCAGTGCTTTACAAAATTTTTGTTACTAAAACACCTGAATCTTCTGGTGCGTGCGAATTCTGTATACCAGATGTTCCAAAAATAATAATAATAACAATTGAGATGGAGACCAATTAAAAAGACAATACAGTAGTTAAAAAAAAAAACTAGAAAGAAAAATGATGAATACATATAAAATTGGTAAAAATGTAAGCTCTTCTCTTTATGAAAACAAGATAAATTTTCAGATATAACCACCAGTGCTTTACAAAATTTTTGTTACTAAAATACCTGAATCTTCTGGTGCGTGCGAATTCTGTATACCAGATGTTCCAAAAATAATAATAATAACAATTGAGATGGAGACCAATTAAAAAGACAATACAGTAGTTAAAAAAAATACCTAGAAAGAAAAATGATGAATACAAATAAAATTGGTAAAAATGTAAGCTCTTCTCTTTATGAAAACAAGATAAATTTTCAGATATAACCACCAGTGCTTTACAAAATTTTTGTTACTAAAACACCTGAATCTTCTGGTGCGTGCGAATTCTGTATACCAGATGTTCCAAAAATAATAATAATAACAATTGAGATGGAGACCAATTAAAAAGACAAGACAGTAGTTAAAAAAAAACTAGAAAGAAAAATGATGAATACATATAAAATTGGTAAAAATGTAAGCTCTTCTCTTTATGAAAACAAGATATATTTTGAGACATAACCACCAGTGCTTTACAAAATTTTTGTTACTAAAACATCTGAATCTTCTGGTGCGTGCGAATTCTGTATACCAGATGTTCCAAAAATAATAATAATAACAATTGAGATGGAGACCAATTAAAAAGACAATACAGTAGTTAAAAAAAAAAATACCTAGAAAGAAAAATGATGAATACAAATAAAATTGGTAAAAATGTAAGCTCTTCTCTTTATGAAAACAAGATAAATTTTCAGGTATAACCACCAGTGCTTTACAAAATTTTTGTTACTAAAACACCTGAATCTTCTGGTGCGTGCGAATTCTGTATACCAGATGTTCCAAAAATAATAATAATAACAATTGAGATGGAGACCAATTAAAAAGACAATACAGTAGTTAAAAAAAAACTAGAAAGAAAAATGATGAATAGATATAAAATTGGTAAAAATGTAAGCTCTTCTCTTTATGAAAACAAGATAAATTTTCAGATATAACCACCAGTGCTTTACAAAATTTTTGTTACTAAAACACCTGAATCTTCTGGTGCGTGCGAATTCTGTATACCAGATGTTCCAAAAATAATAATAATAACAATTGAGATGGAGACCAATTAAAAAGACAATACAGTAGTTAAAAAAAAAACTAGAAAGAAAAATGATGAATACATATAAAATTGGTAAAAATGTAAGCTCTTCTCTCTATGAAAACAAGATAAATTTTCAGATATAACCACCAATGCTTTACAAAATTTTTGTTACTAAAACACCTGAATCTTCTGGTGCGTGCGAATTCTGTATACCAGATGTTCCAATAATAATAATAATAACAATTGAGATGGAGACCTATTAAAAAGACAATACAGTAGTTAAAAAAAATACCTAGAAAGAAAAATGATGAATACAAATAAAATTGTAAAAAAGGTAAGCTCTTCTCTTTATGAAAACAAGATATATTTTCAGATATAACCACCAGTGCTTTACAAAATTTTTGTTACTAAAACACCTGAATCTTCTGGTGCGTGCGAATGCTGTATACCAGATGTTCCAAAAATAATAATAATAACAATTGAGATGGAGACCAATTAAAAAGACAATACAGTAGTTAAAAAAAATACCTAGAAAGAAAAATGATGAATACAAATAAAATTGTTAAAAAGGTAAGCTCTTCTCTTTATGAAAACAAGATATATTTTGAGACATAACCACCAGTGCTTTACAAAATTTTTGTTACTAAAACACCTGAATCTTCTGGTGCGTGCGAATTCTGTATACCAGATGTTCCAAAAATAATAATAATAACAATTGAGATGGAGACCAATTAAAAAGACAATACAGTAGTTAAAAAAAATACCTAGAAAGAAAAATGATGAATACAAATAAAATTGGTAAATATGTAAGCTCTTCTCTTTATGAAAACAAGATAAATTTTCAGATATAACCACCAGTGCTTTACAAAATTTTTGTTACTAAAACACCTGAATCTTCTGGTGCGTGCGAATTCTGTATACCAGATGTCCCAAAAATAATAATAATAACAATTGAGATGGAGACCAATTAAAAAGACAATACAGTAGTTAAAAAAAATACCTAGAAAGAAAAATGATGAATACAAATAAAATTGTTAAAAAGGTAAGCTCTTCTCTTTATGAAAACAAAATATATTTTCAGATATAACCACCAGTGCTTTACAAAATTTTTGTTACTAAAACACCTGAATCTTCTGGTGCGTGCGAATGCTGTATACCAGATGTTCCAAAAATAATAATAATAACAATTGAGATGGAGACCAATTAAAAAGACAATACAGCAGTTAAAAAAATACCTAGAAAGAAAAATGATGAATACAAATAAAATTGTTAAAAAGGTAAGCTCTTCTCTTTATAAAAACAAGATATATTTTCAGATATAACCACCAGTGCTTTACAAAATTTTTGTTACTAAAATACCTGAATCTTCTGGTGCGTGCGAATTCTGTATACCAGATGTTCCAAAAATAATAATAATAACAATTGAGATGGAGACCAATTAAAAAGACAATACAGTAGTTAAAAAAAATACCTAGAAAGAAAAATGATGAATACAAATAAAATTGGTAAAAATGTAAGCTCTTCTCTTTATGAAAACAAGATATATTTTGAGACATAACCACCAGTGCTTTACAAAATTTTTGTTACTAAAACACCTGAATCTTCTGGTGCGTGCGAATTCTGTATACCAGATGTCCCAAAAATAATAATAATAACAATTGAGATGGAGACCAATTAAAAAGACAATACAGTAGTTAAAAAAAAATACCTAGAAAGAAAAATGATGAATACAAATAAAATTGTTAAAAAGGTAAGCTCTTCTCTTTATGAAAACAAAATATATTTTCAGATATAACCACCAGTGCTTTACAAAATTTTTGTTACTAAAACACCTGAATCTTCTGGTGCGTGCGAATGCTGTATACCAGATGTTCCAAAAATAATAATAATAACAATTGAGATGGAGACCAATTAAAAAGACAATACAGCAGTTAAAAAAATACCTAGAAAGAAAAATGATGAATACAAATAAAATTGTTAAAAAGGTAAGCTCTTCTCTTTATAAAAACAAGATATATTTTCAGATATAACCACCAGTGCTTTACAAAATTTTTGTTACTAAAACACCTGAATCTTCTGGTGCGTGCGAATTCTGTATACCAGATGTTCCAAAAATAATAATAATAACAATTGAGATGGAGACCAATTAAAAAGACAATACAGTAGTTAAAAAAAAAACTAGAAAGAAAAATGATGAATACATATAAAATTGGTAAAAATGTAAGCTCTTCTCTTTATGAAAACAAGATAAATTTTCAGATATAACCACCAGTGCTTTACAAAATTTTTGTTACTAAAATACCTGAATCTTCTGGTGCGTGCGAATTCTGTATACCAGATGTTCCAAAAATAATAATAATAACAATTGAGATGGAGACCAATTAAAAAGACAATACAGTAGTTAAAAAAAATACCTAGAAAGAAAAATGATGAATACAAATAAAATTGGTAAAAATGTAAGCTCTTCTCTTTATGAAAACAAGATAAATTTTCAGATATAACCACCAGTGCTTTACAAAATTTTTGTTACTAAAACACCTGAATCTTCTGGTGCGTGCGAATTCTGTATACCAGATGTTCCAAAAATAATAATAATAACAATTGAGATGGAGACCAATTAAAAAGACAAGACAGTAGTTAAAAAAAAACTAGAAAGAAAAATGATGAATACATATAAAATTGGTAAAAATGTAAGCTCTTCTCTTTATGAAAACAAGATAAATTTTCAGATATAACCACCAGTGCTTTACAAAATTTTTGTTACTAAAATACCTGAATCTTCTGGTGCGTGCGAATTCTGTATACCAGATGTTCCAAAAATAATAATAATAACAATTGAGATGGAGACCAATTAAAAAGACAATACAGTAGTTAAAAAAAAAAACTAGAAAGAAAAATGATGAATACATATAAAATTGGTAAAAATGTAAGCTCTTCTCTTTATGAAAACAAGATAAATTTTCAGATATAACCACCAGTGTTTACAAAATTTTTGTTACTAAAACACCTGAATCTTCTGGTGCGTGCGAATTCTGTATACCAGATGTTCCAAAAATAATAATAATAACAATTGAGATGGAGACCAATTAAAAAGACAATACAGTAGTTAAAAAAAATACCTAGAAAGAAAAATGATGAATACAAATAAAATTGTTAAAAAGGTAAGCTCTTCTCTTTATGAAAACAAGATATATTTTCAGATATAACCACCAGTGATTTACAAAATTTTTGTTACTAAAACACCTGAATCTTCTGGTGCGTGCGAATGCTGTATACCAGATGTTCCAAAAATAATAATAATAACAATTGAGATGGAGACCAATTAAAAAGACAATACAGTAGTTAAAAAAAACTAGAAAGAAAAATGATGAATACATATAAAATTGGTAAAAATGTAAGCTCTTCTCTTTATGAAAACAAGATAAATTTTTAGATATAACCACCAGTGCTTTACAAAATTTTTGTTACTAAAACATCTGAATCTTCTGGTGCGTGCGAATTCTGTATACCAGATGTTCCAAAAATAATAATAATAACAATTGAGATGGAGACCAATTAAAAAGACAATACAGTAGTTAAAAAAAAATACCTAGAAAGAAAAATGATGAATACAAATAAAATTGGTAAAAATGTAAGCTCTTCTCTTTATGAAAACAAGATAAATTTTCAGGTATAACCACCAGTGCTTTACAAAATTTTTGTTACTAAAACACCTGAATCTTCTGGTGCGTGCGAATTCTGTATACCAGATGTTCCAAAAATAATAATAATAACAATTGAGATGGAGACCAATTAAAAAGACAATACAGTAGTTAAAAAAAAACTAGAAAGAAAAATGATGAATAGATATAAAATTGGTAAAAATGTAAGCTCTTCTCTTTATGAAAACAAGATAAATTTTCAGATATAACCACCAGTGCTTTACAAAATTTTTGTTACTAAAACACCTGAATCTTCTGGTGCGTGCGAATTCTGTATACCAGATGTTCCAAAAATAATAATAATAACAATTGAGATGGAGACCAATTAAAAAGACAATACAGTAGTTAAAAAAAAACTAGAAAGAAAAATGATGAATACATATAAAATTGGTAAAAATGTAAGCTCTTCTCTCTATGAAAACAAGATAAATTTTCAGATATAACCACCAATGCTTTACAAAATTTTTGTTACTAAAACACCTGAATCTTCTGGTGCGTGCGAATTCTGTATACCAGATGTTCCAATAATAATAATAATAACAATTGAGATGGAGACCTATTAAAAAGACAATACAGTAGTTAAAAAAAATACCTAGAAAGAAAAATGATGAATACAAATAAAATTGTAAAAAAGGTAAGCTCTTCTCTTTATGAAAACAAGATATATTTTCAGATATAACCACCAGTGCTTTACAAAATTTTTGTTACTAAAACACCTGAATCTTCTGGTGCGTGCGAATGCTGTATACCAGATGTTCCAAAAATAATAATAATAACAATTGAGATGGAGACCAATTAAAAAGACAATACAGTAGTTAAAAAAAATACCTAGAAAGAAAAATGATGAATACAAATAAAATTGTTAAAAAGGTAAGCTCTTCTCTTTATGAAAACAAGATATATTTTGAGACATAACCACCAGTGCTTTACAAAATTTTTGTTACTAAAACACCTGAATCTTCTGGTGCGTGCGAATTCTGTATACCAGATGTTCCAAAAATAATAATAATAACAATTGAGATGGAGACCAATTAAAAAGACAATACAGTAGTTAAAAAAAAATACCTAGAAAGAAAAATGATGAATACAAATAAAATTGTTAAAAAGGTAAGCTCTTCTCTTTATGAAAACAAAATATATTTTCAGATATAACCACCAGTGCTTTACAAAATTTTTGTTACTAAAACACCTGAATCTTCTGGTGCGTGCGAATGCTGTATACCAGATGTTCCAAAAATAATAATAATAACAATTGAGATGGAGACCAATTAAAAAGACAATACAGCAGTTAAAAAAATACCTAGAAAGAAAAATGATGAATACAAATAAAATTGTTAAAAAGGTAAGCTCTTCTCTTTATAAAAACAAGATATATTTTCAGATATAACCACCAGTGCTTTACAAAATTTTTGTTACTAAAATACCTGAATCTTCTGGTGCGTGCGAATTCTGTATACCAGATGTTCCAAAAATAATAATAATAACAATTGAGATGGAGACCAATTAAAAAGACAATACAGTAGTTAAAAAAAATACCTAGAAAGAAAAATGATGAATACAAATAAAATTGGTAAAAATGTAAGCTCTTCTCTTTATGAAAACAAGATATATTTTGAGACATAACCACCAGTGCTTTACAAAATTTTTGTTACTAAAACACCTGAATCTTCTGGTGCGTGCGAATTCTGTATACCAGATGTCCCAAAAATAATAATAATAACAATTGAGATGGAGACCAATTAAAAAGACAATACAGTAGTTAAAAAAAAATACCTAGAAAGAAAAATGATGAATACAAATAAAATTGTTAAAAAGGTAAGCTCTTCTCTTTATGAAAACAAAATATATTTTCAGATATAACCAC
Organism: Maratus speculifer; assembly: GCA_964019185.1. Classification (NCBI taxonomy): domain Eukaryota; kingdom Metazoa; phylum Arthropoda; class Arachnida; order Araneae; family Salticidae; genus Maratus; species Maratus speculifer. The sequence continues at coordinate 174,947,439 of OZ025303.1, read as the reverse complement.
CAGTGCTTTACAAAATTTTTGTTACTAAAACACCTGAATCTTCTGGTGCGTGCGAATGCTGTATACCAGATGTTCCAAAAATAATAATAATAACAATTGAGATGGAGACCAATTAAAAAGACAATACAGCAGTTAAAAAAATACCTAGAAAGAAAAATGATGAATACAAATAAAATTGTTAAAAAGGTAAGCTCTTCTCTTTATAAAAACAAGATATATTTTCAGATATAACCACCAGTGCTTTACAAAATTTTTGTTACTAAAACACCTGAATCTTCTGGTGCGTGCGAATTCTGTATACCAGATGTTCCAAAAATAATAATAATAACAATTGAGATGGAGACCAATTAAAAAGACAATACAGTAGTTAAAAAAAAAACTAGAAAGAAAAATGATGAATACATATAAAATTGGTAAAAATGTAAGCTCTTCTCTTTATGAAAACAAGATAAATTTTCAGATATAACCACCAGTGCTTTACAAAATTTTTGTTACTAAAACACCTGAATCTTCTGGTGCGTGCGAATTCTGTATACCAGATGTTCCAAAAATAATAATAATAACAATTGAGATGGAGACCAATTAAAAAGACAATACAGTAGTTAAAAAAAATACCTAGAAAGAAAAATGATGAATACAAATAAAATTGTTAAAAAGGTAAGCTCTTCTCTTTATGAAAACAAGATATATTTTCAGATATAACCACCAGTGATTTACAAAATTTTTGTTACTAAAACACCTGAATCTTCTGGTGCGTGCGAATGCTGTATACCAGATGTTCCAAAAATAATAATAATAACAATTGAGATGGAGACCAATTAAAAAGACAATACAGTAGTTAAAAAAAACTAGAAAGAAAAATGATGAATACATATAAAATTGGTAAAAATGTAAGCTCTTCTCTTTATGAAAACAAGATAAATTTTTAGATATAACCACCAGTGCTTTACAAAATTTTTGTTACTAAAACATCTGAATCTTCTGGTGCGTGCGAATTCTGTATACCAGATGTTCCAAAAATAATAATAATAACAATTGAGATGGAGACCAATTAAAAAGACAATACAGTAGTTAAAAAAAAAATACCTAGAAAGAAAAATGATGAATACAAATAAAATTGGTAAAAATGTAAGCTCTTCTCTTTATGAAAACAAGATAAATTTTCAGGTATAACCACCAGTGCTTTACAAAATTTTTGTTACTAAAACACCTGAATCTTCTGGTGCGTGCGAATTCTGTATACCAGATGTTCCAAAAATAATAATAATAACAATTGAGATGGAGACCAATTAAAAAGACAATACAGTAGTTAAAAAAAACTAGAAAGAAAAATGATGAATAGATATAAAATTGGTAAAAATGTAAGCTCTTCTCTTTATGAAAACAAGATAAATTTTCAGATATAACCACCAGTGCTTTACAAAATTTTTGTTACTAAAACACCTGAATCTTCTGGTGCGTGCGAATTCTGTATACCAGATGTTCCAAAAATAATAATAATAACAATTGAGATGGAGACCAATTAAAAAGACAATACAGTAGTTAAAAAAAAACTAGAAAGAAAAATGATGAATACATATAAAATTGGTAAAAATGTAAGCTCTTCTCTCTATGAAAACAAGATAAATTTTCAGATATAACCACCAATGCTTTACAAAATTTTTGTTACTAAAACACCTGAATCTTCTGGTGCGTGCGAATTCTGTATACCAGATGTTCCAATAATAATAATAATAACAATTGAGATGGAGACCTATTAAAAAGACAATACAGTAGTTAAAAAAAAATACCTAGAAAGAAAAATGATGAATACAAATAAAATTGTAAAAAAGGTAAGCTCTTCTCTTTATGAAAACAAGATATATTTTCAGATATAACCACCAGTGCTTTACAAAATTTTTGTTACTAAAACACCTGAATCTTCTGGTGCGTGCGAATGCTGTATACCAGATGTTCCAAAAATAATAATAATAACAATTGAGATGGAGACCAATTAAAAAGACAATACAGTAGTTAAAAAAAATACCTAGAAAGAAAAATGATGAATACAAATAAAATTGTTAAAAAGGTAAGCTCTTCTCTTTATGAAAACAAGATATATTTTGAGACATAACCACCAGTGCTTTACAAAATTTTTGTTACTAAAACACCTGAATCTTCTGGTGCGTGCGAATTCTGTATACCAGATGTTCCAAAAATAATAATAATAACAATTGAGATGGAGACCAATTAAAAAGACAATACAGTAGTTAAAAAAAATACCTAGAAAGAAAAATGATGAATACAAATAAAATTGGTAAATATGTAAGCTCTTCTCTTTATGAAAACAAGATAAATTTTCAGATATAACCACCAGTGCTTTACAAAATTTTTGTTACTAAAACACCTGAATCTTCTGGTGCGTGCGAATTCTGTATACCAGATGTCCCAAAAATAATAATAATAACAATTGAGATGGAGACCAATTAAAAAGACAATACAGTAGTTAAAAAAAAATACCTAGAAAGAAAAATGATGAATACAAATAAAATTGTTAAAAAGGTAAGCTCTTCTCTTTATGAAAACAAAATATATTTTCAGATATAACCACCAGTGCTTTACAAAATTTTTGTTACTAAAACACCTGAATCTTCTGGTGCGTGCGAATGCTGTATACCAGATGTTCCAAAAATAATAATAATAACAATTGAGATGGAGACCAATTAAAAAGACAATACAGCAGTTAAATAAATACCTAGAAAGAAAAATGATGAATACAAATAAAATTGTTAAAAAGGTAAGCTCTTCTCTTTATAAAAACAAGATATATTTTCAGATATAACCACCAGTGCTTTACAAAATTTTTGTTACTAAAACACCTGAATCTTCTGGTGCGTGCGAATTCTGTATACCAGATGTTCCAAAAATAATAATAATAACAATTGAGATGGAGACCAATTAAAAAGACAATACAGTAGTTAAAAAAAACTAGAAAGAAAAATGATGAATACATATAAAATTGGTAAAAATGTAAGCTCTTCTCTTTATGAAAACAAGATAAATTTTCAGATATAACCACCAGTGCTTTACAAAATTTTTGTTACTAAAATACCTGAATCTTCTGGTGCGTGCGAATTCTGTATACCAGATGTTCCAAAAATAATAATAATAACAATTGAGATGGAGACCAATTAAAAAGACAATACAGTAGTTAAAAAAAATACCTAGAAAGAAAAATGATGAATACAAATAAAATTGGTAAAAATGTAAGCTCTTCTCTTTATGAAAACAAGATAAATTTTCAGATATAACCACCAGTGCTTTACAAAATTTTTTTTACTAAAATACCTGAATCTTCTGGTGCGTGCGAATTCTGTATACCAGATGTTCCAAAAATAAAAATAATAACAATTGAGATGGAGACCAATTAAAAAGACAATACAGTAGTTAAAAAAAAAACTAGAAAGAAAAATGATGAATACATATAAAATTGGTAAAATTGTAAGCTCTTCTCTTTATGAAAACAAGATAAATTTTCAGATATAACCACCAGTGCTTTACAAAATTTTTGTTGCTAAAACACCTGAATCTTCTGGTGCGTGCGAATTCTGTATACCAGATGTTCCAAAAATAATAATAATAACAATTGAGATGGAGACCAATTAAAAAGACAATACAGTAGTTAAAAAAAATACCTAGAAAGAAAAATGATGAATACAAATAAAATTGTTAAAAAGGTAAGCTCTTCTCTTTATGAAAACAAGATATATTTTCAGATATAACCACCAGTGATTTACAAAATTTTTGTTACTAAAACACCTGAATCTTCTGATGCGTGCGAATGCTGTATACCAGATGTTCCAAAAATAATAATAATAACAATTGAGATGGAGACCAATTAAAAAGTCAATACAGTAGTTAAAAAAAACTAGAAAGAAAAATGATGAATACATATAAAATTGGTAAAAATGTAAGCTCTTCTCTTTATGAAAACAAGATAAATTTTTAGATATAACCACCAGTGCTTTACAAAATTTTTGTTACTAAAACATCTGAATCTTCTGGTGCGTGCGAATTCTGTATACCAGATGTTCCAAAAATAATAATAATAACAATTGAGATGGAGACCAATTAAAAGGACAATACAGTAGTTAAAAAAAAAAATACCTAGAAAGAAAAATGATGAATACAAATAAAATTGGTAAAAATGTAAGCTCTTCTCTTTATGAAAACAAGATAAATTTTCAGGTATAACCACCAGTGCTTTACAAAATTTTTGTTACTAAAACACCTGAATCTTCTGGTGCGTGCGAATTCTGTATACCAGATGTTCCAATAATAATAATAATAACAATTGAGATGGAGACCTATTAAAAAGACAATACAGTAGTTAAAAAAAAATACCTAGAAAGAAAAATGATGAATACAAATAAAATTGTAAAAAAGGTAAGCTCTTCTCTTTATGAAAACAAGATATATTTTCAGATATAACCACCAGTGCTTTACAAAATTTTTGTTACTAAAACACCTGAATCTTCTGGTGCGTGCGAATGCTGTATACCAGATGTTCCAAAAATAATAATAATAACAATTGAGATGGAGACCAATTAAAAAGACAATACAGTAGTTAAAAAAAATACCTAGAAAGAAAAATGATGAATACAAATAAAATTGTTAAAAAGGTAAGCTCTTCTCTTTATGAAAACAAGATATATTTTGAGACATAACCACCAGTGCTTTACAAAATTTTTGTTACTAAAACACCTGAATCTTCTGGTGCGTGCGAATTCTGTATACCAGATGTTCCAAAAATAATAATAATAACAATTGAGATGGACACCAATTAAAAAGACAATGCAGTAGTAAAATATTAATTTTTAAACATTTTAATACCCAATTTATGGTTTAGCATCTTAAAAATAAAATCCTAACAAATTGTGAAAATGACGTATAAAAAAAAACAAAAAAAAAAAAAAAAAAAAAAAAAAAAAAAAAAAAATCAATATCCAATTTATGGTTCAGTATCCTAAAAATAAAATCCTAACAAATTGTGAAAATGACGTATTAAAAAAAAAAAAAAAAAAAAAAAAAAAAAAAAAAAAAAAAAAAAAAAAAAATACCTAATTTATGGTTTAGTATCCTAAAAATAAAATCCTAACAAATTGTGAAAATGACGTATTAAAAAAAATCATGGTACAACAATCAAATAATTTTACCGTTCATGTAAAAATATTGCTAACTCAATTTTCAAGCCACGAGTCTCGTTCATTTTTCAAAACAAAATCTCATATTTGTATTTATTAATGAAAATATTCTCTGAGGAAGAACCTGTTTGGAAAAGGTTCGAATGTACTAAGATTTTTAAATAAAATAAAACTTTAACATCTATAATTGTTTATTTAATCGCCTTTTAAGTAAGCATTATTCAGTTTATGATCATTTTATAAAAATGATGAAAATTATTTTCACAATAGTTGTATTTGTCACCAACAGTTAGCGGTGCATCGATTTTAAAACTCGAATGTATAACCTGTTTCATTGCACGAATATTTATTTTTAATTCCACACTGCCTATTGGTTTACAAAATTTTCATAATAATAATAGTAATAGTAATAAAATTATTACCCCTGTCACTTCCTCTGACAATGATTTTTTTTTTTTTTTTTTTTTTTGTGATTGGAGGTTTTTCTTCGTTAATACTTAGAGAGCTGCTGCATACAAAGATATGCAAATTGGTGGTATTGCAAAGGAATGTTTAATAAACATACTGGTGCATACAATTTCGGACTCCAATAATTGTTTTAAAAGATACTTAAAGTAAAAATCGTTCTATTAAAAAAAAAGGTTTTATAGGAGCAAAAACTATAGGTAGGAATTTAATCTTTTTTAGATCATTTTATGCATTAGAAGTATCCGGTGTGCAGACTGCATTTATTTTTTTAATTTGCCTCATTTTATGAGGATTTATGCAAAAATTTAAAATTAGAATTTTCAGCATTTCGAGAGATATTTTTTTACTTATATTAGAAAAGAAAATTATTTTAAACTAGCTACCTCTGGCGACAAGTTTGGTTTCCCCGAAATGTATGCTAAACTTTGCAACATGTGACTTTTGTTCATAATTTTATTTACTTCCGTATCTTCACTAAATCTGAAGATTCGGATAGAGAAATAAACAAATCTATGCGATTAGGACAAGTTTGGTATATATATCTGTATATATACATATATTTGTTATGTATTTAATTTTTCCTTAGGCAACACTTAAATTAACGGATAAGCTAATAAAAATCTGTGTGGTTACTAATAAATATTGAACTAAACATCTCTTCATGAAGTATTAAACATGCGTATTGAATCTGACATCAAATGAAAATGACGTCAAGATCATTCATTCTTTTGTGTGAATGATTACCTCCGTAAATTAATTGTTTTAAATAAGTTAATCGTAAAAAATTAATTAATTGTAAAAATATTAATGATAATAATAATAATAATAATAATAATAATTATTATTATTATTATTATTTGGCTCACTGAAGACCGAATATTTTTTGTTGACTTCAGTGGAAAGAAATATGAGTGGTCAACCTAATGTAACTGAAATTAACTCAAAACATATACATTTTTAAAAACATCATACTACAAAACATTTTAATATATAACTCATCTCTCAAACATTATTTTTAAAAATATTTTTTTTATACAACATTAATCTTTTAGATTTTTCTAAAATATCAAATTTTAAGCAGTTTTATTAAAAAAAAAACTTTTGAGTAAAAGTGGCTAAACTGTCTATGTTTGGCGGATTCCAATCTAGTTAACCTTGTTAGATTTAATTTTTTCAGTGTGTAGATTAGAAACAATTCTTTGATGTTGAAATAAAATAATTCGTATCTGTTATTTTGGGAAGAGTTCTGGTGGGCATGGTTGGCGAAAAAATCGAAATTGGTAACAAAAAGCCATTTTAGCAGCTTAAGACATTCGCCGCCGCTCACGCACTAGTGCGTGAAGTTCCCATTCATTTAACACAGAGGGCGGAGTTATCGGCAGCGAACGAGTTAACCCTTTCCGGCACGGGCAAACTTTGTAGTAAAGTGGAAAACTATCGACTGACATCGGAATTCACAAACGAATTTTTTAAATTTCTTGAATTCCTTAACGTAAACTTTTATTGTAAAAGCAAAATTTTACTAAAATGTTACTGGTGCCGATTGCAAGTTTGGAATTAAAATTAGGAATCCCAGACCGGACACAGTGTGCCGGAAAGGGTTAACCCTTTAACGTTCATTGGTTTCGCCACGAAACCACAAAAGTTTAATTCCGATACGCAACACCGGTATTTTTATCTAAAAATATCCCTTTTATTATTTATACGGAAAAAATTTTCTTATTTAGGAATATATTTGTTCTTAATTACCGGTGTCATTCATTTATTTCGACATCTTAGCAATAAAAATGCTTTGATCGTTAAAGGGTTAACAGATTTCTCAAGATGGTGGAAAAACATGTTTTTTAAATTGATTATAAAGATATGCTTCTTTAATAAACGTTATGTATGTCGCATGTTAAAAAAATATATGGTATTTATATAAATATCTCTACGCATGTATATTTCAGGTAAGTTTATATGTACCGTAATTTCGTGTAGATAAGCCGCAGCTCAAACAATTCTGTTTCGACCCAGAAATTTTCAAAAATAAAATGTAACATTTTGTATGGCAGTATACATTTATCTTAAATTACTGAATGGATTTTCTGGGTCGAAAATGAATTGGTTGATCTGCGGCTTATCCACACGAAATTACGACATATGTAATTACATATAGGGACATGCAGAGATAAATAAATAATAAATACACCTGTAAATGAATACTACATACCAATGTGATTTTTTTAAAGAATTTTATACATTTCATATATTTATTATATATATCAGATTAAAGCAAAAACTATTCATTTTTTCTCAAAAAATATGCTAAATGTAAAAAAAAAAAAAAAATCATTACAGTAGTAAAAAAGCAACCAAAAAGACGCCATCATCAATTCATATAATACAAAAAAAAAAAAACAAAAAAAAACAGATATGGAGTTTTTTTTTGGTATATTTTTTTATTACTATTACTTATTTATTTAGCTGTTTTTCTATTATATAGACATTATTATTATTATTATTATTATTATTGTTAAATGTTTGATGTGATTAGTAAAAGTCTTATTTATTTATTTGGCCATTGTCGCCATCAATATCAACTTAGCATTATTGCTGGGACATGATTGCTTTTTAATATACATTTAAAAATAGTTTAATTTTAATGATTCTACTCCATATTGAAACATTAATTTTTTTAAAATCGAAACAAAATAACAAATTGGATTTCCTCTTCCCTTTCGAGTGCAATTTTTAATTGTAAAAACTAAATTTTAAAAGATGTTTCTGAATTATGTAGATGCAAAATTTGTATCTCCTAACATAAAATTAATTTTTAATCCTTTTTTATATTTATATTCTTAAATATAAATTTAAAGAATGGCTAATGTTCATTCGTATAGAATAGATATTTCCTATGCACAGTCTCCGATTGATATATTTTTAATGAATAGTCATTACTAATATTTTTAAGTTACCTAATTACCCTTCTAAAAAGCAATTATGGTGGTTGATAAAGCTAATTACCAACTAAGTTACAGAAGTAATTGATATTGTGATAATTAGCTCAGATAGTTTCAAGAAATGATGTTTGAAAACTTCCTATTTAAAATTATATTTCTAAAAATATACGACAATTATAATTAGATACTTTAATTCATAAATAATTTATAATTTTATCATTATTATAATTAATAAAATGGATTTTTGAAATAAAGTTAGTTTCATTCAAAATCCAGTTAAATATATTTTTTAAATTTAACATTACCTTTTGTTTATTTTAACCAAAATAAATTTATAATAGTTTATTAGAGACATTTGATATTTAATACATTATTGTGATTATGCAGCTAAAAATAAATCATGTAAAGTAAATGCAGTTACCTAATTTTGTCTTTAAGCATAGCTGCCAAATTTTACGAATTTTTGCTACCATTAAAATTGTATAGAAATCCACCATTTGTTTAATCATAATAGTTCGACGTTTAAATAAGACAATATTTACTATAAAATTTTTGTGGTAGGAAAAATGCATAAAAGTTGGTAGCTATGCTTTAAATGTAGGTTCTTAAGATTACAAATATTTTTGTCAATGATTTTAAAAACACTGGTATTTCACAAAAAGAAAGGAAACATTCAAAAAATCCTTCACTAAAATACATTACTAAAATAGGTATCACAAAAACAATCATTCTGTCGGTTTCTGGTTTTAATAGTTGTGTGATTCTAGAGATTCTGGAAATTTTAACGGAAACAAGCAATTGTTATAATATGGTGTTATTAATACAAATTCAGGCATATAAAATCTTAATTTGCTACATATTACAGAAGTTTGATTTTCCGAATGACTGAGCTTTCTTTACCTCCTTCCAGCTTCATTATAAATGGTTTTAACCACCTGCAATCATCCTGGAAAAAGTTTCCTCTAATTGTTTATCAGTCAACGTCTTGTTTTTCCTCATTAGTTTTACTCCTTGACAATGGCTTAGGTTTGGCCAATTAGATACCAGATAAATTTGCTCCATGGATATAATATATGAATTTTTTAAAACTGTTTCCGTTACGGCGCCTCGCGTTTAAAGAAAAACCAATTACCTCTTTAAAATGTTTTATTTCAATAGTTAGTCGCTCCGTTGATGCTGATGATGCTAGGAGAAGTGTTTTATTGAAACGAGAAAAGATGACGTCATATTTAAAAGAAATCACATTTTTTAAAAAACAAATGCATCTAAAAAGGCACAAATTTCTGGTAGTTTTAGCAGTCGGTACTGAGATTAGAACTTCAAGTCAAGAATTGGAATCTTCTTATGCAAAGTTGTAGCTCGCTGACAAAGGTAACTTCAAGTTTCGAAGAATATTTAGTATTAACACCTACTTCACGTAAAAATATTTTTAAATGGTGAATACGGATATGGGAAGGGAGTATGTAATTTTTAAGATGGTAAAAATGACGTAAAATTTGGATTTCTTGCTAGAAAAAAATTCTACGATTGTATCAGAGCGAAATATTTTTTTCTCATATTTCATTCTATAATAAGGTACATAAGAACCTCAATTTATATTTTCATCACATTCACTTATCTTGATTATATTTTACCAATTACAAATGTGAAATAAGATTAATTTTTCAGTAACTTGGAAAAGTTTATATTTAAGGAAATAATATTTTCTTAACTTTTAGACCAAAATAATATTTGCTTTTAGAGTAGATTAACCAGTATTTGATGATTTTTTAATTGCAGTTAATTTTGTATGTCTATTTTAAATCAATATGAAAGTTCTTTTATAAATATTTTTTGTCAGAATTCGTCTGGTTTCACCCCGTAAATTATTAATTGTACAAAGAATAACTATTAGAAATCAAATAGCATTTAAATTTTAAGAAAAATAAGTTATAATACAATAACAAAAAAAAGAGTTAAAAGTATTAGTTAATCATGTCAATGAAATAGTTATTACTCATACATGATATTTAAAAAATACTTAACTTCATCAGACAAATTTACTGTTGGGAATGTTTCATAAAATTTAATACTACCTCTTCATTTCATTCTATGATACGTAAGTAAAAATAATTATTTTAATAATAAATTATACACGACGAAATAAAGTTTGATATCATTTTATGTCTTCTTTCTTCATATTTTCACACAAAAAAAATTCTTTTGAATCTCTGCTAAATCATATTTCACGCATCATTTTTAAATAATAATAAAAGAAAAACTTTAAATTTGCAAAAGCTGGGTAAATGAGCATAATTTTTAAATAATAATAATAATAAATATGGAGATACTTTTAATTTGCTAGCGTTCGAAGAATGATCTGGATTAACCCGAGAATACTCGTGCATATTCATGATATGTGTGTTTTTAAGTGCATTCCTATATGTGTGTTTTTAGGTGTACCCACAGAGTACGGACAGAGCCTCAACTTGGCTTGAAAAGAACGCCCTCCATGGTCACTTAAAAACTAAACCATCGCGTTGGCGATTTTTATCCTCGTGATTTCTGTTTAACTGTAACCATATTCTGGCTTGGCACTTCTTGCTGAATGCTGATTTGATTATCTTTGCACACGTGCTTATGCTATTTGATCTTAGATTTCCGCTCTTATATTGATTCGTAATTATTACTGTTATTGTTCTTGATTTTCAAGTTTAGATTATTAGGTCTTTATGTTAAGAAGAGACACATGTATTGTTTGCAAGACGAATACGTCAAAATTATTTCATATTAAAATAATTCTTTCATAAATTTCAAAACAAGAAGCAGCAAGCCGTCGCTGTATTTTTTTTCTTTTTCCCTTTATCATTTGTCGCCAAGGAAGCGATATTTCGCCAAATTAGCAACCTCTCTTATGTTATGATCGTAGTTTCAGAGTCATCCGCTCGTATCGCTACTGTCTATGCGTAATCCCATGTTAAACAAGTTGTCATTACAGTGTATGAAAGTTGATTCTCTGTTCCGTACTCTGTGGGTGTACCTATAGGCGTCGTTCAGTCCCTTTTTCTGTCTCACTGTCCGTATTTTTGTCACTCTGTCCATCCGCCTGCCTGCATATAAGAACGCAAAAACTACCCATCCTAATCGTTTTAAATTAAAACTATATAATAGTTGCATGATTTGGTCAAGTCATTTCAAATTTAATGAAAATCGGATGAATAGTTCAAATACAGGGCCAATCAAAAGAATTCCTTTAGATACGGTCTTTACATTTCGGTCAATGTTAAAAAAAAAAAAAAAAAAAAAATTCAAGTGCATTTTAATGATGTTACACTCTTTCGAACAAATAATAAAATTGATATCCATCTATGAAGTAAATACTAAAATACACATTCTGTAGAGATTATGGTACAAAGAACATTTTTTATTAATTTCCAGGGCCACAAAAAATATTCCATTACGTATTGAAATATAAGGAAACACTGTTTTTGTCGCGTTTTAATTATATAAAACTATTTCAACGTATACATATGAAATTTATATACGTTGCTGAGATTTATTAAAGGTAACTTCCTGTTTAATAGAAAGCAGATAGTATTTAAATTGACATACGAAATATTTCGGATACAATGGAGCATTGTTTATACAACACCGAAGGGACTACCGAAAAACGTCGTATAAACGATAACGGCGTATGATCGATTTTCACTTCCAAAACTAGTATTAATTTTGTTTTCACTTAATTTTAAGGTTTAACGTGATGATTTGCATGAATTTTTAAATTAAACAAGCCAAAATAAACAAATAATCTTAAAAAGGGGGGGTGGGGAGAAATTAGTAAGCAATTTAAATATGCGTACCTTTATTTATGTTTCACCGAAAGGTTCCTCATTTGCAGTGCATCGTTTCCTTTCCATTTAAAGTTAAAGATAAAAAAAACCCGCGTGGCCAACTAAAAGTCGCCAATACTGATAACAGTTAGAAGGATAGTCTATTTGCAATTTAAAACAAGTCGGGACAGCTGACCATCTCGAAAAAAGAATGATCCCTGCCAGTGTAATCTGTTACACGTAAGCTGATTTTTCAGACTAATCGAACACCAGCCCACATTTTTATAATGTGGAGTGCATTTAAACACGCTCTGGTGTCATGCATAGTTACCAACTTCCGCTTGTTCGTAAAATACACAAAAAATAAAATAAAATTAAACCTATACAAAATCGAAAAATCGACGTATAAACGATTTTGGGCGTCGTATAAAAGATATATTTTTACATTAAAATGAATAGGAATGATTCGGGACCACATTAAAACGTCGTATAAATGTAAACGTCGTATAAGTGATCGTCGTATAAACGATGCTTTACTGTACTTATAAAGTATCCGAAGTACTGTATGCTATTACACCAAGATTTAAATATTTTTAAAACTTCATATAGTACGAATTCACCTCATTTGCTACGTTTGGCCTGCACTTCCCTATTTATTTACTTTTCTACCAATAAATTTGAATAAAAATTGTCGTTTTATTTGATGGCTCTCATTATTCCCAAATTCTGGGCTAAAATAATACTTTTTGAAAGAAAGAAAGAAATGTAATAATTGCATCCACCCTGACTATGTTATGCATTGCGTAATTAATCCAGAGTTAAATACATTATTATGTTCATTAATAAACGCCTGCTCAGAATTTATATTTTCTTTCTTGATTTTTCGCTAGAGCTTAAATTTTTCTTTAATTGTATTGCATTGAACTTGACTGAATTGTTTACCCTATTCAATCGTCTGTTTTCTTTTTAGGTGCGTTCGTAATTATGTAAATACGTAGCACCTATTGTTGTCGCTCAGTCCGTCCGTCTGTCCGTCTGTCTGTCTGTCCGTCTGTCTGTCCGTCCGTCTGTCTGTCTGTCCGCATATAACAACGCAAAAACTACCCAACCGAATCGTTTGAAATTTAAAATACATAATTATAGAATAATTTTGTCGAGTCATTTCAAATTTTATGAAAATCGGATGAATAGATCAATTACAGGGATAATCAAAAGGATTCCGTTACATTACGGTCAATGGGGAAAAAAGTTTCAAATGCATTTTAATGGTTTGACATTTAAAACATATAATTATTGCGTAATTTTGTCGAGTCAGTTCAAATGTTATGAAAATCGGATGCATAGATCATTTACAGGGACAATCAAAAGTATTCCATTACATTACGGTCAATGGGAAAAAGGTTTCGAATGCATTTTATTGATGTTGCACTTATTCGAACATAATAGAATTGGCATGAATCTATGAAATATATACTAAAATATGCATTCTGTACAATCTGTGGTGCAAAGAGTTTTTATTATTAAATTACAGGGTCACACAAAAGTATTCCACTACATAATGCTATACGGGGAAACATTGTTTGGGGCGTGTTTCAATTATATTCAACTATTTCACATTTTATGAATAATATATACATTGCTGAGGTGTAATAAAAATTACTTCCTGTATATTTACAGAAACGCAAAGATTTCGACTACTATACTGTATCCGAAGTGGGCTCTAATATATCAGCAAGATCTGATTTTTAAAACTTCGTTATCGTACGAACGCACCTCATTTGCTACGTTCACATACAATTTCCAACTTGTTGTTGTTATTATTGGCACTAAATATGTTTTAACCCTTTCCAGGGTAATGGACCGCTACTATACTATACTATAAATATACTATAAATATATATAGGACAGTTGCACCATAAAATTTAACTAATAATAAAACATTGCTCAGTGGTGGTATACCAAAAATATGGCATAACATCATAAAATCTTAAAATTTTTATTTCCTTGCAATATTTTAATTTTTACTCACATGTAAATGGCGACATTTTTTAAAATTTTAATTCATTTAGATTTTAATTTAGTAGAAATATTATCTCTCGATCAAGATGCAAACGTAGTCCTTCCATTATCATATTTTCCTGAAGACGCCCGCAGAAGACGGCGCGAAACGTTGAAAGTTTTATTTTATTTTAATATGTACAAATGTATATTAAAATTCCTGTTTTGTGCACCACTGAGCAATGTGTTATTATTAGTTAAAATATATTAATTCATAATCTAGATAATAATGTTATATGCATGCAAAAAAAAAAAAAAAAAAAAAAAAAAATTAAGCAATTCCGTCAAATAGTTTTTTTTTTAATCTTGGTGTTAGTCATCAAAAATCATGTTTTGAGAAAACGCGACTTAAAGTTGAAATTATATGGATGCGGCTATAAAACTGTTGATACATAAATGCTTATGACTCCGTTAAAAATGCAAATATTTTTATGCGTTTTTTTTTTTTTTTTTTTTTTTTTGCATTGAGTTAAGAATAAAACGAATAATCAAATTAGATCATAAAAAAATCGATTTTTTGAAAAGTTTTCAACCTCTGAGCCCCCTAAAAGTAAGGAGCTTATATCTTCAAAAAGAGTCGTTTGTAAATTCCGGTGTCAGCCAAACATTTCCTCATTTTGCGAACAAAATTTTTTTGTGCCGGAAAAGATTAAAAGAGAATACAATTTAAAAAATAGCAACAATTACATTTTACTGGTAACTGTGCTCATAAAAATTTTAATTAAACAATAAGTTTAATTTTAATTATTAGAAATATTTATACACACACACACACACACATATATACAGGGTGTTCCGTTAAAGGGGTCCAATATTAATAGGGGTAACAGAGGAGATCACACGGATCATAAATCAGTATATAATGCCTGGCCGGATCTCAATAATTTTCAAGTTACAGCAAATAGAATGAAAAATTGGAAATTTGTAAAAAAAAACCCTCATTGCTAAACTATCGATAATGCTACATAAAAACGAAGCACATATTTAGAAACAGCAGAAAAAATCCTACGAATTGACATATGTTGTTTTGGAATATTGAGAATTAATGGCGAGTTACAAGCTCTGAAACAGTGAAAAAATACAAAATCAAATATTTAGCAAAATAGTTAATCGTTAATTCCAAAAATGCAACTTTACCTACATCAAGGAAAATGTTATAAAATTTGGTCCATTCCGAAAGCTTTCGAAGAAGCTTACAATAAACCATATCAGTTTAATTGTATGGGAGAAATGAAGCAGTTCCCTAGTTACAACTCTGTACTGTTGCACGCTCGGAAAGGGCGAAACTCCGCCCACGACGATTGTAAACACCCCGTTTTAATATCTTTCAATTATACATTTCTGATCAACCTCTATCAATACCCTTTCATTATTCAGTCTGGTCAAGTGAATGACATATTGTGCAGCTCTCGCCTTGTCTTAAAGCAAACTCCGTGACTGCTGCGTTTCCTCCATGAACTTTCAGGATGATGAAGAAGTACTTTTTATGCAAATTTTCTATGTGTATAGGAAGAAAAGTGTAATAAAACAGCAGTCATCAGTGGGCGTTATGTTAAAGGGAGGCTGTTGTAAGTGGGATTGTAGTAAGTTGATGTATAATAATTATGCCGGAATACTCTAACGAAGAATATGCGGACATGCATCTGACGTACGGGCAAGCTCATGGAAATGCATGTCTAGCACAGCGCATGTACCGTGAGCAATTTCCAAGGAGACGTTGCCCAAGTTCGAAACTCTTCATAAAAATCGATAGACGATTACGGGAGACTGGATCGTTTAATACAGCAAGCATTGATGCAGGGAAACCTCGACATGTACGAACACCTGCAATGGAAGAAGATGTACTGAATATTTTTAAAGATAACCCCTCCACGAGTACACGAGCTGCTGCGTCTGAAGTTGGTGTTCCTCACCAAAGTGTGTGGCGTGTTCTGCGTGCAGAAAACATGCACCCCTTTCATGTGCAGCGGGTACAACTGTTATCAGTAACAGATTGTGCTCAGCGGATAGATTTCGTACGCTGGTTGCTTAATGTAACAGAAAATAATCCACAATTTCTGGAAAATATTTTATTTACTGATGAAGCAACATTTACGATAGAGGGCTTGATAAACACGCACAATATGTACACATGGTCATATACAAATCCGCACACTGTTTTCCCGTCGAACGCACAACAAAAGTTCAGTGTGAACATATGGGCAGGTGTCCTCGGCGATTATCTCATAGGACCATATTTACTCCCAGATGTACTCAATGGCAGTACGTACTGGGTTTTCCTACGGGATATCTTACTGCAGTTACTGCAAAATGTGCCAGCAACATTGCGCCACAATATGTGGTTTATGCACGATGGCGCACCGGCACATTTTTTCATAGGTGTTCGCAATCACCTCAATTCAACATATCCTGGGAAATGGATTGGACGCAGTGGACCTGTTGCTTGGCCTGCACGCTCTCCAGACCTCAATCTGTTAGACTATTTTGTTTGGGGACACCTTAAATCGCTGGTGTATGAAACGCCTGTGGATACACCGGAGGATTTACTAGCGCGAATCGTTGTCGCTGCAGGAGACATTTCCAACTCCGTCGGAGATTTTCGGCGTGTTCGCCAATCTTTACGACGTCGCTGTCGGCTGTGCGATTCTGTTAATGGGCGCAACTTCGAACACCTATTATAATAATGTCCGTTCGTCTGCCTTCCGACATTGAACTGTGCAGCGCAGGCCAGAAGACTATGCTTCACATATGTCATAAAGTACGTGGAATGTACTTCTTTATTTGTCATTTTTCTTTTATTTTCAACACTTTTCGGCACAGTATTTTGTAAGTCACAGACTGTGGTGTACTCAAATTGTAAATTACAAAGTTTGTATGAATTAATTTAAAATTAAGTGTCTTTTTTAAATTTATAATTAATAAAATTATTATGCTATTTGTTCAGAGTTCGCACACTCCTTATATTTTGTAAGGACTCTGGCACCACTATTAATGGTAACAAAATTTATATTTAATTTTTAAGAAACAGAATACGCAACCACCGCCTCGTTTCGAAATTTTCGCGATGTTTTTCTTCAGTGAAATACATTGAAAATAGTGTAAAAATTTAGTGGTAGAGCTGTGCGAACCATGTTGTTATTATTATTTCCTATCATAAATTATGATGCACATATACATACAATAATTGTCCATGTAAAACATGTACTGAAACTTCTTGCATAGTTACAAATCGCAATATTGTTAATTATTTCCGAATTTTCACCACCAGTTTAATTTTAAAGAATTTAACTTAAGCTTTATATCAATAAAAGACCACTTTAAAATGTAGACTATTATTGTAAAGTTATTCTGGTTCATTCAACTCTTGAATAATTGAGAATGTTGCATCTCAGAAGAAGCATGATCGAAAATGTATAGTTGAGAGTAATTAAAAAGGCGGTGTTTCCAATCGTGATGGGCGGAGTTTAACCTTTGCTAGTGTCAAAGAAAGCGGAGTTGTAACTAAGAAACTGATTAATTTCTCTCACACAATTAAACCGATATGGTTCATTGTAAGCTTTTTCGAAAGCTTTCGGAATGAACCAAATTTTACTACATTTTTCTTGTTGTAGCTAGAGTTGTCTTTTTGGAATTAACGATTAACTATTTTGATGTATATTGGATTTCGTACTTTTTTCACTGTTTCAGGGCTTGTAACTCGTCAATAAATATTGCTATTTTAATACAATTGATGTTATTTTGTAGGTTTTTTTCTGCTCTTTCTAAATACGTAGCATTATCGATAGTTTAGCAATGAGGGTTCTTTTACAATTTTCCGAATTTTCATTCTATTTGCTGTAACTTGAAAACTATTGAGATCCGACCAGGCTTTATGTACTGATTTATGCTCCATGTGATCTCCTCTATTACCCCTATTAATATTGGACCCCTTTAACGGAACACCCTGTATATATATATATATATTCATTTATTTATTTATTTATATATATGTATGATATTATAGTAACTTCGGTAATGTATTTAAAGAAAAATATCAGGTAATGATACCGATGGCTCAATTATTCTTTAGAAACATTTTACATGTTTATTAATATTCATCAAGAAAATTGGCTATTAAGAAATTTTCATAAGAAAAGAATCATATATTATCATTTCATTTGATGGTACTTATAATAATCAGAAATTTGATCATAAATTTTACTTGATTAAATTACCTTTATGTTCATTACACTTTATTTCTTTACGGTTTTAGAAGAAAGATAATTTAATTTCAAGTGCAATTTCCAGTATGATTTCATAATTTTATTTTTCATATTAGAAGAAATACTTGATGTACTTTTCAAAACTTTCTTCTGAGACAATGATTCTGTTATTTTTAAAAATATCCTGTAATGAACTGGATCAAACCAATTATAATATTCATTAGTAAATTTCTACTTAGCTCATTATTGAAGCGACATTGACTAAGAATGTCTGATAAAGAGAAAATCCAATTATATGTTATTTTCATTTACAGTAATTCGCTATTAAAAGACATAGATAAGACTTTTTCTCTAAAATTATTTCGTTTCATGGGAAACTCAAACTTTGTCTCAAAGTAATGATTAGAGTATGGATTATATGCAATTACGTGCATATACATTTTCATACTTTGGTTTTCGTGCCTATAATTGCTTACAAATGCATAAGCATTTCAAAAATAGTGGCAACTAATTAGATCAATGGAAATTTTTAAATATATTTTTAAGTTTTTACTAATACTATAAAAAATTTAAGGAGATTATGTATTTTTTAAATCTTTTAGTTATACTTTGCTTGTGATTAATTCATTATTAAAACCTAAATTATTATTTGCATTGGAATATACCTATTTAAATAGCATTTATATTTAAAATATAATAATAATACAATAACAGAAAAACACGCAAAAAAGGTTGCTTAATCATATAAAACGCAATATTAGTTCTTTAGCTACGATTTAAAAGCTTAATTTATTCAATTAATTCATCAATCAGACAATTTGGTGTCGGGAAAGTTTTATAAAAAAAAATTAATATATTTTCATTTCATTCGATGATACTAAAGTAATGATAATGATGATTTTAATTATAAGTTATACAAAACTACATAATTTTTCTTACATATCTGAATAATTTTAATCCTGTCAGGGGCCTGGCACCAGAATTTAAAAACAAATTTATTTGAAAATAAGCTATCATTCTAATGTTGTGGTATCAATGTAACATTTAGGAATTAAAATGAAGAGGTCCAAAAATGAACCACCTCCTTTAAAGGAGTTAAAGTGCATTAAAAGTACATTTTTATGATGTTTTACTCAAATATACAGGGTGTGCCAGAAATCCCCGGGGAGTTCACTTTGAACTAAAATGTTTCTCAAGATGAAAAAAATTCTTGAAGCTCTAGAAAATAATTAGTTTAAAACTTCGATCATTGATGATGCCAAATTTCGAATTTCAAACATGTGTTTTTTCATATTTTCAGAACAGTTTTCTCACTGTAACACATAGATGATGACACATAGCGTTAAAGCTAATTGCTTATGTTAGTATTTTAAAGCCAAATCAAAACTAATCTGAAAATTAGGAAAAAGCACATGTTTGAAATTAAACACGCGGCGCCATCTATGCTCGAAAAAACTTTTTATCGCGAAAGGCATTATAGTCCAAGCCAATTTTCTGTACCACAATTACTTCATTTTATACTGAACTTTAAAATGTATCAGGGACTTTCGGGATGCCCTGTATATATTTACGATTTAGTGCAGATATATTGTATCCAAAAATAAATAAGGGAAAATCCAGCTGAGACTATTTAATTCGCATATGAATTTGGGAACATGATTAACCCTTTGCGGGGCAGGGCACATTCATTGCTTAAGTAATGAAATTAATGACTGACACCGGAATTGGAAAACAACTTTATTTTTAAATAAGAAAACGCTATACTTCACGCATTCAATATACCGTAATTTTCTTTAACAAAATTCCGGTGCGAATGTGACGTTAGGGAATTAAAATTAAGTGGTATATCTATGAAACCACCGCCCCTCAAGGGGTTAAGAATGTCTCATTGATAGATATACAATAAAGCTCCTTGAGGGGTGATGAGATACATTTTATCCCAGCTAATTTAAACGAGATTCTCACCAGAAACTTTTCACGAAATTTTATATTTTCAACTTTGACGACTAATTGTTGGAAAATTGCCATTTCTTATTTTAAAACAAAATTTTCCGATTTTTCCGGTGATAATACAGTATTACAGAGCCATTATTACTTGCCCTTCAAGGGGTTACGAACATTACGCCATATATTACGCCATACGCGAAGCAAATAGTTAATAGTGTGGCTCAAGTGAGTATTTGAGCCGCATTTTAGCTTACCAGATATAATAAACTCCTTAACCCCTTGGGGACGAGCGACACGTATACGTGCCGCAAATAGGCTTAAGAATCCGTGTTTATCGCCACCAGTAAAATTATACAGTAAATTTTGCGTTATTCAATCGGAGCTTTTCCTCGATTCAATAAGGCACAGATTTCTGTTTTTTAAAACCGGTGACAAAATACTAAACATTTCGTAAAAGGCTCCCTTCCCGAAGGGGTTAACTGGCACTTTCTTTTCCGTTCAATAAATTGAAAATTACGGATTCTCACCACAATTTTTTAAATAAAATATTCATAACATTTAGTCTAAACATTTCTGCCTTTAAATTGCATAAATATTTTTTTTTAATGTGGTGTCAGAAAGCTTTAAATGATGAATTAAGCAAATTCGTCTTGTCCGGACGGCGTCAGGGCAAATTAGCTAAGGGGTTAACGACCTCGATAATCCGGCAATTTCAAAAATTAGGGATTTCCCCCTCTTTTTCAGGCATCCAACCTTAAGATAGAAAGAAAATAGCAATAGTTCACGAATTAAAAATATTGAGATCGAAAGTAATGGAATATCGGACTGCGAGATTGCCGAACTTGCACTTAATAGAACCACCAATAATGTTGGCAGCCGCTTAGACAAACAAGTATGAGGAGAAATCAGAAGAAAATGTGTCATTCGAAAAATGCATAAATTTCCCAGAAAAATGATATCTGTTTTAGAGAAACATATTATTTCCAGAGTAGATAGTTTTTGCTTTTATGAAATCCAGGAAAGACGATATTTAAAAGTGACCAAAAAATTAAAGCAAAGAAACGTGACTTTGATGCTTCAGCACTTTCACCAGAGGGAATGACTTCATTGTTTATTAGATTTTTTCTGGTATAATTAAAAATATCAATTTAAATTAATTTTACCATGGCTGCCAACTTGTACTGATTTTTCATGCAACTAAAATTTTATGGAAGATTATATCTAGTTGAATACAAGCAATTTTAGCTTTTAAATAAAGCAAAAAGTTTCATAAAATTTTAGTGGTGAGATTGGCAGCTACAATTTTACAAATATTTATTTTTACCTTTTTCTGTGTTGTGTTGAATTTATACACACTAAGAAATATTTTTTTAAATGTTTCATTTAAAAACACGTACCACAAAAAAGGGGTTTCTAGCAAGTATTGTCCATAATTTGTATTGTACTGGATTTATTTTGTGTATCATTGTATATCAATGGTATACAGGAAATAACTTGTAGCAATCCTCAGCAACATATATCAATTTCATAAAATGTCAAACAGTTTAATACAATTAAAACGCAATTCAAACAATGGCTGAATAAATAATTATGTAATGGAATACTTTTGGGTGGCCCTGTAAATCAATAACAAATATTCTTTGCACCCCAGATTGGAAAGAATGTATACTATAGTATATACTGTGTAAATGCATATCAGTTTTATTATCTTTGAAAGAGTATAAGACCATTAAAATGCACTTGAAACGTTTTTCCCCATTGACCGTGATGTATTGGAATCCTTTTGATTGTCCATGTAATTGAATCTTGCATCCGATTTTCATAAAATTTAAAATGACTCGACAAAATTATCTATTAATTATATATTTTAAATTTCAAACGATTCGGTTTGGCAGTTTTTGATTTGTTATATGTGGAAGGACTGGTTGAACGACAACTATAGGTGCTACGTATTTACATAATTGCGAACGCACCTAAATAGGAGGAACTGCAATTATTTTCTTATTGAAAATAAATCTAATCATATGAAAAAATTAATCATGGCGAATTTCTTTTTAGCAGAATCTGGTATTTAACTCCGTTTTTGACTGTGTTTTTCCTGACCGCTCATCATCTTGAGTAAGTATCTTGCAAAGCCCCTCTAAGAATATCGATTATAATATTTTTGAAATAGAATAACATAAATAAAATGCACCGCAAACAATTTTTTTATATACCATAACGTATCGCAATTTCACGCGCATTTCCTGCATTTCAGGTAATTCAAATTGTTACTAGAACTTATTTTAAATAAAATTTACCTTACTTCTGCTTGGCATTAATTCGACTTCTTTTTTAAATAAATTTCAGGTTAAAAACTTAACCGCGGTGTATATGCGGGATATTACGGTAATTGTATTCTTTTGAGTTTCTCTGTAAACGAACGATTAATTCTAGCCATACCATATCGCATAATAAGTATCTTGTAGTGTACTTCAGAATTATACATGAATGTAAATAAGTTTTCGCGCGTGAAACTTCATTAAAAATCATCGCAAAGTGTATAATGTGACAGACCATGTTAACATCCCTGTAAAAGAACTGTAACTTCTAGAATCTTAATTTTCAATAATTAATATTACATTGTGTATATCATATATATGTATATACACTGCTTAAAACAATTAAAGGATATTTGAAGTTTTATATAAAATAAAGACATAAAAGAAATTTTTTTTGCCGAAAATAAAAGAAGAGAATCACAAATGGAAATTTTTCTGGCTTTCAAACTGTGGAGTATGCAAATTTTGAGTTCGACGTCAAAAACGTCGCTTCAGCGGCAGCGAATGAAATTTGACTTTCAACTGGATAAAAGAGAATGAAGACAAGGATGATCGGCATTCAGTGATTGCTTTGTTTCGATGAGTACGATGTCTCAGCGAAGTCATTTGACAGATTCAGAAGCTTGGAGAATTGTTGGTAGGTTAGAAGGGGGCTAAACTCAAGCTGAAGTAGCGCAAGCCATTGGAGTGTCACAAAGTGTCATTTCCAGGATCTGGAACCGTTTTTTGGAGAGTGGATGTGCAGGCCGAAGACCAGGGCAAGGTCGTAGACGGGCAACAACACCCAATGAAGATCGGTATTTAGCGTTAACAGCTCGGAGACACCGAAACATGAACGCTACTCTTCTCCAACAACACCTTCGCTCGGCTAGAGGCACCACGATTTCAACTCAGACTGTCCGAAACCGGCTCCATGCTGTAGGTCTGTATGCTCGCCGACCGATGGTATGTGTTAGATTAACATCAAGGCATCGTCGCGACTGCAGGGAGTGGGCAACCGAGCATGTCAACTGGAGGAGAAATGAATGGAGCAATATTCTGTTTTCTGACGAGTCCCGTTTTTCTGTGCATCCGGATAATAGGCGTATTTTCATCTGGAGGGAACGTGGCAGTAGGAATAATCCTGCGTTCGTGCACGAAAGTGTCAGATTTGGCGGTGGAGGAGTGTTGGTGTATGGTGGAATCTCCATTGACGGGCGCACTGACCTCTACATCATTCGAGATGGAGCTCTGATTGGTCGCCAATATAGGGATGAGATCCTCAGACCTATTGTAGTCCCTTACGCTGCAGCAATCGGAGATAACTTCATTTTAATGGACGATAACTGCAGGCCACATCGTGCAAACCTGGTGGAGGATTTCCTTTTCGAGGAAGGAATCTTTCGAATGGAATGGCCAGCGTGTTTTCCCGACATGAATCCAATTGAGCACGTTTGGGATGCTCTAGGAAGACGAGTTTCTGGCCGCCAACAACCCCCACAAACTCTCCAAGAACTAGAAAGAGCTCTTCTGGAAGAGTGGGGCAGAATACCCCAACTCGTCATTAATAGCCTCATTGAGTCCATGCTTCAAAAGTGTTCAACGTTGCTGGCCGCCCGTGGAAACCATACCCCCTACTGAAAATGATTTTCTTTGAAGAAAACACCTTTTCTTATTCTTTTTTTCTCATATGCACAAATTGTGTTTTTTTCCTTTTGTACAAAAATGCGCAAAAAGTGCATTTTTTTCTGCCAAACATGTGTAATTTATTCTCATATAACCTACTATGTCTGTCGACCATGTACCAATCAGCTAAAAAGTTTCCCAGATACAAAATCCACCTAAAACTTCAATATCCTTTAATTGTTTTGAGCAGTGTATATAACAATTTCTTTTCAACCCGATTCTATTTACAAGAGTTAGATCACGGAGAGACAAATGGCAGACCAACCGAAGCGATAAACACTTTTCAAATATGATGAAAAGTGTTAAAAACCACTCCCAATAAAATCTGTAATTTTGCACACACAGTACTCAATATATCAAAACAATAATAGTCAAATCGATCTTACATAGAAGACAGATACTAAATGTCACATTATTGTTTTATACATAACTATTTTTTTTCTCGATAGGCAAATTACCAGACTGAACACCTGTAATGTGATAACATTACTTTAAAATTCTTTATTAGTATTTAGTTTGTTTAAGTCTCTTTCTCAAATATTAGCAAGTTTAAAAAGAAAAAAAAAACCCCAAATCTATGTATTTTTCAGAGAAGATAATTTAAATTCAAATTCTGATCATGTTTATTTACTTGCAGTTTAAAATGTAGAAAAAACGGGACTAAGATTAGAGATTTTTTAACCGGAATATTTTGTTAAATCTGAAGATATTTGAAGACTGCTTAATTTCACAGCAATATTGTTTCTGAAGTAAAGAATTTATGTAATATAGTTTCTTAAACACTACGATGTGGATTCAACAAATTTACGAACATTTCTATTTAGGTAGAAAGTTTGAAATTTCATATAATAGCAAAATTTTCGTTACTTATTTTTCAAGTGTCCTTCTTTGTTAGTAAGTATTTTTTGTAAAAGCAAATTGATATAATCCTCTGAGGAGATAAGTTAAATTCCAATGTTGATCACGATGATTTACTTGGAATTGAAAATGAAGAAAAATTGAAAATAAAATTAAAGATGTATTAATGTGAATATCTATACTGCTAATATACATTTTTAGGTGCGTTCATAATTATATAATACGTAGCACCTATAGTGGTCGTTCAGTCCGTCCGTCTGTCCGTCCGTCTGTCTGTCCGCATATAACAACGCAAAAACTACCCAACCCAATCGTTTGAAATTTAAAATACATAATTATTACATAATTTTGTCGAGTCATTTCAAATTTTATTAAACTCGGATGCATAGATCAATTACAGGGGCAATCAAAAGTATTTCATTACATTACGGTTCATTACATGGGGAAAAAAGCTTCGGATGCATTTTAATCGTTTGAAATTTAAAATACGCAATTATTACATAATTCTGTCGAGTTATTTCAAATATTTTGATAATCGTGTGCATAAATCAATTACAGGGGCAATCAAAAGTATTCAATTACATTATGGTCAATTAGGAAAAAGTTTCAAATATATTCTATACGTTTGAAATTTAAAAAACATAATTATTACATAATTTTGTCGAGTTATTTCAAATTTTATGAAAATCGGATGCATAGATCAATTACAGGGACAATCAAAAGTATTCCGTTACATTACGGTCAACGGGAAAAAATGTTTCAAATGCATTTTAATCGTGTTACACTCATGCGAACTTAATAAAATTTATATGCAACTATAAAGTACATATTATAATATACATCATACATAATTTGTGGTGCAAAGAACATTTGTTATTGATTTACAAGGCCACACAAAAGTATTCCATTACATAATGGTATAGGGAGAACATTGTTTGATGAGCGTTTTAATTCTAATTCACTATTTACAATTTTATGAGATTGATCTATGAAAGTAATATTTTTGAAACTTCGTTATTGTACGAACGCACCTAATTTGCTACGCTTCACGTGCAATTTCGAACTTGTTTTTTTTTTTAATCTGAAAGGATATTAAGTCTATTTAACTCCTTCAGGACAACCGTCTTTTACAGCATTTTTAATCTTTTGTTACCGGATTTTTAAATAAGAAATTTTTGAAGTACTGAATCTGCAAAATGCTCAGTATAAATAAAGCAAAATTATCAGTAAAAATATACTGATGAGAATATTTAAGGATTCTGAAACCCTTATGCGGCACGAATATCTGTCGCTCGCTTCCAACGGGTCAAATACAAGGGTTTAAAATCAAGGCTTGATGGCGCTATAAATTTTTAAAGTTCTATTACTCTTTAGCGTAAAAGAATCATCCTTATAACTCTAAAAATGATAATCCTATTAACTAACAGTTGACTGCGTCGTATTAAACGTCTCATTTCAAATTAAAGTACACCTTTGAACAGAACATTTGATGAAATACAGTGTCATTAAAAAATTGATGAGTCTAGAAAATATGATTTCAAATATCTAAACAATTAATTGTCTTTTATATACGCTGCATAAATAAATGATTTCGAAATTTTTTATCTACTTTTTATGAGAACGAATATTTTGAGAGTACGAAAAAATTATTCCGGGTAATCGAGATTACTTAAATTCAACAAGCTTAATTCAACAATTATTCACAATTTCCACGATAGTCATATATCAAGAACAACTGCATGGATTTTCATAAAACATTATATTTAATTAGTACTTGATATAACATGATGCTGATTACGTTTTAAAGCAAATCACTCAATAGTGGCAGTGACATGGTGCATTATTCATAATTATCACAATAGCTCTATCTCAAGAACTAATACACGAAATTTTCTAAAACTTCAGATTCAGTTAGTCCCTGTTTTAGATTAGTGTTGTTTAATTTTTGGTGTAAATCGCTCTACAGATGTCACTGCTATGCTGTTTCACGATTTCACAATAAATGTATCTCAAAAACTAATGCTTGGTTTTTCATCAAACTGCAGATTCTAGTACCCGATAAAAAATTAATGCTGATGCGTTTTCGGTGTAAA
The DNA here is from genome assembly GCA_964019185.1 of Maratus speculifer. NCBI lineage: Eukaryota > Metazoa > Arthropoda > Arachnida > Araneae > Salticidae > Maratus > Maratus speculifer. The sequence goes on along the minus strand of OZ025303.1, from coordinate 174,919,893 downwards.
TCACCCAACATGTGGCGCTTTTATGCAGTTTTTTTATAACCTTTTGCAATAGCTCTATCTCAAAAACTAATGCACGGATTTTCACCAAACTTCAGATTCAGTTATAAATTGACGTAAATTGTTGCTGACTAGATTTTGGTTTAAACCATCTAACTGCTGGTGCTGCTATGCTACATTTTTCAAGAAGTATTAACATGCATGAGATAAAAAAATTTTGGGATTGCAACATCTGACTAGATTTTTCGATTTTTAAAACGACTGAAAATTCTATAATGCGTATCATGCTAAGTAAAATCTTTACGCAGCGATGGAATATCACATTTTGTTAGTATACTCTAGTATTAAAAGAAGATTTCAATAATTAAACAGTCTTACTGTGTATAAAAGATTTAAAACTTGTCACTATCAATAAAGACACTTAAAATATTTTCGCATTAAAATATTTTTCATGTATAGCTCAAAATTTCTGCGGAACATTGTTTTCTTAAAATGATTTGAAATGGAGACGACAAAAGTATAACGAATTTACGTACTTTTAGTTTTGAAATTCGAAGCATAATGTATTCTTATTATTCTAACTTAGTCGTCTTTACAGAAAATCAGAGAGTACATTTTTTAAACACTAGTACATATATTCTTATAAATTACATTTCAATGTCAATCACGTTCATTTACGTGGAGTGGAAAAAGAAGATATGTTTGAACAAAATTCAAAATTGTATTATAAGTATAAATTTTCATTTCTTGAGATATGCTAAGAATGTTTAAATTCGAAAATATTTCTTAACCAGAGAAAAATTATAATTACACTTTATTAATTTATCAGAAGAATTTAGAAATTTGAATGTTTTAACAAAATGTTCTGATTGCATGAAACTATTTTTCAAAGAGTAGAGAATTTTCTATGTGAGATTTTCCTTTCTGAGTTTACTTTTGAAAGTATTTTCCGAGAAATTACGACCAGTTTAACCCTCTTAAAGTTTACATTGGAAATTGAAAACAATATATGTTATAATTACCTTTTTTATATTAATCGCTTAAAGATGCAATTATGGCCTCTCGTGATTTTAATTCCCCACATTAGCACCAGAATTTTTTAATGAAAATTTTACACTTATTAAGTACGCGAAAATACACTTTTTTGTTTACATATAAATTTTCTTGTAAATGCTGGTATCATTCTATTATTTCAATACTTTACGAATACGAGTGATTTGCCAGTGAAAAAAATAAATGCAATATATTTTCTTAATACAAAAAGGATTGTAAAATTATCATGCATTTTCGCACTATTAATTTATGGGATAGCTGTCAGATAAATAATAATACATTTTTTAATACTATGTGACATATTTATGAATTTTCCTGTAATATTAACAGTTTTTAGTTAGACTCTTTGCGCAAGAGAATTTTAGGTCTTTTAGTACCAGAGATTTCATAAAATATTGGTTACTAATTTGCGGACAAAACATTTGTTTTTCATTAAATAAGGAAAAAATACTTCACGAAAATTCTCGTAGTAGGTCCTTCAAGCGTTCAAACCAGTGTTGCCGTTTCTGGCTGATTTTTCATTTAAACATTCCGAATTCTCACAGGTAAGTTTTAATAGTTCTTTTCTTTTATGCACCGAGAAATAGTCCATAAATAAAGTTTTGAAAAATACTATTGAAAATTTTCTGGTGTAAATTCAATATTTCCAAATAAAAAATATATTACATGCGGTATTACTTGCGCGATCCCTCTAGTAATGATAGTTTTAAGAAAAGCAGAAACAAAATAAAACTAGATATCATCGGTATCATGTCAAAATATCTAATACGAAAACCATGTTGCCAGTGGGCTACTTTTTTAAAAATTAAATTTCTTGATTGGCCCCACTTTTATGAAATGGTAAATTTTTTCTTGTTTTCGCATTAACACTTTGAGGTGCAAGACATTTCTGCTCCAAAACTTTTCAGTTACCTAATTTGCCCCGAATTTACGAACAAATTTTCATGAAAAGAATCAGAAGTTATTTTTCACGAATATTATGAAATCTTACTTGTAGTAAAAAAGATTGCCGTCGTTTGGCGATTGGGCGTTAAAATTAACCGTTTGCACACTGCAAACAGCGTTTTTGAAAAGGTCAAATAATGTGTCATTAAATAAGGATAATAAGGCGCATTTCACTATTTCAAAAAAGCGGCGGCAATTAAAAAAAAAAAAAATAATGAAAAAATGTAGCCCATTTATCAATATTGTTTCAATATGAGATAGTTTGACATGATGCCAACAATATATTTGCTTATAAAATCGTGCAATAATTTTATTTTTTACTTTAATTACTTACCAAAAAATCATTCTACAGATTAATTATTGCCGGAACTTGGAATAAGTCTAATGAAATATTGCATCAATATTTTGACTTTTTTACATTTATTTATCCATGTTTCGAAGCAGAAAAATTGAACTTATTTAATCGCTAAAAACTTAGGTAAAAAGACAGCAAACTATTTTGTTCATAAAAAATCTAAGGCGTAAAAGCGTAAAAGTTGGTAACTATGAGATTAATATAATCAATTTTAAATAATTTTATTTCTTTAATATTTTGTTGCTCAGTGTATCATTACACGCAACAGCCAACTTAAGTTTTAATGCCACAATGGCACCAGAATTTTGATACAAGTATTTTCCGTATATTATGTATTCTAAATAAAATAACTAATAGTGAATGTGCTTTGCGCCTGAAAAGGTTTAACCTCTTGGGTACACATTTGTTTTATGGCTATTATTGGTATTTTATTTTTAATTCTATTTAGCATTACATTTTCAAAACAAAAATTTTTCATTTATACTTTGACAAAACATGCGCAAGATAAATATACTACATTTTTTTCCACTTTCAATAGTGATATGAACACAAAGTAAGAATAAGCGCCAACGGACAAATGCATGAGAAGTCTCAGTCGTTAACCCCTTAACGCGCAGTGTTGCCGGGTCGACAACACGTAAAGTTCCCCCTGTTTACAGACACAAAAACTCCGTGAATATTTCAAAAACTACTCTAATGGCTACTTTAAATCTTTCTTATGAGTTCTAGATGGCAGCACCACAGAGATCAAACTCTACTGTTTTTAAATAATAGGTAAAATGTTTTACGGTAATACGCGCTTCACAGCAATGCTCTTCTCACTGCGCTTATCAATGCTTTGCTCATGGGAGATTACCACTTCCGCAACAGCTGTATAATTAAAATGGTTATTGCGATCTTTACAAAACAATACCTGTGCACTCCTCTAGGCCTAAATGGATTGCCTAATTTTTTTCTTTAAATTCCAACTTTAAAGTGTAGTGCGCCGGAAAAGGTTAAATGTATCCAATGGTGAAAATAGCTGTAAGATTTCAAAAGTATGTCATTTTGGCAAGTTTTATTACATTTTATTCAAAAATCGAAGACGCATGCATGAAATAGACGCATACAATAAAATATAAATTCTACGCACATATTGCAACATGTACGCAGAAAAAAGAGATACACAAACCTGCAAAATTTCAGTTTGTGAAAACTTTTTTAATAGTTTATGGTAATTTTACAAGATTTTGGGACGCTGATTTAAAAAATGAGCTTATTTGAGCTCCATCGCATAAAGTTTTCAGGCTTTTTGTATCAACACATTTTCTACTGATACAATATTTATCATATAAGAAAAGCAAAATGTAACTGAATTTTAAGAGAAATTAATATTTACAAAATATATATAATATTCACCGCAGAGGTTTTCAGAAGAATTAACTCAATCACATGGCCACAATCCTACACAGCACACTATAAGTAACCTTTACTCTTTCAGGGACAGTTAATTGTGTCTCTGTAATGCTGAATTCACACAGTAGTTATAGAAAAAAAGTTTACTGAAAATAAGAAAATACATTTTTTTACTCCCCCTCCCCCCCCGAAAAAAAATGGTTTTAATGGAGCGTAACTTTAAACACATTATTTTATTTCTTTTTATTCTATTTGCATCACAATATTTTTAAAGAAAATGTTTTAGTAAATTTCTCTGTCACAAGTTTTTGAAACAACAGGAAATGTGTTTATCGAAAAAAAGTGGTGCAAGGCAAATAACTTTGTTAAGGGTTCCAATATCACTTATATGATGACATATAGGATCGTTAAATGTTAAATTAAAAGTTTAAAAATAATTAAAATATACAAATTTGCAAAAAACTATATAAATGTACATTTACTATAATGTTTATAATATAATGTATAAACTGTAAAAACTGTAGCAGCAAGAAATAACCTAACGTTGCCGAAATCAAATTGAAAGATTTAATCACAAACACAATATTTTACTGACGTGTGCTTTCATCAAGTACAGAAAGATAGACTTCGTGAAAAAATTATACATGATATGCAATTTTAGCATGAATTTCGTGTTCTATGTTCAAAATTGCGTTAAAAAAATGACATAAAAAATTTCAATGTCGGCATGTCTTCTTATAAAATTCTTTTATACGAAAAGATAAAAGTAACTTTGCTCTTTTAGCTTTTGTTAAAAACATAATTTTATAATACAAATTACCGGAATTAGTGTTAGTGACAAGAAAATACCACTCTGAAATGCTTCGTTAGAATTCAACAGAACTCCACGGAAAATCCCCAAGTATTTCATTTAGAAAGCAAGTCGACAGATTCCTTTGAGAGTGAATGGAAATTTAACAATGGCGATCACGTTTATTACTAGGAGTTTAAAATGAAGAAACGTTCGAATTGAAACTGGTGTTATGCTCCTGGCATAAATTTTAATTTCTTGATATATTCCAACGATGCTTAGTTTTCAAATTATAAGTTTTTGGATGATATATTTTTAACACATCTGAAAAATTTAAAACTTGAGACTTTCACCATTGTTTAAAAGCAATTTGCATATGAGCCAAGTTGAGATCAGCATATTTCATCATCAGCATTGCCAATTCCCCCTCCCAGTGGTGCAAAAATCTAGGCGCCAGCAGGCAGTCTCCCACCACTAAAATTACTTAGTTATTTTTCGTATATAATTTCGTGCAAAATTCTTGTAAGAAGGCTATTAAAATTTAACCAAAGAAAACTTTTCAGTTTTAGTGGTGAGAGACTGCTCTCTGGCGCCTAGATTTTTGCACCCCTGCCCCCTCCCCCTTTTCTTTCTTTTTTTTCTTTCTTTCTTTATTTTATTTATTTATTTATTTATTTTTTTCAAGCGCGAAAATCATACATTGCACCAGAGAATTCATTCACTTAAATGTGTCTTATTTGTATGTTATACAGTAAAAACTCGAAAATTCTGTATAATTTAAACATTAAAGACTAAGCAAAATTTTTGAAAATTCCCGATTCCTGAACGTATATCAGAAGTACTTACTACAGTCTTAATAGTGTCTTTAGTTAAAATTTAAATCATAACCAATTAGTATTTAGTTGTTAGAAAAAGTAATATTAAAAAAAAAGAAATTTACTTTAATTGAATTTTCTATATTACAAGGGAAAAAATTCTAATAGACAGTGAGTAAATTCTAATAATAAGTATTAGATTAAAACATTAAAATTATTTTAAAAGGTATACAATTACAATAAAAATACACAGCTATGAAATGTTTAAAACTATAGCAATAACAAATAATCTAGCGCTGCCGAAAAGAAATTAAAAGACAAAAACATGGTCAAATTTCTTGTTAGGACATATAAATTTATCAAAATAATAATAATAATAATAAATAAATAAATAAATAAATAAATAAATAAATAAATAAACATAAAAAAGAGTTAGTAAAAAACTGATATGTGGTACGATTTTTTAGCATGATTTTTTTGTGTTCTGCTTCCAAAATTACAGAAAAAAATTTTAATCTTATATATAAAAAAATTCAATGCAGACATGTTTTATTACATCATTATATTTTAAGTAAAAGATTCCTTTTTCTAGCTTCTATCAGAAATCTAATTCTTCAATACAAATTAACTTATTTAGATTGAGTGACAGGAAAACAACACTCTGAAATGCTTTATTAGAAGTGAAACGTATCAAAAACGTTTTCAAATGCCGGCATGTGTTATAGCAACATTATTGTATAAGTAAAAGTTAAATATAACTTCACACCTCTACATTTCTTCAGAAATCTAATTTAATAATACAAATTACCGGAATTAATGTTAGTGATGAGAAAACAACACTCTGAAATGCTTTATTAAAATTCAACAGAGTCATCTCTACGGAAATCCCCAACTACTTTATTTAGAAAGCAAGTCGACAGATTCCGTTGAGAGTGAAAGACAAATTTCAATGGCGATCACGTTTATTACTTGGAGTCGAAAAGGAAGAAAATTTGGAATTGAAAGTGAAGCTATGCAACTGGCATAAATTTTAATTTCTTGATATAGTTCAAGTATATTTAATTTTTAAATTATATGTTTTAGAATAATGCATTCTTAACATACCTGATAAAATTTGAGTCTTTGAATATTTTAAAATAATAATAATAATAATAAAAGCCTCTTTGACATCAGCATATTTGTCATTTTATGTATTTTTTTTTAAATCATAAAAAACATATTTTGAACTAAAGAATTTATTTAATTAAATATTACTTTTTTGTATGTAGTACAGTACAACCTCGAAAACACGGTATCATTGCGACTTAGACAAATGCAACATTTTTAAAAATTCCGTATTTCTAAAAAAATATTAAAAGTACTTGCAATAATTTTACTAGTGGTTTAGTCAAAATTTAATTCATAACTCATTTATAATTATGTGATAAAAAATAATGATATTAACAGAACGAAACTTACTTGAATTGAAACTATCTACGTTACGGGGGGGGGGGGGGGGGAAGAAATTTAATAAACAGTTTGTAAATTCTAAATTAAAAATTTAAAATTAATTTAAATTTTTTAAATTAGCAATTAAAATTAAAAGCTAATAAATGAGGAAAATGTAACAGCAACAAATAACGTAGTGTTGCCGAAATCAAGTTACAATATTAAATTATTGTAAAATATATTGTACAGACATGTGCTTTTATCAAGTAACGAAAAATAGAGTTAGTGAAAAATGATATATGATTCACAATGTATAACATGGTTTTCAAGTTCTGCTTTTAAAATTACAGAAAAAAATAGTTAACCTTAACGAAAAAGTTTTTCATAATGCAGGAATGTGTTAATTCATCATTCTGTTACAAGTAAAAGATAAATGTAACTTCACTCTTCCAGCTTCTGTCAGAAAATTAATCTACATACAGATGGAGGACAAAATAACACGACCACCTGTGAAAAAGTATGATTTTTTTCACACCTGCCGTACAGCCGCGCCACCTGCAACATAAGTATGAAACCTTGTGACCGTGAAGAAAAAGGTATCAGTCTTTCAACAGCAGTCACCTGCGTTGCATATATCTATCGAAATGTCTGTGATAAACTGTAAACTCGCGTTAAAGTGTAGCGTCGGTTATGGAAACAGCAAACCTTTTGGGGTTTGCAAGGAGTAAGGTATCAGACTTTATGACAGCGTACACGAAAAAGGGTAAGATGACGTTTTCAAAGCACAATAGTGCCGAAAGTCCGAACTTATTCTTACTGATAGGGGTAGATAAGTCTTGAAGCACATAGCAGCCCGAAAGCACAAGCAATCGTTTTCCGAGATAATATCCGAAATGGACAGTCATCTTCAGGATCCCGTTTCAACAGAAACTGTTAACCCCTTCGGGACGGGAACCTTTTACGAATTTTTTAATGTTTTGTCACCGGTTTTAAAAAACAGGAATTTGAGTCTTGTTGAATCGAGAAAATGCTCCGATTAAAAATAAGAAAAATTTTACAGTAAAATTTTACTGGTGGGGTTAAACAATACTTCTTAAACCTTTTTGTGGCACGTATACGTGTCGCTCGTTCCCAAGGAGTTAAAAGAGAATTTCATGCTGCGAGCATTTATGGCAGAGTGGCAATTCGAAAACCCTTGGTGACAGAAAGTAATGCTTTCAAGTGATGCCATTGGGACAGAGATCACAAAGGATGGTTCCCACAACAGTGGCAACAGGTAATATATGGTCAGATGAATCGTCATTCACTCTATTTCCAACCACCGGACGCGATTATCTCCGGAGAACGCTCAGAGAAGCGTTTAATCCTTAATGCGTCATGCCGACTTAAAGCATAGGGATGGCTTCATTATGGTATAGGTTTCGATATCTTAGCGCGCTCTTGGGACACTTGTTATTCTGCACGGGAGAATCAAATCTAATCATTCTAGGGGATCGTGTCCACCTTTTTGTCCAGATTGTATTCCCTGTAGAGCAATCGCTATTGAAGGCGACAATCACCATATCCACACTGCTAGGTGTGTTCAAGCTTTGCTCGAGGAGCATGACGATGAAGTTCATCATCTTTCCTGCCTCCTCAATATCCGGATTTGAATATTATGGAACATTTATGCGAATATATGAAGCACAAACAGCGTTTCCGATTTCTTCCGCCATCCAGACATTCGGAATTATAGACCTTTCTGCAGGAGGAATGCATTAATATACTTTTAACCCTTTAACGGACAAGGCATTTCCATTGCTAAGATTTTTAAATAAATAAATGGCACCGGTAATTGCGAGCAAATATATTTTTAAATTAGAAAAAGTGACTTTTCACATATATAATAAAATGGATTTTTAAAAATTAAATTTCCGGTGTCGTTGTTGCATATTGGAATTAAAATTTTGTGGTTTCGTAGAGAAACCAATGAACGTTAAAGGGTTAAATATTGTCCATGATCTTTATGCATCTATCCCACATCGCATCAAATCTGTACTTAAGTCAAAGTGTGATCCAATCCACTATTAATAAAGATTTTCCATTATTTCGCAGATGTTCATATTATTTTATCCTCCATCTGTATAATAAAATGCGGCTGGACAAAAGTGTAAGAACGATTACAGGACGAATCATTCTGATCTGGAAATCGACTGTAGCTGAACGCCACGTTAGGCTTAGCTGAAAGAGGATACTAAAATGATGCTTTTAAAATTTCTTCCACTTGAAATAATGTTTGTTCGGTATATTTTCATATAAAACATGTATATGATACCCTATTATAATACATAGAGATAACAGCGGAAGTGTAAACTGATAAGTTTTTTTATCATCTAGGAGTACGATTGTATTTTATCAACCTAAGCCGACGTCTTACTCTCACCTCACATTACCTTAGTGCTGCCATCTATGCACTAACAAAGTACTCTCAAACTTGTTTTTAAACTATTGTGTTACTCAGCGGTTGCGGATTTGAATTGAAATTTAGTTTTATTAATCTTTCTGAGATGCTATCCTTTATCCGCTTAATTTTTTAAATTTTATTTTCTTTTATAAATAAAATAAGTTTTTTTCTTTCCCCCTTCAAGTTGTAATGGATATATAAGATACTATCATGACTGCATTAGTATAGCTGAAAATTACTTTTTCACATGCTCTTAAATCAAAATTTTATCTGCTTTGATGTAATTAATATATTTAGTGCATGATATCATACATTCCTTACATTTAAATGACATTTGATAAAAAATATAACTTTCGTTTACAATGCAAAGAAATTTCGAATTCGATATGATCTGAGTTTTTAAAAACTGGTACATTTAATTAAAAACTTTACAAAAGAAATAATAATAATTTTTTTTTCATAATTTATAGATTGAATTTTTAAAGTTGCATAGCTGAAGTTTTTAAAAATTGATTTTGATTTAAATCAATGCCTCCTGCTCTTGCTATTTTGTATAAGAAACTACTATTAAAAAAGTTGTTTTGTTTATATTAACTGCATATAGATGGCCCCAAATCCAAATTTAAAAACAAAACACAAAGCTTTGTAATCGATGCCTAAAAGCATCGAATTAAGAATCTATCATATACCCAACCCATGACTAAAAACGCTGCCGAATTATACTTTTAATAAAAATAATGTATTTTAAAATTTAAAAAACTTCAATATTTAATTTAAATGTTCTGCAATATCTTCATAAATTGAGCTTTATTTGCTAATTATTATTATTATTATTTCTATTATTATTATTGTAATAAATACTGCTCTTTGTTTCGAAATTAAAATTTGTTCAAAAATTAAATATCAAGTAAAAAAAAAATCATCATTTGTGTTTTTGGAAATGTATTGCTATTTTTAAAATGTGCTTTTTTACAATACAAGCTCTCCAATAAAATAACCTTCATTATGTTTGTTTGTATGAAGTATTATGAAATGTTTGTATGAAATGCAAGTGAAAATTCCGTCATTTTTGACGGGGTTATATACAGTGTTGCCAGATTGGGGATTTTGTCCCCATCTTGGGGAATTTTGGATTTTCAGGGGAATTTTTCGGGGATAATTAACTCTTGGGGACATGATAGGGGACTATGAACATTTTGGGGGAAAAACTTGGGGAATTGTTTTTGCGATTTCAATTTTTCTTTACAGACATTTGCCAGTATTGGATGTGTTGGAATTCGTTTTTTATTTGGAAAACAAAAATAAAATATTGAAATAATAGGTATAAATCATTATTCTCGTAGTCGTGCACACCGTTTACAAGTGCTAGAGATTCATCGCGATCTGTCTTGTACTATTCCCCAACAGAATTTTCAGATAAATAAATGAAACAGATTTTGCTGTTTTCGCGGACAGATAGCCCAGTACAGAAATTCATTTCATTCAATAGTATAGATTTATACAACAAAAATAAAAACAATTTTGTAACTTATTTTGTTGTTGTTTAATGATGGTTAATTTGTGTTTCATCGATTGCCAGTTGAGACATTTGCAATTACAAGACCTACAATTACATACTACAACACATTGCTACGTTTATAATTGAAAGTTGTTCAATGAATGCAGCAGCACTCCTAGTTCTTTTGATAATAAATTTTAATGAAAACTCTGTGGTATTAAGCGACTTAGACCTTTACATTACTATATCTTCAGAACATGTCCGAAAAGTTCATTTGCTGTGTTTTTTAAAAGATTTAATTAACGATGTTAAAAACAGCTATATTTGTTTTATTATTGACGAAATCTCAGTGGCTGATACAATATAGATGCTTTGTATTCGATAGGTGCTACAGTAGAGAAGACAAAAATTTAAAATAATTTTTTATAGCTTAAGTCAGATAAAAGCAGATAATGCCAGCCAGCATCATTTCAGATTCATTCAAATCCCAACCTATTAGAGATGCTCTAAACCTTGAAAACGTTATTGGAATGAAAAATGTATACGAAGCTAATGTAATAATAAGCCAGGATCATCAATTGGCCACAATTTAAATAACAAGTATAAACGAGCTTGTCGTTGTGAGATATATTTCTTATTCTTGTCGATTAGCTGTGAATGTACACGAAAAATTCTATTGAGTTTAAAAGTTTATTTATTATTATTTTTTTTTAAATGGGAAATTTTTTCGAAAAAATGGTTGGGGAAAAATGAAGTTTAAATTTAGTAAATTTTTTTTATAAGGGAAAATAAAGTTGAGACCTTGCCTTTTTGAGTAGAAATTGCTTTAAGGACTTTTTCTGAAAAATGTTCTGATTTGGGGAAAATTAAAAAACTTTTGGAGAAATTGGCTTTCGACAATCTGGCAACACTGGTTATATACTAGTTTTATAGTAAAAATTACCAGAATTAGTGCTATGAGAAAACTACACTCTGAAATGCTTTATTAGAATTCATCAGCGTCATCTCCATGGATAATCACCAAGTATTTCATTCAGAAAGCAAGTCGATAGATTCCTTTGAGAGTGAAAGACAAATTTAAATGGTGATCACGTTTATTACTTGTTGTCGAAAATGAAGAAAAGTTGGGATTGAAAGTGAAGTTATGCTACTAGCATAAATTTTAATTTTTTGAAATATTCAAAAAATGCTTAGTTTTAAGATTATAAAATTTACAATCATACATTCTTAACACATCTCAAGAATTAAAAATTTAAATTTTTATTAAACTTAACACTACAAGTGAAAAAAATGTCTCTGAAATTGATAGGAAAACACTGTAAATTTTGACGTCAGTTTAAAGCCGTTTAATTTATAGAAAATATCTTTAACTTTTCATTAAAACAGTTTTTTTTTTATTTTGTAAAAAAAAAATATATCTTTTTGTGTAAAAATTACGAAATTCAGTTTCGTTTACAGAAAAAAACTATTTTTCTTAGAAACGGTTATTTTCTGTAAAAAATACAACCCTTTTCTGTAAAAATTACAGATTTTTTTTTCACAGTAAGATCGAGATAGTTCAAAATAAATTTACATAACAGACTCATAAACATCAGTATATTTACGATCCCTTTTTGCAAGCATGAAAACATACATTGTACCAGAGAATTAATTTATTAAACGTGTCACAGTAATACAGTAATACAGTAACGTAATACAGTAAAATCTCGAAATTTTGTATAATTTGAACATTAGAAGCTATACAGAATTCTGGAAAATTCCGGATTTTTGAACATATGGCAAAAGTACTTAACAGTCTTAATAATACTTTTAGTTAAAATTTAATTCATAAACAAGTGATAATTATGTGATAAAAAATTTATATTAAAAGAAATAAACTTAATTATATTGAAATTTTCTATGCTACAAGTGAAAAAATTCCAATAAACTATGAGTAAATTCCAATAAGTATTAAATTAAAAGTTTAAACCTAATTTAAAAGATACAAATTAACAATAAAAATTCACAGCTATTAAGTGTAAAAAAAAAAAAAAAGAAGAAAAAAATGCAGCAGCATATTAAATAGCGTAGCGTTGCCAAAATAAAATTAAAAGATTAAATCTCAGTGAAGTATATTGTATTGACATACGCTTTCTTCAAGTGGAGAAAAATTGAATTAATGAAAAAATGGTAAGTTCAGCATTTTTTTTTCTGCGTCTAAAATTACATATGAAACAGTTAACCTAATCTAAAAAGTTTTTTACAATGCAGACATGTGTTGTTACATCATTCTATTATAAGTAAAAGATAAATGTAACTCACTCGTCTAGCTTTTCTCAGAAATCTAATTTTATAATTAAAATTACCGGAATTAATGTTAGTGATGAGAAAACAACACTCTGAAATGCAGTTTAGAATTCAACTAAGTCATCTCCACGGAAAATCCTCAAGAATATTATTTAGGAAGCAAGTCGACAGATTCCTTTGAGAATGAATGGCAAATTTCAATGGTGTTCTCGTTTATTTATTTGGAGTCGAAAATGAAGAAAAGTTGGAAATGAAAGTAAAGTTATGCTTCTAACATAAATTTTAATTCCTTGATATATTCTAAGAAGGCTTGATTTTAAAATTATAAGTTTTAGAATGATAAATTCTTAACACACCTGATTTTTTTTTTTAATTTAAGACTTTCAACATTGTTCAAAAAAATTTACACAACAGCCTCGTTGACATCAACATATTTAACAATTTTCCCTTTTTTTTCCCTTTTTTTTTTTTTTTTTTTTTTTTTTTTTTGCATGGAATAAAAACATACATTCTACCAGATAATTAATTAATTTCAATGTATCGTGTTTGTATGTAATACATTAACATTAAAACAGCCGAGTATTTTACTAAAGTTTTATAAAAAGTGCTTCGCACCAGAATTTTAATTTAAAACTATTTAACTTATTTAATTAGTCTATTGTTTTTTGTGCTGCTTTTATTTAACATATCTTATGAAGAAAATTCTGGTTCGAACCGACTATTATCATTCTGGCTGGGGGCATTTTGACCCCCTAATGACGGTTCTAATGTTAAAAACTCGAAAATTCTGTATCATTTAGAGAGACATTAGAGGCTAAGCAGAATTTATGAAAATTCCAAATTTCTGAACAAACATCAAAAGTATACGTCCTACTATATTCTTCATAGTGCCTTTAGACAAAATTTGATTCATAACCAAGTGATATTTATGGGACAAAAAAAAAATATTATTAAAAGAAGGAAACTTTAATTGAAATTTTCTATGTTGCAAGGGAAAAAAAATCTAATAAAAAAACAATTTCTAATAATATGTATTAAGTTAAAAGTTAAAAATTAATTTAAAAGATACAAAATAACAATAAAAATACACAACTCTTAACTGTAAAAATTTGTAGTACCAATAAATAACGTAGCGTTGCTTTAATCAAGTTAGACGATTAAGTCTCAGTCAAATATTATATTGACAAATATTGTATTGACATGTCAAATATTGTATTGACATGCGCTTTCAACAAATAGAGAAACACAGAATTACTTAAGCATTGGTATGTGATGCGAGATTTTTAGCATAATTTTCATGTTCTGTGTCCAAAATTACATAAACAGTCAAACGTATCGAAAACGTTTTAAAATACCGGCATGTGTTATAGCAACATTATTATGTAAGTAAAAGTTAACACTAGAACCGCCGTGTATTTTACTCAACTTTTATAAAAAGTGTTTCTCACCAGAATTTTAAATTTAAAATATTTAACTTATTTCATTAGTCTATTTTTCTGCTGATAACATTTAGCATATTTTATGATGAAAATTCTGGTTCGAATTGACTATTATCCATCTGGCAGGGGTCATTTTGACCCCTAATGGCGGTTCTAGTGTTAAATCTAACTTCACACCTCTACATTACTTCAGAAATCTAATTTAATAACACAAATTACAGGAATTAATATTAGTAATGAGAAAACAACACTCTGAAATGCTTTATTAAAATTCAACAGAGTCATCTCTTACGGAAAGCCCCAACTACTTGATTTAGAAAGCAAGTCGACAGATTCCTTTGAGAGTGAAAGACAAATTTCAATGGCGATCACGTTTATTATTTGGAGTTGAAAAGGAAGAAAAGCTGGACTTGAAAGTAAAGTTATGATACGAGCATAAATTTTAATTCTTTGAGATATTCTAAAAATGCTTGATTTTAAAATTATAAGTTTTAGGATAATGGATTCTTAACGCATCTAAAGAATTTAAAATTTGAGTCTTTCAACATTGTTCAAAAGAAGTTATATTAATGCCTCTTTGACATCAGCATATTTATCAATTCTTTTTCTTTAGTCATGAAAAACATACCATTTTACTAAAAAAATTATTTTTTAATTAAATGTTTCTTATTTGTGTGTAGTACAGTATAACCTCGAAAATCCGGTATCATTTGGACTTAGACGAAGCCGGATTTGTAAAATCCCTCATTTCTAAAAAAATATCAAGAGTGCTTGCGATAGTCTTAATGGTGCATTTAGTAAAAATTTAATTGATAAACAACTGCTAATTATGTGGATAAAAAATAAATTTTAAAAAGAAATAAACTTTCTTTATCCCTTTCGGGTCTAAAATTTTTTTCAGTTTTTAGAAAAAAATACTTTTATGTTTATAACATAAACATTAGATATCCAAATAGATTAATTAGTGTTTAATGAATATTTATTGTCTAGACTATCACGAATGTTGATGTTTTACGCACTGTTCAATTAATAATCGTATGACAATAGGCTAAGGAAGAATTTTTGGAGATGTATAGAAAATATTGTATTACAATAATATTTAACTTCTATTGCAACTTTCTAATACTTTTTACCTTTAATTACACAAGAAAGTAACTTTTATTTTAAATTTCAAGAGTGAAATACATGTTTAAAATAAAAGAATTACAAACGCGCAAAGAGAATGAAGCAAATAATAAAAATTTTTATTATTACAAAATGCGTAAGCATAAATGAAGTTATATCGAAAATGCTTAGACATATATTAACATTACTGCATGCAAATACAGTCGAGTCTCCCTATAACGAAATTCCATTAATCGAATTTCTCTGTATAACGAATTTTTTGCAGGAACGATCCCTTTTCGCATGATTACATTAAAAACAGTCTCTATATAGAGACATATCTATCTCCATATAACGAATTTTTTCATAAATTGGTCTTAATTTATTCCGTTAAAAAAAATCGAAATCATATGGAATCAATTTTCCATCACTTATATATGATTTATCGTTCAGTGCTGAGTTTTTTTTATATTACTTATCACTTTGTTCTTTAAATCCAACGAATTTATCCCACCTTCCACGCACCTTTCAACATCCTTCTCAAAACAGAGTCAATTAGATTGTAACATATATATGAAAGGAATCAATGAGAGGCACATAAGAGAGGCTTTCAAATGGAGGAAAAAGTTAACTACAATTTTTCATTCCTTGCTAAAATTTGAGCATTTTTTTGAGGGCGTAACAATTTTAAAACCAAAACAACAAAAAATTACAGATTTCTTCGTCTGAAATTAATGTAAGTCTTCCTTATTTGATTTTCATTAAGCTTTCAAATAAATGTTCTCTTTTTTTGAAACTGCTTAAATAATTAAGAAATAGAATGTAAGGTTAATATTTACTTTTAAACGTTACAAATTCTTAATTAAAAACATCAAAAATAATATTTGTTTAAATTTCACACAATAAATACGATTTTAAACATCATTTTCTATACATCGAATTTCTCTATATAACGAATTTTTTACTGGAACGATGGATTTCGTTATATAGAGACTCGACTGTAGTAGTAAAAGTATTTCTTAAAAGAAAATTATTTTCTATTAAAAGACATGTACTATTAGTAGTACACGAGACCCGAGAGGGTTAATTGAAATTTTCTAAGTTACAAGGGAAAAGAAATGTTATAAACAGTGTTTAAATCCTCATATTAAATGTTAAATAAAAAATTTAAAATTAATTAAAAACATAAAAATTATCAATAAAAATGCACAGCTATTAACCTTCCGTCTACCAGACGGGTCCATTGGACCCGACAGCAATATTTCTGGTGTCAATGGTAAAATGAGAAATTGTCGATTGACACCGGAATTTATAAAGGACTTGTCTAGATATTACGAATTCCTTAATTTAAGCTTTCATTGTAAAAGCAAAATTATATTAAAATATTACTGGTGCCATTTGCAAGTTTGGAATTAAAATTAGGTGTTGCCGTAGATAAATGGGTGTTTTGTCTGGTAGACGGAAGGTTAAATGTAAAAAAAATTAGCAGTAATAAACAACGTAGTTTTGCCATAATCAATTTAAAAGATTAAATCATAGTCAAATATATTATAGTCAAATATATACAGACATGGGCTTTCCTCAAGTAAAGAAAAATATAGTAAATGAAAAATTGATTGTGATACGGAATTTTTATTTCTGGGTCCAAAATTGCATAAAACACAGTTAATATAATCAAAAACTTTTTTACAATTCAGACGTGTTAATATATTATTGAGTTATAAGTAAAATCTAAATGCTCGCTCTTCTAGTTTTTGTGAGAAATCTAATTTTATAATAAAAATTACCGCAATTAATGTTAGTGAAGAGAAAACGACATAATGAAATACTTTATTAGAATTAAACAGAGTCGTCTCTACGGAAAATCCTCAAGAATATTTTGTTTTGAGAAGCAAGTGGACAGATTCCTTTGAGAGTGAATGACAAATTTCAATGGCTATCACGTTTAGTACTTGGAGTTGAAAATGAAGAAAAGTAATTTAAAGTGAAGTTATGCTACTGGCATAAATTTTAATTTCTTGATATAGTCCAAGCATATTTAATTTTTAAATTATAAGTTTTAGAATAATGCATTCTTAAGACATCTGAAGAATTTAAAATTTGAGTCTTTGAATATTGTTTAAAAGAAATTATTTAGATAAAAGCCTTTTTGACTACAGCATATTTGCCAATCTCTCTCTCTTTTTTTTAAATTTAATCATGAAAAGTATACATTATACCAAAGAGTTTATTTATTTAAATATGTCTTAGTTCTAAATAGTACAGTACAACCTCGAAAATCTGGTATCATTTGGACATCAGAGACTAAGCCGGATTTTTGAAAATTTCTAAAAGAATATTAACGTATCTGCGGTATTATTAGCCTCTTGAGCTCCATAGCGTACGCAGTGTACGTCATTCTATTTTGGTCACTTCCGACTATGATGTACACAACGTACGTCTTGATAGCTGGGTGTTTTTTTTTAATTAGACATTCCGAATTCTTACCAACGAGTTTTAAGTCTAATTTTTCTTTTAAATGACGATCGATTCTCTATAAATACAGTAAAAAAAAATTACCAATGAAATTTTTGTGCCCAAATTTCTAAAAATAAAATCTGCCAGATAGATGCATGGTAAACGTATCATTACATGATAAACGGTCGTTGCAGCAAGTCTGAGTTACAAAGTTGGCGCATGCGTATTTTAGCTCTGCTTTGTCGCCTGCACGAAAATCGAGATCGAATCTAAACAGTGCTACAGTTTATAATCTTATAAATTTCTCGCGTTGGCAAACGGCTCTGTAGGATGATCAGTAGCATACGGGATTTAAGATTTTTCTATGTGAGTTCAAATCCCGCTCGCACTTATTTTTCGGAACGAAAAGTTCTTTTTTAAAAACAGTAGATAAAAAATAGATGAAAGTAATTATAATGACAATTACACCGGCCCCTAAAGGCATTAACTTTTATGAAACTTTTTAGTGTACATACCTATCAATATATCACATTTAGGACTTCACAAATAATGTAGATTTTTCCAAGTATTCATGATAATATCAGAAATTGTGCTTTGAAATGCATTATGCATTTTTAAAATTGTTTATTTAGATGTCATCTTTCACCAGAGTAAAATGTGATATTTTGTTATAGTATTCTGAATAAGTTGGAAAGTGTTTCATAATCTATGCCGTACACATGGTTATTTTAGCTCATAGACTATGAAAGCCTGATACCTTATGTACCCGCCGCGCCGGTTCTGTATATGCTTATATAACGCGATAACTCATGATAAAAATATACAATTTGTTCCAAATTTTAGGTATATGTTTATTCTGATAAAAGCCCCCCTGATTAATTTTCGGAATTCATTGGATAAATATAAGAGGTGGAACAGAGTTTTAATCACCTACTTAATTTAGATAAATTGGTTTTTTTTCATGGAGAACTGTCAGAGTTCATTCAATTTTAGATATATGATTATTCTGATGAGGATATTCCATAAATAGTATTGGTTGTCATTGGTTAAATATAAAGGGTGGGGGAACTTCCTTATTTTAGGTAAAGGGGGTTTTCTCGCAGACTTTTACCGATTTCCTTCAATTTTGGATGCAAGTTAATTCTGATAAGGCGCTTTCCTGATTATTTTGGAGGGGATTCATTGTTTAAGTATAAAATACATACTGGGAGTGTACTTCTTTTAATTTAGGTAAATATGTTTTTGATGTAGAATCAACATATTTGCTCTAATTTTTGGATGTAGATTCATACTGATAAGATGCTTTCCTGATTAGCTTTAAAGTTCTTTTGTTAACTATAAAGGAGGTAACGGGGGTCTAATCCCACTCTTAAATTATATAAATAAGTTTTTATACAGAATTATCAGATTTTCTTCAAATTTTGCATATAGGTTTGTTCTGATAAGGCGAATCCCTGAATAGTTTTGGGGGTTTAATGGTTTAAGTTTAAAGGAGGTAACGGGGGACAAACTACTCTTAAATTAAATAAAAGGTGCTTATGCAAAATTATCAGATTTGCTAATTTTGATGTGACAAGACATATCCCTAATTAATTTTGGGGTTTCAATGATTAAGTATAAAGATAGGAAACGAGGGATCTAATCCCCTTAATTTGTTTTTTGAAGGGCATTATTTTTTAAGAAAATGATGCTCGAATATACAATTAGTTTGAATAGCCTTAATTCAGTGCCATCAGTTTAATTGAGTAATGATAATTTTCTCCTTCTTGTTACATAAAAAACATATGAATGTAACTTCAATCTTCTTGCTGTTTCTTAAAAACCTAATTTTATAATACAAAGAACCAGAATTAATATTAGAACCAGAATTAATGAGAAAACAACACTGTAAAGCGTCTTATTGGAATTCATCTAAATGGAAAAACACGAAGTAGTTTATTTAGAAAGAAAGTCGACAGATTCCTTCGAGAATGGATAGCAAATTTCAATGTCGATCACGTTTATTTACTCGCACTCGAAAATGAAGATAAGTTGGAATGGAAAGAAAAGTTGTACCTACTGCAAGTGTAAATTTTTAATTCTTTAAATATGCTTAGGATGATTAAAAGTATTTTTCACGAATAAATCTACGACCAATGTATTCTTAATGCACCTGATGTATTTAAAATATGAGTATTTTAACAAAGACTTTCAAAAGAAATTTTCATAAAAAATCTGCATGATAAAAATATACTTGCCAAGTTTCTGCTTTTTAAAAATAACAAAATACATACTTTGAATTAGAAAATTTATTAAAAACTTTTACTTTTATGTGTTATTGATCTCATATGTTTTTCATTTGATTCATTAAATAAAAATTCTGGTTCAAAAGAGGTCTTTTAAATAAAAAAAGCGGAGGATTGGAGAATAGTATTTAGGGTTGATCGTAGTTGCCAGCTCCACCAACTCTTCTTCAATCATAGTTACCTCCTAACTCTTTTAAAACCAATATTTTTATTCAGAATTATTGGTTTTTACAATCTTACAATTTCTTCAATTAAAATAAGCGAAAACTGTTCTATAAGTTTACTGGTATTATTAAAATCCGGAAATTTGGAACGATGATGTTCAAAAATCCGCAGGATTCTTTATTTCAAAATTTGAATTTCTCACCAGAAAATGTGAATAATTTTTTAATGATTTCAGTGAATTATAAAAAGTGGTTTATACTACATTTCCTAAGAAAATACTATGGAGCTATAAATAAAAAGGAACTGACATTTCCTTAAATTACTGAAGCATCAACTCTAACCGCTTTCGCAGGGGTTGCTTGCTGCCGAGTCAAACTTCCACCAGTAACATTAAATAGAAATTATCTACAGGTTTAAGCGTCCTATCAATGCAGAACTTCAGTCGTAAATAATGTCTAAAACAAATACCATTTTTTACTGGTAAAAACTTAACTGGGTAGTTGCCATACCCTGCGTTTCCGCCATGTTGTGACAACTTAGACAACCTTTATGTCATCGTGAATGAAAATGATTAAAATACCCGATTAAATTGCAACCAGTAAAAATAAAAAAAAATTACATAAGAATAATTGTGAGAGAAATCTGCCGGAAGAAAGGCTGTTAAAATAAGGTAAAATATTATATTCAAAATCTACTGGTGGAAGCTACTTCGACATGTATTGGAAACTGTTGTTTCGATGTAAAAAGATCATCCGCCATGTTGTTACAACCTCTTCAGTTATTTCATTCACATCTGGTAGACAATACACTGTATGTCTCCTGCTCTTTATTCATAAGTACATTAAAAAAAAACCACCAGATTTGAGAAATTGCCTCAGATTTGACGGGCTCCCAAATAGTCCACGAATCGAACACTAATAATTCTTAAAATATCCTCCGTAGGCCATAACGTAACGGAATTCTTTAGAGCATTTTAGTAAAAAAAATTGTAAATGCTACATAATTAGTTTTAAAAATCATATGTAAATTTCAAGAACATATATCACTAACATTGCATTTATAGAATATTTACGCGCACAAACAGGTTTTGCTAAATAAAGAAGAATGTGCGTCTTAGTTTCGAGTAAATAAGGCAAGTGTCTGTAGGATTAAGAATAGAGAAAAATCATGCTTCAAGTATACATTATGAAACATACTCCGTCTCACTTAGAGTACTCTAACAAAACTTCACCATTTCATAAAATGAAATACAGTCGAGTCTCTCTATAACGAAACTCCATACATCGAATTTCTCTATATAACGAATTTTTAGTAGGAACGGTCCCCTTTTCGCAGATTACATTAAAAACAGTCTCTAGATAGCGAAATATCTATCTCCATATAACGAATTTTTTCATAAATTGGTCTTAACTTATTCAATTTTAAAAAGCTTCAAAATCATCTGGAATCAATTTTCCATCACTTATTTTTGATTTATCGTCAGTGCTGAGGTTTTTTTTTTTTTAATATTACTTCTCTCCTTGTTCTTTAAATCCAGTTAATTCATCCCACCTCCCACACACCTTTCCACATCCTTCTCAAAACAGAGTCAATTGGATTGATATACATGTAAGAGAGGAATCAATGAGAGGCAATAAGAGAGGCCTTCAAATGGAGGGAAATGTTTACTACAATTTTTCCTTCCTTGCTAAAATTTGAGCTTTTTTTTTTTTTTTTGAGAGAGAGAGAGAGAGAGAGTTTAACGATTTTAAAATCAAAACAACATAAAATTACAGATTTCTTCGTCTGAAATTAATTTAAGTCTTCCTTGTTTGATTTTCATTAAGCTTTTAACTAAATGTCTGTTCTCTTTTTTGAAACAGCTTAAATATTTAAGAAATAAAATTTTAGGTTAATATTTACTTTTAAACATTTCAAATTCTTAATTCAAAAGATCAAAAATGATATTTGTTCAAATTTCACACATTAAATACGATTTTTAACATCATTCTCTATACATCGAATTTCGCTATATAACGAATTTTTTACTGGAACGGTGGATTTCGTTATATAGAGACTCGACTGTATATCTAAGTAAACAATTTCAGATATGCGGATAGACCTACCTTATGGCTTAAATTCTACAGTCCCACTCATATCCATGTAAGCAATTTTTAAAACATATTACACATTTACAAGCACATTTTCATGATATATATTATTTTTTACCATCGATTAGCAGGGGCGCAGCCAGAATTTGGTTCTGGGGGAGGTTTTGAGTTTCTGATAAAGATGTTTGCCGGTTATTTGAATCGCCGGTTAATAGAATCAATACTAATTAGAATATTCACTGTATAATACTTAAGCTGAAAGAGCATTTGTGCGCGGGATTCTTTTTGACGTCTCAGAAAAGTGATTTAGTTCAAATAATCAATTTTTACTTAACTAATCCATGTAATATGCACTTTCAGTTTTAAGTTAAACCTTTGCTATTTAATCTATTTACTTTATTAAATGGAATCTCATTCAATAAGGCGGCGGAATCCGAAATGGGCCAAAACGTTTAAATATTAAATTTGGTTTTGATTCATATAAGCGGCAATTATAGCGATCTTTCTTAGCTCTTGGAAGGGTTTTAACCCCAAAACCACCCCCATGGCTGCGCCACTGTCGATTAGTTTACCATACAGACAAATAAACTGAAGCCATAAACAATTTGTTCAAAGGTGTTAACGCCTTTACTGTGTACTCCGAGATAAGTCGTAGGTACAGGTATTGCTTAACCATATCTGTAGCCAGTGAAGTGGTCTTAGAGAATAAAAGCATTATTTTTAATAAATACTATTTAATTTAAAAACATAAACAAAAAGGACAAAGTACTGCCAAAAAAAATTGAATGCATGAAATCTTGAATTTTTTTTTCAAAAGTTAATTCTTTAAAAAAAAAAAAATAATTTTCAGTAAAATGATTCTTTAAAAATAACTATTCAATTTATGCTATACAACGTTCCTTTGGAGAATACTTTATTGGAATACGATAAATAATGAAAAACAGAAGTTAATGTCTGTTGTTCTCTTAAAATATAATATTTCAAAAAGTTATATATTTCTCCTTCTTATCACCCAATCTCAGAAACATTTATATTTATCGATAGAAGACGCTAAGGCAGTGCGATGAAATATAAGTTAATTTATTTTGAAACTGATAGAATAATGATAGTTCAGTCTATTCTGTTTTTCTCCATGTAATTTTCAATATCCGAAAGAACTGAAAAATAAGTTGCTATTCAATGAAGGTGTGGATTGATTTTTATTGATGATATTTACCGATATATAAGGAAAGCATTTCTGCCATACAGTTTCGCTCAACGTTCATCAATTAGGAAAGAAGATTTATTAAATTATCAATTCTTCTGATGAATAATTTTTTGCTAAAAATTATTTTAATATTATATATATATAGGTATGAGAATTTTCCGCATTTTTTCCCACCAGTATAATCTTAGAGAAAATGCTATTTTACTCAATTGAAAAATGCTGCGATTTAACAGAACAATATTTTCCCTAACATTATTCTGGTGTGTAAATACGCGGAAAAATCTCATGCCTATATATATATATATATATATACAGGGTGTTTCAGCGAAGTGCGGACAAATTGTAAGGGATGATAGAAGGCATGATGACAAACATTGGGACATAGAAAACCATGGGGTGCAAACGTCTTCTGTAGGAGCCAGGGGGCATCAAAGTTTAGCGTTCAAAAGATCAAGCAATGATAAAACACGGAAAAAAGGTCGATTCATTTCCAGTTTTCGCTGTAAACTTTGTTTATATCGAAAGTTTGTCCAAAAATTTTTTTAAAGAGAACTGTCAAAAAATGACGGTAGAGGGCGCTGTAGACTTTGGATTAAGAACAACTACGTTTTACTGATTTCTATTTTATTCTGTTAACAGTTTTCTAAAGATTGGACCTTAACTTAAATTTTGAGTACAAAATTGGAAACATCCCAAACAGTTAATATATGCAAATTGAGCTGTGAACAAGGGGGGGGGGTTAAAACGCTCATAATCAATGAGCAAAGTAATCGATTTTGTTGCGGTTTGAGTGCAGGTCATTCCCTTAGTAATTTATTTATTCAAAACGATGTATAGTTTTGGTGCCCTCATTTTTAGATACAGGGTGCCGTCGATACTTTTCCGACATTTCATCGACATTATCCCTGGGTGTTTTACTAACAGACCAGCATACTTGCAGGAAGTGTTAGGGATGTAAAAACTACTTGTAATCGCATGGGAATGTAATGTTGGAAATGCTTTGTTTGCGAGTTATAGTTAAAAGAAACGGAAAAAATAGCAACAGAAAGAAGCAGAAAATCAGCAAAAGGTGAATGTGATACAAAACATTTTATTGTAAGGTTTTAATGCAAAAGGCGATTGCAAAACGTTCTTCAAACTTTGTAGTAATGAACAACCAGTATTTTTTGACGGGATATTTGTAGTTATGTTGAATGTTTAGCAAAGTTTGAACATCCACTTAAATGTTTATCTCAAAATCGGAATCGTCCATAGTGAATAAGTAGCGAAATTTCACATATGTATTGAATTGCTTTTTTTTACACTTAGGTGGTAAAAGGCAGCACAAAACCCAAACAAATGGCATGAACAGGATTAGAATACATTTATTATTCTAAGTACAGCCAAAACAAAGCATAAACAACTTAACGAGACGTTATCATCAAAGTAAGTGCTCAAAATTCCGACCCCCAGACGTGATGCAAGCCTCACATCTCCAGCGCATTGAATTTCTCATCTTTTTGAAAATATCGGGCTTCTCCCTCACTTCTCCAGCAGCTACCACTATGCGCGCAACAAATCCTTCTTCACTGTCAACGGGAGTTTCGTAGATCAGAGACTTCATGTACCCCCATACGCAGAAATCGAGGCAAGTGAGCTCAAGCGATCGAGCGGGCCAATTCACTGGACCACCCCGCCCGATCCACCTTTGCCCACACGTTACATTCAAGTGCAGACGTGCGTCATTGCTGTAATGGGCGGGGGCACCATCATGTTAAAACCACATGGTCGAACGCCTGGCAGCGGGAATGACCAACCATCGACCAACAACTGCGGCAATACTCGCTGCAAGAAGATCAGATATTCAGGACCACGCAGATGATTCGGCAACAGGTATGGTCCCACCAGATGCTCTCCTACGACGCCAGCCCACACATTTACTGCAAACCGTACCTGGGCTGCACGGGTTCTGGTTGAATGTGGATTCTCCTTCGACCACGTATGGCTGTTGTGCAAATTGCACACTCCCTCCCGCGTGAAGCTCGCTTCATCAGTGAACAGAATGCTGCGTGGAAAACAACGATTTACATTGCGCATCTTTACGTACCACCGTGCAAAATCCAATCTTGCATCAAAATCTTCTCTTTGCACTAACTGCACTTGCTGGATATGATAAGGGTGCATGTCATTGCTATTCAGTGTCCGCCAGACGCTCGTATGTGAAATACCGACATGAGTAGCAATTCCGCGCGTACTCATACTGGGATTGTTCTCTACCACCTCCAGCACAGCTTCCTCGTTGTTTGTCGTTCTGACTGTTCGCGAGGGTTCCTGTGTATCCCCGATGAAAGATCCCTTGTCGGACAATCACTGGTGCAAGCTCGCAAAGTAGGCGTGACCGGGAGTTTGCCTCCTAGGATAACGATGGGCGTACAAGCGCTGTGCGGCTCTCCCATTACAATTAGCAGCTCCGTATGCCAAATGCATATCAGCTAACTCGGCGTTCGTGAACCGTTCCATTCTACTACCTCTCAGTCGGAAGGCGAAATGAAGCTTCCCATCAAGCGAGGCAGCAACAACTGAGTGTGCGCAGACAACGTCGTTTGATGTCTCCGTTTACGTAGAGACATCTGGTATCGCGTACACTAACTAAATACTTCAGAGCATATTTTGCTGTACTTAGAATGATACTACATGTATTTTTTATCCTATTCGTGTCATTTCTTTGGGTTTTGTGCTGCCCGTACCACCTAAGTGTAAAAAAAGCGCAATTCAATACATACGTGAAATTTCGCTACTTATTCATTCTGGACGATTCCGATTTTGAGATAAACATTTAAGTGAATGTTCAAACTTTGCTAAACATTCAACATAACTACAAATATCCCGTCAAAAAATACTGGTTGTTCATTGCTCCAAAGTTTGAAGAACGTTTTGCAATCGCCTTTTGCATTAAAACCTTACAATAAAATGTTTTGTATCACATTCACCTTTTGCTGATTTTCTGCTTCTTTCTGTTGCTATTTTTTCCGTTTCTTTTAACCATAACTCGCAAACAAAGCATTTCCAACATTACATTCCCATGCGATTACAAGTAGTTTTTACATCCCTAACACTTCCTGCAAGTATGCTGGTCTGTTAGTAAAACACCCAGGGATAATGTCGGAAAAGTATCGGCGGTGCCCTGTATCTAAGAATGAGGGCACCAAAACTGTACGTCATTTTGAATATATCAATTACTAAGGTAATGACCTGCACTCAAATCGCAACAAAATCGATTACTTTGCTCATTGATTATGAGCGTTTTAACCTCCCCCCCCCCCCCTTGTTCACAGCTCAATTTGCATATCTTAACTGTTTGGGATGATTCCAAATTTGTACTCAAAATTTAAGTTAAGGTCCAATCTTTAGAAAACTGTTAACAGAATAAAAAAGAAATCAGTAAAACGTAGTTGTTCGTAATCCAAAGTCTACAGCGCCCTCTACCGTCATTTTTTGACAGTTCCCTTTAAAAATATTTTTGGACAAACTTTCGATATAAACAAAGTTTACAGCGAAAACTGGAAATGAATCGACCTTTTTTTCCATGTTTTATCATCGCTTGATCTTTTGGACGCTAAACTTTGATGCCCCCTGGCTCCTACAGAAGACGTTTGCGCCCCAAGGTTTCCTATGTCTTAATGTTTGTCATCATGCCTTCTATCACCCCTTACAATTTGTCTGCACTTCGCTGAAACACCCTGTATATATACATATATATATATATTATATATATGTTTAAGTAAAAAAAAAACTATTTAATTTGTCATATAGATCGCTTCTTTGGAGAATATTCTGTTGGATACTTTATTGGAATAAGATATTTTCCAAAGAAAAATTTTTAATAAATTCCTTTTAATTAAGATAAGGTAAGAAAAGTACAAAATGTTGCAAAATTTGAATGAATAGGATGTTTAATTTTTGAAGTATTAATTCGTTAAAGAATTAAAGAATCATTTTGAAGAATTAATCAAAAAATTTAATTTTACAATATTTTATTTATTTATTTATTTTTGAAAAAGTATTCAATTATGATATAGAACACTTTTTTGAAGAATATTTTATTGGAATATGATAAATAATGATAAATAATAATTATATTTACTGTTTTCTTGAAATATCCTTCTATAGTAAAAAAAAACTAGCCTTAAAAGGAATGACTCCTGGAATGATGCTGATGTGGAAGATTTCCGGAACTAACGAATCCGGGTTTTCCACTCCTTCCATGATTCGAATAGATCAATCAGGAAAGGGCTCCGTCTATGCATCGCCATATGGGTCACCATAAAGAGAGGAAAGGATACCATCGCCAACAATCGCCAAGTTTGTCGCCAACTTGGCGATATATTGCCAAATTTGGCGACCAAAATTAGTTGTCAAAAGTGACGCCAACTTGGCGATAACTGTAATATTTCGCCAAATTTTTAATTTCTTTACAACACCAGTCGTTTGATACATCATTTGAGAGGTTTGCAACTGCTTATTCATATAATGGATGTATTGTGTGTTAGCCCCCATTCTGCTCCCCAGGGGGGACACATTTTTATTTTCTTTACAACACCAGTCGTGTTACACAAGATTTGAAAGGTCTGCAACTGCTTATTCATATTATGGATGTCTTGTGTGTCACCCTCACACTCTGCTCTCCCCAGGGGGGGGGGGGAGGGCGGTCACATTTTAAATTTCTTTACAACACCAGTTGAGTGACACATCATTTGAAAGGTCTGCAACTGCTTATTCATATTATGGATGTGATGTGCGTCATCCCCCACTCTGCCCCCCAGGGGGGCATATTTGTAATTTCTTTACAACATCAATTGTGTGACACATCATTTGAAAGGTCTGCAACTGCTTATTCATACCATGGATTATTGACGGGCGCAGCAAGCAGAAGTAGAGAATAATTTGGAATCGCGAAGCGATTACGCGGGGGGTTGACGAGCATAGCGAGCAGGGGGGCGGGGCCCCCCTAGTAATATTTAAAAAAGTTATATGTATTTCTTATTCTTATCACCCATGCTCAAAAACTTCCATACTTATCGATAATAGATGCAAAGGAAGCGGGATAAAGTGTGAGATAATTTACTTTGAAATTGATAGAATGATGTTATATAGTTTAGTCCAATTTGTTTTTCTGCATATGATTTTCAATATCCAAAAGAATTGAAAATTAATTTGTTATAGTATTGAAAGATGGTACAAATTGATTTCCATAGATGATATTTACCGATAGATAAGGAGGGAATTTCTGCCATGCAGTTTCGCTCGACTTCGATCATTACCAGAGAAGATTAATTAAAGTATTAATTTTTCAGCATAATTATATATTTTGACAATAAATAGAGCGATGTTTCATGATATTTTATTATGATGCCTAACCCCTTTAGGGGCTGTAGGATATATTTTATGCCACCTATGATTAATCAAAATTTGCACCAGAAATTAAAAAAAAAAATTTTTTTTGTAAATTTCGTGGAAAAAAGGACGTAAAGATGAATATGCGTCTTAGTTTCAGGTAAATAAGACAAGTGTCTTTAAAATGAAGGAAAGAGAAAAATCATGCTTCAGGTATAGATTATAAAACACTCTCCGTCAGACTTACCCTACCTACACACTTACTCCGAATACTCTAACAATGCTTCACCGCTGAATAAGATGAAATATATTTAAGTAAAAAGTTTAGATAGACAGATAGGCCTACCCAAGGGCTAAATCTGTACTAACTCCTCATAAATATGGAACAATTTTGAAAAACGGATAATACATTTACAAAGACATTTTCAGGAATTACATTATTTTTATTATAAATTAATTTCAGATACTGACAGACGAACTAAAACCATAAACAATTTTCAGCTTCTTTGGTAGGTGTTAGAGAATAAATACACAATCTTTTATAAATTCCTTTTAATTAAAAAAAGTAAAAAAATGAACACATAATATTGTCAAAATTTGAGTGCATGAAATCGTTAATTTTTTAAAAAATTAATTCCTTTAAAAAATTTTTAATTTTCATTAAAATAATTTTTTTAAATTGCTATTCAGTGTATATTCTAGAATGCTTCTTTGGAGAATATTTTATTGGAATTATATAAATAACGGAAATTTATAATTACTGTCTCCTGTTCTTTTAAAATATAATATTTTAATTAGTCTTATATTTCTTATTCTTATCACCCAGTCTCACAAACTTTCACATATATCGATAGATGATGTACAGGAAGCGGGATAAAATATAAGTTAATTTACTTTGAAATTGATAGACTAATGATAGTTTTGTGCAATCTATTTTTCTCCATATAATCTTCAATATCCGAAAAAACTGAAAAATAAGTTTCTATTCAAAGAAGGTGTGAATTGATTTCCATTGATGATATATACCGATAGATAAGGAGGGTATTTCTGCTATACAGTTCCGCTCAACTTCTATCATTACTGAAGAAAATTTGTTAAAGTAAAACATATTCTGCTGAATAGTTTTTTGGGAATAAATGCAGCGATGTTTCTTAATATTTTATACGATGAATAAAAATTTTATTAAAATGCTTAACCCTTTAAAGTGCGGTAGGATATATTATAACCCAGTTACGGTAGATGGAGAAATGCACCAAAATTTTCTTATTAAATTTTACTCTTCATGCTTTTTCATGGAGGGTGTGAGGTAGTTTAATCATTAAATCGATTTTTTTTCCAATAAAATAGTTTAAAGATTCCGGTGTGAATTTCATATTAAAGGAACACAATTACTTGTCGCTGAAAAGGTGAAGGTCTTATGTCCTCACACAGCAATTTTAGTTTGCAGCAAAGCTTAGTTTGCTTGCATTGCAAAGTTGGAATGTTGCAGCGAGTGCAACATAACAAGACAGAAAGTTTGTAACAAGACTACAGAAAGATAAAACAAACGCCGTCATATTTGGCTGTAGAAAGTAAATGTTGATATCACTTTTTCAAATTTTTTATTTGTTTTCTAAAATTTTTACCTAGTTATCCTATTTAGTTATCATATTTCATCAATTATTTAAATAACAAAGTTTTGTAAGGATTTCAGAAAGTATTGAAAATTGTTCCATAATCCATGTTTAACGCATGGTTTTCCCTTTTTCTTTTTATCTCATCCTAATCTGTTGCTTCGATGAACATATTTCAGTACTGATAATAAACGTAGTACATGTTTAAACTTCATTTGACATTAAAAAATAATAAACCAGGCGTATTTCATTTTAAAGTGTAGCTATAACAAAACCCTTGTATAAAGTTTAAACTTGGCATTGTGTTAAGCGCGCTTTGAAAGGAGGTCACAGCTCTGCAAAGTCGCATTTTCCCGTTATTTTTTATTAACTTTTAAAGACACGTCAGACATATTGAGAGATCCTTTCAAAGCAAACAAATCACGAATCTCATATTTATGTGATTAATTCTAATGAAATTAGTCTTTTTAACAATTTAACGTTTATTGCTTTTATACTGCTACTGGACATTATATCACACAAATATATCATTAAAAATTGTTATCTAGGCTTTTAAAGCCGATGGTACAGCCAATGGAAAGCCGCCCCTCTCATTATGCACAGTGGAGGTCAATAGTTTCCGGCCAGCAAAAATTTTTCAGTTAATTTGTAAATATACCCATATGAAGATGAATCTCAAAGCGATACTTATACATTTTATTGATATATCAGTTAGGAACTTACTTATAGAAGAACGTGTAAATATCGATAAATTTAATTGACAAAACTAAGTATAAAAGAAAACGCATGTTCTCAAAAGTTCCCGGCCGCCTTTACAAGTTCGTAAAAAAGTGGTACTGTAATAGAAAATTACAGTGATCAACAACATTTACAAATACTATTTTATCGTATTACTATTTTATTAGCTTTAGTAATAAGTACTGCGGCGCAGCAACGTGACATTCATAAAATCAACGGTTAAAGATCGTCTATGGTACATTTTTTCCACATTCCTTGCAATTTTGGCGAAATTTCAGCTGAGTTGCAATATTTATAGTTCCTAAGACTTTTGCCAACTTCTTTCCAAAGATTTTCTATTGGATTCATGTTGGGCGTTTGGGCTGACCATTTCAAAAACGAAATTTTTTGTTCGAAAACTATTGCTTATCGAGGCTTACATACATTATTTATGTCGCTATCATGTTACGAAAAATAGTTGCGACCAAATTTTTTTCTCTAATAAGGCAAAAAATGGTCTTGCAAGATATCCTTATACATTGTATCATTCATCTGGCTGTGGATTTCAAATAACGGACCGACACTTTTTTAAGAAAATACTCCCCACGACATAACGTGCCCTCCGCCATGCTTCATTGTAGGAATAACATAGGTCGAATCATAACCTTTTGTTGATAGGTCATCGTATGTAGTGTCTGCCATCACTGCCAAAAAAAATTTCAAATTCGATTAATGGAAAAATAGAATTTTGTCCAGTTTTCACTTGACCAGACTTTGTGTTCTTAGGAAAATGAAAGTAGGGTACGTTGGTATTTTTTTTACCTCTGAAAATTTTTAACACCGACTCTTTCATAAAGTTCTGTATCACGTCAGCATCATAACACGGTAGACTAACTTATTTCAGCAATATTTTCATTCCGTAAATTGCAGTATATTGCAACTGAATTTTCATGCGGATTACCATTGGTTTTCTCCTAATAATTCTGTCCAGAGGAATAGTAATTTTTCGGGGTCTCCCGGACCTCTGAAAATCCTGAAAGCCATGGCCATTTTTATATAACTTTTAAATATCGTTTAAAGTCGATTTTATCGATCGATAACTTAGCCGCAATATCTCGAGAAGATTGGCCTTTTAGCGGCAAACTAATCACTCATTTATGAACAACAATTGTTGAACTTTTCAAATTTGAATTCAAACTATGCTATACACGTTGATTCATTCATAAACACAGCCAAAAAACACTTTACGGATAGAAAAAGACTAATGAATGATAAGTGGTCGGAAACTTTTGATAACAAGGGTTTTCTTTTATACTCAATTTTGTCAATTAAATTTATTGATATTTACACGTTCTTCTATAAGTAAGTTCCTAACTAATATGTCAATAAAATGTATAAATATCGCTTTGAGATTCCTCTTCATATAGGTATATTTACAAATTAACTGAAAAAATTTTGCTGGCCGGAAACTTTTGACCACCACTGTATGTCCTTGCCTATAAAGGTTAATATTTCATCTTATTACCAACATTTTTTTTTCAACATTCATTATCAACAATGCATTTAAACTTCTGCTACGACTGGTACCTACAATGCTCCTCAACACCTTTGATGAATGACCGCAAACCGAAATTTGTGAGTAACGGAAAAATGCACTTTTCATAAAAATTACGTCATCTGCACTGTTACAAATGTTTCGAAATGTTCCTGAGAGTATCGAGGCTTCTGCTGCACGATGCTAGCGGAAAGGTTACAGATTCGAGCAGAAAAATGCTTTGTTTTCCTTCCACTGCTGAAACTAAGCCCAAAAATTTGGAAAGAATTCTGATGGTTTCAGAAAGTGAAAATAACTATCAGATATCCGATGGTATCCGAAGTTTTTCTGTTAGAATACTAAACTTTTCCAAAAATTTTTACAGTGTAGGGTAATCGCTATCGTTTTCAGCAAGGAGATTTAACGTAATGTCAACTATCTCTATTTTTTCCATAATTTTCTCGGAAATACATTGGTCGGGGGGACATATTTGGGCATTACATTGTCGACGATATCTCTGAAAATATAATAGCTACGATTAATAGAAATGTATTTTTGATTTCAGTTTTACGAAAGATTTCATTCGATACCGCTCATGATTTACAAAGAAAATAATTTTTTAAGTTAAATTAACTAGCCCTTCTACACTTAGTACATTTGTAAATGTTCTGTAATCTGTAAATTATGTGGATCAATAGTTTTTATCAGCTTCCCCAATTTGAATTTTCTACATATCATAGTTTACGAGTAAAATGGCAATGACAGACAGATAGATATAGGAATAATCTCATAATGATTCCGTATTTATTTTTTACTTTCTTCTATCTTTACGAGAATAAGTATTTTCGAATTCCAGCTTTCGACGTATTTACACGTTTTAGGTGTCAGAGAACCTTCAAAAATATTTTTACAAAATGTCTGTCTGTAAGTCTGTCTGTAAGTCTGTCTGTATGTGACATAAATTTTGTGGGCGCTGTATCTCACGAGGTAATACACAGATTTGAATAAAAATCTATATTCAGGTGATCCCTGATGTAAATTTATGGTGATTGGCTTTTTGTGCAATCACTCAACAGGCGGTACTGCTATGCTGAATTCTTTGCGATTTATGCAACAGCTGTATCTCAAGAACTAATGCACGGATTTCGATCAAACATCAAATTTAGTTAGTCCATGACATCAATTGATGTTATCTACATTCTGATGTAGCTCTCTCAATAGATGGCGTTGCCATGCTGAATTTTTCATGATTTCTGCAATAAATCTATCACAAAAGCTAATGCACTTATTTCAATCATACTTTACTAGATTCGATTAGTCCTTGACTTGAATGGATGTTGTCTATAATTTGGTGTAACTCCCTCAATACATAACGCTTCTATTCTGCATTTTTCTCTATTTCCGCAATAATTCTATCTCAAGAAATAATGAACGATTTTCATCCAACTTTATATCCAATTAACCCTTGATATAAACTGGTTCTGATTACGCTTTGGTGTCAGTCCCTCAATAGGTGGCATTGCTATGTGCATTTTTTCCAAATTCCCGCAATAGCTATATCTCAGAACTAATGTACGAATTTTCATAAAACTTCAGATTCAGGCACACGCAAATAAATATTATTGCTGATTATGATTTGATGTAAATCACACAGGTGGCGCTTTTATGTTGTAATTTACTCAATGTTCTCATTAGTGCTATTTTGAGAACTAATGCAGGAAATTTCTTCCTTTAGCATCCTCACGATTTACGTAGATTGTCTTTTAATTTTGGCACTATGGAAGCGAATTTTAAAGTACTAATATGTATTAGACAAAATAAAGTTTTGGGATAGCCAATCCGACTAATTACGTGTGGAAACCTGAAAATTAAAGGTGAGCAAAACTTTTCCATTTTTATTTTTTCAGCTCTGTTTGGAATTTTATAGTAACTTTAAATAATCAGGAATCGTCAAATTAGCCTCTCTTCCTTCCCCACCAATAAAAATAAATTAGAGCCTTTTAATTTATACCTTTTTTATTTCTCATGTTTAAATAATTTTAATTAAATTCCGATTTTAACTAAATAAATGTGTGTTAACCAGGGCTCGGAAAATAGCGTTCCCGGGGAACCCAGAAATAATTTCTGGGAACGTATATTTTTTCACTCAGGTTCCCGGCAGGGAACCTATAAAAAATCGTCATGGTCGCCAACGATGCTGCGCACGCGTTTATCGCGTAAATTATGCAAAAATATAGCTCTCGAGCGGTCCGTGGAATGTGTAATTTCGTCAAAATATTACGGAAAAAGTCCGAATTTCGTCAAAAGATCAGAAAATAAAAAAATCACTAAAAAACGACAAATTTCGTCAAAACATCACGGTAAATCGGCACTTTTCGTCAACAACTACTGAGAAAATAACAGATTTCGACGAAAGATCACGAAAAAGCTGAATTTCGTCAAAATATCGCGGGAAGCAACACTAACTTCAATAAAAAAAATCGCGAAAAAACGGCAGATTTCGTAAAAAAATCGCGAAAAAATGGCAAAGGTCATTAAAAAATATATTGAAAAACGATAGGTTTTGTTAAAATATCGCGATAAATCGGCAGGTTTCGATAAAAGATCGTAATAAAACGCCAGATTTTGTCAAAAGATTGCGAAAAAACAGCAAATTTCCTCAAAATATTCGCACATGAATTTTATTGGGAACCTACATTTTTCATCTGGGAACCTATACTTTTCATGTAGGTTCCCAGATGGGAACCTCAAAAATTTTTTAATTTTCGAGCCCGTTAACCCCTTGGGGACGAGCAAAAATACGTGCCTCAAAAAGGCTTAACAATCCTTGTTTTTCCCAACCAGTAAAATTATACTGTAAAATTTGCCCTTCTTAATCGGAGCATTTTCTCTATTTAATAAGGCACAAATTTCTGTTTTTAAAAACCGGTGACAAACATTAAAAATTTCGTAAAAGGCTCCCGTCGCGAAGGGATTAATCTACTGACTTTATTCTCATATATAGAGTTTTTACAGAGATCCAGTTAAAATAAAGAAACTTTTAGAATCCGCCACTTACTGTTTTATCCAATACGTTGACATTCAGTTCTCACTAATAGAATCATCTCGAAACTGCGAGATTTTATCAAGGAAAAGTTTTCAAGTAAAACTGTCGAAGAAAATTGTTTTAAAACTGTTAACTCTAGATAATTTACTTTCGATATAGCTTTACAAAAAATCTCTCAAATCCTGCTGTTAAATATTTCTTCTAAACTGATTAAAAAACTTTTAATCGATTTTTATCTCTTATAAAATTGGCTTTACCTAAATTTTCTTTAAATTTTCTACTATCAAAAAGTGCACTATTCAATGCCTCTGGCAAAGAAATGAAAGAGAATCCGTCTTCTTTTATTTGTAAATATTTGTTTTATAAACTGTGCTTTATTCGAAGAAAATTATACTAGCCGTTTGTCAATGAAAATACTTAATATTAAAGAGATTGCAATTTTTAAAAATTAAAGATGTTCTCAAATTTGCGGACAGAAGTAGACGCCGTTCTGCAATTTTTACTGTCCATTTACATTTTAAGACAATGATTAGTTTTCCACAATTTTAGTTTCAGTAGATTTTGAAATAGGTGTGGGGGGGGGGGGCGGTTGACATATTTTTGCATTAGATTTTCTATGATATCTCTAAAAA
Organism: Maratus speculifer; assembly: GCA_964019185.1. Lineage (NCBI taxonomy): Eukaryota > Metazoa > Arthropoda > Arachnida > Araneae > Salticidae > Maratus > Maratus speculifer. The sequence goes on along the minus strand of OZ025303.1, from coordinate 174,883,226 downwards.
TATTCAACCTATAATTTAAAAAAAATGTATTTTTGAATTGAGCATTACGAAAACTTTTATACGATACCCAAAAAATAAAAAATAAAAAAATTACAGATTAATCCCTTAACTGGTCTACCCGAACGGTGTTCGTTCACGACGAATTTTCTTATTGCATCATTTAAAGCTTTTTGACATCACTATTATTTTAAAGAAGATTTTCATACTATTGAAAGGCGGAAATGTTTAAATTTTGAGATTATTTTATTTAAATAATAGTGGTGTAAATCCGCTATTTTAAATTTATTGAACGGAAAAGAATTAACCAGTTAAGGGGTTAATATAACCACCCTTTGACATTATTCCTAAATATATTTGTAAATATTTAATAATCTGTAAATATATGTGTATATAATCTTTATTAGCCCCCCCCAATATGAACTTTCTACGTACCTTAGTATACGAGTAAAACTGTTGTTACAGACAGACGCAGGAATGATCGTATAATGGTTCCGTTTTCACTTTTTAAGTCTAGAACCCTAAAAAAGTAAACAAAACTCTTCCCTTGTCATTTTTTCAACCCTTTTTGCAATTTTACAGTAAAACTAAACAAATAAAGAATCGTCAAGTTAATGTACTTTCCCCCTCCCACCAATAAAAATAACAAAACATTTATTACTTTTCAACTTTTTCAGACTGTAGATCCTTGGGGCCTTTTCTAACTTTTATATTTATTATATTTAAATTATTTTAATTAAATTCTGATTTTAACTAAATAAATGTGTGTTAATCTACAAGTTTTAGTCTAATATATTGGGTTTTTACCGAGATCCAGTAAAAATAATTAAACTATTAAGATCAGCCACTTACTGCTTTATCCACTGATCTCTCTCTAATGGAATCATCTCAAAACTGTCAGATTTCATCAAAGAAAAGTTTTCAAGTGAAACGGTGGAAGAAAATTGGTTTAAAACTGTTAACTCTAGATAATTTACTTTCGATACAGCTTTAAAAAAAATTAGAAAAATTCTACTGCAGTCAAATATTTCTTCTAAACGGATTTAAAATCTTCTAATCGTTTTTTATCTCTTATAAAATTGGCTTTTCCGAAATTTTCTTTTAAATTTCTGTTATCTAACTGTGCACTATACAATGCATCTTGCAAAGAAATGAAAGATAATCCATCTTATCTAATTTATAAAGAATTATCTTATAAACTGCGCTTTGTTTTTCGAAAACTTTCATATGGTACCCAACATGATTTACAAAGAAAATATTTCTTTTCAAGTTAACATAATTAGACCCTTTACATTTTCCTTAATTTTTTTTTTTTTAATATTTAATAATCTGTAAGTATGTGGGTCAATAGTCTTTATTAGCTCCCCGAATTTGAACATTCTACTTTCCATAGTTTACGAGTAAAATGGCTATAATAGACAGACAGACAGACACAGGAATGATCTTATCATGGTTCCGTTTTTATCTTTTAAGTATGGAACCCTAAAAAAGTAAACAAAACCTTTCAATTTTCATTTTTTCAGCCCTGTTTGCAATTTTACAGTAACAGTAAATAAATAAGGAATCGTGAAGTTAATCTCCTCCTCCCTCTCCAATAAAAGAAGAAAAAAAAGAAAGAAAAAGAAAAAAAATGCTTTCCCACATTTTCTGTCTAAGATCTTTAAGGTCTTTTTTTAACTATTTGGATAAAATGGTTGCTGTTCTAGGTAAAGTGAATCTATTTATTGGTTGATTTCAGCAACTTATTTAATTTTATTCGTTTCCTGATTGGTCCAAGTTTAATGTCCAAAAATGGAATACTTCTGTTTTTTATTTTATTCGTTTTTTTTATCCAAGTTTAATGTCCAAAAATTGAATACTTCTGTTTTTTAGTTTATTCGTTTTCTGATTGGTCCAAATTTAATGTCCAAAAATTGAATTCTTCTGTTGTCACAATCAGAAAAAGAGTAATACAAACTTTAAAAAATAATAATAATTTAAAAACAAATTGTGATAAATATTTCAAACAAGTTTCATAAAAAAGTGCATCTTTTTTTCTCTACGCAACGGTGTAAAAATTTAAAATGTGAAATGTTATGAAGTTGAAAAATTTGCAGTTCCAAAAATTGTAAAACTGATTTTTCACTTAAATTTTTTTTGTGATGGGTCCAGGAATATTAATGTTTAATCCATTTCGTACGTAATATGAGACGTTCAGAAGTCAGTCTGATTAACTCATCAAATAAAAATGCATATTTTAAACAGTTAAAGTTGACTATCTTTAATCTACTTTTTTTTATCATTGGTGTAGGAATATTAATGTTATTGCACGGCGTACGTAATATATGAATCATTAAAATCATTCTAAAAATGATGCTTATCATTATTATTAATTTAAATATAGAATTTATTTATAAGTCTTTAAAATTTGAGTCTTTGAAAATATCATTTTCCAAATAGTCGTTCTAATTTGGTAAATTACGATTTTTTTTAATTACTGACATTTATAATATTTTTATAACTCTTTTTATTTCTTATGAATAAATGATTTTAACTAAAAATGAGTGTTAATTTACTGACTGTATGCCAATATATTTCATTTTTCCAGAGATTTAGAAAAAATGAACCTTTTAAGATCAGCCACTTTCTGCTTTATCTAAAACGTTAACACTGAGTTCTTTCTGATAGAATCATCTCGAAACTGTCAGATTTTATCAAGGGAAAGTTTTCAAGTGGAACTTTGGAAGAAAATTAGTTTAAACTGTTAACTCTAGATAATTTACTTTCGATATATCTTTTATAAAAAAAAAAAAAGAAAAAAAAGAAAAGTTCGACTAACGTATCTTCTAAACTGATTTAAAATCTTCTAATCGTTTTTTATCTCTTATAAAATTGGCTTTTCCGAAAATTTTCTTAAAATGTCTGTTATCTAACTGTGCATTATACATTGCGTAAGGTAAAGAAATGAAAAAGAAACCATCTTCTTCAATTTATAAATATTTACTTTTAAAACCATGCTTTATTTAGTGAAAATTATACTAACCATTTGTCAATGAAAATATATAAAATTAAAGGCATCGAAATTTCTAAAAATTCAAGGATGTCCACAGATTTCTGGACAGAAGTTCACGCTATTCTTCAGGTTTTTCTTTAAAACTCATATTACATTTTTAAAATATGAGAATTTTGTTGGACAGAACAAATTATAGCTAAAATTTAAAAACGATAAAATTATTTTTTTAATGTCCCGTTATAAAATTTAGTAACACTAATGATATCAAATAAAAAAAATATAAAGATAAAAATAAATTAAAAAAAATAAAAGCATAAATATAACAACAGAAAGAGAAACTTACACACATACAAACTTGAAAAACAAAAGTTTTTCAGGGGTCGTACATTTTAAAAACAATTTATCAGAAAAATTCGGAAAAATGTCCATTGCTTTAAAATAAAAAAAAACGTTTGTGGCGAGTAAAAATGTCTACCTGAAGTCTTGCACATAAGCAGGGTTCTCGCTGTCGCTCGCCATTGCAACTAATTTCTTCATTTGGCGAGTAAAACGGTGATTAGATTCGCCAAATTACTAATGCCCCATTTTTGCATTTTCTTTGTTGTCCTTTTCATTTTTCATACATATGCATATATACATTTTTTTAATATATACATACATTTAAAATATTTGTAGCGGATAGTTGAAATTAGATATGATAATAGCAATCGTTGTCGCAGTTATAAAAACTTAGGTTATTTTACAATATAATGAAAAAAGGGGGTACATTAAAGAATTAAAGATTTTTTGCGTGTGCGTTACACAGCGAATCTATTTTGCTAATACTTTTTCATTTGGCGAATGTTTTTTATTTTTAATTAACCAAATTACTAACGTTGGTCAAATGTCAGCGAGAACACTGAGCATAAAACAGTGTATAAGGATTTCAAAATTCCTTAACATCGGTCGAGCACTTTCCGAGGAAACGGGTTTTAAAGTTCACATATTTACTGTATAATTGAACCAAGCGTTTTTGTCTTCTGTTAAGTCGTATAAAACTTCTGTTGGCTCAAATTTCTGTTTCTAATCATCGATGACAAAATATTAAAATTTTTTTAAAAGGCTCTCGTCGGGAAAGGGGTTAACACTAGAACCGCCTTTAGGGGTCAAAATGACCCCTGCCATATTGACAATAGTCGATTCGAACCAGAATTTTCTTTGTAAGATATGTAAGACGTACGCAGCACACAACTAGACTTATTAAATAAGTTAATTATTTTTAAATTAAAATTCTGGTGAGAAACCCTTTTTGTAAAACTTGAATAAAATACCCGGCGGTTCTAGTGTTAAAAGCTCCTTTTTTGTAGAAAGTAAAAGAAAAAGAATTTGAAAATAGCAAATTATTATATCTTTTTGTTGCCATTTTCCTATGACAATTGAAAACAAAAGCTATAAAAATACGCGCTAGTTTGAAAAATTATAAATGAATGGTTTCTGATAAAACATAGAGCTATTGTAAGTTATATTTAATTTTCAGTAATCATATTAATATTACAAGGCTACTACCATGAAAACGTATCATGGCTGCCACATACAACGATTTTTGTCTACCAGTATTTTAGAACGGAAAAATGTGACTTATTTTATCGGTGATATTTCATCAGTTGAATAGGGTAATACAAACTATTCGAAAATAACGATGGCCAACAAGAATAGCAGGCTTCACAAGTTTTTATGGAAATAACCACAAGCAAATGAAGACACATGACTAATTTGTGACACATGAATAATTATTATTATTATTTTTGGGTGGTGAGTTTCTTGTAGAAAAACATCGCTTTTTGAGGTATTTGTGCATTAGTCTGCGATAGAGATTTTCTATGCGTACTTTTCCGTAGCACTGTTGCCAGTGGGCTACCTTTTTTAAATTCAGCTTTCTTGATTGACACCACTCTTTTGAAACTGTTATTACCCTTTGTTTTTGCTTAAAATATCATATCATTGAATGAGGCACAATTTATCATTGTAAAAGGTGGTGCCAATCAAGAATCTGATTTTTAAAAAAAGTAGCCCATCTGGCAACACTGTTCTGTAGATGTTGTTTAAAGACTTGTTCATGTGGAATTTATCTGCGGTTGTGAATGACGTCATTTCATATAAAATAAAAGTGTGCGATTTAGGTTTCCTTCTAGCGTTAATAAGCAATAATCATGAAATTAGGCGAGATTTTTCAGATGAACACTAAGGATTTATGGAGCAGTGTTTTTTAAAACAATTTTTAATTTTGTAATAATTTATTTTATAATTTTGGATCATGTGATAGGCGTAGCTGCCAACTTTTACGCATTTTTCGTACCACAAAAATTTTATAGTAAATATTGTGTGATTTAATCGTCGAAATCGGATGATTAAACAAGTGGAAAATCTCTGTATATTTTTAGTGGTAGCAAAAATGCGTATAAGTTGGAAGCTATGTGTTAGATTAATAAGAAAACTAAATTTAAAGGTAGGAATTGTGTTACATTTTTGTAACACAATAACGTAAATAATGAGATTATCTCACTGGAATAAAGAAGAAATAACAACATGGAAGTTGTTGCATTTCCTCACTGACTGCCACTGAATCTTCTGCTCTGCTTATAATGTTAGCTAATTCATAGTTTAGAAAAGAACTAAATTAGCTCGCTCAAGTGGTTGAAAAAAATTGTACTTGTAATTAGAAGATCAAAGAGCAATTTCGAAGAAAGAAAACAGTTCAATTAAAATATAGGGAGAACAGATAGTTAGACTTCATATTACAGAGAAGCAATTAGAATGTAAATACATGCAAATGAAATTTCTGTGAGGTAAGTATTTCGCAATAAGAAAATGTCTCAAAATTTCTCTCTCTCTCTCTCTCTCTCTCTCTCTCTCTTTTTTAATTTAAAATTAAATTTTTTCGAGCAGCGTTTGTGGAATAAAATCAAGAATATGATAAAATCTGTATTGTTTTTCTATGTAATCTATGTGATTAGATTATACTAGTTTATTCGTAGCTTAGAAAAAATCAATTAGCTCGCTAAAATGGTTGAAAAAAAATCTGTACTTGCGCTAAGGGATCAAAGGGCGATTTCGAAGAAAGAAATAGTTCAATTAGAAATCGGGAGAATAGAGATATACTTGATGTTACAGAGAAGCAATTAGAATGCAAATACATGCAAATGAAGTTTCTGTGAGATTAGTATTTCAGGAAAGGAAAACGCCTCAAAATATCTCTTTTTTTCTTACTTTAAATTAATTTTTTTCGAGCTGCGTTTGTGGAATAAAATCAGGAATATGAAAAAATCTGTATTGATTTTCCATATGATCTATATGATTATACTAATTTATGGGTATAAGAAGGGAAGGAGAATTGTACTTTGTGCTTATATATAACTAAATAAATAAACAATGTTAATGAGCACAAATATTATAAAATAAAAGATGTTAAAAGCATACAGCCGTTTCGGGACTTCTAAAGTCCCATCATCAGTGCTAAAAAAGTGTAAAAACGTAAAAGAAAGTCACATCGTTAAATAAAATAAAGTAGACCGTGCATCGGAGCTCGCCGCTACGGCGAACTGAGCATGAAATGTCGCAAATCAACAGTAAAAGTAAACTGGCACGCGCACTCAGAAGGAGACCAATCATATGTCTCTTCCCACTGGACGAGTCCAAATCAAGGAGAAAAGGAGGGGGGAGGGGGGAGGGGGAGTGAAATTACAGGAATGAAAACCAGACATCAGAAAATCTTGGAGTACTGGACATGTCATTAACCAAATTACTAGAGTTTTTCCATATATAAAAAGCTTCCCAAAAGTCTAAATCATAAACAGATGAACAATATTGTATTATTGAGGCTTCGGAAAATTTAAAATTGTGACTTTTGGACCAGCAATAGTTGGCGATAGCGGAACGTTTTATTTCACAATATTTATCGTTAGCACTGTGTTCTCCCACACGTTTTTTCAAGGTACGCTTCGTCTGACCGATGTACATTTTATTGCATTCGCAAGAAATCTTATAAATACCCCACTGTGATAAATCATTTATTGGATCTTTGAGATTTGAGAATTGATTCCCAATTCAGTTAGAACGCGACATAATTTGATGCTGATTAAATTTTGGTTTAAATCACTTAACCGGTGACGTTGCTATGTTTCATTTTTCTGGAAGGATTAACATGCATGCGATAAAAGAAAGTTTTGAAATTGCCACATACGACTAGTTAAATTTGTAAGTAAAGATTACGCGATTCTATAAAAAGTGTATTTATAACTACGTTATCTATGCCTAATTACATTGCCCAAGTTTACCTTATACTAAATATTGCACACGCCTTTCCCAAAACATTAGGCAAAGAAAAAAAAAACAAGGCACTCGATATTTATCGAATATGTATGGCAACTGTTTGAGCCACTGTATAAATACTCATGTTTTCATATGCACAATTTTTTAGAACATTAACCTTCCTACCCTGTTCAACTTTTACTCAATCTTGATAAAAACATTTCACACCAGAATTGTTATTTAAAATGTTTTAATATATTTAACTGACTTTCACTCTGAATCTGTTATTTAACTTTCTTTATGAAAAAAGTTCTGGTTCGAATCGTATAAAACAAATTATAGTTATGGGTCGATTAGACCCATTCAGGATAGAAAGGTTAACGACAATCCTCTTTTACACTGCCTTTGATATTTGGACGCCAGCTGACTCGTTTTTTCATAATAGTAATTTTAACACATTAAATCTCTCAAAGTTTGACATAAGGTAATAAGAAAATTTCCTTACTAAAATACTGATTTTCATATTTAAAATTTTGTAATATTTAAATGGCTTTCTCTCGTACCAAACTTTACCTAATGAGTTAACCTTTTCAAAGACGGTGGTAACACGGTGTGACTACATAATTTCAATTCCAATCTGAGAAATTGCATCATGGATATTTTAATAAAATTTTGCTTTTATAATAAGCGTATATATATTTTTTCAGATTTCAGATTTTGATTATCGAGGAATTTCTCTAACTTCTGCTGTCAGTAAATTATTTCATAATTTTTCGTGCTGAAGTTTTCTGCCTTTTAACCACTTGAGGGGCGGTGGTATATAGATACCTCACAGCATATACTATGATAGCACTTTATATTAATTCCCAAATATCACAATGACACCGGAGTTTTGGTTTTTAAAAGAATGTTGATTTATTAAATACGTGAAATATGGTCCTTTCTTTTTAATTTAAAAATAAAGTCGATTTCATATTCTGGTGTCAGTCATTAAGGTGCAACACTAGTCACAGAAAACGAACCGGATGATAATCTAAAGTCTATGGGAGAGTTCTTTTCAAATATCTCGCTCAAATTTAAATATCTCTACATTATTTTTTGCATAGGATAGATGAAGACGATCCACAACCGGCCTAGTTTTTACTTTTTCAATTTTGGTTTCAGATTTTTTATAAATTACATTAAATTTCAAAACTGGTTTAAACCGGATCTGAAATTGAAATTATCATAATATAAAAAATATATTAGCAAATCGAAAAAGTATAGACTAAGCCGGTTGTAGATCGTCCTCAGCTATCCTATGCAACAAAATCATGTAGAAATATAAAAAATTTGAGCGAGATATTTGAAAAGAACGCTCCCATAGACTTTAGATTATCATCCGGGTCTTTTTCTATGACTAGTGTTGCACCTTAATTGCAACACTTAAGCAATGAATGTGCTCAGCGCTGCAAAGGGTTAAAAGGCTGCAAAACCTTAAGAAAAGAAAGAAAGAAAGATTTCTCTTACAATATATTTTAACAATCAAACAGAAAATCTTTATTTGTGACAAACCTATGCATTGCAAATTTTTAATTTTTCTTTTATTATTGCAGGGCTCCCAAATGGTCCGCCAACTGAACATCAGAATTTTCTTAGAGAAATTTTCCTTTTAGATTTTTCTTGCAAATTTCAAGAGAAACCATGTTTGGAGCGCAAATTCAGCAGAAACGAATGATGAAATTGTCTGTTAAAAAATACTGATGTTCAGTTCGCGGACCATTTGGGAGCCCTGTTATTGAGTCGATCGAAAAGTCGTGTGATGTAAGAGAAATTAGTTCGTACCGGAAGATTCTGTCCTTTAATGCGAACAATGCGAACAATGCGAACAATGTAAGCATGGTGATGGACCTCCTAGTTGAAAAGACAACTTTATATCTAGGTTAACAATGTAAGCCGTGTTGCATGGGCTTATGGAGCCATAAGAAAAACAAAAAATAATGTTTAGTTGTGGCAAGCCACAGTTAAGATATATAGATTAACTAGCATAGAATAAAAGATAGAGTAAAAAATTTAAATTAAAGAAAAAGAAAAATAAAGAAAACGAAAAACTTAAAATGTTCGTAATGTTCGAGAAGCAAAGGACGAAAAAGCTACCGAAGGGATGCCCCAACTAGAGAAAAAAAAACTATTTTCACAGACCATACATTTAAAAAAAAAGACGTGTGGCACTCGGGGACTGCCGCGGTAAAGCTATTGCATAGCATTTTTTATCAACTTATGCAATCATAATTATTTATTTACTTTTTATTTATGCAGTTTTTTTTATATTAATTTAAGTTATACTTTTTGAGCGTGATGACCGATAACAAAACATTTTTTTCTTTCATTGAATAAATGAGAAATTAATATCGTTTAAAATATTTTTATTATCTTACAATACATGTAGGTTAATCAGGAATTTTTATCATTGAAACTATACGTTTATGGTAGCTGAAATAAAAAACATAAGTTTGAGACTTAATATTCTCAAAATATCTGAAAAATACCGCTTTAATGTCTGCCGAAGTCTACCGAAGGATAATGTGCTGAAGTCTGCCAAACTGAAGCGACGTTAGCCGGAGTGTTAGGTTTTTTCTCGTTATGGAATTTCTAGATTCTTTCGCCGCGCTCAAAACCCGCGATAAAAGCTATGCAATACCTTAATAAATTACCAAACAAAATTTGGCCGCACTACGAAAATTAGATCGCGAGTTATAAGCATTATACATTTTCCGATCCTCACCGTGGGGGTCTCCTGTCACCAAAAATTAACATTGTCTCATTAAAAATTACCAAACGAATTGGCCGTGCTACGAAAATTAGATCGCGAGTTATAAGCATTTTAAATTTTGTGACCTTCACCGTGCGTGGGGAGGGGGGGGGGGTCTCCTGTCACCAAAAGTAACACTGTCTCATAATAAATTACCAAACAAAATTTGGCCGCGCTACGAAAATTAGATCGCCAGTTATAAGCATTTTAAATTTTTCGACCCTCACCATGGGAAATCTCCTGTCATTAAAATTAACATTGTCTCATTATAAATTACCAAACAAAATTTGGCCGCGCTACGAAAATTAGATCGCGAGTTATAAGCATTTTAAAATTTTCGACCCTCACCGTGGGGGGGGGTCTCCTGTCCCCAAAAGTAACACCGTCTCATAATAAATTACCAAACAAAATTTGGCCGCCCTACGAAAATTAGATCGCGTGTTATAAGCATTTTAAATTTTTCGACCCTCACCGTGGGGGGGGGGGGTCTCCTGTCACCAAAAGTAACACTGTCTCATAATAAATTACCAAACAAATTTTGGCCGCACTACGAAAATTAGACCGCGAGTTATAAGCATTTTAAAATTTTCAACCCTCACCATGGGGGATCTCCTGTCACCAAAAATTAACCCTCTATCATAATAAACTACCGAACAAAATATGGCCGCGCTACGAAAGTTAGATCACGAGTTATAAGCATTTTAACTTTTTCGACCCTCACCGTGGGGGGTCTCCTGTCACCAAAAATTAACACTCTCTCATAAAAAATTACCAAACAAAATTTGGCCGTGATACGAAAATTATATCGGGAGTTATAAGCATTTTAAATTTTTCCACCCTCATTGTGGGGGGGGGGGTCTCCTGTCGCCAAAAGTAACACTGTCTCATAATAAATTACCAAACAAAATTTGGCCGCGCTACGAAAATTAGATCGCGAGTTATAAGCATTTTAAATTTTTCTACCCTCACCGTGGGGGTCTCCTGTCACCAAAAGTAACACTGTCCCATAATAAATTACCAAGCAAAATTTGGCCGCGCTACAAAAATTGATCGCGAGTTATAAACATTTTAAATTTTTCGACCTTCACCATGGGGGAACTCCTGTCACCAAAAATTAACACTGTCTCATAATAAATTACCAAACAAAATTTGGCCGCGCTACAAAAATTGATCGCGAGTTACAAACATTTTAAATTTTTCGACCTTCACAGTGGGTTGTCTCCTGTCATCAAAAATTAACACTCTCTCATAATAAATTACCGAACAAAATATGGCCGCGCTACGAAAGTTAGATCACGAGTTATATGCATTTCAACTTTTTCGACCCTCACCGTGGGTTGTCTCCTGTCACCAAAAGTAACACTGTCTCATAATAAATTAACAAACAAAATTTGGCCGCGCTACGAAAATTGATCGCGAGTTATAAGCATTTTAAATTTTTCGACCCTCACCATGGGGGGTCTCCTGTCACCCAAAATTAACAATCTCTCATAATAAATTACCGAACAAAATTTGGCCGTGATACGAAAATTAGATTGCGAGTTATAAGCATTTTAAATTTTTCGACCCTCACCGTGGGGGGGGGGGGGGTTCCTGTCACCAAAAATTAAAACTGTCTCATAATAAATTGCCAAACAAAATATGGCCGCGCTACGAAAATTAGATCGCGAGTTATAAGCATTTTAAAATTTTCGACCCTCAAGGTGGGGGGTCACCTGTCACCAAAAGTAACAGTGTCTCTTAATAAATTACCAAACAAAATTTGGCCGCGCTACGAAAATTGATCGCGAGTTAAAAGCATTTTAAATTTTTCGACCCTCACCGTGGGGGGGGGGGGGTCTCCTGTCACCAAAAATTAACACTCTCGCATAATAAATTACCAAACAGGATTTGGCCGCGCTACGAAAATTAGATCGCGAGTTATAAGCTTTTTAAATTTTTCGACCCTCACCGTGGGGATCTCCTGTCACCAAAAATTAACACTGTCTCATAATAAATTACCAAACAAAATTTGGCTGCGCTACGAAAATTAGATCGCGACTTATAAGCATTTTAAATTTTTCGATCCTCACCATTGGGCGGGTCTCCAATCACCAAAAGCTACATTATCCTACCTTGTTTTATCTTAAGACGATTTTTTTCTATACACATTCCATGAGGAATTTTTATCATTGAAACTATAGATTTATGGTAACTGAAATAAGAAACATAAGTTTGAGATTTGATATCCTCTAAATATCTGAAAAATACCGCGTCAATGTCTGCCGAAGTCTACCGAAGGATACCATGCCGAAGTTTGCCGAGCTGAAACGACGTTAGCCGAGTGTTAGGTTTTTTCGTTACCGATGTGTTAGGATTTTTCGCGTTACGGAATTTTTGGATTCGGTCGCCGCGCTCAAAGCCCGCGATAAAAGCTATGCAATAGCTTAAAAAACAAAGAATTGTAAGATAGTTAACACTAACAGACTAACAAATCTGTCCTTTAAATATTAGAACTATCTAATCTGTAATAATTCACAAGAAGAATATTCCGGTACGAATTGATTTTCCCGACATGATACGACTTTCAAATCGATTTAATAAGATCTGCATTTATTCATTAAAAAAAAACTTTATTAAAAAAAAATGCGATAGACTTTTATTTTTCCTGCCCTAAATGCGTGAACATCATGCTTATTTTTATTGGTTTATAGTATTTTGTATTTTTTGTTTAATTTCTAAACCACTTCTTTAAATATTATGCATGTTGCTTTAAACATTTACAATAATCACCAGCAACGCGTATTCTCTTGTGTATAGTCATTAAGTTTTCCTTTTTACCCGCAATTAAAAGATCAAAGAGCGTCTTTATTTTTTAAATTGATTTAAATTTTTGCAAAAATGTGCAGTTTCAGAAGGGTAATAAAATTAATGGCAGATTTAATGAGATGCAAATGAGTTGAGAACAAGCGGTAATTACTAATCAGACTAAGATTGAGTTAAAAAAACAACAACAACAACAAAAAAAAAAAAAAAAAAAAAAAAAAAAAAAAAAAAAAAAAAATATAGAAAAGGAGAATTAAAAATAAAAGAAAATGTAATAGCAGAACTCCCTTTTTAACATATAAACAGTAAGGCGTATTGAAGAAGTAAAATAATTCTTAAATCATATAAACCTAAATGAGTCGTATGTTTTCAAAAAGTTAAAACCAATCTACTAATTTAATAATCTATAAAAATAGTAAGATTATGTAGCATCATAGGAAATACATCCGGGGTACGTAAATTTTAAATATCTAGCAAATTAAGAAATAATATAAAAGTCGTTTGCAAAATTCTACATTCGAAGACATTAAATATATATAAAAGTTAATTTATAAGAAATGGAAATGATTATTTCACCAGTTTCCTACACAAAAACCTCTTGCTGTGGTGGTCAGTACCAGATCTGAAAATCTGCTTAAACTTTCCATATCTACCTGTATTATAAGGGTGATTATAGTAAGGTTAGGCAATTTTTACACAAAAATTATTAGTAATAGTAAGCAGTACCAAGTATTAAAATTTGTCTAACCCATGTAATTATTAAGAAAGTGGAATTGACATATCCATAAAATAATGAAACTTTCTCCTTATTAACTACCTCTTTAAAAGCCTACACTGCTGACGAGAAAAGACCCGGATGATAATGTTAAGTCTATGGGGATGTTATTTTCAAATGCCGAGCTCAATTTTTTATATTTTTACATGATTTTTTTTTATAGAGGATAGCTGAGGACGATCTACAACGGGAAGTTTTTACTTCTTAATTTTGATTTCAGATTTTTTTTAATTACTTTAATTTTCGAAACCTGATATAACTGGTTCTGAAATTCAAACTAACATAATATAAAAAAACATAACCAAAATCGAAAAAGTAACAACTTGCCGGTTATAAATCTTCCTTAGATATTTTATGCAAAAAAAATCATGTACAAATATTAAAATTTGAGCGAGATATTTAAAAAAAATTGGCCCCATAGACTTTACATTATAATCCGGGTTTTTTTTAGTCAGTAGTGAGGGCTCTTAAACCTCCACCAAAAAATTATGTAGAAAAAAATCTAGTTATTTAAACGCCTCGTTAATAGACAATACCAATCAAAGAAAATGGCAAAAACTGCTACACATTTTTACTGGTTGAAGTTCATTTTGGCGACATTAATTTCGCCACATTGTTACAATCAAGACAACCCCTACCAGTGCGTATGGAAAGATTAGAACACAGAGTACGGAACAGAGAATCAACTTTCATACACTGTAATGGTAACTTGTTTAACATGGGATTACGCATAGACAGTAGCGATACGAGCGGATCACGCTGAAACTACGATCATAACATAAGAGAGGTTGCTAATTCGGCGAAACATCGCTTCCTTGGCGACAAATGATAAAGGAAAAAGGAAAAAAAATACAGCGACGGCTTGCTGCTTCTTGTTTTGAAATTTATGAAAGAATTATTTTAATATGAAATAACTTTGACGTATTCGTCTTGCAAACAATACATGTGTCTCTTCTTAACATAACGACCTAATAATTTAAACTTGAAAATTCAAGAACAATAACAGTAATAATTACGAATCAATATAAGCGCGGAAATCTAAGATCAAATAGCATAAGCACGAGTGCAAGGATAATCAAATCAGCATTCAGCAAGAAGTGCCAAGCCAGAATAGGGTTACAGTTAAACAGAAATCACGAGGATAAAAATCGCCAACGCGATGGTTTAGTTTTTAAGTGATCCACTGAGGGCGTTCTTTTCAAGCCGAGTTGAGGCTCTGTCCGTACTCTGTGGATTAGAATACTTAGCCAAACTGGGACCAGTAAATGGAAATAGAAAATTTTATTCATGTTTGTGATTGAAATTTCCCGACAACAATGCCTTTTAACAATTTCGGGTCCGAATTTTTTTCAGTTTTTAGAAAAAATTACCTTTACGTTAATAACATTAATTCTAGCTATTCAAATAGATTATTTAGTGTTTAACAAATATTGCGTTGTCGGAAAGATAACGAATGTAGTTGTTTTGCGTTCTATTCAACTAATGTTCATATGACAATAGATTAAGGAACAATTTTTGGAGATGTTTAGAAAATACCGTGTTACAGCAAGCTTTAGCAGATATTACAACTTCCTTATACTTTCTGCGCTTTATTACACATGATTCTTGCAGGATAGTAACTTTTATTTTAAATTTAGAGAGTGAAATATATTTTTAAAATAAAAGAATCACAAACTGACAAAGAGAATTAAGAGAATATAATAATAATTATTATTATTCTGAATTCCTAAACATAAGTGATGCATATAGTAAATGCATAGAGATGTACTAACATTACTACATGAAATCGGCAGCAAAAGTATTTCTTAAAACAAAATAATACTCAATTAAAAATCATGTACTATTAACAGTACACCAGGCCCGAAAGGGTTAAAAAGACTAAATATTATCTTGAAGTTTTCAACAGCGGTAATCCAGAACTGTCGATCCTATATAAAAAAAAATAACCCAGACATGCCAATCTCCGGCTTTTTAAAAATAAAACAATTATACTTCTAACCAGAAATTTATTGAGTCAGCGAAATTAAGTAAATTCCAAATGACCCTCTGAGTTCATCATTGACACTTCTAATTATATAAATTTTCTGGTTCAAAGTACGTTTTCATGTTTAAAAGAAAGCCGGAGGTTGGCAACTCTGAATAACCCCTTAACTGGTTAATTCTTTTCCGTTCAATAAATTGAAAATAGCTGACTCACACCACTATTATTTAAATAAAATATTCGTAAAATTTAGTCTAAACATTATCGCCTTTCAATAGTATCAAAATTTTCTTAAAAATAATACTGGTGTCAAAAAAGCTTTAAATGATGAAATAAGCAGATTCGTCTTGCGTGAACGGCGTTCGGGCAAACCAGTTAAACGCTTAAAAATATATATATATATCAGCCGTCACTTAGTGACACAACATCCTTTGTTACTTCATTCACAACGGCAAGACAGTACAGTGTATGTTTTCACATCTTTATTCATAACTCATTTGTCTAATCTTTCCTAATCTTATCGCTATAATAAGGTTGTTTATAGAAAGATTAGACAAATATTAAGACTTGGTACAAACCATTTTTTTTTCATACTACTGCAAATAGTTTTTTTTTTTTTTTTTTTTTTTTTTTTTTTTTTTTTTTTTTATAGGAAAGTCGTTAAATAATATTTTCTATTCCTACTATTAAACTTTATTCGCGTATAAAAATATTGAATTTCCTAATTTAGATTTTTTTTCTCACTTTCTGATTAACACAATTTTAAACTTTATATAAACAGGATGTATTAATAATGGCATTATATCATTTGAACATATTTAGAGATCATCAAATTAACAAATTGAATTTAAAGAATTTTCTCCTTTAGCTGCGTTTAGGTGATATATATTCAGGGATCCCACTAGCGTTCACAGTTCGTACAGGTCTTGAAATTTCATGAACAGGAAATTCTTTGATACCAGAATTTTCTTACAGAAAATCTCTTTTAAAACAAATCGATATTTCGCACTCTTGAACTATATTTTTCTACTAGCATATAATCCCCGTAAAAAAATGACTTAATTTTGGCCAGTATTTCGTTTTCATTAGACTTCCTACAAACAAACAGCATGAAGATTTTATTATTGAAGAGTTTACATTTTAGAAAAGAGGTCGTCTATAAATGATGTCATGTTAAAGGGGGAGGGGAGGGAGTTTTTAAAAACGTGGCAGTTTGTGAAAGGGGGTGAGAGGGTGGTAAGAAGAAATTTGTCATCACACATTTTGGTTAAAATAAAAGCAATAAAATTCAGTAGATTGAATTGTGAAGTATGAAGTTATTTTAAAATGAAAATAATTTTTGTTCATAAAGATACAGTGTTTAAAGCCAGATACAGTCGGCTCTCGTTAATTCGAACTCGTCGGGACCGCAAGAAATGTTCGAATTATTCGAAGTTCGAATTATGGAAAGTATGAGAAGAAAACGTGCTTAAAATGGTACTATTACAAGGAAATTAATGTTATAGTGTTTTTTTTTTCGTCTGTTATCATCAGAATATGGCTTAATATTAAATAAAAATATATGATAACATAAACGAATTAAAAGATTAGAAACAAGCACAATGGAAGAAAAATTTGAAGCGTTACTGATGGACAGACGGGGCATTTAGAAAGTGGATATAAAATGCATGGGATTATATGTATGCTCGTTCGGAAAAATTTTCACAAAAATCAAAGAAATAAAGTTATTCAAATGATCTGAAATCCGTGAGAAAGAATGGAAGAATGAAAAATCGGAATTCTCGTTAGTTCGAATTAAACGATGTCAACAGAAAATGACTTCGAATTAATGAAAAAGTTTAACATTATTCTGCCATTGAAAATTTCGGGACATCATGTATAGTTCGAATTAAGCGAAGATTCGAATTATCCGATTTTGAATTAACGAGAGTCGACTGTATGTTAAATTCTATTTCAAATTCCAAAATACTACAGTTTTCAATTACTCTTTCATATTAATACTTTATTACTACTCTATATTAATTCTTTTCCTTAGTGTAAACTTTATTTCATACAAAATATGAATCACTTTTATTGTTCAGCTCACAAATGTCATTATAACACATAATTAAAGCTTAAAAATAAAATTCGAAATTCGATCTAAAACGTAGTGTTTTGCTTCTGAACTACATGTATATGTTTACGTAATATAGCGTGACATGTGACAAGAGAGGGGGAGTCAACAATATTGAAAAAACGCATGGACGGCCCCAAAGCACATTTTAAAAATAACAATAGATTTCTACAAATACAAATGATGAAGATTTTTCTAAAACTCGATATTCAATTTTTGAAATAGTTCTTCAACAATTGGTAAAAGCAAACAGTAGCATTTATTACAACAATAATAATAATTAGGAAAAGTGAAACACAATTTCTGGATATTTCAAGAAACATTAATGTTTTTTTATTTAAAAAAAATAAAATAAATGAATTTCAATAACGAATTATTCAAAAAATTATTTTCTATTCGGAGTGAATCAAAGTAGTGGTTTTAGTTACAGATATAGAGAGGATATAAGATAGATTCCCAGTTCGATGGTTTTAGTCATCAATCAATAAAGCTTTATGCTTTGTTTTTAAATATGGATTTGGGGACATCTATCAGCAGTTCCAGATTTCCCATGCAAATTGGTATTCCAATTCCCAATATACCACATACCAGTGTTTTAAAGTAATTTTCTTTGCCTTATCTAATGGTGATATCTGTGATTAAAAATGGCGAAATATGTGAATGGTTCAGTAATTATTGTTGCTAGTGTAAATAAAATACTTGTACTGCGATGATTGATGTGAAATATCGAAGTGTATTATCTTAGATGCCTTTATACTCAATTTGAGAATCGTAGCTGCTACATTAACATATTTTTGGAGGTAGGGGTGAAATTTAAACCCTTTCACTCTCAGTGAGTCCAAATGGCATCATGACATTCTTTATATTTTTTTCTATATTTAATTCAGATATTCCAAATTCATACTGGAAAATAAAGATAGAAAAACTTGTTTTATTTATTAACAGACATTTCATATTTAAATAAAGTGAAATCTATCACTGAATTTTTCTGGTGTATATGCAGATTGTCTAAACTACGGAATTTCTAGACGTATTCTAGCATGGGAATGAAATGGTTAAAGACCTCTTTTTAACCGTTAAATGCATAGGACAGAACGCGTTCCAAAAAATGCGCAATTCAAAGAATCAGAATTCATGCCAGAAAAATCTAAATAGTAAATTTTTATTTATTTAATTACGAATGGTTTGGCATTATGTAAAGTGAAAATTGCTCTTTTAAATTTCTGGTGAGAATACGGGATATGTGAATAAAACACCCAATAAATCGGGAACACTTAATAATACAATATGCATTTAAGGGTTAAAGGAAAGATGGGTTACAGCTAATGGGGATATATTTGTGACAGTAGATGTGACATGGTTACATCATTATGGTACCGAGTCCAAGCGACCGAAACCATGTCTCATGATCAGTAATCATCTATAGGTGAAAATTTCTGGAAATGTGATTTTAAAAGTTTTAATAGAGTTTTAGTTTAAATTAATTTTAGCAAAACGGGGGCGTGTAATAAATATATTAGGAGCTTACAGGGCTATACAAACTTACTTAACTATATCTTCATCTGTTGGTATAAAATGCTGAAAAAGAAATTTCAATTTGTTATGGTTTTTGTTGCTGAACGAAATTTTCCCATTATATCAAACTACAGATCTCATACAGAGCTGTTCAGAAAAAAAAAATGGAATACATATTTGACTATAGAAGGTAATTTCTAAAATCAGGTTTTCAAATGTTTTATATTCTTTCTAAAATGTTTTTAAAGGGAAGGTAAGATGGTAAGACTTTTTTGGAGCTTTTGGGGCTAAATGGGTGACAGTGGATGATACCAGTAGCGGCTCGTCAGAGAGTGCTGCATCCGATTTTTCACACCACTAAAATTTAACAGAATCTTTCATATTATTTATTCGACAAATTTTGTTGATTAAATAAAACTGAAATAACCATACAATTTTAATGGTGTGAATAAATTAATAAAGAATCACCTAACCAGCCGCTACTGGATGAGACATGGCTACATCACTATGATCCGGAGCCCAAACGACAGTAACCATGTCTCATGGTCAGTAACAATCTATGGGTGATAATTCCTGGAAATGTGATTTTAGTAGTTTTAACAGAGTTTAATTTTGACTTAATTTTATCTAAATAGTGACGTGTAATAAAGATATTGGGTAAACTACATATCTAAACAAGTATGTTTAAGCATATTTCCAAATCTGTTGGTATAAAATGCTAAAAGATAAATTTCAATCAGTTATGCGTTTTGTTCCTAAATAAAATTTTCCCATTATTTCAAATCACAGATATACAAGACTGTTCAAAAGAATTGGAATAATTATTTGGCTATGGAAGGTAACGGCTGAAATCAGGTTTTCAAATATTTTTTCTTTTTTCTAAAATGTTTCTTTAGTTATCTTATTTAACTCATTTCCTAAGTAACAAAGATTGCAGGAAGTGTTAAAAAGGGTTTCATATACTTAACGAACTTTCAATATACTTAACGAATGATTTTTTTTTCTTGTTTATATTTAGATTTGAGTACTAGAACGTTTTTTTTTCTATTTAAAACAAATTTTTTGAATACTTTGGGTTAGTGTTTTCATTTAAACTATAGTAGTTGTTCGGAACTAAAATTATACGTAAAATTTTAGCTGGTTCATGTATGACATCACTGAGTCGTGTAGGGCTAGATAAATTTTTTTTGTAAGTTACGTTAAGTTTAAATTTACAACCAGACAAAAATTATTTGTTTATGACAAAATTATACTCATATAAATTTATTATTATTATTACTTATATTCAAGTACAAAAAATAAACCGTCTCCAATTTCAAGAAAAAACAGACTTGTGTTATAAACGCGTAATTACAGTGCCTATTTAAATTCTTTATATTTCGTATTTCTTGTTTAAT
Organism: Maratus speculifer; assembly: GCA_964019185.1. Classification (NCBI taxonomy): domain Eukaryota; kingdom Metazoa; phylum Arthropoda; class Arachnida; order Araneae; family Salticidae; genus Maratus; species Maratus speculifer. The sequence continues at coordinate 174,862,573 of OZ025303.1, read as the reverse complement.
TTCTAATGCATTTTTGTTTAATTATTTTCGACGTTGGTTTTAGAAAATTACGATAACGAATTGCAAATGTTATGCACTTGTGTATACTTATTGCGTTTTCCTTTTTACCCGCAATTAAAATACCAAAGTGCATTTTTATTTTTTAAATTAATTTAAATATTTTCAAAAATGTGTAGTTCCACAAGAATGATAAAATTAATGTCAGAGTTAATGAGATGCAAATTATCTGAAAACAAGAGGTGATTACAAATCAGACCGAGAATATGTTAAACAACAACAACAAGAAAAAAATAATAAAATAAAGAAAACAAAAATGGAAAATAAGAGATAATGTTAAAGCAGAACTCTTTTTTTTACATACATATAAAATGATTTAAAAATATTAGACAAATTTTAAGACAGGGTATTGCGTAGCAATACAAACAATCTTTGTATAACCACTTAACTAATCAATATTAAAAAAAAAAACTTTCAATTTTTCCACGATATCAATCTACAGATTAAATACAGGGCTGTTCAAAGGAATTGAAATACATATTTGACTATGAAAGGTAACTACTGAAATCAGGTTTTCGAATATTTTACATTTTTTTAACCCATTAGAGCCTAGCGTCCCTTTTTTAGGGACGCTTCAAAAGGTGCATTCAGCTCTGTTTTTGACACCGGTAAAAAAGAAAAGCAATAATTATTTTATTTAAATGATGCATTTTCGTGATTAATGAACTAAACTTAAATCTTCTAAAAATAGTAGTGCCAACCGAATAAAATTTACGCAAAAGATGCTGGGCATAAATGGGTTAAATGTTTCCTTAATTATCTTATTTAACTTATTTTCTAATAACGAATTTATGCTATAGAATCAAGTTCTGCAAAGTGTTTCATAATCTGTGCTTAGCACGTGATTTTTCTTTCTTGTTTGTATTTAGAGTGCAGTACAAGAACTTAAAAAGTTAATATTTTTTCGTCTATTTAATAGCAAACTTTTTAAATACTTAAGGTTATTGTTTTCATTTAAACTATATTAGTTGTTCGGAATTAAAATATATTAAGAGTAAAACTTTAGTTGATTCATATATAACATTACTGACTCGTGTAGGATTAACTATTTTTATTCGGAAGTTACGTTGTTTTTAAATTTACATCCAGACAGAAATTATTTGTTTGTGACAAAACTATACTTATATATACATTTTGTCTTATTTTTATTATTATTGTTATTATTATATTTATTATTATTATTGTTGTTGTTATTATTATTTTGTATTCAAATACACAAAATAAACCGTCTCCACTTTTAAGGAAAAACAAGTTGGAAATTGCACGTGAAGCGTAGCAAATGAGGTGCGTTCGTATGATAACAAAGTTTTAAATTATTCAGATCTTGCTGATATAGTAGAGCGTACTTTGGATACAGTATAGTGGTCGAAATCATTGTGCTCCTCTAATTATGCAGGGAGTAATTTGTATTATACTTCATTAACGTATATCTTATTCATAAAATGTGAAGTAGTTTAATATAATTAACACATTCGTGCCCAGCATTTTTTGCTTAAATTTTATTTGATTGGCACCACTATTTTTAGAAGATTTAAGTTTAGTTCATTAATCGCGAAAATGCATCATTTAAATAAAATAATTATTGACTTTCTTTTTTACCGGTGTCAAAAACAGTGCTGAATGCACCTTTTGAAGCGTCCCTAAAAAGGGACGCTGGGCACTAATGGGTTAAAACAAGCCCCAAACAGTATTTCCCCGTATAACATTATTGAGTGGAATATATTTGTGTGGCCCTGTAATTTAATAATAAATATTCTTTGCATCACAGATTGTGCAAAATGTATTTTTTACTACATATTTCATAGATTCATGTCAATACTATTATGATCAAATGAGTGTAACACCATTAAAATGCATTTGAAACTTTTTTCCCATTGACCGTAATATAACGGAATCCTTTTGATTGTCCCTGTAATTGATCTATCCATCCGATTTTCATAAAATTGGAAATGACTCGACAAAATTATGTAAAAATTGTGCGTTTTAAATTTCAAACGATTAAAATGCATTTGAAACTTTTTTCCTCATTGACCGTAATGAAAAGGAATACTTTTGATTGTCCCTGTAATTGATCTATCCATCCGATTTTCATAAAATTTGAAATGACTCGACAACATTATGTACTAATTATGTATTTTAAATTTCAAACGATTCGGTTGGGTAGTTTTTGCGTTGTTATATGCGGACAGACAGACGGACTGAGCGATAACAATAGGTGCTACATATTTACATAATTACGAACGCACCTAAGAAAGATTCTACTTATAAACGCGTAATTACTGTTACTATTTAATTGGTTATATTTCGTACTTTTTGTTTAATTTCTAATGCATTTTTGGTTATTAATTTTCACTTTGATTTTAAAAAAATTGCGATAACGAACTGCAAATGCTATGCACTTGTGTATAGTCATTACGTTTTCCTTTTTACCCGAATTAAAATATTAAAGTGTATCTTATTTTTAAAATTGATTAAAATCTTTGTAAAAATGTGTAGTTTTACAAGGATAATAAAATTAATGGTAGTGTTAATGAGATGCAAATGAGTTGCGAACAAGAAGTAATTATCAATCAAACTGAAAATGTGTTTAAAAAAAACAAAAAAGTAAAAAAAAATAGATAATTTTACAGCAGAACTGTCTTTTTACACACATATAAGATGATTAAAAAGAATTAGGCAAATTTTAAAACAGGATATTGCATAGCAACACAAACAATCTTTATACGTATAACCACTTACCTGTTCAATATTTTTGAAAAAAACAAAAAACAGTCAAATAGTTTTTTACACAACATCACCTACGTCACGTTTAAAAACAGAAATTCCCCCAAAACTGAATCAGTAGAATACTTGTATTGCATAATGCAAAATTTATAATAAAAAATTATTTGCAAGAATAATAAATCATGATGGGCAAAAACACCTATAGCATACGGGTAAATCAGAGAAGCTATTAAGAAATTGTGTTATCTCAGTGTAAGAAACCTGGGCCATAATAATTTTTATTGTAATTAAATAAATCTTATCATTGCACGAGAATTATGTTATCGATTTTTTACTTACTTCGTGATATTTTGCAATTTTACTATTTAACACGTTGTGTGAAAGTTCGTTCCAATCACCGGTGACTGACACCGAACTTTCCATTTGGATTGCGTGAGCCACCGATGAATGACAGTCTAAAATATTAAATAAAAGTAAAAAGAAAATATGATGTTTTAAAGAATACTGAAAATTTATTTAAAACTTACTTAACTTTCACTTATTACAGGATTATACTTTCTTATTAATTACTTAAATATATATATATATATATATGTAATAAATATATAATTCGACTGAATAACTATGTTGCATAAACTCTAGGAATCCGCAGCAGCACGAGCAGAGTAGTCGCTCCGACAGTTGGAGAGCAGTGGAAGAATTTCATTGGAAGAATTTCATTGGAGCAGTGGAAGAATTTCATTTCCCCTTTATAAAAACAAACACCATCAGTCTCTAAGTTCTTTATTTATAAATTCATAAAATAGGTAAGCTCTTCCCTGCAATCACCTTAGCCACACATCGACACTACAAATTTCGTTATCCAGTTCACATCATCAGATATTCTAATTCAGCGAGGAAATGAAACGTGCGTCGTCTTGATAGTTTAAAAGGCAATTGCATTCTAACGCTCCTCAAAAAAAAAAAAAAAAAAAAAAAAAAAAAAAAAAAAAAAAAAAAAAAACATTTTCACGACAAAACTAGCTTCCTCCTACTCCGCGTCAATCATTTTAAAAATCCAATTAGGATTAACTCGAGTCTCAACGAAAAAAAATGATCATTTCTGATTGGTCTTAGCAGGCGTGACCCCGGCAGGATCTATATTTTTCCTCGCAAATAACAAGCCCTTTAACAACGCGCATTAACACTAGTCACGCGATGTTAAATAAAAAAAATAAAATTAAAATCCCGGGAATATTCCAGAAAGTAAAAAGGTTACGAAATACCTCCCGCCTTTTTGAGAAGCAAGCAATAATTTATTAATAAATAAAATAAGAAAAAGTATTTTAGCTGTTACAAGTTAATACATTACGAAACTAAGATTGAAATATGTTCCACAAATTTAGAATTGAAGCTAAAAGAGAACAAAATGGCGCAATTTTTTTTGATTACATATATATATATATATATATATATATAGGGGAGAGGGGGGCACCTTTGAACTGGGGGCACCTTTGAACACTCTAAATATTTTCCTTCAAATAAATTATTTTTAAAAAATTTATATGGCAATATATTACTATTGCTTCAGTAATATAAGTGTACAAAGCTTTTCCATTTTGTATGAACAATACTGTCTAAACAAGGTATGTATTTTTCTCCCTCTTGAATCTAAACTTAAGGAAATAAAGTTGTAAGATTTTTACTTACAATTTTGTATCCCTAAAATTTTAATTTATTGTTCAATACTTAAATAAAGATATTAGTTTTAGTGTATAAGCTTTGTTTTATTCTATTTCTTCAGCCAAATTTTGTAAACGGCTTTAATGGTAAACTCCAGGTGGCGGGGCACCATTGAACAAAAAAGTTGGGGCACCTTTGAACAGCGAAAAAACACCGAATAAACTAGAAATTAATAGTAATTAAAAACATTTAAAGACGACATTTAAAATTATGAAGTGAAGAGTTGTTTATGAATTTAAATGTTATTATTTTTGGATTTTTTTTAATGTGAAAAGAGAAAATTAAGAATGTCAAAGAACATTGACTTATACTCTTAGCAATCCCCTCCCCCCCCCCCTTACTGCATTCATTAATTCCAACCTCTGGATGTATCAGTGATGGGAAGTTTAAAATTTGTATTGATGTTAGCATTCATTTATTGGATAATTGAAATACTGGATACACAATAATGATTCATGATATAGCAATTTTGTCAAATTTTATACCAGGTTTCTTCATAAAAAGAGTGAATGAAAATTTTTAATTTTTCAGAAGCATCTGATATTACATTGGTGTATTTAAAGGATACTGTAGAAAAGTTTTCACAACCGAACATAACACGAGGGACGCGTTGTGATGTTTCAACAATGAGTTTTGATATAAATTTTGATGGAATTAACTTTGGTTAATTAATAAAAAAATTAGTAATTTCAATAAAATGTAATTATTTAATTTATTCATATTATTTTGTATATTTGAAACATAAGCAAATTTTTATAAAAACTTTTAATATTTTTACATTTTATTCATTTGTTCAAAGGTGCCCCATGCTTGTTCAAAGGTACCCCTGCATGGGGCAGGTTTGAACAGAAATCCTTCAACTTTTTAAATCCTCAAAACTTATTTAAATTAATTGGAAAACTTTTAATTTCTGGTTCATATGATAAAGAAATGCAATGTTTGTATTATGTAATATTTAAAACGCAATAAATATAATTCAAGTTAGAATTCTATTGATTTTCTAAAAAATTGTTCAAAGGTGCCCCCCTCTCCCCTATATATTAGTTTTATATCATATTTTACACTGTTAGTCACCGGTGACTGACATGGCCTAAACGAAAACTTCAGTTTTAGTCATCATGGCACTCAACGTGTTATGGTGTTATATATTACGGCCGATTATCTCTAACGAGGGATATCGGCCCAGGGGGACGTGCCCTCCGTAAGGCTCTTTCAAAGGGAACCTAACCGCTATTTACACAAGCAAAGTGTTATGGATATAGGATGCACATCCAATGCACAGGATTGTAAATTTGGCCACTCTTTTTATCTCGAAACTTCAAATTCATAATAGGAATTTACAAAGAAGAATCTTTACTTTAAATAATCATAAAATTTCTGTCACTAAAAATTTAAAAATACAATTTTAAATTTTTGGCACGAATTCTGATATCCTGAATAATAATGGAGACTAAATTGGCCAAGACAGTACACCATTTTTATGTTTTTAGAAAATAACAAATTGATATTTTTTCCCTTTATTTTTCCTTCTGCTGGACATAAGCTAAATATTCTTTATGGATATAACTTACAACTCTATACGAGTTAAAACAACAATGAAGTTAATTATGCGCCAAACAATTTACCCCTAAACTAAGTTAACTGGCTTTAATATGTGACAAGAAAGTATATTAAACACTAAAGAGGAATGTTAAGTATAAATAAAAATGGGGAGTGTAATATTAAAAATATGTAAATATACTCTTTTATTTTATTTCACTCAAAAATACAGGGTGTCTAAATATAAACGGACAAATTTAAACTCATAGTATTAAAACAAAGCTATTTAAAGCAATTTCCATAAGTAGCAGCTTGCTTTGTACAAAATGCAGTAATCTCATGTAAAATGAGGGAGATAGCTCAGTATTTCGTTAAGTTAAATCGTGTATTTATGTTTAGAAATATTGCATTTAATTCAGTAGCAGGGCTACCAGTTTGCCCTTTATTTCTTGCTCCAAAGCACATGCATCCCATAAATCCTACCCCTGTCACACTTTTTTCTTTTCAAAAAACAAAAAACAAAAAAAAAGGATACATTTTTTTTTTTCAAGACGCTTTTGACCAACCTTGTATGAAGGAATGTCGGTGTTCACAATAGCAGAATAAATATAGTTCTTGGGATAAAAATAATCCCACACCTGTACCAACGATTAATTTTGATTCGTTTAATTCTTAGAGGGATAATATACACTAAAACGATTTTAATGAAAGTATATTGTAAAAGTTACTTTTATGTATTGATGAAAGATTATTAAATCTATTTAATATCCATTTTGTGAAATAATTCATGTTTCATGAAGTAAAACAAATAATTTGCATATTTTCCAGAAAAGAAAATACATGATTTTTACAGAATCGTCTGCAAAATCTGAAAATAAGTATGAAAAGCATTGTTTTTCTCCTAAAAAGTAGTAGTACTGTTGTTTTTTACAATACAAAAAGTAGTTTCCTTTTTAAAACATTTTTAGCCAAATATAATGATAGAAAAAATGAAATGAGGTTTATCCCACGCGTTTGATAATGTTGCAAAAGTAAGGTTCGTGTGCGTAATGCGTTTATCGGAAAATATTGATTTCACACTGGTAACTTTGATGGGTTGATTTTTCGTTTAGGAAATCACAGTGAAACAATGAAACAGTGTGATCATACTGATTGATTACCTCGTTGCTTCGCAGCTTAACATTCTAGTCTTGATGTGATTTGGGTTCCAAGGGCTTTTTAGGGAGCTTTAAAAAAATTCTGTTTAAATTCAGCTGATAGGCACAGTGAAAAAAATAAAGACAAAAATAGATTAAAAAATTTATTTATTTTCACCTTTTCCACCACAGACAAATTCTGTTGTTCATAAAATGAGAAATTGTTGACTGACACCGGAATTTACAAACAACGTTTTTTCAAATTATAAACGCCTTAATTTAAGTTTTCATTTTAAAAGAAAAATTTTATTAAAATATTCTTGATGAAGTTTGCAATTTTGGAATAAAAATTAGGTGTACTCGGAGTAGGACAACTGTGCCAAAAATAGTTAAGGAGAATGTTAATGGCTATTTTTTAATATTATTTATGTTTTTAAATGCTTCATATTTTAGTACATAAATGGCAGCTCTACAATAATGAATAGAAATTTAAAACTATGTGCATAGCTGCCATTTTATTCTTGATACAGTCGACTCTCGTTAATTCGAAATCGGATAATTCGAATCTTCGCTTAATTCGAACTAAACACGAAGTCCCGAAATTTTCAATGGCAGAATAAAGTTAAAAATTTTCATTAATTCGAACTCATTTTCTCTTGACTTCGTTTAATTCGAACTAACGAGAATTCGGATTTTTCATTTTCGCTTCTTTCTTACGGATTTCAGATCCTTTGCATAACTTTCTTTCTTTGATTTTTGTGAGAATGGTTCCGAACAAGTATACATATATTAATCCAATGCATTTGATATCCACTTTCTTAGTGCCACGTCTGTCCATCAGTGATGGTTAATCTTTCTTCCATCTTGCTTGTTTCTAATCTTTTAATTAGTTTATGTATTTATACATTCTAATTTAATAATAAGTCATGTTCTAATGATAACAGACGAAATAAATTAAAAAAAAAAACATTATAACATTAATTCCTTTGTAATAGTACCCTATAAAGCATGTTTTCATTTCTCACTTTCCATAATTCGAACTTCGGATAATTCGAACATTTCTTGGGGTCCCGACGAGTTCGAATTAACGAGAGCCGACTGTAGTTGATTTGAGACAGGTAAAAGTAAATATTTTCAGCGAAACATATGCTTTATTTTTTTACTTTAAAGATTTGTAATTTGGAAGACCTTGCTGAGAACAATAAAAAAGTAAAAAAATAAATTACACTATTTATTATAAGTAAAATAATTGAATATAAAACTTCTTTTTTTTTTTTAATCATTTTTTTTTTCAAAGTCACATATGGGGTACAACGGACCATGGTCCATTGACCCCAGTCCTCTATTCTGCGTTTTTAAAATTAAAAATTAATGTTAAATTAAGAAATAATAAATTATTTTGTTTTTGTATGTGAATAAACTAATGATTCATGTTGTATAGTGAATTTTTGAAATAATATCTATATGTTTTCAAATTTCAAAATTAACTCAAATTAAACAACAAAAGCCAGTAACAACAGCCAACAAAATATTTTATTCATTTGATTTTTCTCCACCTTATTTGCTTTTTATAATCATTCAGTTAATTCTAAATTCTTGCACTTTTACAAAAATGCATCCACATTAAATTAGATTTAAATGAAATTGTACAATGAGAAAAAAAGAAAATATATATCTACCTATTAATTTGTATCTGAATGTTATAAATAAGTATTAAGTGAGGTTAAATTAATTAAAAGGGGGACAACATTGCAATAGCTAAACATTTTTACAAGAGACAAAATATTTTTTTATGTATTACTTTAATAATTGTTAATCTTGCATTATATCTATAAAGTTAAGACATGAATAAACAAAATATGATAGATTCTATGCTTCTTATTATTGAAAAATGTATTATACTTCTACATTTTTTCAGAATTACATGTGGTCCATAGTATGGTCCATGTGGTCCATGCTGTGAACCATTGTACCCCGGCCATGGGGTACAATGGTCCATTTTATCACTTGCTATTTAAAAATATACATAAAAAAAAGTATATGTAATTGTTATTTTTGAGTAGATGTAATCTAAACTATAATGAATGGATCACATACATGCATATGAGTTTTTTTTATTAATGTTTTTAGAGTAAATAGTCAAAATTTATAAAAGTGGTCCATTGTACCCCGGTCTCCCCTATAACAAAATAAATGAGAAAGACAAAGATAAGAATGAGCAATTAGATAAGAATGAAAACGATGAACAGTCGAATAATTATCAGAGGTATAGATTTTGGACATCACTTTCACTTTATAGAGAAATTTAGGTTAATTTTGATTTCGGAAATATGCCACTAAAATGATATCATAAATTTTATAAAGAAAAAGTGGTATTAAATATCTGTAACTCTTTTACCTATGTATGTATATTACTCTATGCATGGTTTTTAAATGTTAAAAATTATACCGTCAGGGACTTGATAATTTAAACTTCTATGAGAAAATATTTCTCAGCATCTTTTATACGCATAAGTAAAGCGTTTACACGTATAACTTAAGTATAATGTTTTGTTGTCAAAACAGTTATAGGTTTCTATAACATTTACTGATTTTTTTTAGAAAAATTAATATCGATTTACCTGTAATTTTAAAAGAAAAAGTATTTGTTAGAATGTCTTTTAAACACATTTTTTAGAGTTGTATGAAAAGCAAGTTGGTGAACAAAACAAATTTGAAGAACATAATTTACAATTATGATGATCACCACGAAATACAACTGGTGGATCAAAACAGCAATGCCTTCTTACGAAGACTATCACTGTTCATGCGCTGTCCTAATTTCCTAGAACTTTGGATGGCTAACTTTTGGGGAGGGATAAATCGAAATATCCGGAGCTAAAAATTTCTTCATAAATCAAAAAATCGGGAGTTAAAAAATTCTGCAAAAATCGAAAAATCCGGAATTAAAATTTTTGAATAAATCGATAAATCCAGAACTAAAAATTTTGAATAAATCGAAAAGTCCGGAGCTAAAAATGATATATAAATGGAAAAATCCGGTGCTAAAAAATTATAAATCGACACTAAATGAGCATTCGCAGTAAATCTCCATAGGGAGGCTTTGAAGTTTCGACCCGCTTGTCGAAATACAGCAACATGTTATAGCAAAATGGCTAGCAGTATGCGAAAGAGAATACATCTGCTTCAATCTATGAAATGCTTGTCCATAGATGCCAAATTGCTACTAATATTCCATAAAAGGCGGATAATTTGAACAAAATCAACTAAGTTTTGATTCAAAAATTTACTTAATTTCAGCCAAGGAACATATTTCATTTCATTTCTTTATATATATATAAAAAAAACTGGTTTGGAACACATTAAATCTCGTTCAAATTAAAACACGCATTACAAAAATTATTTGGAGGTTGACATCTCTGATTTACACATGCAAATTTGTGTTACCTGACTAAATAGACCACGTCTTTCCGTTCAAAAAAGATTTAATTCAATCGGGGATACATTTTGTTGAATTACATAATAGTAGAAAACAAATGAAAATTTTGAGTATTGAGCTTGCCTTTTATATGATTCTGCTAATTTCACGAACGCATATAAACTGATCTCAATGCGCGGTCTCTTCCAAACATGCGAAATTGACCATGTGACCAAGGCGTGTGTCACATATAGTGTAACACCTAATAAGATATATCTATGAAGAGTAAAACCAAAAGAGTTTTTAAAAAAGTCATGAAAACAATTGTACAGACAAAAATATTCAAACACATTAATACGTAAAATAATAAGATAATACCACTTAAACAGGACTTCTGCAGACAGAAACATTTCCGTCAAATAAAGTATGAAAATCGAAACATTCGTTCAACAGTCATTTGTGAACGTACAAAAAAAAAAAAAAAAAAAAAAAAAAAAAAATGTTTAGTTTAGCACTGTTAGTTCAAAGTTCGTTAAAAAAGAGTAATTTATTTTATTCATGAGTATTTTTTTTAAATCTCTGACTTTTGGCAAACTGTCCTCATGGACAACCATTAAAAAAAGGTTGAAACCATAGCAGCCTTTTGCTTACTAACCCCTTCAGTGTTGCCAGATGGGCTACTTTTTTTTAAATTCAGATTCTTGATTGGCACCACTTTTTACAAATGATAGAATGTGCTTTATTCAATGACATGATAATTAAGGCGAAAGCAAAAGGTAATTTACCGTTTCAAAAAAGTGGTGCCAATCAACAAATCCGAATTTTTAAAAAGTAGCCCACTGGCAACACTGAACCCCTTCGAAAATGAACGTCCTTTAAAGAATTTTTATTATTTTTTTTAATCACCGGTCTTTAACTCTCGCTGGTGCTTACATAAAGATATGATTATAGTTAATGCCGCACTGTAGAAGTGGGTTTTTCCCAGAAGCCGATTTACTTTTTATAACAAAGAATCAGTGAAAGATTTTCCCAAGCCAGCGCGTGACTGGCTATTGGACATCACCCCACATCACGCGCTGACGCATGAATGGTATAAATGGTTCCTTAATGTTAGCGCCACATCATGCGCTATCGCGTGAGCGGCAGCGAACGTGTTAAAGCAGGGATTTTTGCTTAATTGGATTGCAAATAGTGGTCGGTTTAAATAAGGCAAAATTCATAACAAAAATTTAATAGTAAAAGATAGATAGAATGTTTATGATATTATAACAGATGTAAATTTTCCACTTACTTGGAAAATTTATATCGGTTATAATTGATTTATCGATTGAAAAATCGTGTTATAAATTAATCTGATTATGATATTATTTAATCAATTTTATTTAGAGGAAAAGTTAGTCACAATAAGAATTAAATACACATAAATTTGTAACATATACCACAAAAAATATCTAAAATAATTGTACATATATTAATTTTATAACTTATGTAGTAATTGTTTGGCTTGGACATTTCTGATTCTTGGCAAACTGTCCTCATGGTCAGCTATTAAAAAAAGATTGAAATAGCAGCCTTTTGCTATTCAACCCCTTCGAAAATGAACGTCTTTTAAAGAAATTTTATTATTATTTTTTAATCGCCGGTTTTTTAAAGCAAGGATTTTTGTTTATTTGAATCGCAAATAATGGTCGGTTTATATGAGGCAAAATTTATAACAAAAATTTACTAGTAAAAAATTAAATAGTAAATGATTCTGATTTATTATGATTATTATGATTATGATTTCGATTTTATTTAATGGAATAAAAGTTAGTCACAATGAGAATTGAATACACATAAACTTTTAATACATACCAGAAAAAATATTTAAAGTAATGCGAATACAGTAGACTCCCTCATGTCCTCCCAGCTTGGGACTACAGAGTACGTAACAGAGCCTCAACTCGACTTGAAGAGAACGCCCTCACAAGGAAGGTCTCCATTGGGGGCATACTCAGAATTTTTTGAAAAAAATACGAATTAAACTACTCATGTAGGTAATAAAGGATCAGTGAAAATTAGCGGCGGAATTACATTATTAGATATGTAAAAAAATAAAATAGTTCGGAATAATTGGCGTGAAAAGCTGAAAGCGACGCGGGATTTGGCAAGCAGTGCATTTCCTCGCCAAAAGCAGACGATTTTAACGAATCTGAAAATTGATTTTAATTGACTTCACTGTTAAAAATCTGCAGCATTTACTCCAGCGTCAATCCACTACTTTTATAGAATATCTCTCTTCTGACCAATGAGAATGCTGAATGAGAATTATTGCAACGTCACTCCACTACTTTTATAGAATATCTCTCTTCTGACCAATGAGAATGCTGAATGAGAATTACTGCAACGTCACTCCACCGCTTGTATATAATATCTCTATCCCAACCAATGAGAAAGCTCCATTTCACGGCCAAGTAACCGTTTTCTATACAAGCAAGGGAATGCGTTGCGGCAAAATGCAACAGATTTTTATCTGTGTATTTTTCAATTTGGAACAACTTTAATCAATTTAAATTGTGTTTTAAATGATAAAATATATTAATTTCATTTTGTTATAAGTACATATAAACGTATATGACAAAATTACACTTAAAGTAAAGTAAAAATGCAAAACTAAAATTATTTAAACTAAACTTATTTAAATAAATTGAACATAGAAAGTTTTTTCTTTAAAAGGTATTCACTGATAAAAATCTGTTGCATTTTGCTGCAACGCATTCCCTTGCTTGTATAGAAAACGGTTACTTGGCCGTGAAATGAAGCTTTCTCATTGGTTGGGATAGAGATATTATAAACAAGCGGTGGAGTGCGTTGCAACAAAATGCAGCAGATTTTTAACAGTGTTCGAAGCGTAAAAGCGTATTTTTCAAAATTTCGTTTTTTCGCCAACCGGAGATAAATCGCCAAATAAACGAAATTTTCATTAATTTTTTACGGACACTGCAATGAAGTTCCGCCGAAATTTTTTTTATAAACATATAAAACTATATGAGAAGAACATTCTGTATTTTTTTCAGATTTTTCTGAGTATGCCCGTATGGAGACCTTCCTTGTCAGTGGATCACTTAAAAACTAAACCATCGCGTTGGCGATTTTTATCCTCGTGATTTCTGTTTAACTGTAACCCTATTCTGGTTTGGCGCTTCTTGCTGAATGCTGATTTGATTATCTTTGCACACGTGCTTATGCTATTTGATCTTAGATTTACGCGCTTATATTGATTCGTAATTATTACTGTTATTATTCTTGAATTTTCAAGTTTAAATTATTAGGTCGTTATGTTACGACGAGCCACATGTATTGTTTGCAAGACGAATACGTCAAAGTTATTTCATATTAAAATAATTCTTTCATAAATTTCAAAACAAGAAGCAGCAAGCCGTCGCTGTATTTTTGTTTCTTTTTTCTTTTATCATTTGTCGCCAAGGAAGCGATGTTTCGCCGAATTAACAACCTCTATTATGTTATGATCGTAGTTTCAGAGTCATTCGCTCGTCTCGCTACTGTCTATGCGTAATATCATGTTAAACAAGTTGCCATTACAGTGTATAAAAGTTGATTCTCTGTTACTACTCTGTGCTTGGGACCAGAGGTTGTGCGGATTTCTGGTCGTTTTTTTGTTTGCAATTTTTAAACAGTAATTTGAGTGCAATTAATAGTGCAATAGGAACTGTAATGAATGCGTAAGATATAATAAAATATTAAAATAAGTAATAAATTAAAATAATAAAAATTTAGATAATTTTTAAATGATTAAAGTACTGATAGCAAAGGTCAAGTTAATAATCAATAGTGTATGATTAAATATTCATTATAAAGATTAAATATATTTTTCCAAAATTATTCAACAAAACTTGCCTTATAAAAGTGCATAACTAATTCATATCAAAATCATAAAATAAGGATTTTTTTTTTCAAGTTTAGCCTGGCTTAATAACCAAAAAAACGTAATTAAATCACAAATATATTTGGTGAGAAAATTCTGATTACCAGTAATATCAACAATATCTTGAATATTTTCTAAAAAAATTTATTCTTCCTTCGTGAAAAAAACATGAAAAGAGTATTATTAAGAAAATTACAAATTAAAAAATACATGGAATTGATAAAAAAACTAAAAAAATCAAATTTTGTCCCATTATCCGAACTGAAAGTTTCATTGTTTACATCCATAAAATACGTGCGGATTTTAGGAGTTGCGGATTTCTGGTTTGCGGATTTTAGGGAGTCTACTGTATATTAATTTTAGAAGCTATCTAGTTACTGTCAAAATTAAATTTATCTGACTCATAACAAGCTGTAATCGTGGACAGCTATTAAATAAAAGATTCAAACCGTAGCAGCCTTTTGCTTATCAGCATCTAATACTGAATTTTTATTAATTTTTTTTTATAGTAATCGGTCTTTTAAAAGAAGGGATTTTTTCTTAATTTAATCGCAAATAATGGTCTGTTTAAATAAGGCAAAATTTATAACAAAAATTTACTGGTGAAAAAAAATGAAAGAGCTATAGCACCTTAGGCATATGTATACCAAAGGAATTAACATCTTATTACTTATGAGTTACCTGTAATACACTGCTCAAAACAATTAAAGGGTATTGCAGTTTTAGGTGGATTTTGTATCTTGGAAACTTTTTAGCTGATTGATACATGGTCGATAGACATAGTAGGTTATATGAGAATAAATTACACATGTTTGGCAGAAAAAATGCATTTTATTGCGCATTTGTGTACAAAAGGAAAAAAACACAATTTGTGCATATGAGAAAAAAGAATAAGAAAAGGTGTTTTCTTCAAAGAAAATCATTTTCAGTAGGGGGTATGGTTTCCACGTTCGGCCAGCAACGTTGAACACCTTTGAGGCATGGACTCAATGAGGCTATTAATGACGAGTTGGGGTATTCTGCCCCACTCTTCCAGAAGAGCTCTTTCCAGTTCTTGGAGAGTTTGTGGGGGGTTGTTGGCGGCCAGAAACTCGTCTTCCTAGAGCGTCCCAAACGTGCTCGATTGGATTCATGTCTGGAGAACACGCTGG
The DNA here is from genome assembly GCA_964019185.1 of Maratus speculifer. Taxonomy (NCBI): domain Eukaryota; kingdom Metazoa; phylum Arthropoda; class Arachnida; order Araneae; family Salticidae; genus Maratus; species Maratus speculifer. The sequence continues at coordinate 174,846,901 of OZ025303.1, read as the reverse complement.
CCATTCCATTCGAACGATTCCTTCCTCGAAAAGGAAATCCTCCACCAGGTTTGCACGATGTGGCCTGCAGTTATCGTCCATTAAAATGAAGTTATCTCCGATTGCTGCAGCGTAAGGGACTACAATAGGTCTGAGGATCTCATCCCTATATCGGCGACCAGTCAGAGCTCCATCTCGAATGATGTAGAGCTCAGTGCGCCCGTTAATGGAGATGCCACCATACACCAACACTCCTCCACCGCCAAATCTGACACTTTCGTGCACGAACGCAGGATTATTCCTACTGCCACGGTCCCTCCAAATGAAAATACGCCTATTATCCATATGCACAGAAAAACGGGACTCGTCAGAAAACAGAATATTGCTCCATTCATTTCTCCTCCAGTTGACATGCTCGGTTGCCCACTTCCTGCGGTCGCGACGATGCCTTGATGTTAATCTAACACATACCATCGGTCGGCGAGCATACAGACCTACAGCATGGAGCCGGTTTCGGACAGTCTGAGTTGAAATCGTGGTGCCTGTAGCCGAGCGAAGGTGTTGTTGGAGAAGAGTAGCGTTCATGTTTCGGTGTCTCCGAGCTGCTAACGCTAAATACCGATCTTCATTGGGCGTTGTTGCCCGTCTGCGACCTTGCCCTGGTCTTCGGCCTGCACATCCACTCTCCAAAAAACGGTTCTAGATCCTGGAAATGACACTTTGTGACACTCCAATGGCTTGCGCTACTTCGGCTTGAGTTTGGCCCACTTCTAACCTACCAACAATTCTCCAAGCTTCTGAATCTGTCAAATGACTTCGCTGAGACATCGTACTCATCGAAACAAAGCAATCACTGAATGCTGATCATCCTTGTCTTCATTCTCTTTTATCAAGTTGAAAGTCAAATTTCATTCGCAGCCGCTGAAGCGACGTTTTTGACGTCGAACTCAAAATTTGCATACTCCACAGTTTGAAAACCAGAAAAATTTTCATTTGTGATTATCTTCTTCTATTTTCGGCAAAAAAAATTTCGTTTATATCTTTATTTTTTATAAAACTTCAAATATCCTTTAATTGTTTTGAGCAGTGTATCACAACACTGCCTCCTAAATACGAGGCTTGAGCGCTGACACTAAGATCGCGGCTGCCAAAACGGGTTTCTGTCAAGCCCTTGAGGGCAAGCAATAATACCTCTGTAATATGGAATTCTCACCGTAAAAATCGAAAAACATTTCTTCTAAAATAAAAAGACGTAATTTTTCGTCCCTTTTTTTTTCAGCCAAAGTTAAAAGTTTAAGATTTCGTCAAAAGTTGCTGGTGAGAATCTCGTTTAAATTAGTTGGGATAAAATTTATCACAAAGGGTTAAAGGCCTCTCAAAGGGTTAAAGTATGTACGGTGCTCTAATTTTACACATCACTATTTTATAAAAGATTTTTTTGTATGGTTTAATCGGAGAAAATTAAGTCGGAAAAACCTTAAATAGTTATTTGTACCCAAAATTCAAGGAGACGTACCCATGCTGAAAAAAATCGCCTTCTACAGCTGCCATTTTTATATCAACACTCAGGCCTAATATAGAGGGAGCGGCGTATCACATGCTAACGCGAATAATGTTACAGGTACTACAGCAGGTATTAGCAGAATCAAAATTGTCAAAATAACGCTATTATTTGGAGAAAAAATAAGAAGTATTTTTTAATCCTCTAGATCCAAAATTACACGACACCGCCCTAGATATTTTGAGACATTTTAATTCGTATATCCTAATTGCCATCAGAAAATTAAAATAGCAATGTTTGCTATACTTCATGACAGGCATTCCGAATTTAAATAAACCGAAATTAGCCATTAAAACTGTCTGGTAAAAAGTCAGATTTTCTGAACTACATAATTTCTAGAACCAGGGCTGCCACGGGCGACTATTTTTTTTTTTTTTTAATTCTACTTGGAACCACTTTCACAAAACAGCAATCTTTTACACAAAATTTTGCAGCATTTACGAGAAAAAATTACGTAAAAAATTCTACTAGAAAAATATTGGTGCGAATATATTATAATAATAGTCTCCGGTGGCAGCCCTGACAGCGTGTTCTATCATGGGAATTAAAGGGTTAACTCTTTCCGGCACACCGTGCCCGGTCTAGAATACCTAATTTTAATACGAAACTTGCAAAAGGCACCAATAACATTTTAGTAAAATTTTGCTTTTACAATAAAACCTTAAATTTGAGATTTCAAATTATCTAAAAAATTCGTTTGTGAATTCCGGTGTCAGTCGATAATTTCTCATTTTACTAACAGATTTTGCCCGTGCCGGAAAGTGTTAAAAGCTGAGAGGATCCATAATATTATATCAGAGCCTCAGTCAGAATTTAATTACGTAGCATGCAATCACTGTGACGTTTGTTTGCACTTATAAAGTAAAATACGAGAACATAGTTTTATTTTAACTATCGTTAGAAAATTGTACCATAAAATTGCATGCATAATAAAGGATGTAGATTAGGTTTTTAAAGGTGATTAAATTTTCTACGAAAGTGTTTTTAACCTTTTTGCTTTCTTCCATCTTTCAAGAAGAAAGAATTGGATTTGTGAAATTTTCCGAATGCCAGTTTTTCACCGATTTACACGTTTCAAGGTTCAAACATTTCTAAAACAAGTTTTTAGAAAATGTCTGTCTGCATGTGACATAAATTTTTGGGAGCTCTATCTCATGAACTAACTCACAAAATTAAATAAAAAATTGTATTCAGGTAGTCCGTTATGTAAATTGGTGCTGATTATTTTTGGGGGTAAATTGTTCAACAGGTGGCGCTGCTATACTGCAATTTTTACGATTTTCGCGATAGCTCTATTTCAAGAGCTAATACACGGAATGTAAATATATATATATATATATATATTCCGGTAGTCCCTGGTATAGGTTGATGCTGTTTAATGTTTGGTGGAAATCGTTCAGAAGGTGATGGTGCTGCTATGCTGCATTTTCACGATTTCCACAATGGCTCTATCTCATGAATTAATGCACGAATTTTCATATAACTTCAGATTCAGTAAATTCGTGATATGAAATATTTCTGTTTACATTTTGGTGTGAATCTCTCAACAAATGTCGTTGCTACGCTGTATTTTTTCACGATTTTTGAAGTAGCTTTATCTCAATAATAAATGCACCGCTTGTTATCACCGTTCAGATTCAGTAAATCCGTCATATGAATTAGTTCTGTTTACGTTTAGGTAACTGTTACATTACTGTAAAATGCCCAACAGGTGCCGCTGCTATGCTGAATTCTTCCAGATTTCTTCAATAGCTCTATCTCAAAAACTAATTTACGAATTTTCATCAAACTTCAGATTCAGTTATAGCTTGCTAATTATTATTGCTGTTTGTGTTTTAGTAGAAATCGTAAACAGGTTACATATGTTGCAATCTTCCCGATATCTACAATAGTCCTATTTCAAGAAATAATGCACGGAATTTTATATCTTTAGATTCCTTACGATGAGCATAGATTGTTATTTCATTTTGACACTGTTGTAGAGCATTTTAAGAACTAACATGCATGAAACAGAAGAAAGTTTTAAGATTGCCACATCCGACTAGTTTAATAGCACTTTATGGCAGGCTAAAAAGAAAATAAAAGTTTTAATATTATCTGAAAAATAAGACCTCGCCAAGTATGACTGAAAACAATAACCAGTTTTTGATGACTCTGATAATCACACTTTACTTTTGTATATTTTATTAGAAATCTTTATTTATACATGTAGAAGCAAATATTGTAATATACAGGGTTGTTACGAGTCATAGAAATTTTCAGCGGTAATACTAGAATTTTCCTTTAGAACAATAAGGCTTTTTAAACGTTGAAGTTTCGCGCTGAAATATTCTATGACCTCTAATTTCTTTGAAATTCTGTTTTTCTTTGTAGTTTTCTGTTTTTCTTTGTGCGGGCGGTGCATAAGCAAAAGGTGTTAGCTGGACGTATCGGGGCTGTATCAAGGACGGAGATAGTGTTCATTATTTTAAAACAAGTTGGAAAATGCACGTGAAGCGTAGCAAATGATGTGCGTTCGTACGATAACGAAACTTCTAAAATAATCAGATGTTGCTGTTGTAGTAGATAATAATTCGGATACAGTATAGTGGCCGAAATTTTTTTGTGTTCCTGCAAATACACAGGAAATAATTTTTATTACACCTGAGCAACGTATATCATATTCATAAAATGTGAAATAGTTTAATATAATTAAAACACCCCCCATACAATGTTTCCCCCTATAGCATTATGTAATGGAATACTTTTGTGTGGCCCTGTAATTTAATAATAAATATTCTTTGCATCACAGATAGTACAAAATTTATATTTTAGTATATAATACTTCATAGTTTCATGTCAATTCTGTTGTATTTGAAAGAGTTAAACATCATTAAAATGTACATGAAGCTATTTTTTCCTATTGATCGTAATGTAATGGAGTACTTTTGATTGTCCCTCTAATTAAACTATACATCCGATTTTCATAAAATTTAAAATGACTCGATAAAATTACGCTAAAATTATATATTTTAAATATTTGTTTTGGCAGTTTTTGCTTTGTTACAGATTGAACGACGAATATAGGTTCTAGCTATTTATATAATTACGGACGCACCTAAAATTATTCAGATCTTGATGTAATAGTACGCAGTATTTCGAATACAGTACAATAGCCAAAATTTTTTGTGTGGTCCTGTAAATACTATATGCTTTGTTTTATACAGGAAATAACTTGTAGTATTCCTCAACTACTTATATTCAATCTCATAAAATCATAAACAGTTAATTATAATTAAAACGCGCACCAAACAATGTTCTCCCTTTACCATTATGTAACGGATTACTTTTGTGCGGACTTGTAAATCAATAACGAATGTTCTTTGCACCACAAATTGTGCAAAATGTATATTGTAACATGTATACTTCATAGATGCATATCAATTTTATTATATTTGAATGAATGTGGCACCATTAAAATGCATTTGAAACTTTTTTCCCATTGACCGTCATGTAATGGAATACTTTTGATTTTCCCTGTAATTGATCTATGCATCCGATTTCCATGAAATAACTCGATAAAATTATGCAATAATTATACATTTTAAATTTCAAATGGTTAAAATGCATTTGAAACTTTCCCCCCCCTAAGACCGTAATGTAGAAGAATGCTTTTGATTGTTCCTGTAATTGACATTTACATCCGATTTTCATAAAATTTTAAATGACTTTGCAAAATTATGTAAGAATTATATATTTTAAATTTCGAACGATTCGGTCGGGTAGCTTTGCGTTGATATACGCGGACGGACTGAACAACAACTATAGGTGCTACGTATTTACATAATTACGAATGCATTTAAAAAGGGGTGTCATTCTTTCGCCGGTGGATACGACTTAGTTTAAAAAGAAATGGCTTCTTGAATTTTAGAGATAGTATACTCAGATAAGACAATGATAACGATAATATTTTAGTTGTGTGAGGCTCTTCTACAGTTAAAGTTGATCACAATGATAATATAATTCACGTAAACTTTAAAAATACCAGAAAAAATATCCAAAATAATTGTTAATTCATTAATTTTAACGACGACTTAGTTGTCTTCAGGATCAAATGTCTCTGACTCTTGACAAGCTGTATTCATGAACAGCCTTTAAAAAAATTGAATCCGTAACAGCCTTTTGCTACTCAACCCCTTTTAAATGATCATCGTTTATTAAATTGTTATTTTTTTATCACTGCATTTTCTGTACATTCTTGTGTTAGACGAAATAAACAAGAAGCAGCTAAATGTTTCTCCAGTGTTGCCAGATTGGTGATTTTGTCCCCATTTTGGGGAATTTTTCGGGGATAATTAACTCTTGGGGACATGATTAGGGACTATGAACAATTTTGGGGAAAAACTTGGGGAATTGTTTTTGCGATTTCAATTTTTCTTTACAGACATTTGCCAGTATTAGATGTGTTTGGAATTCGTTTTTTATTTGGAAAATAAAAATAAAATATTGAAATAATAGTTATAAATCATTATTCTCGTGGTCGTGCACACCGTTTACAAGTGCTAGAGATTCATCGCGATCTGTCTTGTAATATTCCCCAACAGAATTTTCAGATAAATAAATGAAACAGATTTTGCTGTCTTCGCGGACAGATAGCCCAGTACAGAAATTCATTTCATTCAATAGTATAGATTTATACAACAAAAATAAAAACAATTTTGTAACTTATTTTGTTGTTGTTTAATGATGGTTAATTTGTGTTTCATCGATTGCCAGTTGAGACATTTGCAATTACAAGACCTACAATTGCATACTACAACACATTGCTTCGTTTATAATTGAAAGTTGCTCAATGAATGCAGCAGCACTCCTAGTTCTTTTGATAATAAATTTTAATGAAAACTCTGCGGTATTAAGCGACTTAGACCTTTACATTACTATATCTTCGGAACATGTCCGAAAAGTTCATTTGCTGTGTTTTTTAAAAGATTTAATTAAAGATGTTAAAAACAGCTATATTTGTTTTATTATTGATGAAATCTCAGTGACTGATACAATATAGATGCTTTGTATTAGATAGGTGCTACAGTAGAGAAGGCAAAAATTTAAAATATTTTTTTATAGCTTAACCCTTTAGGGATCAAAGCATTTTCATTGCTAAGATGGCGAAATAAATGACTGACCCGGTAATTAAGAACAAATACATTTCTAAATAAGAAAACGTGATTTTTCACATACATAAAAGGGATATTTTTAGATAAAAATACCGGTGTCAGTTTTGCATATCGGAATTAAAATTTTGTGGTTTCGTGGCGAAACCAATGAACGTTAAAGGGTTAAGTCAGATAAAAGCAGATAAAGCCAGCTAGCATCATCTCAGATTCATTCAAATCCCAACCTATTAGAGATGCTCTAAACCTTGAAAACGTTATTGGTATGAAAAGTGTATACGAAGCTAATGTAATAATAAGTCAGGAACATCAATTGGCAACAATTTAAATAACAAGTGTAAACGAGCTTGTCGTTGTAAGATATAGCTCTTATTCTTGTTGATTAGCTGTGAATGTACACGAAAAATTCTATTGAGTTTAAAAGTTTATTTTATTTTTAAATGGGAAATTTTTTCGAAAAAATGTTTGGGGGAAAAATGAAGTTTAAATTTAGTAAATTTTTTTATAAGGGAAAATGAAAGCTGAGACCTTGCCTTTTCGAGTAGAAATTGCTTTAGGGACTTTTTCTGAAAAAATGTTCTGATTTGGGGAAAATTTCAAAACTTTTGGAGAAATTGGCTTTCGACAATCTGGGAACACTGTGTTTGTACGATGGGCTAAAATACATATTTGACTCAAATTTAAAATGAAAATACCTACCAATCAAAATTTTGATAAACAGACGACCGATGCCACTCATTAATTTGATGGCTTGTATTTGAGCTGTGCAGAACCATCATAACGATGCTATTATTCCTGTTAGAAAGAAAAATAAAGATTTTTTTGAAGTTTTCAATAATAATAGGCTCATCTTTATACTTTTGATCACTGTGTTTCGTATCTTCAACATACTCAATTGTCGATGTAATTTAAACGGTGGGTTTTAGCGCTTTAATCTGTTAACTGGTTCATTCTTTTACATTCAATAAACTGAAAATAACGGAATCACACCACTATTTTTTAAATGAAATATTCGTAATATTTAGTCTAATCATTTCTGCCTTTAAATTGTATGAAATTATTTTTTAAAAAATAGTGCTGTCAAAAATCTTTAAATGATGAATTAAGCAAACTCGTCCTGTCCAAACTGCGTACGGGAAATCAGTTAAGAAGTTAACCCTTTGAGGGGCAAGCAATTGCATTTGTGTAATTCTGAAATCCCACCGGAAATTTGGAAAATTTTCATATGAAAAAAGGAAAAGCGATTTTACTACTTTTTCCTGCCAAACTTAGAAAAGTGAAATTTAATAGCATTGTTCTGGCGCAAATCATCATTCATCGTAGGTGGTATATAATATATGTAGGAATTCCTCAAGGGATTAACACTAGAACCGCCGGGTATTTTACCGAAGTTTCATAAAAAGGGTTTCTCAACAGAATTTTAATTTTAAACTAGTTTACTTATTTAATTAGCCTATTTTTCTGCTGCACACATTTAACATTTCTTATGAAGAAAATTCCAGTTCGAATCGATTATTATAAATCTGGCAAGGGTCATTTTGACCCCTAATGGCGGTTCTAGTGTTAAACACTCGTGTGTGAATTTTTGCACAATACACAAATGTCACATTGCCACCAGTATTTTTAAAAAAAAAAAATCGGTGTCTTGTATACACGGAAAACTGCATTTTTCGTCCAAATAAATTTGGTCTAATATTCCGTTGCTAGTGTCACGGTTGGAATTTAAAATTAAGTGGAAAAAATTCACCTACTAGAATTCAAAATATTAAAAGACTATTTTCTTTATCGCTGCAATCTTTCGACACAGTTAATAATACAGCGTGTCCTACACAAATAAAGACATCAGGATTTTGTGCTGTAATCGGAGACAAAACAAAACCACGAGAACGAAGCAAATGTATTAAGAAAGACTATATAAAAATGCATATTTACAAGGAATAACTCACTCCCTACCCCACATGATCAGGAAAAAAATTAATGTTTAAAAAAAGAGGAGGGGAAATGTATCCCGCCGAAATAAAGCCATTACTGTTATCCCTTTGCGCCGCAGGTCAAATTCATTGCTTAAGTGTTGAAATTAATGACTGACAGCGGAATTTGAAAACAACTTTATTTGTAAGTAAGAAAAAAAGCTATATTTCACGCATTCAGTGGACGGTAAATTTTTTTACCAAAATTTCGGTAAAATGTGGCGTTTAGGAAATAAAATTAAGTAGTTTCATAGATATACCATCGCGCCTCAAGGGGTTAAATGTAATTATATCCGACATGCTTTCATATAATTTGAAATATACGATGTGGCATACTATTTCCAAATCGCTGAAAAACATTAGCATCACTATTATTTCAAGCCTCAATGATGGCGGCCATCAATTCTGCCACAGATTTGAACTGTCTGTCATTGGCATTTAATGTTCTACTGAGGATATTCCACGCATTTTCTAGGGGATTAACCTCTTAACGCGCAGTGTTGCCGGATCAGCAACACCTAAAAGTACTCCTGTTTAGAGACACAAAAAGTTTCATAAACTACTTTAATTTCATAAACTACATGAATATTTCAAAAACTACTCTAATGGCTAATTTAAATCTTTCTTATGAGTTCTAGATGGCAGCACCACAGAGATCAAACTCTACTGTTTTTAAATAATAGATAAAATGTTTCACTGTAATACGCGCTTCACAGCAATGCTCTTCTCACTGCGCTTATCAATGCTTTACTTATGGAAGATTACCACTTCGGCAACAGCTGTATAATTAAAATGGTTCGTGCAATCTTTACAAAACAATACCTGTGTACTCCTCTAGGCCTAAATAGATTGCCTATTTTTTTCCCTTTAAATTCCAACTTTAAAGTGTAGTGCTCCGGAAAGGGTTAAGATGAAGGTACAGAGCAGACCATTCCATAAAATGTCCTCAGTTTAAAAAAAAAAAAAAAACATTCATAGAAAGATTCTGCAAAGGCTATATAGGCGTTTTTCAACTGGAAAATCCAGTTTCGCTGATCAATTCTCTCTTCAGTTGCCAATAAATTGATTTCTAGCTATTCTTGATAATTGGTAGCCTACATGCAGTCTGAGGGAAGAGCCAAGATAAGTTCACCAATATAGCTGAAGCCTCCCAACCCTATTTATAATTCTTAGTCGTGCTGTCTTTTGGAGAAAATTTTCTCTCTTTTCCTGATGTCATACAAATAGAAAGAAGATAGTCTGAGCAGTCCAGACTATTTCTTCTTATCTGGGAATATAAAAAGATGCCATTGTTCCTGTAAGGTATTGATATTTGGCCTCATCGACTCTGCTTTGCTTGTGGATAGATTTCAACATCGGCAGATTCAATATGGGTAGAAGGAGGCTTATTAACCCCTTGAGGGGCAAAGCACTTATATTCCTAAAATGTTCAAATGATTGACTGAGACCGGGATTCACAAACAAATTTATATTATATAAAGTAAAAGCTGTTTTTCGCGTACATTGTAAAAAGCAAATCTTAATACTAAAATACCGGTGCCAATGTGGCATAATGCAATTAAAATTTAGTGGTATATATAATATACCGGTGCCCTTCAAGGGGTTAACCCTTAAATGCATAGGATAGAACGCGTTCCAAAAAATGCGCAATTCAAAGAATCAGAATTCATACCAGAAGAATCTAAATAGTAAATTTTTCTTTATTTAATTACGAATGGTCTGTCATTAAGTACAGTGAAAATTGCTCTTTTAAATTTCTGGTGAGAATACGGAATATGCGAATAAAACCCCCAATAAATCGGGAACGCTTATGGTATCGAAAATGATACAATATGCATTTAAGGGTTAATGTTGTTTGAAGGCTTCGTTTATGGTGGTAAACTTAACCGGGCTCTTCTGCCAGGCGGCATGTAGTCTACCAATTCCCAAGAATTACTAGAAACCCATTTATTGCCAACTGAAGAGAGAATATGTGAGCTAAATTGGAATTTTCAGCAAAAAAACGCCCCAATAACATTTGCAAAATCCTCCAAGGAGTGTTTTTTAAATGTGTAATTGGGGACATGCCATGGGACGACCTTCCCGTACCTTCATCTCAATCCCTAAGAAAATGCGGGGAATATCCTTCGTAGAACTATAAATGTCGATGGAAGACAGTTCAATTCTGTGGCAGAATTGAAGGCCGCCATCATTGAAGCCTGAGATAATATTGATGCTAATACCTTCCAGGGATTGGTAAATCGTATGCCACATCGTATATTCCAAGTCATACGTAAGCATAGTGGATATAATTGCATTTAACATCAGTGGCTTTTATTTCGGCGGGACACTTTTTTTAAACATTCATTTTTTTCCGGATCAAGTGGTTCAGGGAGTGAGTTATTCCATGTAAATAAGCATTTTTGTATAGTCTTATTTAATATTATTTGTTTCGTTCTCGTGGTTTTGTTTCGTCTCCGATTACGCCACAAAATCATGGTGGATTTATTTGTGTGGACACATTGTTGTGCAATATGTTCACAGAATCTTGCATAGACGACGATACTGAGTAAATTTTTCATGTCAAAGTTTTTTTCTCATTTGAGCAGTTTCACATAGTAATATCTAAAACGATCTTCGTAACCTTTTTAAGAATCAAAACGTCCAAAAAATATTTTTTTACAAAGGTAAATCCGTAAATGTTACAATTTTGTATTAGAAAATTGAAAATATTTATGAGACATGTGTATTTATCTTTTTATTGCAGATGCAAAAAAGTACATTTTAGTCAATTTTTTTCATGTTGTAATTTTTTTTTCATTTTTACATGCATAAAATGATGTATTATTGTAATATATTAGTAAATATTTTTCAGATCGAAGTTGTTGAAACACAGAGGGTCTTATTCATGGATTGCGTTATTGATCGACAAAGGGGTAATAAATATAAATAAAAATAAAAAGGAAGGTAAAGAAAATAGAAAGAAAAATGTATTTCTAACCGTAGTTTGTTATGATGACTAAAAAAATATCAATTAGTGATATGAAATTTTTTTGACAAATTTAGAACAAAAGGTTACGCCGCCTTCATTAAGTAATTTAATAAGAGTTTTATTTAATTAAATGCATAAAAATACAGAGATAATTGAGTCATCTAAAAAATATCATGAAGTGTTTAAAAAAAAATAACAATTTTATTGTTAGAATACTGAAGGTTAATATTGTCACTTGTACTATGTGGTTGTTCGGAATTGTAATTTATTAACCCTTAGAAGTAATCGAGCTGCAGTAATTGAGTTGAACTCGCACCAGAATTTAAGAAAAAGATTACTAAAAAATAATAAAAGGCCATCGAAAACCTTATTTGCTCACTAAATTTATAAAAGTGAAAATTCATAAAGTATTTCTGGTGGAATTCTTGTTTAAAATTAGATGGTATATTATATTTCAATGTCCTTCAAATCGTTACAAGATAATTTTAATTTGATGCATGCATGGATTCATTAAGCCGTGTAAAGATACTTTTTCTTGATAAATTATGTTTTTTTAATATTAACAATTAGACAGAATCTGTTTGTGTTTGACAAAACTGTACTTATGCAATTTATTTATTTATTCACTTATTCTTTTTATTCTGTTTTCAAATACACAAAATAAACCGCTTCACTTTTAAGGAAAAAAATAGACTTGTGTTTTAAACGTGTAAATACTATGCCTATTTAATTGGTTATATTTTGTATTTCTTCTTTAAATTAGAATACATTTTTGTTTGATTATTTCCACATTGCTTTTGAAAAAATACAATAACGAACTGCAAATGTTATGCATCTATGTATATTCATTAAGTTTTCCTTTTTACCCGCAATTAAAATATCAAAGTGCGTCTTTATTTTTTTAAACTGATTTAAATCTTTGCAAAAATGTGTAGTTTTAGAAGGATAATAAAATTAATGATAGACTTAATGAGATGCAAATGAGTTGAGAACAAGAAGTAATTACTAATCAGACAAAGAATGAGTTCAAACAACAACAGAAAACGAAAAAAAAAAACGAAAATGGAAATGGAAAATAAAAGATACTGTTAAAAGAGAACTGTCTTTATTACAATCATATAATGCGATTAAAAAATATTAGGCAAATTTAAAAACAAGATATTACATACCAATACAAACAATCTTTGTATAGGTGGCCAGGGTTATAATATTTTCTATTTAATTTTTATTATGTTTGAAAATATGAAATTGCTAATGTAAGTGCCTGTCCAAGGAAGTAGATAAAATAGCGATTTCAAATATTTGATAAAAATATTCATTTACTATTGTTCCATATTCGAGTTATTCCGTTTAACCCCTTCAGGGGCAAGCAATAATGTGTCTGTAACATTGATTTCTAACCGGAAAAATTTTTAAGTTTTATTTTAAAAATAATAAAAAAGCTAGTTATAGTCATCTTACCGCAAAGTTAAAAGTGTAAAATCCCGTTAAAACATTCTGGTGCGAATCTCGTTTAAATTAAGTGGGATAAAATACAGGGTGATCCAAAAGTCGGGACGCAATTTCGAACGAATAATTCGGAAACGAATCGAGAAACAAAGATACGGTTTGCACCAAACGGATGGAAAAGAATCCGGGTTTTATGTGGGTACGAAAAAAATAGTTCTGTTGGCAACTAACAGATGGCGTTGTTGGCTTTCGGAATTGCAAGTGCAACAGGCATTCCAAACAGTCACTTTTATGCAAGATGGAGCACACCTCATATTGTTTTGTCTGTGTAACGCCGGCTACGCTCAATATCTGAGGGAGGATCGCATTATCAGTCACTACTTTAATCAAGCATGTCCTCCAGGATCTCCCTATCTGACACCCTGGGACTTTTGTCTGTGGGGATTATTAAAGTCAAACGTGCAGCGCGACCAACCGGCATCACTAGCAGCACTGAAGGATGCCATCCGCCAAAATGTATCTGCCATAACGCAAGGAATGTTACTCTATGCTGTGAACAGCTGTATTTCTGAATGATGGACAGCACATTGAACATTTGCTGTAGTACTAATTAACAGTAATTAAGCTGACTTGTAAGTTGTCAACATTTTCTTCACTTGTAAATCATCTTTTGGTGCATTAATTCACAATAACGAGATCTGTTGGTCGCCGACAGATTTTTTTTTTTTTTTTTTCCCACAAAACCCAGTTTTTTTTACATCCGTTTGGTGCAAACTGTATCTTTGTATTTTGATTCGTTTTCGAATTATTCATTTTTAAAGTTCGTCGTGTCTTTTGGACAACCCGGTACATCTCATCGCCCCTTTGGGTGTTAAAAGTCATTAAAAGTTAGTTAATTGAAATACAAGTTACAAACATCTGACATTGGGAATTACACCCTTGCTATTCAACAGTGTAAAATTTAAAATTATGCAATTTTGAGAATTAAGTTTGAACCAAAAAAAAGGGAAAAGGAAAGGAAAGTTAATTAATTAATCATCAAAAAGATATTTCCAAGATAATTTAAAAGATAAAACTGGAAAAAACAAATTAACCTTCCTACCCTGAATGGGTCTAATCGACCCATAACTATAATTTGTGTTACACGATTCGAACCAGAACTTTTTTTTTATAAAGTTAAATAGTATATTCACAGAATTAAGTCAATTAAATATATTAAAATATTTTAAATAACAATTCTGGTGTGAAATGTTTTTATCAAGACTGAGTAAAATTTGTACAGGGTAGGAAGGTTAAAGACTATGTTTATTACATTTATGCTCAAAAAATAAAATATTTTTATATTAGCTTGGCAATGTTATTAATCGCCTTATATTGTTATCATTGACACCATTCTTATTTCATCAATTTCATTTACAATATAAAGCATTAATCCATTTCATTTAAAAAGTATAACTATAAAGAAATGGCACATCTATTATTTATCGAAAATTAAATAAAAATCATTCACTCGTGACAATATAATTCATTTTTAGATGCGTTCGTAGTTATGTAAATACGTGGCACCTATAGTTGTCGTTCAATCCGTCCGTCTGTCTGTCCGTCTGTCCTCATATAACAGAGCAAAAACTTCCGAATCGAATCATTTGAAATTTAAAATAAATAATTATTATGTAATTTTATCGAGCCATTTCAAATTTTATGAAAATCGGATAGATAGATCAATTACAGGGACAATCAATAGGATTCCGTTACATTACGGTCAATGGGAAAAAAGTTTCAAATGCATTTTAATGGTGTTACACTCATTTGAACATAATAGAATTGACATGAATCTATGAAATATGTAGTAAAAAATACATTTTGTACAATCTGTGATGCAAAGAATATTTATTATTAAATTACAGGGCCACACAAATATATTCCACTCAATAATGTTATACGGGGAAACATTGTTTGAGGCTATTTATTAAAAACACTTACAAATAATGCCTATTTTTGTCGCGTCTATTATAGAGTTTTTAATCTTTTATCACTGGTTTTTAAAAAGAAAAATCTTTTTCCGAATTTGGTTAGACGAATTCTCGGACTAAAAAACAGGAAATTTAGAATAATAAAAATTTACTGGTGAGAATAATCAATCATTGTTGGAATATGGAGGCCCGTACGTGGTATGGGCCAAAAATTATTGGCAAAAACATGTCGCCCGTATGACGTACGGGCAAGTCAAAGGAGGTCATTCATTTTCAAAATAGTTTGTAATTTCATTAATTTAATAATTACATGTAAGATTTCTAATTGGAATGTGAATTTTTGAAAAAAAAAATGCGAGTTAGCAACCCTGTTTAGTGGTATTTGGTTAGAGACGTTGATGCTAGAGATGAGACGGGCTCAGCCCGAGCCCGAAAGCCCGAGCCCGAGCCCGGGCCCGACTCGGGCTCGGGCTCTATTTTTATTTTAGACTTCGGGCTCGGGCGGGCCCGGGCTCATTTTTTCTAAAGCCGGAAAATTTTATTTACTCATGTGTAGAAAAGATTGAATTAACTTTTTCATTTCTTTTTTATCAAAATGACGGGAGAACTGAATGCTTGTTTATTTATTTTAGTATTTCATTGCAGTTTCAAATGGAAATTTGTGATAATTACAGATTTATGTCTGCGAAACTTCTTCCAACGATCGATTTATATGGCGCCAATCATAACAAACACAACAATAAATTTAATCTTTGTTGGCTTTTCGTTTGCAGAACATAATTTTTAATGGGATCATTTATTTATTTATTATTTAGTTGCATAACACGAAGATAATATTTTCTTCTGTTTTTGGTAGACAAGAATTAGCTGGAGGTTTTCAAATTTATTTAATACTCGATTGTGCATGAAACATTTCGTTAGTTACATAAAACATAGTCGTTTTTCTTATGAAAATAACTTTAGTGATTTTTATATGCATTTGTCATCATGAATATGAATTCTGCTAATGCTGAGGACGCTGTTCCTTGTCGAAGTCACTTTTCTCCGTAAGTAAATTTTATTACCATGTTATTCCAACAGAAAGCAATCGATCAGTGTTTCCTCTTTTTCTATAAAAACATAGGACCTTTAAAATAACAATGTCACTTTTTTTAATTTACGTTGATTTTCAGGTATCTGTCAATCATCGAAGAGTGTTATGAGATAAGAATCCATTATAATGAAATATGTACACTTTTTACAGAAAATTGAAAAACGTTGTTCGATTCGCTAGCTTACAAATAGTAATTTCTGCAAATTTCATGCATTTATTCATTAAACAAAAAGTTTCCATCAAATTTGCTTGTTAAAGGAGGAACAAGGGCGGCGCCAGAATTTGCCCGACGTGGGGGCACTGTATCCCCGACAGGGGGGCCAAGTTCATAACATATATTAGAGGTCCCCGCGTGCTGGGCCAGGTCCTAAAAATTGCGTGGGCAAAAATTTCAAGGATCCAGTTCGTACAAAATAAATGAATGTTCCGGTTGGCGTAAAATTTAAAAAGTTGCCCTGCTTATATGGTCTAGTAAGTATTATATATATTAGCCCCTTCCCCCTCCCCCCCAAAAAAGTTAAAATCTCGACCCGACTCGACTCTATTTCTACAAAACATGAATTTTTACTTCGATATGGTTATATAAACTGTTTTACACGAAGAGTTCTGATCAAAAAGAATTAATCTTTTTTTTTTTTTTTTTTTTTTTTTTTTTTTTTTTTTTTTTTTTTAACTATTTGGAAAATAGTTGTTGATCTCGGTGGAGAACTGGAAAATCTGAAGTAGATCTGAATCTTTTTATTGGTTGAATTCCGGAACTTATTTTATTTTATTCGTTTTGTGATTGGTCCATATTTAATGTCCAAAAATGGAATACTTCTGTTGACACGAGGGCAAAAAAAGTAATAAAAACTTTTAAAATATTAATAATTTGAAAACAAATTGTGATAAAATTTGCAAACAAATTTCATTTAAAAGAGCATTTTTTTCTCTATATCACTGTGTAACAATTTAAAATGTGCGATATTTAGAAGTTTAAAAATCCGTAGTTCCGAAAATTGTAAAACTGAAATTTCATTCAAACCTTGTTTATGTTGGGCCCAGGAATATTAATGTTTAATCCATGTCGTACGTAATATATGAGGCGTAATAATCGGTGCTCTACTGTATGTATTACTGAATGCAAAAATACAAATGAAAAACTTGGATAATTTTTTTAAAAAGTTAAATTATTATTATCAACAAAATTACGAATTCTGCGTATAAAGAAGTTTTAAAATTAAAGCACTCGGGTAAAAATATCAAATTACATACAAACGCAAAGAAATAAGAAATCATTTGAACTTACTCGTATGAAAGACTTGAAACTTTTTATGTACTGCAGAAAAATATTATAGTACACACATTCGTAAAAAGATTGAACTCATAAAGTATTTATAATTAGTAGAAATAATAATTCAAATGCAAAATTTGCAAAGTTATAAATTTCATTGTTTTATAGTCAGATTCGTTCTTTAAAAGGTCATTATAGCATTATTCTTATGGTTACTGTATGATTAATTATATAATTTTTGTAAAAAAAAAAAAAAAAAAAGCATTAAATAGACGATTTCGATATTTTTAAATAAAAATTCTAGATTAGGAAAAAAAAATAACTCATTATATCTGTGGTCAATGAACAAATGTCGATAATAGGGTACTGCACCTTATGTAACTCTTGAAATAACCTTCAAGCCTATCAGAGCAGATGTTTTTCTAGTAATTCCCACAGCAACATTGAGATGTATAAAGGTTCTTTTTACATCCAATCAGCAAGAATACGTTTGCTGAAGCTAAACAACATATTCATCGATCTCTTTATCATTCTAGCAGTCGAAAAGTTTGTTTTATATAACTTGCAGAACAGAATTTGAAAACTACTCAAAACAGATAGGCATGCATTTCCTTTTGGTGAACCGCAGCTGTTCTTTGCAGTTTAAACATCGTTAGATTGAAATCTAAATAAGAATACGAGTATAAAGAAACAACATACTTGGCTAGAACAAAACCTGTATAAAATTGAAATTTCTTTCATATCCTTTTTCGTTAAATCTGAACACGTTGCTGTACTAAATACTAATTTCCTTGAAATGCATGTGAAAGTAATTAATCGAACTAGAATTTTTGAAATACGTAAATTTTAAGAGTTTATAAGTACCGCGTTTTACTTTTTTCATCATTTTCTAATTTAGTCATTTTGGAGAAAATGTAATTATTTTATAAACTCTCAAAAAACATTTTGCAAAAAATAAAACATACAGACAGTAAGTTGCTGGAACGCACGTGTGGTTGGAACGGATTTTTCTATTACTTGAAGAATTTTCTGTCTTTTGATTGTAGAATTTTTTTAAAAATTGAGATTTGATTCATGAATTTTTCATATTTTGAGAGAAAATAGAGCTAAGTAAAAAATCAGTTTATAATAGAAAATCCTAGTACACAGCGTTGTTGCACAGTTAATTAAACAGTCCTTTAATTAAAAAAATGCATCTGAAGGTATTGGAGGATTTCAGGTAGTTTTAGCATTAAATTGATTAATTTTCTTTATTTTCGAAAAAATGTTCAAATTAAAGCAGACTTTTTAGCTATAGAAGTAATAATAAAAACAATGGGGGAAAATATCTTCCCCATTTTGTATATTGATCAAATGCACAAAGTGTGATGTTCCAAATTTTGATAAGATCAAAATTTAAATCTGAAAGAAAAACTTTACCACAAAATTTGCAAGAGAAATGTAAATGAAGTGAAAAATTGTAAAATAGTTGGGAATCTAAAAGTGAATTATTTAAATATCAGCGAAAAGCGATCTGCAATCTATAATAATAAAGAGAGAAGGATGTTTGTCTGTGAGCGCTGTTCTGAAGAGACTGCTGCACGTAGAGTTACAAAATTTGGAGGGAAGGTACTTTTTTACATGTAGTTTTGCACCTCGAAGCCCGATTTTCAATTTTTTGTTTAAATTTTTTTAATAATTTTTTTAGGCGATTTTTAGTATTATTTTTGCAGTTTTATTCCATTAGTGAAAGGAATAAGGTTTCATTCTTTTAACCCAAAATATCTTTTTTTTTCTCTTTTCAACAAAGTTTATTCGGAATTTATACAGCGATTTTTGAATTTTTAACGAATTTTTAATGCGATTTTTAGTGTTTTTTCTCATTTTGCGGCTATTTTTTGAGATTGATAAAAAGAAAATCGTTTTAAACTTTTAGCCTAATGTCCTAAATTTTCTGTTTGTTACGATTTTTAGATTTTAACGATTTTTAATGCGATTTTTAACGTTTTTTTTAAGATTTTTGCGTTTATCATCTATTATTTTCATAGTTGTTCTATCAAAAACTTGAGTTGTTGAGAATGAAATAAGTAGTATTTTTTTGCGAAATCTACCTAAAATGTCGAAAATTTAGGTACCACTATTTTCGAATAGCAATTTCATAAATTATCTTAAATTCTTGCTTAAGACCGCTACCCCCTTCGAGTAATATATCACCTGATAGGTTACTTAACAGAGTATCGTTTTGATAAAGTTTTTGAAGAATAGAGTGCACTACCTGGTGGTGGAAAACGGAACTAACAACGCGATTTTTTTAAATCTATAATAATAAAGAGACAAGTTTGTGTGTGTGTCAGCGCTGTTCTGAAGAGTCTGCTGTACGTAGAGTTACAAAATGTGGAGGGAAGGTACTTTTATACATGTAGTTTTGCACCTCGAAGCCCGATTTTCAATTTTTTGATTAGATTTTTTTTTATAATTTTTAAGGCGATTTTTAGCGTTCTTTTTGCGGTTTTATCCCATTAGTGAAGGAATACGGTTTAATTTTTTTAAACCAATCTAGCAATTTTTTCTTTCTTTTCAGCAAAGTTTATTCGGAATTTGTACAGCGATTTTTTAATTTTTAACGAATTTTTAATGCTATTTTTAGTGTTTTTTCTCATTTTGCGTTTTTTTTTTTTTAGATTGATAAAAAGAAAACCGTTTCAAACTTTTAGCCCTAAATTTTGTGTTTGTTACGAATTTTAGATTTTAACGATTTTTAATGCGATTTTCAGTGTATTTTTAACGCTTTTTCAAGATTTTTTTTGTTTAGCATCTATTTTTTCATAGTTGTTCTATCAAAATCTTGAGCTGTTAAAAATGCAATAAGTAGTATTTTTTTTTTTTTTTTTTTTTTTTTTTTTTTTGCGAAATTTACCTAAAATGTCAAAAAATTAGTTACCACTATTTTCGAATAGCAATTTCATAAAATATCTTAAATTCTTGCTTAAGACCGCTACCCCCTCGAGTAATATATAACCTGATAGGTTGTTTAACAGAGTATCGTTTGATAAAGTTTTTGAAGAATAGAGTGCGCTAGCTGGTGGTGAAAAATGGAACTAACAGAACGCGATTTTGTTAAAATTTAGAAATATAACAATGTGATTTATTTTAAATTTTAAAATGGTTTATAATACATGATAAAAAATGTAAACAAGGAATGGTGTGACACACTTCAGGGTGCGTGAAAGGAGGGGCGCGAACAAAATTAGGAAATGTAATAAGGAGATCTGTTTTACACTTTAAGGTAGTTTATAACGCATGTTAAAATTTTTAAAGTACTGGCGATTCTTTGGAGAGACCGCTGCACGAAGTTATGTATGAAATTTTAGACCTTGAAAGCCGATTTTCAGTTTTTTTTTTTTTTTTTTTTTTTTTTTTAATTCATATGCGAATTTTAGTGGGTTTCGAGACGGTTTTTCCACATTAGCGAAAGGGAAAGTGGTTTCATTCTTTCGACCTAAATTAGTGAATTTTGTTCTCTTTTCAATATAATTTATTTGGATTTCGTGCAGCGATGTTTGGATTTTTAGTGAATTATTTAATGTAAATTTTGCCGCTATTATTCGACATTAGTAAAAGGAATTTTGCTTAAAGCTTTCATTCTGATGTATTAAATTTCAGCTGTTAAGATTTATGAATTTCAGCTAATTTTAATGCGATTTTTCGAGATTTTTTGCGTTTGATGTCGAATTTTTGTCATTCATGAGATATTTCCAATTACAACGTCTTACCCTTTTAAATTTTGACCTCTGTGATTTCTTAATATTAGTGATTTTTAATGCACTTTTCTATGCAATTTTTAGAAATTTTTCGAGTTTTATGGTGATTTTTTGATATTCGGAAGTAAAAATTGATTTCAAACTTTTAATCTAATATAATTTTAGAGATTTTTAACGCGATTTTTCAAGAATTGTTGTGTTCCGTGTCGATTTTTTATTATCTATAAAGGATTTCCTTTTACTACGTGATTATCCTGTCGGACAATTTCGCCAAATTTTACCAATTGTGAAACAAGCCAAATTATGCAAATAGATGTAATTTTTATGTTAAATAATGAAAGAAGAGATAATTTAGAAAAACATTAATAGAAATACATATAAAAAAAAGAAGTAAAAACCACTTGATGACATAACAAACATATGTAACATGTTTAATGTCAAGTGAATATGGAATTTACGATCCGTCATTATTGTATTGTATCAAGAAACTATCTTATGGTTTAACCCAGATAGTTTCTTGGTCAACCGGATAATCAAATAGTTCAGATTTCTGATTAGAATGTTTTATCCGTTTGATGAAATTCTGATTACTGCGATTTAAAAAATAACTATCGATATTTAGTGTATTTTTCAATCCGTTTTTAATGAACTTTTTAATGCGATTTAGTACTATTTTTTTTTTCGATCTCCACCACAGTGGTGTTTTAACAATTAAAAAATTATTTTGGTTTCAAACTTTTAGCCTAATATAGTAAATTTCACCATTTACCTTTTTTTAATTTTGTCGATTTTCAATGTGATTTTTGATATATTTTGTGTTCTGCGTCGATTTTTTTGTAATTCATATAAAAAAAAATGGTTGCTACGTTTTACACGACTAGAATATTTTTTTATTCACGGGATGTATTTACATTTAGCGATTTTTAATGAATTTTTCAATGGTTTTGTATCGTTTTTTTTTTAATCTCACGGCTATTTTTTGAAATTTCGAAAAGGAAATTAATTTCAAACATTTACACTTCATTTACGAATTTTGAAATTTAGTGATTTTTTAATGCAATTTTAGCAATGTTTTCATTATTTCTCACGCTTTGCGCCGATTTTTTCATTCGTATTTAAGAAATTATTCAGATTACACTATTTTATTCTATTAATGTAAACGTTGTCCCCCGCTATTAGGTAGCTTTCATTACAAAAAGTAAAAAGCTACCTATTGCAGCCGTCCGGAGGAAAGCACTTCCAGAAAATTTTGGTATATTTTCACCGATCATGACCCCCAGACCCCAAAACCACCCTCCGCTCAAATGTTGACATATATATATATATATATATATATATATATATATATATATATATATATATCTGATTTTTGTCATGCGATAACTAACGTATTTATGAACCGATTTGAATGAAACTTGGTATGTACATAGTACATACAAATGTCTCGACCGAGTTCGTTGGTCAGCATCATCCGCCATTTTGTTTCAATAAAGCGGCCATTTTATTTTTTTAAAAAAATTTAAAATTTAAAATTAAATGCGAAAAAATTAAAAGTTGAAAAATATTTTTCGTTTACTTGTTAGAACTTAAAACAAAGATTCCAGAACACTTTTTATTTTGTCTATATCTTAAAAAATGATTGAGTTATAGCACTTTGAATTTTTCTTATTGCTGATATTTTGAAACGATCTGATTTTTGTCACGTGATAACACGCGTATTTATGAACCGATTTCAATGAAAATTGGTATGTACATAGTACATACAAATGTCTCGACCGAGTTCGTTGGCCAGCATCATCCGCCATTTTGTTTCAAAATGGTGGCCATTTTAAATTTTTTAAAAATTTAAAAATTTAAAATTAAATTCTAAAAAATCAAAATTTGAAAAATATTTTTCTTTTACGTGTTAGAACTTAAAATAACAATTCCAGAACACTTTTTATTTTGTCTATATCTTAAAAAATGATTGAGTTATAGCACTTTGAATTTTGCTTATGGCTGACATTTTGAAACGGTCTGATCTGAACGATCCAGAATGTTGCTTTAAAATGGCATACACTTTATGATATCGTGGAATTTGGTGACTCTCTAAATCGCTTAAAATAATACCAGGTTGAATAAAAGATGGCTAATTTCTAAAAATTCCTATTAATATTCAATCTTTACAAAAACTAGTATTCAATCTTATAAAATCACTAATTTTATAAGATTATTTCCACTAATTTGAGCTTAGTACTTTTGAACAATGTAACTTACCTTAAAATAAATAAATAAATATTTAAGTATATGAAAGCTACCTCTTCCTCCCGGCATTGCCGGAAGGACTTTTTTAAAATTTGAAACGATTTGTAATGAATTTTTGAATACAATTTTTAGATGTTTTCGAGTCCACGGCGATTTTTTCACAATTGGAAAAGAAATTTTTAAATAATTTGTAGCTTAATGTAGTAAATTTTGACATCAATGATTCAGGTTTTTTGTGCATTTTCATAAAATGTTTAGCAAGTTTTGTGTCGATATTTTTTAAATAATGAAAGAGTTCAGATTTCAATGTTTTTTCCCATTATGGTAAATTATGTCCGCAGGAATTTAATATAAAAATTTATTTTACTATGGCAAATTTTGTCCGGATTTTTGAATTTTACTGATTCAAAATACTGATGATTTTTAATCTGTTTTATAGTGATTTTTTAAGTTCTGTGATAGTTGTTGACATCGATGAAAGAATTTCGGTTTTTAACTTTTAGCATAAATAGTACAATTTGTTCTCCACGCTTTCATGAATTTTGCCAATTTCTAATGCGATATTCAATGTAACTTTTAGTTAGTTTGGGGGATTTTAGGTGTTCCGTGTTGACTTTTCCTTATTCATGAACGATTTCCGATTACAATATTTTCGACTGAATATTAAATTTTTTCAGCCATGACTTTTAAATATTCAGCGATTTTTAATATAGTTTTCGATACGATTTTTAGCCATTTTTTTTAAGTTCCTTGGCGATTTTCTGCCATTCAGAAACCAATTTTGATATCAAACATTTTGTTTAATATAGTTATGTTTCGAATGCAATGTTTTATCTCTTAATATGATTTTGGCGTTCCATGCCTACATTTTGTGATTTATAAATGATTTCGATCATACCCCCCCACCCCTCCCTGCCTTAATATTATTTTTTAAGCATTGACTTCCAAATATTTAGCTATTTTTAATGCAATTTTCAATGTAATTTTTAGTCATTCTTCAAGCTCCGTGGCGAATTTTTTACATCCGGAAATTGATTTCGATTTCAAACTTTTTGGTTAATATGGTTAATTTCTTGATTACAATATTTTATATTATAACAGTGAATTTTCACCCTAGGGATTTTTTAATGTTTTACGACTTTCATTACAATTTTCAATGCAATTTTTGGGCTTTTTCAGTCACTTTTTTTTTAAAAACATTTTTCAAAGGAATTCGATTTTAAACTTCTAGACTAATAAGAGTTTGGTTTCAAACTTTTATCCTTTACGGTAATTGTTTTGCTCTCTTATTTTGATCTACAGCAGTACTAATGCAGTATGCTCCTTTTTTTTTTTTTTTTTTTTTTTTTTTTTTTTTTTTTTTTGAGTTTACGGCGATTTTTTTCTGATACGGAAAAGGAATTCGGTTTTTAATTTATTCGCTAACATGATAAAATATCTCCTGTGCGATTAAAGATTTTTATTGCGATTTTTTAGCAGTTTTTTTTTTTCGTATTTCAATGCTTTTTATATTATCAAATTAATTAGATTAAAAACATTTATCCAAGTAGAGTAAATTTTGAGTTCCGTGATTTTTGAAAATTTTGCCATTTTTAAAGCGATGTTTACGTTTCTTCGCGACCCGCTTCGATTTTCTAGATGTTCAATTTTTGGCCGAATTAATTAAATTCTGATCTCTTTTCTTCAAAGTTTATTCGAATTTCGAAACACAATTTTTGAATTTTGTTTTATATTTTTATGAGATTTTTAATGTTTTTTGCGATTTGTAAGATTTTTGCACAATAGTAAAAATAATCCAACTTCAATTTTCTAGCCCATCTCTTTTCAACGAAGTTTAGACGAAATTCGTGCAGCATTTTTTAAATTTTTCGAGGTTTTTATTATGATTTTTTAAAGTTTTTTCGCAATTCTTGCTATTTTTTGATGAACTCGGGCAACGGCGGGAAGAACAGCTAGTTATAAATATATCGCTGATTCGAACTGCGGGTTATGCATGAGATCTAGCTGCGGGTTAGAGGTCTGCGAGGCCGAAATTTCCCGCTGAGCATTGCCGAAGCATTCCTTTGATTTTCATCTTTTCTATTATTTTAATTAATTTCTGCCTTCTGACATAAGATTTTTTTTTTTTTAATTTTGATCTTAGATTTCTCATTTTTACATATTTATAGATAAAAGGGATTTAAATTCCGTTTCTAACACGAATAGTACTAAGCAACACAGATGCCAGAGTATCCATGTAATTTGACGAACATGCTGCTTTAGGTGTGAGTATTTCAGGTATTTGGTGTTTTTTCTGTATTTTTCTCGGGAGGTGAAGTAGAAATGGCAAAATTAAAGTGCATTTTTTTCTGTTTTTACGGAATCTAATCAATGGGGGGGGGGGGATAGATCAATCCACGGATAGTTTACCGAGCATGGAATCCTCCGCGGAATGGGTTCTACCTGACCTGAGCTAATTAATTATATATCCATTCAACCTGAACCTGAAAATAGATAACCCGAACTTGACAAAACTTCTATCTAAAATCAATAGTATTCATTCCGAACGCAATCCCAACTCAGTATGAAAAAACAAAATTCCATCTTGTAAAGCAATAATGGAAAAGTAGTCTAGTATCAATTATACTTTTTATGTAGAAAAATCGATATATCGATAAAAATCGATATTGACTCATTGACATTCAAATAATATAATTTTTAATTTTAAAATATATTTTGGGGATACTTTTGAAGAGTCTGATAGAATCGAGCCCATACGCTAAAACAATTAAAATTACGCGACTCGAAAAATAGAAGTCAATCCTAAACTCTCCGAAAAAAAATTAACTTTAGCCAGATACGACTAAAACCACCAGTCGAGTTGAGTTTAATTTTCCGAGGAGATGCAGGATCGGATTTCTACCCGAAACCCGATTTGAGCTCGACATCTCTACGTTTCGACCTGAACCCGAAATATTTCAACCCAACCAAACCCTAATTGTAACTGATGAAAAAATATATCCATGCTGTAATGCAGTTATGTAAGAATATGTTTACAATTATATATTCGGTAACAATTTTAGATTTTAAGTAAAAAAAATCAGTATACATAAATTCATTGACATTCAAATACAGTGTTTCATCTTAAAATAAGTTTTGTAAATTCTTTTGACAGATCGATTCATCTCGAATCAAGAACCATAAGTATCAACATCCAATCCGAACCTGAAGCAAAGTTAACCCGACTTTAATCCGACACTCAACGACGAAAATTTAGGCTCAACCCGATCTGGTCTAGACTGAGAGTCATGTCAGGTGCAGTTTGCCCGACACGATGAAGCATTCTACTTGTTATCCAAGACAACCCCGACAAAATAATTTTTCGTATTTTAACTGAATTAAAAATTCTTCATTACCAAGCCGATCGTAAATCCAAAATAAGCGAAAACTGATCCACAAATTTAATGCAGTTAAAAAAAAGTATAAAATTAATTTTTAGTATAAATTTTATCTTTTTGTTGAAAAATAAACATGTATAGAGTCATTCATGCATCATCCTATGCTGTCATCCATGTAGATTTTTATTTTAAAAATTCAGATTTTTTTCGACAATGCGGGTTTATCTAAACTCAAATTGCAAGAATCAAACTTCAGTCAGAAACCGATGTACAAAAAAGAATTAGTTTAGTCAATCCGACTTTCAAAAAAAAAAAAAAAAAAAAGCTCCATATTTCGACCCAACTTGAATGGGCTGAAATTCAAAAGTCAAAATATTTTCCCCGACGAAATTGAATTTTGACCCCGATGGGGGGCCAGGTAAGCCCGACGGGGGGGCATATGCCCCCACGGACCCCCCTCTGGCGCCGCCCTTGGGAAAGAATATGAGAATACTTTTACATATGAAGTATATTTTTATTTTATACGGATTTTGATAAGAATGAATTTAAATTTTCATTTAAAAATCATATCTATGTAAGAAGTTTTTAAAAATTAGATATTACTTTTGAAACAATTTTTAAATACAATACAATTTTATTTTGTTTATTTTTGGTATCGGGCTCGGGCTCGGACTCTGGTGACAAAAAAATTTTCGGGCTGTTGCGGGCTCGGACTTAAAATCGTCGGGCTCGGGCGGGCCCGGGCCCCGAAAAACGAGCCCGAACTCATCTCTAGTTGATGCGCCAACCATATTTTGTGATATCCTTACATTTAAAACAAGAACATTCCAGGATACTTCAAATACCGTTAAAAGTCTTCATAACTGTTTAAGTTATGAACAGAAACAAAATTTAGATTCGTATATTGCACTTTATTTTTGATTGATTTCGATCCATGGTCAAAAATTGTATCTTTTATTTTGAATTGCAGCTTCTTAAATGCATCCAATATTTTTTATATTGCCCTTTATTAAAAAAAAAAAAACGCAAATATTTAAAATTATTAAAAAAAGAAAACCTTAAAAAAACCCCTTTTGTCAAGAGGTTTATTACCATCGTATTTTTGTTTTCAAACTTTATTGCTGTCCAAGGTAAACGCTTCCCTGATTTGCCCGTACGTCATACGGGCAACGTGTTTCTCCCCATCATGATCTTCCTGCACAACGAACGGACATCGATATTCCAATCGTAATTCCTTATTCTCACCAGTAAATTTTTATTGGGAATTTTGCATTATTTAATCCGAGCTTTCATTCAATTGGCAAACTTTAAAAAACTCCGTGATATAGGATTAAAAATTCTGTAAAAGGCAAGAAAAAACAGTCATTATTTGGCAGTTTTTATGTATGAAATTTGAATACAAAAAAGTAGCCCACTGGCATCACTGGGCCCTGGTGTTTCTAAAAACTTTAAATTATTCCTTTCCTTATATGCAATATATTGATTATTTTAAATATATAAAGTTTACCTTAAAAACATGACACCACGTTAAAATTTCGTAATGATTGGTTAAATTTTATGAAAGACAAGGCTTATACAGGGTGATTCTAAATTTTTTTTACAATAAAAGAGGGGTGATAGTACACATCAAGACAAACAATATTAAATAGGAGGCCAGGGGTCCCAAAGGTTTTCCAAAGGAGATAGCCGCCATTAAAGTTTAGGGTCCAAAATTTCCAATAAACATAAAAAATGGAAAAATCGGTCGATTGATTTGCGGTTTTCACTAAAATTATTCTTTATGTCGGCATTTTCTTGAAATTAAATTATAAAGATAAATTTAAAAAAATGCCGATAGAGGGCGCTTCAGACTTTGGAGCAACGAACAACTATTTTTTGCCGGTATTTTTTAAATTTCATTAAATGTTTTCGCAAGCTTAGACTTAAAAACTTAAATTTTGAGCTTAAAATCTGTAGTTGGGAGTGGTTAAGTAGCACAAACTGAACTGTGTTCAGAGGGTTCAAATTTCAAATGATTATAAAAAACAGAAAAATTGGTCCATTGATTTGCGGATTTCACTAAAACTATTCTTTATGTAGGCATTTTCGTGAAAATAAATTATAAAGATAAATTTCAAAAAATGCCGAAAGAGGGCGCTTTAGATTTTGGAGTAATGAACAACTCTTTTTTGGCGTTATTTTTTGCATCTAATTAAATGCTTTCGTAAGTTTAGATTTAAACTTAAATTTTGAGCTCAAAATTTGAATAGTTGGGAGTGGTTAAGCAGACAAACTGAACTGTGTTCAGAGGGTTCAAATTTCAAATGATTATAAAAAACACAAAAATTGGTCAATTCGTTTGCGGTTTTCGGTAAAACTAATTTTTAAATCAGCATTTTTTTAAAATAAATTTTAAAGACAAATTTCACAAAATGCCGATAGAGGGCACCTTAGGCTTTAGAGTAGCGTACAACTATTT
This sequence comes from Maratus speculifer, assembly GCA_964019185.1. Lineage (NCBI taxonomy): Eukaryota > Metazoa > Arthropoda > Arachnida > Araneae > Salticidae > Maratus > Maratus speculifer. Next base: position 174,817,663 of record OZ025303.1, on the reverse strand, counting down.
TTAACCGTTATTTTTTTAAATCTCATTAAATGCTTTCTAATGCATAGACTTAAATTTTGGGCTCAAATTCTGAATCGCTGGGATTGTTTAAATAGCGAAAAATTGAATTGTGTTTGAGGAGGGGGAGGGTTAATTTTAAACTCCTGATAACACTTCAGTTTGCGCTTCTTAACCCCTCCCAACGATTCAGAATTTGAGCCCAACATTTAAGTCTATGCATTTGAAAGCATTTAATGAGATAAAAAAAAATAACGGTTAAAAATAGTTGTACGCTACTCCAAAGCCTAAGACGCCCTCTATCGGCATTTTGTGAAATTTATCTTTAAAATTTATTTATAAGTAAATGCTGATTTAAAAATTAGTTTTAGCGAAAACCGCAAACGTATCGAACAATTTTTGTGATTTGTATAATCATTTGAAATTTGAACCCTCTGAACACAGTTCAGTTTGTCTACTTAACCACTCCCAACTATTCCGATTTTGAGCTCAAAATTTAAGTTTGAGTCTAAGCTTACGAAAACATTTAATGAAATGTAAAAAATACCGGCAAAAAATAGTTGTTCGTTGCTCCAAATTCTAAAGTGCCCTCTATCGGCATTTTTTAAAATTTATCTTTATAATTTAATTTCAAGAAAATGCCGACATAAAGAATAATTTTAGTGAAAACCGCAAATCAATCGACCGATTTTTCCGTTTTTTATGTTTATTTGAAATTTTGGACCCTAAACTTTAATGGTGGCTATCTCCTTTGGAAAACGTTTGAGACTCCTGGTCTTCCACTTAATATTGTTTGTCTTGATGTGTACTATCACTCCTCTTTTATTGTAAAAAAAAAAAATTGGAATCACCCTGTATCATATATATTATAAAGCAGAAGTTCTGAAACTTCCAAACGAGTGTTTTCAAAAACTACCCGATGGATTTTTTTGCCGATTGTATCATTCGATAGGAAATATTTTTCCGAAGGTTTATGATTCAAATTTACAGGGATAACTCTGGTTTTTCGTAGTAAATTTCGTATTTTTCGGTTATTTTTGACAAAAGGGTTACCAGTAGCTGTTTTTGGCGAAAATTATAATTGCTAAAAGAATTAAAATGGCTATATCTATTAGAAATATTACAAATATCTTGCAAATAATAGCAAAAAATAACTACTGATAATATTAATAATAATAAAGAAAGACCGCTTAAATGAGGCGTAATATTATAAAAATATATTTATCTTGAAAATGAAAAAAAATATTTGTAATGCTTAAAAATAAATTAACGCGAAATATAACAAATAGTTCAACTTTTGGCTACTTATCCCTGGCGTTAGAATAAAAACATGAATTTCAAAAATTGATTAAAAGAATTTTGAATGATTGTTATTTACCTTTTTATTATTTTCTTTCTTATCGAATTTCCGTATAATCTATATATTTAAAACACCTGGCTGTTTTTTTGGTCATCAGCCCTGAGCCTTTTACAGGCCCGATTTTGATAATTATTTTTTTAAATGAAAGCTGTTTATGTGTAGATGTGCCCATTCTGGCTAATTTTTAATTTATTTCAGTTTTTATATTTTATTTTTAATTTTAAAAGCTTTTTCATGACATTTCTTCAAAACAGTGGCAACAGGTTAAGCTGTTCTCAAAATTTATTTTGTTTCATTATTTTCCACCAATCAGCAGCTTGATCTCATCGGTGAATGTATAATCGCATTTCAAACAAACAAACAAACAAAAAAGAATAAATAAAGGTTTTTGTTAAATTTAATCATAATAAAATTATTGCACATAGTTATCCCCTGCAATACACAGATTATTTACTGAGTAATATTATTAAGTATTATGTAAGTAAAATAACAGAAGATAAACTTTAATAAAATGTAATATCTAAAGTGAAATTTTGTCGATGGAGAAAATGTCGTCATACAGAAACCAGATAAATTTATTCCATGAATATAATATACATTGTTATAGCTGTGTCAGTGATGATGTCATATTCACTGACTTTAATTCCTGCATCTAAATAAAGTGAACTTCTATTAATTTAAAGGTCCGTGGTGTGCACAAATGAAAATATTTCTATAAACTGTGCCATTTCTATTTAATTGTATTGAATATTTTATGAAACTAAAGTATTCTTAAATAACTGCATAAATCACGCTTTTATTTAAGAAAAGATGAGTATTTCTGAAGGTGTAAATGATATTATATTAAAGGAAAAAAAAAGAATAAAACCTGTAATATGGCGGTATTACTATATTTCTGTCTTACATAATATCAAAAAATAATTAAAATCATTTCATTGTATTAAGTTATTGTTTAAAATAGAAAAAAAAATTCTGCATTTCAGCAACAAATATAAAAATTTTATTCTTTTTAATAACAGAGATATCTTTTTCTTCCGTTGCCATAGCAATAAAATTAATTTTTACAAGTTCATGGAGGATACAAACCGATAAATAAATTAAATTTATTGCAAGTGCTGTAAATGTGTACTGGGTTTGTTAGGCAGTTTAGTAAGCCCCTGTTTCTATTATAATTAAAATGTTTCATTGATATTATAATTATTGTACAGTTATCAAACGATCTTTAAATGCAGAAAAAATAAACTATGCAGATATTTTTGAATTTGTCTTCCGGGGTATAATATTAACTTCCTAAATAGTTTGGTATTTAAATAATATTTAAGGTTTAGAAACCCCATTAAAAAAGATTTGTAGCTGAAGTCCAACATAATAATTTATGAGTTGTTTTAATGTTGTTTGTTATGTGTTTTGAGTTGCGCATTTGTTTATTTCGCTCAGTATTTTACTATCTATATGAGATTGATATATGTCATACCTATTATATATTCTTTTCCGTCGAGTTTCGACGGGTGCAGCTAGTATAACTTACAGCAGAAAAAAGCAGATCTAATTGTAAATGACACTGTAAGTTGTAAGTTATATATTCGTTTCTTATGCGACTTTCATTTTGCTTTTGTCGCCAAAATCATGTGTTTTTAAGCCGAAAATGCACTACTGACTTAATGCCTGACTTATGTTCTTAATGGTCGCAATAATGCTGATTTTTTCAAGTGAAGATAATTTTTGGAGTATATTTTAATATTCAATCGTAAATTATATAGATATGAGTTAATATTTAAAAAAAATGAAGAAAATATTTAAATTTTAGCTTTAGTATGAATTTTTGCCACACATATATATTGTAAAATAATGTCATACTTTTTCAAAAGTTTTTCACCGTAATTTTGAAGAATGTGATCAACGAATATAACCCTTTTATTTCTTTTTGCAAATGTTTTTATTGTTAATTTATTTATTTATTTATTTATTTATTTATTTTTTTTTGCGCTATTTCGTCAATTTCACTTACAGGAAAAATTACGTTTTTAAAATTTAGAAGCTGAAGAAGGAAAGGTTATCCCGTCGATTAAAAATCTACCGCCAAATTCCAAGATTTAATGTCAATAATAGAGGGTCGTAAATGTCACATTCAATTGACATTAAGCATAACATAAATATTAATTATGTCATCAAGTGATTTTTAATTCGGGATTTTATTCCTACTTTTATATATGCTCTGCTAATTTGTTTTTTGTTATTTAAATGACAAATTATGCTAATCTATATAAATCTGGCTAATAGTTTGGTGATATGTATAATTTGGCGAAATTGGTCGACGGTATAACCAAGTAGTACTAAAGGAAAAATTTTGCAATTCAAAGGAAATTTATGCAATTATGCGTTATTACTATTGATAAATTCAAAATTTTGATATAAAAAATTCGGTACTTCTAGGTTATCCCGCCGATCAAAAAATTATCGCCAAACTATAAGATTAAATGCCAATAATGGATGATCGTGAATGTCACATTCAATGACATTAAATTCGATTCACGTGTTTAAACTATCATTAAGTGATTTTAATTTCGTTTTTCTATTTGAATTTTTATTAATATTCCACTAATTATTTGTTTTTTTCGTTATTTAAAGTAAAAATTATGTCAATATGTATAATTTGGCTATTAATTTGGCGATTTGTATAATTTGGCGAAATTGGTCGACGGGATAACAGAGAAGTACCAAAAATTCCTGTTGAATAAAATTTACAAGTCTTTTTTAATTAACAATTTCCTCTTCAATATTTCTTCAATCAATATTACGCTATTTATCTCTTTCGCGCCAAGCTAAAAAAAATGTATTTTAAATATTTTATTAGATAAAACGTAAATAAAATTTTTCTATTTTTAAAAAAATATTTTTTTAAATCTAATTCTACCTCTATGTGTCTTACAGGAGGAAATAGCAGAATTACTTTTAAAAGTGGTTTTATCTGTTAATTGTATGATATTTGTTTATTTGGGCGTTTGAATTTACTTTTGTCACCAAAAAATGCGATTTTATGCCAAGAAGAGATAAGCGGGAGCGATGTTCGCAATAACTAAATTCTCTCACTCTGTTTTAAATATGTGAGAGCATTTTTAGGATAATTTTTTTATGTTTAAATGTAAATATATAAATAGCAGTTATAGCAAAAAAATTGCGTATAATGTTTAAATTTTAGTATAAATGTCTTCCTCATCCAAACTGTAAAATAATTTAATTGCAACTTTTTAAAGTTTTGGCGCAGATGTCATACATGCACCACATTCGCACGATTGCAACAAAATGGCGATTTTATGCCTCACATGGTAAACCGACTATAGTTGTTTATTTATTAATAAACTATTTATTAACTTTCATTTTGTTTTTTGAAATAGTATAAATCATTTTGTTCTATAGCTATTAATTAAACTTTTTTACTTTCTTCTATCTTCAATAGAAGAAAGTATTGTAATCGAAATTTTTTTCGACTTCCGGTTTTCGACGGATTTACACGTTTTAGGGGTCAGAGATTCCAAAAAACATGTTTTTACAAAATGTCTGTCTGTCCGTGTGTCTGTGTGTGTGTCTGTGTGTGTGTCTGTATGTCGCCCTTCTACCATCAAAAAGTGTATGAAGTTACGCATAGAATTGAACCAAATTTTTTGTGAATGGTTTTGGCTGTGGCAAGCAGGTTCTCCTTCAGTTTTGAAATATTCCGCCGGAAGGGGGCGCTGCAATCGTGATTTTTGTGCGATTTTCAATATTGTACCGACCAAAAGTACATGAAGTTATGCATCGAATTGAACCAAATTTTTTGTGTAAGTGTATGACTAGGGCTAGTTGGTCCCCTCTTAATTTGAAAATAATGAGCCGGAAGGGGGCGCTGCAATCGCGATTTTTGTGTCATTTTCAATATTGTACCGACCAAACGTATACGAAGTTATGCATCGAATTGAACCAAATTTTTTGTGTATGTGTATGACTGTGGCTAGTTGGTCCTCCCTGAATTTGAAAATAATCCACCGGAAGGGGGCGCTGTAATCGTGATTTTTGTGCCATTTTCAATATTGTACCGACCAAAAGTATATAAAGTTATGTATCGAATTGAACCAATTTTTTTTTGTATCTGTATGACTATGGCTAGTTGGTCCTCCCTGAATTTGAAAAAAATCCGCCGGAAGGGGGCGCTGCAATCGCGATTTTTGTGCCATTTTCAATATTGTACCGACCAAAAGTACATGAAGTTATGCATCGAAGTTATGAACGAAATTTTTTGTGTAAGCGTATGGCTATGGCTAGTTGGATCGCCCTGAATCTGAAAAAAATCCGCCGGAAGGGGGTGCTGCAATAGCGAATTTTATACCATTTTCAATATTGCACCGCATAAAAGTGTATGAAGTTAGTTTTAGAACTGAACTAATTTTTTTTTATATGAGTATTTTTGGTAAGGCAAGTAGGCTCTCCCTGAATTTGAAAAAAAAATCTGCGTATCATTCTATTGTCCATCGGCTCGTGCAGAGACGGAAATTCGTTTTTACTCCGATTAATTGATTGAAGCAGCAATTTAACATGAAAATCAAAGTTGGTATGGTATTGAATTAAAATTAATAAAGCATTAAAATGAGTAACTATTTTTTTTTTTTTTAAATATTAAAATGTACGTATCAGATAGAAGAAAGTTTTGGGATTGGCACATCCAACTAGTTATTTATTAATTTTTTTTAAATAATAGAAAATAATTAAAAAAATATGTATGAAATTGGTAGTTAAAAACGAAGTTTTCTCCAAATTGGCGTCAGAAAAAAATTGTGCCAATGTGGTGCGTACATGACATCTGTGCCAAAATTTTCTCACTATGCATAAGTAGGGAAAATGCAGTATAAATGCCGGTTACAGTTTTTTCCAAGAATGGAAATTTTGTCACAGATTTGGTGATTTATTCATCGAGGTGTATCTCACTGGCGCCAGAATGTCATTATTTGCCTTATATGGTCACCCAGCTATAGTTGTTTATCTATTGATAAGTTGTTTATTTACTTTCATTTTCTTTTTTGAAATGATATTAGTTGTTTTGTTCTACAGTTACTTTTTTATTTATTGTTAATTCCTGTTTAAAATGATAGAAAAAAATAAAATACAGTAAAACCTCCATAACGGACACTCCCGAATAGCGGACACCTCTTTTTAACGAACAGTTTTCCAATCCCTACTCCCAAAATTTAAATTTTTGTATGTTTAACCTCTGAATAACGGACATTCCGAATAGCGGACACTTTATTCGACGATAAAAAATGAAAAAGTATTTTTTAAACAGAAAAAAAATTAAAATAATTGTAATTTAAGAAATTACCCCAACCATTTGAAAAATGTTTCACTCGATACATTCATCTATCATTTTAAGCTAAATACCAGTTGTTTTATTGTGTATTATCCGTGCCACTGCTATAAATGACTTTATACATGCTGCAATTTGAAGGTACGGTTCGTTTAAGTTATATCACTCTATTGTCGCCAAGCATAAAAGTTGGCGACGAAAGAAACATTTCAAACTATTTAACATTGTTGGTGCAAAAGTAATCATTATTAAAATACAGCTTTGGCATATACTGTTATACTTGTAAGACTTTGGCATATATTGTTTGATTTTACAGAGCAGAATTTTGGTGATGGAGGTTTTAAACCAAAATCGATCGCAGCAGATGCATCTGTGAATGGGTCCATCAGACATCGAATCAAAAAAGTTTTTTCCCAGTTTTTCCCAAGCCGATTGCTTTTTAGTTTTCTTTTTAGGTGGTGGAAAATCAAGAGTAATAGCTATAACATTTTCCGGCTTGTTAGAATCACTATTGGCACTCAAATTTTCCTGGTTAGAACCGACCGATAGTAAAACGCCATGGCTAGTGGATTGGTCGCCCTGGCGACATGATGTTTTACGTTTAATCGGTTCGGCATTAAATTGCTTCCTTTTTCGTGATCGCCTTTCAACACGTAATTGGTTTTCAGCGGCTCAATAATCTTTTGATTTTATCATTTTCTGCATTGAAAGAAGTTTTTGCGCCAAACCAAATACAGTATTACTCAGTTATCCCGTAGACCAATTTCGCCAAATGATACGAATCGCCACACTAATAAGCAACTTATACATGTTGACTGTGTTTAATATCATTGAATGCGATATTCACGTTCATTCATTTCTTTGGCTTCGGCTTTTTCCGTATCTGTTAATTTCCGTCTACCCATTTTTAAATTTGTTAGTTTTCTCCTTTATTACAATGATTTTAACCATTTTAATTTACTATTCAAATAAAAATTCTTCTAAAAGTAAAGAATTTAATTTAAATTCAAATAAAAACTCTTCTAAAAGTAAAGAATTTAATTTAAATTCAAATAAAAACTCTTCTAAAAGTAAAGAAATTAATTTAAATTCAAAAGTGACCACATCATTCAAAAGTGGTAACATCATTCAAAAGTGGTAACATCATCGGGTCCATTCTCCCGAAAACAACAACCATTTTTCAAATGGTTAAAAAAGTAAAAAAGCCTCTGAATTTATCAGAAAAACGTGTCGCAAATTTTGTGATCACAGTTCAATGTAGATAGAGAGCTAGGGAAAATGCCCCCCAACGTTCATTGCTAAATTCAGGGGGTTGCCCGGGAGAAATAATCTCCCAGACTATTGAAATGTCATCCAAGCACATTTTGAGATTTTATGCTTTTAAAGATCAAAAAGTGCAATCCCTTCCTCCTCGCACTGAACTCTACAATGTCCAATAACATCACACAGTAAAACAAATTACATGTAATCGCAAGCAAAAATAAACTTTTGTAACAGATTTTTTTCACAATAAAATAATAAACAGTGGATAAAAGTGTGCACAATTTTATTAACCATTTGAAAAATGGTTGTTGTTTTCGGGAGAATGGACCCGATGATGTTACCACTTTTGAATGATGTTACCACTTTTGAATGATGTGGTCACTTTTGAATTTAAATTAATTTCTTTACTTTTAGAAGAGTTTTTATTTGAATTTAAATTAAATTCTTTACTTTTAGAAGAATTTTTATTTGAATAGTAAATTAAAATGGTTAAAATCATTGTAATAAAGGAGAAAACTAACAAATTTAAAAATGGGTAGACGGAAATTAACAGATACGGAAAAAGCCGAAGCCAAAGAAATGAATGAACGTGAATATCGCATTCAATGATATTAAACACAGTCAACATGTATAAGTTGCTTATTAGTTTGGCGATTCGTATCATTTGGCGAAATTGGTCGACGGGATAACTGAGTAATACTGTATTTGGTTTGGCGCAAAAACGTCTTTCAATGCAGAAAATGATAAAATCAAAAGATTATTGAGCCGCTGAAAACCAATTACGTGTTGAAAGGCGATCACGAAAAAGGAAGCAATTTAATGCCGAACCGATTAATTGTAAAACATCATGTCGCCAGGGCGACCAATCCACTAGCCATGGCGTTTTACTATCGGTCGGTTCTAACCAGGAAAATTTGAGTGCCAATAGTGATTCTAACAAGCCGGAAAATGTTATAGCTATTACTCTTGATTTTCCACCACCTAAAAAGAAAACTAAAAAGCAATCGGCTTGGGAAAAACTGGGAAAAAACTTTTTTGATTCGATGTCTGATGGACCCATTCACAGATGCATGTGCTGCGATCGATTTTGGTTTAAAACCTCCATCACCAAAATTCTGCTCTGTAAAATCAAACAATATATGCCAAAGTCTTACAAGTATAACAGTATATGCCAAAGCTGTATTTTAATAATGATTACTTTTGCACCAACAATGTTAAATAGTTTGAAATGTTTCTTTCGTCGCCAACTTTTATGCTTGGCGACAATAGAGTGATATAACTTAAACGAACCGTACCTTCAAATTGCAGCATGTATAAAGTCATTTATAGCAGTGGCACGGATAATACACAATAAAACAACTGGTATTTAGCTTAAAATGATAGATGAATGTATCGAGTGAAACATTTTTCAAATGGTTGGGGTAATTTCTTAAATTACAATTATTTTTTTAACCATTTGAAAAATGGTTGTTGTTTTCGGGAGAATGGACCCGATGATGTTACCACTTTTGAATGATGTTACCACTTTTGAATGATGTGGTCACTTTTGAATTTAAATTAATTTCTTTACTTTTAGAAGAGTTTTTATTTGAATTTAAATTAAATTCTTTACTTTTAGAAGAATTTTTATTTGAATAGTAAATTAAAATGGTTAAAATCATTGTAATAAAGGAGAAAACTAACAAATTTAAAAATGGGTAGACGGAAATTAACAGATACGGAAAAAGCCGAAGCCAAAGAAATGAATGAACGTGAATATCGCATTCAATGATATTAAACACAGTCAACATGTATAAGTTGCTTATTAGTTTGGCGATTCGTATCATTTGGCGAAATTGGTCGACGGGATAACTGAGTAATACTGTATTTGGTTTGGCGCAAAAACGTCTTTCAATGCAGAAAATGATAAAATCAAAAGATTATTGAGTCGCTGAAAACCAATTACGTGTTGAAAGGCGATCACGAAAAAGGAAGCAATTTAATGCCGAACCGATTAAACGTAAAACATCATGTCGCCAGGGCGACCAATCCACTAGCCATGGCGTTTTACTATCGGTCGGTTCTAACCAGGAAAATTTGAGTGCCAATAGTGATTCTAACAAGCCGGAAAATGTTATAGCTATTACTCTTGATTTTCCACCACCTAAAAAGAAAACTAAAAAGCAATCGGCTTGGGAAAAACTGGGAAAAAACTTTTTTGATTCGATGTCTGATGGACCCATTCACAGATGCATCTGCTGCGATCGATTTTGGTTTAAAACCTCCATCACCAAAATTCTGCTCTGTAAAATCAAACAATATATGCCAAAGTCTTACAAGTATAACAGTATATGCCAAAGCTGTATTTTAATAATGATTACTTTTGCACCAACAATGTTAAATAGTTTGAAATGTTTCTTTCGTCGCCAACTTTTATGCTTGGCGACAATAGAGTGATATAACTTAAACGAACCGTACCTTCAAATTGCAGCATGTATAAAGTCATTTATAGCAGTGGCACGGATAATACACAATAAAACAACTGGTATTTAGCTTAAAATGATAGATGAATGTATCGAGTGAAACATTTTTCAAATGGTTGGGGTAATTTCTTAAATTACAATTATTTTTTTTTTTTATTTTATTTTTTTTTTTTCAATTTTATTGCTTAAAAAATAATTTTAATTTCTGAATTTTTAATCTCTAACTCTATACAGTAGAACCCCGCTAATTCGGACCCCGATAATCCGGATCTCCGGATAATTCGGATCGGTTTGGTCATATTTTTTTTTTCAAGTTTGAGAAGCGATTGGCTAATTTCCATAACATTAACTTGTTTCATCGTCGTAATCTAAATAAAAAAACTTTTTCTGACATGTTTTCGGAATAATTAAGCAAAGTAAACATTATTACTGTCTGCAAATATTCAATAAGTTTAACATAAAGGTGATTTTCTGTTATTATGTTATATTTTATTTCATTTTTTTTCTAATTCTCCGGATAATCCGGATTTTCGATAATCCGGACTGGGTCCGGTCCCAATTAATCCGAATTATCGGGGTTTTACTGTAATAGAGGTTTTAGGGCATATAAGAGTAAATTAATGAAACATAGAGCATTTCTTAGCGGATTTTGAATCTCTGAGCTTTTCCCAATAGCGGACACCTCCAAATAGCGGACAATTTCTGCGTTCCCGAGGTGTCCGTTATTTAGAGGTTTTACTGGATACATAAATTTCTTTGGTATTCTAAAAAGAGGATTTTGCCACATTGGAGTTGCAAGAAAAAAGTGCTAAACCTATTGCGTATATGATGTCTGTGTTGGAATCTTTTGTGAAATATGAAAAGTGTAAATTGCCTACTACTTGATTATCACGTCAATCAATTTCGCCAAATTGTTCGCCAAATTATACAAATTTACATAATCTATATATTTAAAACACCTGGCTGTTTTTTTGGTCATCAGCCCTGAGCTTTCTACTGGCCCGATTTTGATAATTATTTTTTTAAATGAAAGCTGTTTATGTGTAGATGTGCCCATTCTGGCTAATTTTTAATTTTTTTCAATTTTTATATTTTATTTTCAATTTTCAAAGCTTTTTTATGACATTTCTTCAAAACAGTGGCAACAGGTTAAAGCTTTTTTTAAAATTTATTTTGTTTCATTATTTTCCACCAATCAGGAGCTGTTCTCATCGGTGAATGTATAATCGCATTTCAAACAAACAAACAAACAACAACAACAAAAAAAGGTTTTCGTAAAATTTAATCATATTAAAATGATTGCACATAGTTATTCCCTGCAATAAATAACAGAAGATAAACTTTAATAAAATATAATATCTAAAGTGAAATTTTGTCGATGGAGAAAATGTCGTCATACAGAAACCAGATAAATTTATTCCACGAATATAATATACATTGTTATAGCTGTGTCAGTAATGATGTCATATTCACAGACTTTAATTCCTGCATCTAAAGAAAGTGAACTTCTATTAATTTAAAGATCCGTGGTGTGCACAAATGAAAATATTTCTATAAACTGCGCCATTTCTATTTAATTATAATGAATATTTTATGAAACTAAAGAATTCTTAAATAACTGCATAAATCACGCTTTTATTTAAGAAAAGATGAGTATTTCTAAAGGTGTAAATGATGTCATATTAAAAAAAAGAATAAAACCTGTGATATGCCGGTATTACTATATTTCTATCTTACATAATATCAAAAAATAATTAAAATCATTTCATTGTATTAAGTTATCCTTCTATAGTAAAAAAAAACTAGCCTTAAAAGGAATGACTCCTGGAATGATGCTGATGTGGAAGATTTCCGGAACTAACGAATCCGGGTTTTCCACTCCTTCCATGAGTCGAATAGACCAATCAGGAAAGGGCTCCGTCTATGCATCGCCATATGGGTTACCATAAAGAGAGGAAAGGTTACCATCGCCAACAATCGCCAAGTTTGTTGCCAACTTGGCGATATATCGCCAAATTTGGCGACCAAAATTAGTTGTCAAAAGTGACGCCAACTTGGCGATAACTGTAATATTTCGCCAAATTTTTAATTTCTTTACAACACCAGTCGTTTGATACATCATTTGAGAGGTTTGCAACTGCTTATTCATATAATGGATGTATTGTGTGTTATCCTCCATTCTGCTCCCCAGGGGGGGACACATTTTTATTTTCTTTACAACACCAGTCGTGTTATACAAGATTTGAAAGGTCTGCAACTGCTTATTCATATTATGGATGTCTTGTTTTATCTTAAATAACAAAAGGGAAAATACTTAAATACGAAAGAGGAAATAATTTTTTTTTTCATTTTTCAGGTGGAAATTTTGCAATAATAAAGTAATTGTTGTAGTTTGAATTTTAATGATTTTTTTTTTTAATCGTTGGCAGCTGCTGTAACGAAAAATGCTTATTTTTTTTCCTGCCATTGTTTTGTAAGAGCTGGTTTTGTCAAAGCCATGTTAAGGTGGTATTCAAATTTTTGAACCCTTCCCAATTACTTCCCCCTAGGGCCGATTTTGCTCATTTGCAATCCCCACTGAGATATTAACAATCTCAATGTATTTGACGAGTTTGATGATGATTCTTGCATAATTGTGCCTTTTATCACGCGGACAAAATTTAGTATATATATAAAGTTTGTAAGGTAAGAGTAGCTTTGGGTTTCTAGCTTCACATAATGAAAAGTTGTGAAGAAATTTTTCAGAAGTCGTACCATGGTAACGACTGTAATAATTAATATTTCTTCAGATAAGGGAAATTTTTAAATCCTGTTGCCACAATGGTCTCATTTTGCTTCCAAATGTGCACTTTTAGTAATAAACTAAAATAGTTACTTCTTAAAAGCAGTATTTTGTCCAACGTTTAAGATAATTTAATATCAAATATACAAGATAATTTAATATCACAATCGTCTCTAAATCGTTTTCAGCAATGAGCAAGGTGCTGCTGGAGGTCCAAATTGTTTAAAATACAAATTCAAATTCACCAGTTCGTTTTATCTACGGTTTATTTTGAAATATTGACCAGCGCAGCGGGCATAGCCTGCTAGTATATATATAAGACACATGGAAACCCACTCAGGTAGGTTATCGGAGCGAAAAATGATGGCTTAAACGGCAAAGCCTTGAAAGCCAAGGAGTCGGGTTCGATTTCCGGCTTTGGCGTTTTTTCGCTTAATTGTAAATATTCAATTCGTATGATAACTTTACCAATCAGTTTTATTGTGTTAATCGTACTAATTAAACGTATATTTTGTCGAAAATCGGTTAAGAAAAAAAATTCTTTGTTAATAACATTTTAAATAATTAAACATACAATCATAACAATATTAATTGCTAGATTTTATTAGCAAAATTTAAAATCTGCTAAAGGCTCCACCAGTGGACGAGAGGTTCTGGCCTCGCAATTTGTTGACAGCAAGTGCTGGGTTCGTACCTAATCGCGGCCGTCGGCCTAACCGATCGGAGTTTTCGTGTTTTTTTTTCGAACGTTGCATAAATACGGGTTGGGTTCCCATAGAAAGATCCCCACGAAGAGCACCTTTTCCAAGGCCTATATCCCTCTAGTAGATAATCGACCGTCACAAAATAAACCAAACCAAACTAAAATCTGCTAAAAATAATAATGTAAACAGAGAAATATACTTTGTTACCGGAAAAAATATATAGGACAATTGAAAATGTTTTAATTTGAACCATTTTAAAGACTGTTCATGAAATTTTTGAGCAAACAAATGTATTTTGTAAAGCTGTCCAGTGGGCAACTGTGGAAATTAAATCGAAGCTTAGCCGTCGTTCGTGAGTTTACCTTCTATGGGTAGAATAAATCCTGTAACGCTGGGGGAGCATCACAGGTTTAGGTAAATAATCTAAATGTATAGATTCTGTTACACATATTTGGTACACCTCTGAAATTTTGCAGTTCAGAAAATCCGCTTTCGTCAGTAATTTTGTCCAGAAAATCTCTTCGTAAGAGCCCACTCTACTGACTGAAAAATTCCCGGATGATAATGTTAACTCTATGGAGGCGTTCTTTTCAAATATCTCACTCAAATTTTAATATTTTTTTGCATAGGCTAGCTGAGGACGATCTACAAATGCACTAGTTTTTACTTTTTCGATTTTGGTTTTATATTTTTTAATATTATGATAGTTTCAATTTCAGAAACGGTTCTAACCGATTTCGAAGGTTAAAGTAATTTTTTTTTAAATCTGAAATCAAAATTGAAAAAGTAAAAACTAGCTCATTTGTAGATCATCCTCATCTATCCTGTGCAAAAAGAAAAAAAAATCATGTAAAAATATTAAAAAGTCCTTAAACAATCATAAAAATTCTTTCAATAAAATTGTAGCTGATTGCGTTTAGGTTACTATATATGATTACATTTTCGAAAAATCCTTTTAAAGTTATTTTGGCCCTTTTCAATTTCATTTTAAAGCAAATTAAATAAATTAAAATGTTATATTACTAGATCAGGGTTCGCACAGTTCTACCACTAAATTTTAAGAATATTTTCGAAGTGTTTCTCTGCAGAAAACTATCGTAAAATCTGTGAATGAAGGTGGAGGTTACGAATGTTGTAGTTTAAAAATTAAATGTAAAATTTCTCATTTTTAATAGTGGTGCCAGAGTCCTTGAAAATTCCAAGGAATGTGCGAACCTTGCAGATGAACATGCCCTAACGAAGCATTGGCAAGAACGATTGCTAGTTATGGTGACCTTGTAAGTTTTCCTTACTTTTACACATTTTACTGGAGTCCTATATTTATAGTATACAGACTTCCTGCTCCTCTTGGAATTTTTGCTGTTAAAAAAAACTTCGTCATCAGTATTTTCGTGTAGAAAATCTCTCTTTAAAAGAAAGTGAAATTTCGCGTTTAACCTAGATTTCCTTCTCTGTATAAAATAACTTATGTTTTCATGGAGAATTTCCTTCATTCTGATATATGTAGCCTTATATTTATATACGTAGAGCTATCACAAAGATTAAATTGCAGACGAATTATTTTATATTCTATCGCCACTATTTTTACAGAATGCATTTCGTGGTATATTTTTCTTGCAAATGTTGTCATAGCGCATGTTAATAATTTTTGTTTTGAAAAAGTGTTTTCATGTAGCATGAAAAAATATTCGCCTTTAACTGAAACTGTTCGATATTTATGTATGTAGTTTTTTCTTTTCTACATTATTATAGTAAACAATCTCCTATATTTTGTCACAGATTAATAGATTTAAAATTATAAATGACTTTTACTTAAAAAAATGCAAATAAAATTGGTAAATGATTGATTCCATGAAAATTTGTTATGTATGTCACACAGCTAAAAATCGCTATGCTTGTTGGCCACCGTTACATTCGAAATGTTCCCTTCGCCCCATTCAACTGATAAGCTATCTCCAATAATATAAATAAAATTTTTCCGTTCTAAAATACTGGCAGCCAAAAGTCATTGTATGTGATAGACATGACAGGTTTTCATGGAATTAGCCAAATAAAATTTTTAAAAGGGTTCGGGACACATTTCAAATTAATTTTATTTATTGAGTTAAAATTTTGAAATTTTTTGTGATTGTTAACTATGTTATGTAGTATAAATACAATCACACAATAAAACTTCCGAGACTTTTTTTTTTTAAGTGTAATCATTTAAAACCGTTATAACTCGAAATATTATTTTTATAAATTCATTTTTTTTTCATTTAAATAAACAAAAATATTTAGGTTTTAATTTTGATTCAAAGTTTAAAGAAAATATTAATTTAAATTAAAAAATATATTTAGATTCAAAACCTCAAAAATGGGGTGACTCAAAATAAATCATATTTTCGAAAGTACATATATAAATACATATATTTAATTTGCTGATTCAAAATTAAAGTAAAACAATTTAAACAGACATGCTCAAAATTTGAACCATTTGTCTTTAACTGTTCTTGAGTTATAGAAATTCAAATGCGAGAAATGGTGAAATAACCCATCATGTAAAAGAACGCAGTTTCACAAAAAGTCGTTACTATAACAACAGTTGCTCGAAAGGTAGATTTTGAATAAAAACCAAAACGAAAAAAAATATATTTTTCGTGTTTCATTTAAGATCGAAACATGATTTAAACTTTATTTTAAATAGAAAAAAAAAAACAGAGAATATTTTAAAACAGTAAAATTATTTTAGAATATTTTACGATTTTTGTGTCTCGGTTCTTCTTAAACAAACTTTATTTAAAAGTACATTTTATGTTCGATTTTATCTCCAATATTATAGATTATAAAAATTTATCAACGTGTAACAGTTCACCTTTTATCTACCGACGGTACTTATAAGTACCATAAAAATTACTTATTATAAAATTGTTTTAATACGTTAATTAGTTGTAATACTGTTTAGAATGAGTTATAGATACATTACTTTATTTTGTTCCAAAAGCATTATTGGTTGCACAAACCAAAAATATTTTTAAAAGGATGATTTTGGCTTTGAATCTTTTCAGCTTTCTTGGCGCTGAGGGGAGGGGAGGGGGAGGGGTGGAATATTTTCAATTCGGAAATATTTCTCTATTTATATTGTGAGATCATCCTATTTGTACATTGTATAATTTTACAAAATACTAAGAAAACAATTTATAATAAAAGATTCGAGTGGAGTTATAAATATTGCACAAAATCCCTATAAATTCAAATTTAATTATTCCTTCAAATTTTCTAAAATCCTTCAAAATTTTATTAAATGATTATGTAAATCTTTTAAATTAGTTTAACACAAGAACCGCGGGTAATTATACTCAAATTTCATAAAAATATTTTACACCAGAATTTTAATTAAAATATTTAAATTATTTATTTAAACTATTTTAACCCATTCGTGCCCAGCATCTTTTGCGTAAATTTTATTTGGTTGGCACCACTATTTTTAGAAGATTTAAGTTTAGTTCATTAATCACGAAAATGCATCATTTAAATAAAATAATTATTGCTTTTCTTTTTTACCGGTGTCAAAAACAGTGCCGAATGCACCTTTTGAAGCGTCCCTAAAAAGGGACGCTAGGCACTAATGGGTTAATTCGGAACATACATAATTTATTCTGGGAAGAAATTTCTGGTTTCAATCGACACTTATTCATTTGTTACGGGTCAAAATGACACGTTACCGCGATTCTATTGTTAAACAATTTACGTAAAATGCTTTAGAATGTAAAATTTTCATGAATTCATAATGCAGTAGATAAAGGGTTCGATAAAAAAAAAATGTTTTTATATCACATGGAGGTAACAATAAAGTGAATCTTCAAGTGCAACCTTTTCTGAAGTGCTGAATACTGCAGGGATAAACTAGTACAAGTAAATTTAAATCGATATTTCCTACTTTTTAAAATACTTTATTCGTGCAGAATTTTTGATTACAGTGAAACCTCCTACAACGGTCACTCCGAATAACGATAATCTCCGAATACCGTCATTAGAAGAGCTAACGTTGAGGCTTTTAATCTGCAGATTTACTAGTAATTTAAAGATAAAAACCCACATTATGTGCTGAACGATATGCGCAAGCACTAATCTCACAGGATCGAAGGATCAAAATGAAAACAATGTCATCGCTAGAAGCTTGTTGTCGCAGAAAATCATATTTTAATTCTATTTCACGTCATTTTTTTTTAAACAAAATTTTTTAAGTGCGTTAGTAATTATGTAAACACGTATCACCTACAATCGTCGTTCACAGTGGACAGGGAAACACAAAGGTATTCCATTGCATAATGATATAGGGGAAATATTGTTAGGGGCGCGATTTAAATATTCTAAACTATTTCACATTTCACGAAATTTGTATATGTTGCTGAAGTTTACTACAAGTTACTTTCTGTAGAATAGAAATATGATATTATTTACAGGAACACACTTAAAATTTCGGCTACTATACTGCACCCTAAATGCTGCATAATATTACACTAAAATCTGAAGTATTTTTAAAACTTCGTTGCAGTACGAAGAGCTCCTCATTTGGTACGATTGACGTGCACTTTCTGATTTGTTTATATATGATATGAAAATATTTGCAAAGAAAATATATTACAAAATGCATTTTATAAAAAAATAGTTCGAACAGAATATAAAAATACTCGCCTGTTGCAGCCATGTTTCTATTTTTTTTATAACTGTTTTACTTTTAAAATAATAAATTGTAAAATCTCAGAATTTTTTTTTAACACTAGATTTTAATCATATTTTTTTCTGGTGATAATATTGATTAAATAATTAGGTGGCACCTAAAGGGTTTTAAAAAAATAACCGGAGGTTAGAATGTATGCGTATGGTATATAGTACGAGGTATGGAGTCGCAAAAAACATTTATGTTTCATCTTATCATCGACGCGGAAAACTTCTTTGTAGTGCCTTTCCCAAATTATGAGTCTCAAAGGATACATAATTAAGCAGTCGGCTGATTTAGAACTGTCTCTTCTCATGTGTTTGCTGACTTGAGTCTGAAAACTATCAAGAGAAAATGGTACAGTAAGCAGAGTAAAGATTTTGAGAAGAAACCTCTATTCTTCACAGTCTCATATGATTTCTAGTATGCTATATTTAGTTAAATTCAGTAAATTACAGATAGTGTTTTAATTGAGTCAGTTATAAATGTAAAATTAGGAATTATCAGAAAATGAATGTTATTTCTTTTAAAATTCAGGGTTCGCACAGATCTACCACTAAAATTTTATTGTATTTTGAATGTATTTCACTGCAGAAAAATAGTGCGTAAATTGCAAATTGCGGGGGTGGTTGCGAATTCTGTATCTCAAAAATTAAATATAAATTTTCTTATCATTAATAGTGGTGCCGGAGTCCTTACAAAATATAAGGAGTGTGCGAACCCTGAAATTAAAATGCATTAAAAAAGCTTCCATTTTTTTAAATAAAATTCTTATGATTTTATTAAATTTGGTGTATGTCTCAATGCAGTTTGAAGTATTGTTAAAACAATAAAAGATAAAAAAACATACATTTGTAAAAATCACAATAAATATTATCAGAACTTATAATGTATTATATTACACAATTGAAATATTGTTTTTTGAAAATTCTAAATGTATGACTTCTTTAAATTAATAAATCAAAATAATAATTATAACAATATCTCACTCTTTTTGTTATTTCTAGAAAAACTCTGTATTTGAATGATGACTATGTGTATAGAGAATAAGGCATGGATGGAGTCATTAAAAATTTACACTTTATCTTATTATGAATGCGTAAATCCTGCTTGGAGTGCCTTTCCCGAGTTATGAGATATCAAGGATACTTAATTAAGCAATCTGCTGATTCGGAACTGTCTCCACTCCTTTGTTTGCTGACGCCAGTCCGAAAATTATACAGAATAGAATAAATAGAGTAAAGGTCTTAAGAAGAAACCTCTATTCTTCACAGCCTGAAATATTTCTAGATTGCTATGTTTAGTTAAATTTGGTAAATTACTGATGGCGTTAGAGTTGAGTCAATTATAAATATAAAATTACGAATTATCAGGAAACGTATGGTTTTTTTTAATTATTGCAAAATTTGTTTCTATCAGCAGAAATAAAGGACAATAATATTTGTCTTATTTAACTAGAGTACTTTTCAGTTGTGTACTTGATCGAAACCTCCTTTTAAAAATATATGACAATCGAATAAAATTTGTGTAAGAAACGCTCGAGTCGAAAGATTTAACCGGAGTTGCCAAGTCCCCAACTTTTTAGATTTATCATCATTTTAATTTTATTTAAACTATGCGGTGATTGTACCTTGGGACAATAAACAATGTTGTAACTTAGGACATGTCCGATGGTACAACAAATGAATGGCATGTAATAATTTGCATAAATAAAAGTATTTTTGTTACTTTTTTAGAGAAAATTCCACAAAACATATGAAATACAGTAAAAAAAAACAACTCAACTTTACATTGAATATATTTTATAATGACTGAACTTTGCAAATATGAATCTGATAACTTTCTTTTTCTTTCCATGTGGATCAATGTTCTAAAGAACATATGTTCTGATGTTTTTTCCTAGGTTTTAAATAAACTGTAAAGTCATAGCTGCCAATTTTTACGCATTTTTGCTACCTCTATAATTGTACAGAGATTGTCCAGCTGTTTAATTCTAAGATATCGACGACTAAATAAGATAATATTTACTATAAAATTTTTGTGGTAGGAAAAATGCGTAAAAGTTGACAGCTATGTTTGAAGTTATATTTATGTATTTTGTTATGTTGTTAATCATAAATAACATAGTTGCAATATTTCCTAAGTTGGAATTATTTTGTTTACAATTACCATCTATTTTTCACTCTAACTACAGTCACTTGACTGTACTGTCTTTGGAGCGTAGAAAATATACTACAAGTCTTGGTCTAATGAATATATGATATGTATGTTGTAGATTGTAGTAGAATTTCTTGGAAATGCACTTTAAAAAACGTTCACTCCATCGAATATCGTTAAAGATTTTGAAGTAACAGATATTTGTTCAATAAATGAAAATGTATTCAGTGAAGAAATTTTTTTAATAATATATAACTGAGAAACTATTTTATTAACTGAAATATCGAATGAAACAGCTGAATTTACAGCAGCAAATCTATTACAGTCGAACCCCGTTATAGCGAACCCGGTTTATAACGAACTCCCGGATATAACGAACGAAAATTTTGGCCCCGCCATTTTACTATTGCATTTAATGCTATTTTATACTTTTATAGAGAACCTTCGGAATCTTAAAAATCGGCTATAACGAACTTTTTTTCTAGTCGACCATGATTTTTTTTTCTCTTTTTACTTTTCCGCTGATGTGAAAAAAGATTTTCGAGTCTAATTTTATAAGAAAATGCATGCCAGCGAGTAAAACATGGTGCAAATTAACGATGTCTTTTTATTAAAGAGTAGTAAGACCTGCATTCTTTCTCTTTTATGGTAGCCATTCTGCAGGTGTGATCGCGCCCACCTGTCAACTATTTTTCCATTACTTCTGTCATAGCAATTCAGTAACGCATTTAAGCTAACTTACTTAACTAAGTTATTCAAGAATAATTCAAGATATGGCAGCATTGAAAAGAACGTCTTCTTTGAAGCAAGCAATAATCAAAATCTTTTTCCCTTAAATTATACTCTCTGGAGTTCACAAGATGAGGAAAAAGTAAAATTTAAATGATAAAAAAAATAAACAAACAAAATAAAAATAAAACTATTTTTTACGCGCCAATAATTAGTGTTAGTCATCATAAGCCTGGATAAAGTGTAATGATTGTAGTATAGTCAGGATCATTCCTTAAATCGTTTGCTTATTTATCCGAACTAGGGTTGGTCTCGAATGTTTAGATAATCGGCACTTTACTGTATTTCTACTTGTCTTCCTTTTCAGTTAATTTATTTAGTATTGTGCCAGTTTAATGTAATCAATTTTAGTCAATTTAATTCATTAATGATCATGTCTAATAGAATTTACGTTTTTTTCTTAATACATCATTATTGAACATATAGGTATGAGGTAATTATATACATATTTTGTAAACTCCAACATTTTTTAACGGTTCGGATATAGCGAACAAAAACTTCGGTCCCTTGAAGTTCGCTATAACGAGGTTCGACTGTATTAGATGTATGCATTACAAATTCATTTTCACTTGCTCAAAATGTCACATCCCCAGACCGAAAAGGTCATTTCTCATAGCTGCAGCTCGTAGAAGCAATGTCTGTAGAAGAAAAAAGAAATCTCGCATTTTAAGACTTCCTTTAGTGAAAATAGAAATTGCCAAGCAGAAAGCTGCTGTAGCAGGAAAATGAAAAACCACCTCCAGAACGAAACAGCAGTTTTGAATCTGTTAATGATAAAATATTTTATCTAGTACTAAAGATGGTGACAATATTAATTATAATTATACCACAGATGTGTTAGAAATAAGAAATCAAGAAATTGGATTACTTGCTGACAAAAGTATCTTGGAATTTTGGTGGACTTGGAATTCTTCTATGGTTCTACGTATCTGAAGTTAATTGACATGCTATTTATTAAATTTCTATATTGACGATGATGAAAACTTGAGTTTTATTCCCTATTTCCTTGGAAAAAAAGTTTTGTTGGCACAAAATCAATTATTGTTATTTTACAAAATATTGTATTAGTTATTGTACAAAATTATTAAACATCTAATGTCTATTGCCTGAAATATGCAGTATGTCCCAAGGTACAACATCGTTTGTCCACTTGTTGTACCTTGGGACACTTTGCTTTCCCTACTTTAAATGAGTGGCTTTTTTTTTTTCAAACTGCCTAAAGTTCTAAAAATATATTATAGAAATTTTGTTGGCGTATTGAAATGTTATCTTTAAATTTTAAATCAGACAATAATCATCGAAGTAAAAAATTAAAATCCGAAAATTGTTCCAAGGTACAACACTCTCCCCTCTCTACATACATTTTTGAGATATATTTCTCATAGAAAAATGTGCAATTTAAAATTTAATGTAACTCAAGAACAGTATGGGACTTTTGTCAAACGCTGTGAGATTCATTTGCATTATGTTAAAACGTGCACACAATACTAATGTTTGCGATACTATTGCTGCATGTGTTAACCCCTTGGGGACGAGAGACACGTATACGTGCCGCAAAAAGTCTTACGGATCCTTTAAGTCATGTGGATAATGGCGCCCTTCATTAAATGCCAAGAGCTGAAATGCGCTCCTGCTGAAATGTTGGACAGGCATGGTATACAATATTTCGGATACAGTATAGTAGTCGAAATCGTTTGATTGTCCCTGTAAATACTGTTTTCTATTATGCAGAAAATAACTTGTAGTAGTCTTCAGTAATGTACATCAGCTTCATAAAATCTGAAATAGTTTAATACAATTTAAAGGTGTCCCAAGCAATTCTCCCCCCCCCCCTATTCCTTTATGAAATGGAATACTTTTGTGGGACCCTGTAAATGAATAACAAATATTCTTTGCGCTACAGATTGTCCTGAATGTAAATGGGGTGCGTTTGTAAGTTATATAACTATTCATATTATGCTGCAATAGGTGTTCCCTCTTATTCAAAAATGCTTGATACAAATTTTATTAACCCCTTAACTGGTAATTCTTTTCCTTTCAATAAATTGAAAATAGCAGATTCACACCACGATTATTTAAATAAAATATTCGTAAAATTTAATCAAACCATTTTCGCCTTTCAATAGTATGAAAATTTTGTTAATAGTAATAGTGGTGTCAAAAAGCTTTAAATGATGCAATAAGTAAATTCGTCTTGCACGAACTGTGTTCAGGCAAACCAGTTAAAACGTTAAGATTATATTTGTTTAGTTCAGTAATACAGAAATAGTAGGACTCCGTTTTAAATGGAACGTAAGCAACCGTGGCAACACAGAATCATTTCTTGTTACGAGATATCAATGAAGTTATTAGATACGATAAGATTCAATAGTAAGACGATAATTCTTATTAATATCTTTTTAAATTTTGATTTAATTTTCATAAAATTTGAAATGACTCGACAAAAGCATTTAAAGATTGAATGTATAAAATTTAAAACCATTCGATTGGGTAGTTTTGCGCTGTTTTATGGCTCACACAAGTAGATGATGATTATAGGGGCTACATATTTATCAAATTACGAACGCACCTAAAAAACATCTTACACTTTTAACTGATAATTATTTTTTAAAAAACTTTCAAATAATGCCTATTTCTTTCCATGTCTTTTATAGAATTTTTAATCCTTCATCACCGGTTTTTGAAAACAGAAATTTTTGCCGAATTGAATCAGAAAAATGCTCGCATTAACACTAGAGAGCCGGGACGCATTTTCAGAAAGAATCACGTTTTGAGCACCAGCCTTGGCGAGTTGGCAAAAGCGAGAACATTCAGCTAGCTGCATCGCCAAACACAAAATAAACGTTCAATGTATCATAAAACATATGATTAATAGAATTATATTTATTACAAGCGAATCTTTACTACTGTTTTTAATTAACTTCTCAATTTCTTCGAACATAGCGAGTTAAGGAAATAATATTTTTCAATTGAGAAAAAAAAATTATGTTTAATGTTTTGTGAAATATAAAGCATTTTAATCTGAAAAAGCTCTTTGTTTTAAAATATGTTATAATTGTAAACAACGGTGATTAATATTTCCTCATATTATAGTATTTGCTTGATAACATTTACGGAAAAACAAATGAACAATCAGGGCGATCTCTTTGCAGAAGGAAGGGTTGCTTTTCGCTAGGCGTTTGACGTTACAAACAATAAAGGGTGCTTAGCATTGACTTCAACTCCGCGCCAATCGTTGTTCTGGCGATAAGATGCTCAAAACGTGATTCTTTCTGAAAATGCCGCCGCGACGGTGTCAATTCAACACCGATCACTGGACTAATTGTCGATTGGAACCAGAAAAATCTTCAAGAAATAAAATATATATTAGTTGCAATGAAATGAGCTAAGCAAATAAACTAAAAAAAAGTAAATTATTTTTATGGTTTTAAACATATTTTATAAAACTTGCGTAAAATTCCTCGGCGTTCTAGTGTTAAATAATGTAAAATTTACAATAAAATTTTAGTGGGAGAACTATAAATTATTATTGGAGTATAGATGCCCGTACCACGTACGGTTAAATCACGATTGCCAAAAATACGTTGCCCTTACGAAATACGGGCAAAGCAGGAAAGTGGATAACACCGTTTGAATAACCAGATTCAGTGATGCAAAAAATTGGGTGCCAGCGGGTAGTCTCTCACTACTAAAATTTAAAAGTTTCCTGAAAATTCAATAGCATTCCAATACGAATTTTACGCGAAACATTAGACGAAAAAAATATGAAAAAAATTTAGTGGTGAGAGACTGCCTACTGGTAACTAAATGTTTGCACTTCTGATCATGCTTAAATTTTTCTAGTTAACCCATTAATGCCCGAATTATTTTCTTCGCTAAAATTTTAATTTTGTATTTCCCACCACTTTTAAAATCAAATAAACTTTTATCTAAATTTATCGAGGATTCTGTCTCGTGAAAGAAGGTATATATATATCTTCCTCTTTACTGGTGGGAAAACCGCTTTTTTTGCTGTTTTTGTAACCGTCCTCAAAAGAGGACGCTGGGCGTTAATGGGTTAAATAATTAGATAAAACTGAGCTCCGGAAATAATATAGATCTAAATCTTTTATTATTATTATTATTCATTATATTCAACTGAAGAAATTCTATGAATCCAACTTTCCGAGCTATTATGACCCAACAAAGATAACACAGGCCTACAAAAAAAAATTTTTTTTTTGGTGCCTGAGATTTTACAACTGATTTTGGATATTTTTGGGACGCTGATTCCAAATATGCAATCAGTTTTTCTCTATCAGCTCTACTTTTTTAGATATGCAAAGCAAACTAAAGATTTTTTTGAACTAAAGTGACCTTGAACACTTAAACTGACCTTATGATACACAGCCCTGTAACGACGCTCAAGATGATTAGAAGGACGTAAAAATACCACAAGATCTTGAAAAAAAACAAATGTGCAAGCAAAACTGAGGATCTGCGCATGCTTATGATTTCACGCCGCTCATCCATAAAGCCCAAGAGATAAGGTTAGTTTCAGAGTTCGCTCCATGGGAACAAAACTGGCTTTCTTTGACTTTCTAAAGTTTTTGAACTTCCATGATATTTGTGTTTAAGGTAGAATTCGTATCAATTTAACGTAAAACTCGTTGTGTTGTAGATTTTTGTGTTTGCGTTGTAGAATGGAATTTAAATGAGTTCAAGTAGAAAAAGTTGTATAAATCATCCAGATAAGTTTTGCTACATATGCGGAGAATAAAATTTGAAAGAACACAGAAAATATGTTACTGACTTTGTAAAGAGAGCTTATCTTGGATACTTTGGGGTTAGACTTGGTGATCAGGATAAAATCTGCACACCGCAACAGGTCTGTAAAACTTGTACAGAACATTTATGACAGTGAGATGACGGAAAAGAATAAGTCTCAAATTCGGCTTACCAATGGTTTGGAGAGAACTCCAAAACCATTTCTATGACTATTATTTCTACCTAGCACTGGAATACTATTTGAATTAATCGAAACAATTGTAATAAGAAAACTTATCCTGATTTAGTGTCTTCAAGACCCCCATTTCCTCACTCAGAGGAACTACCGATCCCAACGTTTCATCAGATACCAGAGCTTAGTGAGGATGAATATTGTCCTTCTGATCATCTTTTAGATAGCTGTGAAGGTATCAGTGATTATGAGGAGACGTCATCAATGCCTAAATTTTTCAACCAGGTTGATTTAAACGATTTCAAAAGAGATTTCACTGTTTTAAAAGAAGCTTCTGAATTACTGGTTGGTTTCAAGATTAAAAAGACAAAAATTTATTAGAACAAAGTGACAAACTTACAGTTTATCACACAAGACAAAATTGTCTACTACCCTTCTTCTCTTAAAAAAACAATCTTGTATTTTGTCATGAATTTAGAGGACTGTTAGAAAAATTGGTTCTTCCTAAATATTCTCCAGATGATTGTCCTTGGACAGCAAAGAAATTACACAAAATACTATTGTTTTTATATTTTTGGGATAGCAGGGATAAAACACACCACTAGATTAGAAAAGAGAGGCCTAAGAAAGAAAACATGGATGTTGGAGAAAGGTATGTCATTAATAACCCTTTAGTTGGGCAAAAGAAAATCATACTTTCTGCACTGTATATCAAGCTCTGTCCTATGAAGCAGTTTCTGCAAATTCTCCATAAGAACGGGTCATGATTAGCATATATAAGGTAAAAACACCCGAATTCAGTTATGAAGATATTAAAGCAGGAATATTTAACGGACAACAAATAAGACAACTGATTAAGGATCCTGCTTTCGTAAATTCAACGAATAAGGCTGAATAAAAAGCCTGGACTTCTTTTGTGGCAGTTCACAAAAACATTCCGGGCAAATGCAAAGGAGAAATCTATGTAGAACTGGTAAATGAAAAGCATAATAGTTTTAAATCTCTTGGGTGTACTAGAAGCATTAAAGAGCACTATTTACATTGCCACTTATAGCATTTTCTTGAAAATAAAGAAGGCAGAAGTGATAAACAGCCCGAAAGATTTCACTACAATATTAAGACTATTGAGGACCGCTACCAAAAAAGATGAGATACGCAAAGGGTTTCAGATTACAGTTTGAGTTTAAAAAGATACTGTTCTAAAATATATTCCAGAATGTCACGGAAAAGAAGCTTCCGAAGCATTCAATGAGTATCAGTTTCATCAGTGGCGTTTTTCTCTATTTTTGTGAGTAAAAATATTTGCGTAATATAATTAAAAAATTATTATTTGAATATGTGTATATCATAATAATAAAAACTAACATTTGTGTATTATAAGAAATAAAAATCCTGTATTTATTTTATTTTTACATACATTTTTTAATACATGGATTTACCTTAAAATAATGAAACATATATTTCACAAAACGTTGTTTATCTTAAAAAACTGAGCTGATAGAGAAAAACTAATGCCATATTTGAATTCAGGGCATCAAATTCATATAAAATCAGCTAAAAATACCCCGGCACCAAAACAGCTGTTGACCAGTGTAATTAATGTGCACATTGCTGATTCAGAACTGCTGTTCTCTCTCTGTATTTTGCTGACGCGAGCTTGAAAAGTGTATGTATGCCAAGCATAATAAAGGTCCTACATAGGAACATTTATATTTACAATCTAAGGAGAAACAGCAAACATGTGCATTTCTAAATTGCTATATGATAATATTTCTTAGATTAATTCAGCAAATCACTGAGGCGATTAAAATTGCATTTATTATAAACATACAATCGTCGGAGGAAAAAGAAAGTATATACTTCCCTACTAACTCTTCAACAAGTTATCGTAGAAGAAAATTACTAGTACCGAATAATTCCAAATCAAGTCTAATTTTAAATTATGTACATAAAATTTGCTTAGTTGGGCATCTACATATTAACACTAGAACCGCCATTAGGGGGTCAAAATGACACTTGCCAGATTTATAATAATCGATTCGAACTGGAACTTTCTTCATAAGAAATGTTAAATGTGTGCAGCAGAAAAAATAGGCTAATTAAATAAGTAAAATAGTTTAAAATTAAAATTCTGGTGAGAAACCCTTTTTATGAAACTTGGGTAAAATACCCGGCGGTTCTAGTGTTAAAACGAACCCAAACCTCATTTTTTTTCAATGGCGCACCCAATTTTAACGAAATATTTCAAATCTTCGGTTCAAATTAGGTATAGACACCAAATTTCAACTTATTTGAAAAAAAAGTTTTTGATTTATGAATATTTAAAATTTATTGCTTCTAAAAGTCAAATAAAATTTTTATATTTGTATTAATATCTTCTAAAATTATATTCCTCATGCGCTACTTTTATATGTAGCAATGACACTAGAAAAACCCAAACATAAATACGTTGAATTTGCAATAAGTTGAATTTGTGCGAAGCATAAATTATAAAATTAATATTCGAAAAAATTATAAATTACAACCTGCAATTTTTTTAATGGATTTATATTTATTAACCCCTTAACGGTCACATTAAATTACGGTTTAAAAATTCAGATTGATTATTGCCACCACTTTTTTGAAAAAAAAATTATCTTATTTAACGGCAAATAAAATAATATCAGAATAAAATCAATTTCACTATTTTATAAAACTGGTGGGAACCCAATAATTCTGAATAAAAGCTGGGAAGCTTGCAGCCCGAGAATGTCTCGGGCACGACAGTTAAGAAGTTAAATCCTGCTTAATGGAAATCTAAAATTTCAAAATTTTCCTCCAAATAGTTTTTAAATTACGCTTAAAAATCGACAAAATGGTGGTTAAAGGGGCCGTCTGCAATAGAAGTGACTAGATATTTTGTAACTTCTTAAGGCCCCACAATAATCACAGAAAAAGTACTCAAAAAGAGCCGGATGATAATGTAGAGTCAATGGGAGCGTTCTTTTCAAATATCTCGCTCAAATTTTAATATTTTTACATGATTTTTTTTCATAGGATAGCTGAGGACGGTCCACAACCGGCCTAGTTTTTACTTTTTCGATTTTGCTTATGTATTTTTTATATTATGATAGTTTCACTTTCAGAACCGGTTTAAACCGGTTTTGAAAGTTAAAGTCATTTAAAAAAAAAATCTGAAACCAAAATTGAAAAAGTAAAAATTAGGCCGGTTGTGGATCGTCTTCAGCTATCCTATGCAAAAAAATTATGTAAAAATATTAAAATTTGAGCGAGATATTTGAAAAGAACGCTCCCATAGACTTTACATTAGCGTTCGACTTTTACCGCGTGACTAGTGTGTGCTCTTAAGCTATTCTGTTATCTAGCAGTATTCAATGATTGCTGGAGTAGCGTCCATGATGCGTTGATCAAGAAGATGCGCCCCTCGGTCAATAGTTGAGTAAAAAATTTCAATTTGAAAACAGATCTTAAAATATGTTTTCTTTAAAAAAAAATTAATTTCAGGAAAATTTATTATACGAGTTACATGAAACTTTTAGTCTAAATGAAAGGTGCAGAGTTCAATTATGCTCTCATATTAGGCACCGCTATTAGGGGGGAAAAACAAAGTTAGGGTCCGTTTTAATATGTAAACCCTCCGGTTAACAAATTTTATCTACATCATTTAAAAATGGATTTTATTTCCAATCGTTCGGTACAAATAACTTTCTTCTACGATAACTTTTTTACAGTGCTAGTGAGGGGTGTTTACTTCCATTTTCCATGATTGTACAGCTTTTAATTACCGGAAAATGTAGGCTCTTTATACTATAAATATGAAAATGTATAAAAAAATAAGTAAAAAACAATTTCATCGATTTTCTTTATATTAACGCTTAATTTTACATATGATGTATAGCATAAATATCATGAATTTATTATACTTGTATATCAAATATTATTAAAATTTTCGACAATATCTAGAAATTTTGCAACAAACCAGTTTACTAATATAGAAAATAAAATGTTTGTTGCAGAAGAGCCTGGTTTTATTTATTTTTTTATAGCTTCTATATTTTATATTGTTTTATATTATTTTAATTCCATTAAAATAATTATTAAACAATTTATACTTCCGGAAATTTGAAAATTTCATTTTTCAAATTACATTAAAATTATAAATCTCTCTCTCTCTCTCTTTTTTTTTATATTGTGCCCCACCAGTGGCCGAGAAGTTCGGACCTCTCAACTGGAAGACGGCAGGTGCTGAGTTCGAACCCAATCTCGGCCGTCGGCCTAACCGTTAGGAATTTTCGTGGTTTTCTTCGAACCTTCCGTAAATACGGGCTAGGTTCCCTTAGAAAGACCCCCACGAAGAGCACTCCCCCCTGGTCTTATATCCCTAGTGTAGATAATCGGACGACAAAAATAAACCAAACCAAACCTTTTTTATACTAATATTGTATAACAGTGAATTGCAGAGTTTAAAAATAAGAACAATAAAAATAAAAATTTATCGATATTTTCAAAAATTATTTTTTTATATTTTTGTTTGTTAATAGTTTAATAAACGTTTTTCTGGATCTTTTTTTTTAATTTCAAAGAATATGTTACTTTAATTTTTGATACTTCCTTAAAATTCGATATTTCGCAATTAATATTCCAATAAAAAACTCTTTATGACTCACTTACTATTAAAGAAAAAAATCTTCATTTTTTTAAAATAATAAATTAAAATAAGCAAACAATGAAATGGCCTTTTCAACTTTAAAACAAAACATAAGAGCAAACATTTAAAATGTACGGGCTTTAAATAATTTTTACATGCTTTAAATAATTGTTTCTGACAGGCATTTCTAATTATCT
The DNA here is from genome assembly GCA_964019185.1 of Maratus speculifer. Lineage (NCBI taxonomy): Eukaryota > Metazoa > Arthropoda > Arachnida > Araneae > Salticidae > Maratus > Maratus speculifer. Next base: position 174,786,328 of record OZ025303.1, on the reverse strand, counting down.
TTTAACACAAATAAGATACAAAAAAAAATTATTTTTCTTTTATTATGTTGTCACTCTGAGTTTTTTTAAAGACTTTTTTTCCTTGTAATACGAAATATTTTCTCATTTTATTAAAATTATGAGTCACATTTTTCCTGATCTAATTAAAGTTGTAATAAAATGTTCACAAATAAAATAAATTAAATGCCAGAATTTATTTTTTTTTTCTAAAATTTATCTTTTTTATGTAAATTCAAAACCTAATTTCTTCTTTGTATTGAAATTTATTTTTATATATTTACTAGTGATATATTATATCAACGGTTCCCAATCTATGGGTCGCGACCCACTGGTGGGCCGCGGAACAATCGGAGTTTGCCATCAAAATATATCTTTTATTTCATCCGTTTAAAAAGGCATGACAATTTCAACATTAAATAATATTTTAGGGGAACATCGTTAATTTCCTTGTAGATTAATATACGACCAGAATATCCAGAAACATTTAAATTAGGTTTGAGGTCCTTGATGAAGATCAACACGTTATGAGAATATCTTTTTTTTTTTTTTTTTTTTTTTTTTTTTTTTTTTTTTTTAAGACAAGTACTGAGACAAACAGCATGTTCCTACATTGGTAAACATTAGTACCAGAAATCTCATTGATTATGAAGTTTTGTTTTCATAATAATTAAATGTATTTTTAATTATCTTGGTAGTTTGTGAATTGTTTTAATTACTATTCACTTACACGCATTGAGATTACTGATTCTTGTTTTTGTTGATAAGGTATCTTCCGTACGAAAATTTGGGTTTTTCGTAGAATAACAAGCGTATAGAAATCAGTCAAAAGTTCCTATACTGATATACAACTTCATACTTCATCTTGGGTGGAACACGATTTTTTTTTTTTTCACTGAAAGGTGGATCGCGAATTTTTTTTTTTTTTTTTTTTTTTTTTTTTTTTTTTTTTTACTGAAAAATGGGTCGCATATTAAGAAAGTTTGGGAACCGCTGTATTATATTAATATGTATTAGCCGATCGTTATATAAACATTTACGTGATCTGATGTCTTTTAGAATGTCTAATTGAAAATCTTAATTAAAACAAGTAGCAATTGTTCGTCAAACGTAGTAAATGAGGTGCGTTTGTACTATAAAGAAATTTAAAAAATATTCAGATCTTGTTGTTGTAGTATTCAGTACTTTGGATGCAATGTAGTATCCAAAATCTTTTGTGTGTCCCTTTAAATACTGTCTCCTTTCTATTACACAGGAAGTACTTTGTAATAAACATCAACAACAAATATCAATAACATAAAATGTGAAACAGTTTAATATAACTAAATTAAAAGTTAGTTTAAATTGCGCTAGTTAGTTTAAATTGTTCAATTAGTTTAAATTGCGCCGCAAACAATGTTACCTCCCATACCATTATGTAATGGAATACTTTTGTGCGGTCCTGTAAATTAATGTAATATATTTTGCACTGTATATTGTAAAGAATATATATCTTACTGTACTGCATTGATGCACATCAATTTTATTATGTTCAAAAGAGTGTAACATCAATGAAATGCGCTTGAAATTGTTTATACCCATTAGCCGTAATGCAACAGAATATTTTTGACTGTCCCTGTAATTAAGCTATGAATCCCAATGTCATAAAATCTGAAATGGCTCGAAAAAGTTATGCAACAATTATGTATTTTGAATGTCAAAAAATTTTGTTGAGTAGTTTTTGCGCTGTTATATGCTGACAGAGTGAGTGAGACTGTAGGCGCTACGTATTTTAGGGATGAGATTTCCGCTTTTTTGGCCACCAGTATAATTTTAGAGAAAATGTTGTTCTCTTAAATCACAAAAATGTTCCGATTACATAATAAAGCATTTTCTCTAAAATTTTATTGGTGTGCAAAAAAGCGGAAATCTCATATCTGGTATTTATATAAATACGAACACAACTAAAAATGGAACTTTACTTTGTTTTTTTTAATTCCTTGAAACTTAATATTAATCATACGCCAGAAGGCTATTGCACAGACCGTCACTTTATCGAGTCGAAAACTGAAATTCCATGATAAGTCAGAACACTATTAGCATGTTAAAATTTAACTGTTTGCCAAGTCACATTAGTTTAAATCACTTGCAGACCCGATTCTAATTGTTGATTGATAGGTTTCTAATCATGTTTTTCTGCAAAACTCTTAGCTATAAAAACATGGAGGATCAGGAGCAGGAAAACAAATGGTTATTTTTGCCTTTTAATCATTTAAATGTTACTTTTTTTACATGCAAAAAAATAAAAAATTGTTATAAACACCATTTTTTTAGCTAAAATATTTTTAATATTTAGTCTAAACAAATCTGTCATTAAATAGTAAGACATTGTAATTAAATATTAGTGGTATCAAAAAGCTTTAACCCTTTGCAGCGCAGTACAAATTCATTGTGTAAGTGTTGAAATTAATGACTGACACCGGAATTTGAAAGCAACATTATTTATAAATAAGAGAAAGCTATATTTCACACATTGAATAAACCGTAATATTTTTTTATTAAAATTTTGATGCCAATGTGGCGTTTGGGAATTAAAATTAAGTGATTTCATAGATATACCACCGCGACGCAAGGGGTTAAGTAATGTATCAAAGAAACACTTCTTGCTCCTTACGAAGTATGTGAAAATCAGTTAGGTCGTTAACCCCTTGGTAGTGGGACATATTATCCCTCCACTGCACGGTGTGCCACATCTGTTACATACCTAAAAACACTATAATTCTATTTATGTACCATGAATTTGGCCAATAGGATCACTGTAACCAGAGTTGCCAAGTCTCCGGCTTTTTGGGTACTAGAATTTTAATACAGAGAATGTTGGTTGAGTAATTTAATTGGATTTATTTAATTGGAACATTTCGGAGATTTAAAATAACAACATTTTCTCTAAGATAACATTGATATACAACGAGCCGGAGACTTGGCAACTCTGCTGTAACTGATTAAGAAATGTCCTAAGAATGGAGTAACACCTTTTTTGTCCATATCAGATGGCTGTATTTGAGAATAAAATTGGAATTTGTTCGCCAGAAAGAAAAAAAAATGACCAAGCTATTAAGGCAAAATTTACTTTTATCATTTTTAGTGAATACTTAAAAATATTAATATAAAGAATGCTGCAGAGTATTAAGCAGATAAAATTAATTAATTTAAGCCCATTTAGTTGCAAAATATTGCAATACAATATTTTAAAATCCTAACTAAGTATATCGATTTTAACTAGTTTTTTTTTTTTTTTCAATAAAAATAGAAAAAAGTGCAACGAAAGGTTAAATCTCACCTATTATTAATGAAGATTTACACCGGAGATATTTTATTAAATTTAAGTTATTGAATATTGAAGAAAGTTTGATTGTAAAACAGTTGTTCCTTATTTTGAAATAAAATTTTGCCCAATTTCTAGTGGGAATTTAGCGTTATAGAAACGCAATTGCCTGCCTCTAAAAGGACTAATAAGTTAATATCAGAACGCCCGGAAATTTTATTCAAGTTTAATAATATTATTTCTCACCAGAATTTTTATTCAGAATTATTTAATTGATTTATTTAACGTTAAACTTAGTGGTCGCAGTATAGCATATTTCGAAAAAAAAAAAATTCTAGCTTAAACTGAAATTTAATCACATGGTGGGAGTCGAATTGACTCCTTCTGGGCGTTGTACGGTTAATCGAGTTTTAACTAACTAATCGAGTGTTCACTAATTCTGGAATTTCAACTATCATTTTCGTGAGGTGATGATTTATGTTGCCGTCTCCTGATCTATCAGCAGATAAACACTCTAATTCCGGTTGCAGTTTTCCCATCTGAATGAAAATGTATCCAGATTGGGACTACAGTGCAGAATATTTGTTTTCAATTACCAATGCTCCTTCAACTGAGTTATCTGCACGACTTCCCAGCTAACACAATATTCAATCAGATATTCTTTATGCTATTCTGAGTTAGAATTTCTTTTCTCTGAATCATTTAAACTATTTTGTTATTTTAACAGATTTTTTTTTTTTTTAAAGCTAGCGAATGCGTAACATAGAACTTTTCTAATAACTCTCAGGGAATGCGGATGTATATTTAACGACACAGTTCATAGCCTCAGATCTGGACGACGAAATGCAGAATTCTTCAAATTCCGGATATTTTGTAAATTGGAGACTATTATTTTGGAAAATCGCAACTAAAAACATTAAAAACGCCGAGGAAAACATTTAGAGGTTGGAGTTTCAAAGCAGAATTCTTTTTACGAAATTAAAAAAAAAAAAAAAAAAAAAAAAAAAAATCTTAGAAGATTGTCTAAACGAATTGCGAAAAATTCGGAGAAAATTTTGATTAAAAGGAAATAAAAATTATAGCATCAACTATATTGGACTAAAAGATTAAAATCGGATTTCTTTCACAAATGCAAACAAATCGCCGTAAAAGAGGGGGGGGGGGAGTTAAAGTTCAAAACTTGCACAGAAGAAAATTTATTGATATTTCTCTAAAAGTTGGCAACCCACTTCTTTTATCAAATCTAAAAAGAATGCCTTGGTACATTATGAAACGATAATGTTCTAACCGCGACCTTACTCTTTAAGAAGACAGACACAAGGGTTTTTGGAACAAAAATATATTAAGGGACTACTACCAGTTTATTTTAAGAGAAAAATATTAAGAAAATTGTAAAAAAAGAGTAAAGTCAATTATTTCTAGTTATGTATATCTTTTTATTTTTCATGTTATTATTCATTTAAGTATTTTATTAATATTTTTAAACTAGACGTGACTGGTTTTCTTTTAACAAAACCCTTAAACTTTTTCCCTTACTCAGTGCACTATAATCCACGGAAAAATACACATTTCAGCCAAGGTATATAAACCGTATAAACCAGTGTAATCAATGCAATTATTATACTAAATTTAAAGTATATTTTACTCTTTAACTTAAAATGAAGATATATACCAAGCTTCGTGAAAATTGCTTCATCAGTTTTTACGAAATGTTTCGCACAATCGATGCAAATCAAAGAACAATTTTAATTTTTTTCATTAAAACTAAATATAAAGAAAAATAATAAAGTTTCTATATAGAATATTAAAAAAATTATTTTAAATGTAAGAAATATTAAGTTGTCTATATTAAAAACTTTATGCATTTGTTTCATAGGGGCTGAGGGGGGGAAATTAAATGCGACCTGTTGCTAAATTGCGCCAACACACATTGGGGCAAAAATTCAAAAAGGTGGCCAAAATTCGAAAAATGAAGTTCCGATTTAGGAAATTCTGATTGTATAATTGGCTAGAATAATGTTTGGATAGTCAGAAACTGTATTTAAAAAAAAAAGAGTTTTGCTCTGCGATGACAATCTGCATAATTTCAAAAGTGATGCTTGAAGGAATGACATTTGGAACGAAACAAAAAGAGCATGACAACGGTTCTTCTAAATGCGCGCTACGTATTTCTTGTAATAATAAATTAAATGTGACATGTTGCTAAATTGCACCAACAGGTGAAAAGTAAGACTCCAGAGATCTCTTAACATTATCGAGGGGAATTCAGCAGCTGACTGAACAGTACCCTTACAAGGTAAGTTTTGGTCGACATTAGAACATTAAATTTACTTTTAACGTCATACCTTTATCTTCCTGGCAAAAAGAATGGGTAGATAACTATCACTTCTTATTCCCGATATTTTTTTCTCCTTTCTGTGATTTTTTAATTGCTTTAATATCATTAAAAATATTTTATTATAATTTCAATGCTTACTCTCTGTCTGGTTACCACTTTGAGAGATACATTTTACCCCCTCCTAATTTAAATGATTATTTCGCTAGAAACTTTTAATGAAATTTTACATTTTTAACTTTGGCGACGAAGCATTGAAATATATTGCCTTACATTTTTTTGAAACTTTTTTTAAAATTTTTCCGGTGAGAATCCAATATTACAGAGACATTATTGCTTGCCCTACAAGGGGTTAATATTTGATGGAGGTTTTTTTTTAAATGCGTTAGTTACAAAATTAGAAAACAAGGTCTATTTAGCATTTTTGGGTAAATTAGATGCATTCTTTTGTTTCTATTATCTGATTGGTCCTTAAAAAGCAACCATCAAACCAGCTTGATTTTTCTTATACATTTAATCCTTTTTATTCAAATATAAGTATGAAAGAAACACTATGGGATTACAAAATCGTTTTATAAAAATAATCAAAAGTATTTAATAAAATGTTAAAATACGTTAGAAAATGGTTAAAGATTTAAAGTTCGCATCTAGTTTGTTATAATTGTAATTTCCTTACATTATATCTGAACAAATTTTATACGGGTGATTCTCAAAATAGGGGACAATTTCAAAAATGAAATCTTAAAAAAATTACTGTTAGCAAAATTTCTGAAAAAAATAGGTGTTGTTAATATAGTATTAGGTATACTTTACGTGTAGTCAGCAGAGCTAAATATTTAAAAATTAAATTAAAAAAATAATTAGTATTTTTTGAGCCATGCTAATGACAAAACAAATTGCATGGAATATATATATTAAGAAATTTTTATTTTCTTCCTGTTTAAATATTTTTTTCTATATTTATTAGCTTTCCTTTTCAGCAAATGGTTTCCATTTTTACATATATACATGTAAGGAGAATAAAAACATTACCAACGAGCAAACTTTGTTTACATGAGCAACATTCTGACACTAACAATGTAAGATGCTGTCTTAGTGATTTTCTGACAGATTTAATGCATATTTTAGGGATAACAAATGTAATACCTAAATTTATATGTAAAATTAAACTTTATAAAAATACAATATTAGCAATGGTTACATTTATCCACATACGAATCTTTAGCATGGACAGAAAAACCATGCTAATGACACTGATATTTGTCCATGCTAATGACAAATTTTAATTTAAATAAGATTATAAGCCATAATATAATCACAATGCAATAGTCCTTTCTGGGGCTTTTTAAAACACAAAAGTCCTATGCAAATACGTAAAATAAAAAATTTAATTATAAAATAAACATGAAAATTATTATCCATTCTAATGACATACAGTTGATGTACGCCCCTAATATTCAACTTCTATTCTTAAAATACAATACATGCTTCTATTTTCAGGTTGGGATAAAATGGCTACTTGTTGCTATGGAGAAACTTTATATTTTCAAACTATTGTCATATGTGAAAATGAAATTTTGATTAATAACCAGCTGTTATAGTATGAACTTGTTTTGAAAATAGAATATGGAGGACAAACTTTAATTCTTATTTTATGTACCATAATTTTATTTTTAAAAAGAAATTTATTGGATAAATCCTCTCCTTGATTAATTTAAAGAAAGAATAACATTTGTTTTATTTTATAAACATGATATTAACTCTTGAAAAAGCTAGTATATATAAGACACAGCCAGGGCCTGATTATCAACGGGGCACTCTCTCACCAGAAAAAATAAATAGAAATTTTTTCCTTATTAGTGATAGTAATTTTGATTGAAAAGGGCGTTTAAACAAGGCGAAAATTTATATGTAATTTTACTGGGGAGAGAGTGCCCCGTCAGTAATCAGGCTCTGGGCACAGCTGCTGTGGACATCCATGCTAATGACATTTTGAACATTTATTCTGTTATTTTAAGGTGTTTTTAACTAAAAAGTGAGTAATTCTTGAGTGCAAATAATGAATAATATTAAGACAAACATATCTAAATATAAAAACATGACAGAAAACCTCTCAATTTTTTTTTTTTTTTTTTTGTATGCCGAAAGACATAAATTGTCCCCTATTTTGAGAATCACCCATACAGGCAAAAAATGATTAAAGGATAAAAATTAAAAATAAAAACAATCATAAGCATTCGACGCATGGTCAGGGGTGCAAAAATCTAGGCGCCAGAGGGTAGTCTCTCACCACTAAAATTTTAAAGTTTTTTTCGCTCAAAATTTAATAGCATTCTAGCAGGAATTTTACACGAAATATTAAACGAAGAAAATCGAAATAAATTTTGCGGTGAGAAACTGCCTGCTGGCGCCTAGATTTTTGCACCCCTGCGCATGGTGTATTTTAATCTCTAACCACTTCGGTCCCTGGATCCCCAAATGGGAATCCCAGTTTTTGTCCCATTTTGTTAATGATTCTGGAATATAGCTGCAATTTCGTAATCAGAATGATGTGTTTCGAGGTCTAAGATTTGAGCTGATGCAAATAAAATAAAAATCTTTCTCTGAAATTAAATGGGAGAAGAATTAATTCAGTAATAGTTAATAATATTGCATTGATACTCAGTAGCGAAGATGTTAAACTCGTACCATTAAAATTAGAACTCTAATAAAAATATGTCATTTAGCAGCATCGACCAGTTATACTTCATACTATTAATCTGTCTAACGACGTCTAAGGCGTCGTTAGATTACTTGATCGATGAAGAGCTTACAACCCTGGAATGGGTAATAAATGACAACCGATACAATTAAATATTATTCTTTATAATATTTCCGGTAAGGTGCTTAATAAATTTATTTTACAAAAACTAATTACTATCAATTTTATTTATTAAAAAATTATTATTAAAATTATTACAAAAAACCTTTTTCCATTTATTAACAATCCAATAAACCATACAAAAATGCATTGACGAATTCGGCCAAATATGCTACATCGACTTTTTTTTCGCACAGATGACCTAGCTTTCCCAGTCAACAATAATGGATTATCTTTTATTGGTCAAACGATTTATGTATCATCAAGTCCTAATCTGTTATGCAAAAGATTTTAACGATAGAGTTTGAAATACAGATAAGACACAGAGATTAACTTTTACTGACTGTCAGTGAAGTAACAGAAAATATAGTCGCAAGATGTCGGGTTTTAATATTATTATTATTATTTTACATCGGAATAGGACATGATTAAAGTCAGAACAAACTTGCAAAAGAAAAAAAGAAAAGAATAAAAAATTTCACATATTTACGATAGACATCCCCGCATTTCCTTCAAATAAAGCAAATACAGTAAAACCCCGATAATTCGGATTAATTGGGACCAGACCCAATCCGGATTATCGAAAATCCGGATTACCCGGAGAATTAGAAAAAAATTAAATAAAATAAAACATACTTACAGAAAATCACCTTTATGTGAAACTTATTGAACATTTACAGACAGTAAAAGTGTTTAATTTGCTTAATTCATCCGAAAAGATTTCATAAAAAGTTTTTTTTTATTCAGAATACGACGATGAAACAAGTTCATGTTATGGAAATTAGTCAATCACTTCTAAAACTTGAAAAAAAAAAAGAATGACCAAACCGATCCGGATTAACGGGGTCCGAATTAGCGGGGTTCTACTGTATTTCTATTTAGATTTACTGTTAGCTGTGTGCACCGTCGGTAAAGAAACGATCAATATCAAACGCTTACTTTAATATGGTGGATCCGACTGGCTTCCATCAGTAAAACGAATACATATTTTTGCCTTAATTACAATAATTTTACATAAGAGTAAGTTTTTTTTTATCAATATTTATTGATGAAAATTTATTCCTGTGGTAGTCAGGCCCTGCGTGACTGGTTAAAATAAATACTTTACCTTTTTGAGGATATATCTGTCCTTCCTTAACTCTTTATCTACCGAATATACTTATAAATGCCATAAATATTACTTATTATGAAATTCTTTTAATACGTGAATTAGTTGTAATGCTGTTTAGAATTAGTTACAGATACATTACTTTATTTTGTTCCAAAAGCATTATTGGTTATGCAAAGCAAAAAATATTTTTAAAAGGATGATTTCTTTTGCCAGAGTTGCCAAGTCTCCGGCTTTTTGCACACCAGTATTATTTTAGAGAAAGTCATGTTGTTTTAAATCGTCCAAATGTTCCAATTATTTAAAACATCATTTTCTGTACAATAATACTGGTACCCAAAAAGCCGGAGACTTGGCAGCTCTGCTTTTGCCTTTGTATCTTTTCAGCTTTCTTGGCGCTGAGGGAGGGGGATGGGGATTTTTAAATTCGGAAATATTTCTATATTTATATTGTAATAACATCATATTTGTACATTTTATAATTCTACAAAATACTAAGAAAACAATTTAAAATAAAAACTAGTTGGATGTGCCAATCCCAAAACTTTCTTCTATCTCATACATACATTTTAATATATAAAAAAAATAGTTACTCATTTTAATGCTTTAATAATTTTAATTCAATACCTTACCAACTTTGATTTTCATCTTAAATTTATGCTTCAATCAATTAATCGCAGTAAAAACGAATATTCGTCTCTGCACAAGCCGATGGACAATAGAATGATAAGCGGATTTTTTTTTTCAAATTCAAGGAGGACCTACTTGCCTTACCAAAAATTAATCATATACAAAATGTTTAGTTCAGTTCTAGAACGAACTTCATACACTTTTATGCGGTGCAATATTGAAAATGGCATAAAATTCGGTATTGCAGCACCCGCTTCCGGCGGATTTTTTTCAGATTCAGGGCGATCCAACTAGCCATAGCCATACACTTGCACAAAAAATTTCGTTCAGTTCGATGCGTAACTTCATGTACTTTTGGTCGGCACAATATTGAAAATGGCACAAAAATCGCGATTGCAGCGCCCCCTTCCGACGGATTTTTTTCAAATTCAGGGAGGACCAACTAGTCATAGTCATACTCATACACAAAAAATTTGGTCCAATTCGATGCATAACTTCATATACTTTTGGTCGGTACAATATTGAAAATGGCACAAAAATGGCGATTGCAGCGCCTCCTTCCGGCGGATTTTTTTCAAATTCAGGGAGGACCAACTAGCCATAGTCATACACATACACAAAAAATTTGGTTCAATTCGATGCATAACTTCATATACTTTTGGTCGGTACAATATTGAAAATGGCACAAAAATCGCGATTGCAGCGCCCCCTTCCGGCGGAATATTTCAAAACTGAAGGAGGACCTGCTTGCCACAGCCAAAAATATTCACAAAAAATTTGGTTCAATTCTATGCATAACTTCATACACTTTTTGATGGTAGAAGGGCGACATACAGACACACAGACACACATACAGACACACATACAGACACACACACAGACACACGGACAGACAGACATTTTGTAAAAACATGTTTTTTGGAATCTCTGACCCCTAAAACGTGTAAATCCGTCGAAAACCGGAAGTCGAAAAAATTTCGATTACAATACTTTCTTCTATTGAAGATAGAAGAAAGTAAAAATTGAGTAGGATTACAAATATTGCACATAATTCCTGTAAATTCAAATTTAATTAATCCTTCAAATCTTCTAAAATCCTTCAAAAATTTATTAAATGATTATGTAAAACTTTTAATTTAGTTTAAACAATTTACGTAAAGTGCTTTAGAATGAAAAAAGTTTATGACTTCATAATGCGGTAGATAAAGGGTTAAATAACAGTAATCTTTTGAATGAATATTGTTGACAGAAGTCTCACGTAAATTAGATCTTCAAATACTCTGGGTACCACTAATTCCTTACAAATTGTTTCTCCATTTCTAATCACAAATAAAACGAAATACAAAACATTTTTAAATAAGACAAACGGTTAAGCAAACAAGGACAATGCTTTGTTATTTTTAAAGAAAAATGAGTTTCGAGAAATAATAAAAATGAAAGTGCTATTTAAAAATGTTTAATTTAATTGTTTCTGACAAGCAAAGTTTAATTATCTTTAAACTCATAAAAAGGGAAAAAATAAAAGCGTACATTTTATTATGAAATCAAACAAAAAGAAAAAAAATCACTTTTTACCCATTTGTAATTTGAAATATTTCTTTATTAACCCTTTCCGGCACACTGTGCCCGGTCTGGGATACCTAGTTTTAATTCCAAACTTGCGAACGGCACCAGTAATATTTTAGTAAAATTTTTCTTTTACAATAAAAGCCTTAATTAAGGAATCTAAAATATTTAAAAAATTCGTTTGTGAATTCCGGTGTCAGTCTATAATTTCTCATTTTAGTACAGATTTTGCCCGTGCCGGAAAGGGTTAAGCAAAAAATATAAATCTGTTTTTTTAATCAAGCAGTAAGTTTAACATTGTTATAAAATGCTTGAAAATAAAAGCAGTATAATGTTAGAACTTACTAAATTTTCTCAAATTTATTTTTTATTATGGTTATTAATAGTTTAATTAATTAATTAAATTTTATCAATACATAATTAATTCTACGAAGTAGTTGAATATGTATTACTTAATTATGAGTTAGCTAATCATATAATTTTTTTTAGAGAAGTTTAAGAATATACTAAAATAAATCGCGAAAAAAAAATAGTTTAATTTCACGTCTCAGATTTCTTTACAATTTAATATTGCACGGATTCTAATTTTAAGGGGACAGTGAAATTAAAAAGCAAATCCCTCTATTTTTAATAGGTTCATTTGAAAATTGGCAAACGTGTTATTGGCAACGCAAACAGGTATTTTAAAAATTTGTTGATAAAATTAAAAAAAATCATTAATAAATTTTTAAATTTTTCAACTAATGAGAAATTTTCAGATTTTAAAATGTCCTCATGGGCATTTCTAAAACACGATAATGTTTATTTATAAGAAAGTTTTCCTTAAATTTACACTAGTAAAAATGAAAATTTGCCCTCGGCTATAATTATAATTGAAACTTTTAATATGGAAGATGGGGATCTATAAAGAGAAAAGTTCTAGTAAAATTTGTTCGTGGAAATTTCTAGGGACATCACCATTGTATGGCCCTGTACGTTAGTCGCCGTGATTCCTTTACCTACCCCCATCTGGATTTTTAACTCTGGAGACATCTTAAATCTCTGGTATGCGAAACTCCCATTTCATTGGCCATGGACGCCATAGCACGGGTTGCTGAAGCCGCGGCACGTACCCAGAGGACTCCTGGCTAATTGGTTCCGTAATTTCTCGCGTATGCTCCGCAGCTCAGATAATTCGATTTTCTACCAAAATTTGTTCTAAGAAAAATATAAATTGTTGTTGCTTAGCATTTACTTAGCTAAATTTTTTAAATAAACTTTCCGGTATCAAAAAGAGTTAACTAAGCCGCGGTGCGTGTAGGCGGGAAATTACGGTTCTTATTCGCGATTGCTTGGAACGCTGATGTGAAACAGTGTTGCCAGTGGGCTACTTTTTTAAAATTCAGATTTCTTGATTGGCACCACTTTTTTGAAACGGTAAATTATCTCTTGTTTTTGCCTTAACTATCATGGCATTGAATGAGGCACATTTTATCATTTGTAAAAAGTGGTGTCAATCAAGAATCTGAATTTAAAAAAAGTAGCCCATCTGGCAACACTGATGTGAAACATGATTCACAGTTAATGAACCACATTTTGAGCATTTGTTATGAGTTGTAACATTTTTCATTCATATTTTGTAAAATAAAGGTATTTTTACATCCTTTGTTACCTTTTCTTTCCCAAAAAAGAAAATAAGCGCAAAACCTTTAAAAAAATTTCAGTGATTTTGAAGGTTTCTACGGGGATTTTGAAGACAAATTAACAATACTGGTTTATTTGGAGGAATGTACTGTTTATTAAAGGTTTTATGTAGGCTTTTATCTGACCTTCAAATTACTAATGAGGTATTTTAAAGGTCTTTTCAGGTATTTTGAAGGAAAATGGAAGCTGCAACAAAATGCAGAGTATTTTTAAAGGTTGTATACATACTTTTATCAGTAAGCCTTCAATTTATCTTTAGTGACTTAGCTGATTTTTGAACAGTAAACTTCAGGTATTTTAAAGGAAAATATAGCCTTCAATTTACCTTCAGTGACTTAGTTGATTTTTGGTCAGTAAATTTCAGGTATTTTAAAGGAAAATAAAGCCTTCAATTTACCTTCAGTGACTTAGCTGAATTTCGAGAAGTGTACTTTAACTTTAGTAATGCAATTGTATAAGTGCAATTTATCTTTAGTGACTTAATGAGTGAATATTTTTAATCTCTTATACCTGAGTTCAAGCCTTCGTTTGGTTATATGCGGATGTGCCTCAGAAATGCTCTTAAAAATACAAGGATAGATGTAATTTTTCCTTTTTTCATTATTGGGCGAAAAAAAAGTCCGGGCCAGGATTCGAACCAGGGATGTACTGGCTGAACCCGCCAATGCTCTACCAACTGAGCTATCCCAGACACGAACACTGGAGGACTATTTCATCCAATTAACCTCAACGATCACTTTTATCTGGTCTGATACTCTGGATCAGCTCAACAGATTAAATCGCAGGTCAATATATGGAACTGCAGAAAATCGCTGCATACGAAAATACATTAGATTAATTTTGAAACACGATTATTCAATCGGTAAATTAATTATAACAGATGTAATTTTTCCATTTTTCATTATTGGGTGAAAAAAGTCCGGGCCAGCATTCGAACCAGGGATGTATTGGCTGAAGCCGCCAATGCTGTACCAACTGAGCTATCCCGGACACGAACACTGGAGGACTATTTCACACAATTAACCTCAACGATCACTTTTATCTAGTCTGATACTCTGGATCAGCTCAACAGATTAAATCGAAGGTCAATATGTGGAACTGCAGAAAATTGCTGCATACGAAATTGCATTAGATTAATTTTGAAACACGATTATTCAATCGGTAAATTAATTATAACAGATGTAATTTTTCCATTTTTCATTATTGAGTGAAAAAAGTCCGGGCCAGCATTCGAACCAGGGATGTATTGGCTGAAGCCGCTAATGCTGTACCAACTGAGCTATCCCGGACACGAACACTGGAGGACTATTTCACCCAATTAACCTGAACGATCACTTTTATCTGGTCTGATACTCTGGATCAGCTAAACAGATTAAATCGAAGGTCAATATATGGATCTGCAGAAAATCGCTGCATACAAAGTTAGATTAATTTTGAAACACGATTATTCAATCGGTAAATTAATTATAACAGTTAGTACAGCATTGGCGGCTTCAGCCAATACATCCCTAGTTCGTATCATGGCCCGGACTTTTTTCACCCAATAATGAAAAATGAAAAAAATACATCTGTCATAATTAATTTGTGATATTCGCTTTTAAGTTTGACTAAATATCTGCATGTTATATGGTGTGTATAAATGCTATACTTGATACTCAGAGTTACACAAAAGAGCTTGCAAACCTAAACGAATATGAGGGTAATTTACTTAAAGGTGATCTATAAATAAGTAACGCATTTTTACGTTGAACTGCTTTCAGTTTACTAAGACGTATTTGTAGAAAAAGAATAAAATGATATGCAGGGTCATTCAAAGAATTAACTACATGGTCACCCATGGATAATAATTTCTGGAAATGGAACTTAAGTAGTTTCAAAAGGGCTTTTGTTTGACCTAAATTTTAACAAACTACTGGCGTGTAATAAAGGTATTAAGTAAACAACAGGGCTGAACAAAAGTGTTGAAGTATTTTTCTATACATTAGTATAAATTGCTGGAAGAGAAATTTCAACGTGTTAGGCATTTTCTTGCTAAACTAAACTTCAGCATTATATAGCGTATATATCAACCGGCAGATCAAATATATGCCTGTTGAAAAGTATGGAAATACATGTTTGGCTATGGACAGTAACACCTTATTTATCTACATAACGAAGTTTTGTTTTAAAGATTTCAGGAAATGTTGGGAAGTGTTTTATAATCTATGCTTAACACATGATTTTTCTTACTTGTTTATCTTTCCATTCAAAAATGAATTTGTAAATGTGTCAAAACGTTTTGCGCTAGTTGAGCGGAGCATTTGAGAACAACCTTAAACATTTTTTTCGTTTTTAGAAATTTAAAATTAAAATGTTAAAATTAAAACACTAAAATTAAAGATATAAATAAATATCTCTGCTAGATTTTTTTAAATTTCAGATTTAAGAAAAAATTCGAATTTTGAAATTCATTTAAATAATTTAATTTGAAATTTCTAGATAAAAAACTTTCGTTTATAATTATTTTAAAATTAAATGTGTTGGTGCTACCTTCTATGAAAGAATTTAATAATTATAAATTAACAATTTTGATTTTTTGACTAAAGAATAAATTGGTTTAACTGATAAAACTATAAAACTGAAAAATAGTTGAAATTAAACTTTAATCGTACATGTAAGCCGTAAAAAATAATAAACATATGTTATTAAGATAAAATTATCAAATAAGGCTCTTAAGCTAGTATTCCAAAATGAAACAAATCAACATTTATTCCACTTTGATTCAATCATAGCATTATTTTCCCCGTAAAATCTAAACCCGACATCATTTCCACCATACCAAAAATTACATAAGCACCTTTTATATTTATATTCACTTTTTCAGAAAAATTGATATTTTAATTTGATCATTTTGATTCAAAACTTGATGCTTTAATGCTATTAGCTGAAATAGATACTAAACTATTTATATTCTTTTACATGTAAATGAAATTTTGTAAACAACATTAAAATTGAATGTGTTTTATAACAGAAAATATTCTTATCACAATACGCGTTTAAACTTCATTTTTTTTCTCTTTTTGAGAGAATGGCAACATAAAGATGCAGTAATATTTTTTTCCCCTTTTTCCCTTGCTTTCAATAGAAATGGAGTACTCCTGTTGTCACGATTTGTAAAACGGTATTAAAAAGAACAAAAAAATTAATAATTCAAAAATAAATTGAGATACAGTTTTCAAATAAATTGCATTTAAAACTACATTTTTTTTCTCTATACGATGGCGTACAAATTAAAACTGTGCGATGTTTATAAGCTTAAAAATTTGCAGTAGTAAAAATTGCAAAACCGAAATTTCAATTAAAATTTGATAGTGTTGCAATTCGCAAAATGACATTAAGCACAGATACGTTTGGCCTTTATAATATAGATATTAAACGAAACCCTCTGTGCGATCTGCGATCACACTTACTCACCTATTTTAAGAAATTTCTAGTAAGCAGTATTATATTTGCTTTATAATATTCAAAATGACTCCTTCACGAGCCTTTTAATGATGCATAACATCATAACATCTAAGATTGCAGGCTAAATTCATTCGAATAAAGTCTAAATTGTCGAATACAGATCGTATTAATAGGTCAGTTCAAATATTAAATTCTAAAGTGCAGTGAATCTTACTTAAATCAATTAAATTAACTTCAGATTAAAAAAGGTATATACATATTTATTTACAAAAGCGAATATCAATTATTACTCTCATTGAGAGTTCAATTTTTACCGAACGAGTCGGTTCCAAAACATTCTACTACTGAGAATAAAAATCGTCTGACAAAGTAAAAACAAAAAGGTTCGTTGCCAACAGCAACCAAGTAACAAAAATTGGCTTGCTGGTAAAACCACGGAGGCATTCACAACATACTGCCCCCGGCTGAACATTTAGTTCAGCATCTAAATTAAACACTTTAATTAACACAAGAATATACTTACATACTTTACATAAATTTCGGATAACATTCGTAAATACAGGAACAAAGAAAGATAATAAGAAATCTTCTGTATAAGAAAAGAAAATAAAACATGTAAAATAAATGCAAATTAAACAATAATAAAGGTAAATAATAGCATAAAAGAAATGTAACAGTTTTAGAGTTTTTAGTGTCTATTAGTCTATCAAGTCCAATTCTAAGTTATAAAAATTTGCACTGGTCGTTTAAGATCGCCACTTGAAGTCTATAAAACACATAATCTTATTCTTGAGTCACGACCATAGATGAATTCTTTAACACGAACACACTTCCACATGAGTTTGAGGAACTTTTCATCATGAATCAGCACTATAACCTGAACTTTGAACTGAGGTGACAAATTTATGTTTTTAACTTGAAAACAGATCTAAGTTCTAAGAGATATTTGTCTCTTCGCCTTTTCCAAAAGTGGTCAGTAATTTGTTCCTTGTATTTATATTTTTTCGTGAACAGAATCTTGTTAGATTTTTCTTGAGTACAAATTGGAAATCCATAAAAAGGTAAAGACCTTAATCGTTTAGCAATCAAAAAATGACAGGCAGTTAACTCTTTTATTTGTTTTTCATTATTCTGGATGAGTTCATCAACAACCATAATTAATCTATTCTTTAAAGTCTTCTTTTGTTCAGTTAGTATCTCAATATCAGCATTATTAAAACTTTTCTTACTTGTTTCTGAAGACTGGTACCTTTTGTTTAAAATCTGCAAATTGTATTCCAATGATCTAATTTCCTTTTCTTTCTTGATTATTGTTTCTTTTAAACTTGTATCGTTAGTTTCAGTATCTTCTTTCAAAGGCTTCACATTTCTATTTTCTACCTCATACTCTGAAATAGTCATCTTGCTTTCATCAGGTTTTCTGTCTTTTTTCTTAGTTACAGCTGACTTACTGAATTCCAAATTTCTTACTTCTTCGGCCAGTCTTTTCTTTTTTCCCTCAATTGACTTGATCTCTTCTTCATGATGAGGTATGTCAGTAAATTTTGTAGTCATATCTTTCTCAACATTTTTCTTATCTTCTAATTTTCTTCTAGACTGATAAATTTCAGTAATACATCTACTATGCTCACCTCTTAAATCTTCTTCTTGTTTCTGCATTCGTGATACAAAATTCTTTAAATCATCTCTCTCTTTCTCAGTAGAACTTAGCTTTTCAGCCATTTCCATCAATGTTGATTTCAGTAAGTCAATATCATTGTCTGTAACACTAGTTTGAATAAAAGATGTATTTTTAGAGAAATTCAATTTATGTGGACTTTCACTGAATGATGTCTTAAAACTGTTAACAGACCTTTGAGAAGGAGTTGTACAGAATGGCAGATTAACAGGTATAAATCCATTACCTGTTTCTAGACCAATAGTTGATCGAAGGAAACAACATATGGAGTAGAGCTTGCTTTCAACGTTTCGTTTAGCTCCATCAAATTTTATGACTCGTGATTCCAAAGTCAGAAATTTGTCTTCTTCAAGGTTTAAATTAGATCTCAGTCTTTGAATTTCTTTCGTTGCATCCGTCATTGATCTTTCTAAACTCAAGCGATATTCAGAAAGCATCTGTTCATTGGATAAGGATTCTTTAAGCGATGAATGATCCTGTTCTAGGTGTAATTTTAATTTATGTTCCATGTCAGGTAATTTTTGCTTGGTAGGCATCAGTTCTTTTCTCAAAGCTTCAGTAGATGCACCAGATTCTATAAGTTTTTTCTTTAATAATACAGTTTCATATCTCAATTCATTTTCTTCATCTTCATTGCGAAATGCTGTCATTTCTGTAATTTCTTGTTCTTTTTTCATTTCATTTTCCACTAAGTTTAATTTGCTCTTCAAATTAGATACTTCTCTTTTCAATTCTTCACAACTCTTTTCAGTTTCATTTAAATCATTTTTAAATTCCAAAATTGAAGATGGATTTTACTATTCAAGTTTTCTAGAGAATTGGTCTTATAATTTGCTTCATCAGTCTGGGTTTTCAACTTAACATTTTCTTCTTGAGTAATTTTCAAATTTTCAATATTCATTGTACTAATTTCATCTTTAAGTTTTCTTACATTCATCCCAACATCTTCGAGAATTTCAGAAGCTGTTGCTGATAAATAATAAGCTTCATTTTCAAAATCTGATCTTGAAATTAGATCGTCGAGATATAGGAAATTGTCTAGCGTATTTACAACACTTGGATGTTGATCGCGATATTCTTTATTATGGTATTTAATTGGGGCAGCCAAAATAAATGGTGAGCATGAAACGCCAAGTGGTACACGAGTAAATCTTAAAATTTTGAAAAAGTTGTTAGGATCATTATTTAACCCAGGAAATTTAAGGAAATCTTGGTTTTCTTCTGTCATGCAAATTTGTAGAAATAGCTTTTCGATATCTGCACAAAATGCAGTATTGAATTTTCTGAAATTAATAATTTCTAATAAATTTGGATTCAAATTAGGGCCACTGTACAGATAATCATTTAATGATTTGTTGTTTTCTCTTGAAGAAATATCAAATACCATTCTAACTTTAGTTGTGGATTTATCTTTTCGCAAGACAGGGTGGTGTGGCATGAAATATCCACTTGTGAAGGAGTGACCTTTAGTCATAAAGGCACTCTAGTGTTTCTGAGATCGTGACGTCAATAATTTAACATTTTGTAGGCGTAAAAGTGACATCTATCCTCTCTTTTACTTTAACTTTCTAGAGTGTGTGTGCTCTTTCGAATTCCGCAGTTAGCTCGCGGTTATTAGTATTATGTTAATGAGAAGTATCTCAGTTTGTCGCGTATAAAAGCTTGGGTGTAAGTTTGTGGTCTGTGTGTTTCTGGCCTTAGCCAGCAGCCAGCGTCTGTGTGTTTCTGGCAGTAGCCAGCAGCCTCTGTGTGTGTTCTGGCCTTAGCCAGCGTCTGTGTGTGTTCTGGCCTTAGCCAGCGTCTGTGTGTTTCTGGCCTTGGCCAGCAGCCAGCGTCTGTGTGTTTCTGGTAGTAGCCAGCAGCCTCTGTGTGTATTCCGCCATTAGACAACGAAGTTGATGATTGTTTATTAAGGTGCTGACGATTAGAGAATAGCTACGGCCTCCAGTAAAGCGGACAGGAGTTCAGATAGTGGATTAAAGATTCGGCCTTGGTAAGAAAGTTTAGAATCGTTCCGTTTTGATTATTTGAGAAATAAAGAAATATCCACAGCCACGGGCTGTGAAATTAAGATTTGTTTAGTAGATCAGCCAGGAAGTAGTGTCAAGTGCTAGACGGTGCCCCGACTGAGCTAGACCGACGCCTGTGAGTATGATTTAGCTTTTCATAGTGTTCTCAGTGAGTGAAATTATAGACTGGCTCCACTTTCCTTTAGCCCTTATCATTTTAATAAACTGTGTTGTTTTAACCTAAATTCCTGAGTATGTCTGCATATAACGTCACAAATGACACCCAGCATGAGTATACCGTCACAAATGGCGCCCAACGAAATGTCGGACATTTGGAGATTGTGCCACGGGTGTATTTCACCGGTGAGGGTGATATTAGTGAATTTTTAGTGAAATTAGATGATTATATTTTGTTCAATAATATACCTGAGAAAAACAGGTACGTAGTGCTTAAATGCTCGTTAAAGGGCAAAGCACTTTTGTGGTTGGAAAATATAGGAAAGTTTTTGATTAATGAAGAAGCGAAAAGATTTGAACAAACTGTGATTGAGTTAAAGAAGGCATTTCCTCCCGTTAAAGATAAAAGTATTTTGAGAAAAGAGTTCTATTGTAATAAGCAGAATATATATGAGTCGGCGTCAAAATTTTATCTTCGTAAGCTGGAACTAAAAAATAAATTAGATTTAGATATTACATTTGAGGAATTGTTGGACATTGTTTTTCCTCTTTTTAATCCAAATATACAGGACTTTATTGAAGTTAGAGCACCGAAGAATTTTGCAGAAATGCACCAGATATTATCGAAGTATGAGTCTCGGCATAGCTCGGATCAACGGGATTTGCGTAACCCTCGGCAGAGACCTGTCACGGATGGTAATTTGAGAAATGAGGGGGAACGTAATTTTGTGAGGGGGGGACAGCGATTTCCGGATAGTAATGTGCGTAATAGAAGTGATGGATTTGGTCGTAATATGTCGAATACGAGTAATGGTAATAGGAATGGTGGTGGTGCTAATAATTTTAGAAGTGGTGAGAGAAATATGCATGGAAATAGACAGAATAGTGGTTATGATCGTAGTGGGGGAGTACGGGACAGGAATGTTTCTTCGCAAGTAAGGAGATTAACTTCGGATGAGAATTTTGAAGGTAGATCAGTGCAAAGGAGAGGTGTGAGGAGGTCGGGTCAGTTAAACTGGTAAGTGACTGTATTTCGGAAGGTATGCAGTCACAGGTCAAATCGAAAAAGCCTTCTGTGAGTTTAAATAAAATTACTATTAATCCGGTTGAGTTACCTGAAGTGTTAATTGTGTTAGATGGTATTGTCGTTAAAAGTGTCTTCGATACAGGGGCAGATAAGTCGTTCATTTCTTTTGATTGTTATCGGAAATATTTTTCGTATAAGAAGTTGAAAAGGTCAAGTCTGGTGGTTCAGTCAGCACAGGGAGTAGCTTGCGATAATAAAGGTTCAGTAGAATTGGAAGTTGAAATTCGTTCGGTTAAGACATTTTGGGAGTTTTGTGTGTTGGATGGATTAACAGTGCATTGTATAGTTGGTGTGGATTATATGAGGGATAGAGGAATTAGTTTGGATTTCTTTAAAAGGTCGTTAATCGTGAATAATGATGAGAATGTGAGTAAGAAAGAGCAAGTTTCAGTGTCAGTTAATTTGGAGGAGTCGGGGTTAAGTGAAATCGAGAAGGAGGAATTTAATAAGTTTTTGAATGAGTTTGGAGAGGTTTTTTCTGATAAACCGGGTTTAACGCATGTTGCGTGGCATGAGATTGATACTGGTTTAAAAGCACCTGTTGCTAGTAAACCATATCGTTATGATAAAGTTAAACAAGGTATAATTGATTATCATATTCAAAAAATGTTAGCGGACGATATTATAATGCCAATTGAGTCGCCTTTTGCATCTCCAGTAGTGTTATGTCGTAAAAATAATGGGAAAAGTTTAGATAATCCAGAGGCATATAGGTTTGCAGTAGATTATAGAAAGTTAAATGCGATAACGCAATACCCTCAGTATCCTATTCCAGTTATTGATGACATTTTGGCTAATATAACGAGTACGAATTATATGTCAACGTTAGATCTTACGTCGGGTTATTTTCAGATTGCAATGAAGCCGGAGGACATACCTAAGACTGCGTTTATTACTCGGGACGGTTGTTTTGCTTTTAAGAGAATGAGTTTTGGTTTATCGGGAGCGCCGGCAACGTTTCAGAAGGCCATGAATAATATCCTTAAACCTTTGCTTGGTA
Source organism: Maratus speculifer (assembly GCA_964019185.1). NCBI lineage: Eukaryota > Metazoa > Arthropoda > Arachnida > Araneae > Salticidae > Maratus > Maratus speculifer. Next base: position 174,763,450 of record OZ025303.1, on the reverse strand, counting down.
AGGGTGTCTTGGTCTATCTGGACGACATAATTATAATGGCAGCTACTTTTGAAGAGCATTTAAGATTATTGAGGGAAGTATTTACGTTGTTAAGAGATGCTGGGTTAACGGTTAAGTTAGAAAAATGTAAATTTTTGAGAAAAGAGATAAAGTATTTAGGAGTTAAAATTACGCGTGATGGTATTAATATAGATAATGAGAAAATTGAGGCAATTACGTCAATGAATCCCCCCAAAAATAGTAAGGAAGTGGCGACATTTTTAGGGATGGTGGCTTGGTTTGCCAAGTTTATTCCACGTTTTTCGGAGTTATGTGAACCGTTGTATAATTTAAAAAGGAAAAGGGTTAAGTTTGTATGGTCATCAGCAGCTCAGAGATCGTTTGAATTATTAAAAGAGGCAGTAGTTTCCCCTCCTGTTTTGGCTCACCCCGATTATTCGTCTCAGTTTGAAGTGTATTGCGATGCGAGTGCAGTGGGGGTTGGAGCGATGTTAGCACAGAAAGGTCGACCTATAGCGTTTGCGTCAAGAATTTTAAATGCAGCGGAAAGGAATTATTCAATTACGGAAAGGGAGTGTCTTGCAGTAATTTGGGCTTTGAATAAATTTCGTTGTTTTTTCACTAATATACCGGTTAAAGTCATTACGGACCATTCAGCTTTGACAAAGTTAACTAATGGAAAGGGGTTGTCGTCTCGTATGGTCAGGTGGTGTTTGAAGTTAGCAGAGTATAATGTTGTTATAGAACATAGGGCTGGCAAGGAGAATGCGGTAGCGGATGCTTTGTCACGAAACCCGCATGGTGGTTTAGAGGTCACGGAGGAAGTTAAGTGTTGTGCATTGTCGTCGTTGGTGTTAAGGTCACGAGAGCAGTTAATAAGGGAACAGAAGCAAGATGAAGAATTTGGTAGTTTGTATCGATATTTGGAAAATCCTGATGATGTCCCGAGCGCAGATGTGCCTATGTTTGAGAAGTGGTCCCAATCTTTTAAGCTTATCGATGGTCTTCTTTTTTATTCTAAAATTGTAAATTCACGTGGAGAATTAAGAGTTTTTATTCCGGCTAGTCTTCGTAAGGCCATCTTGGAAGAATTTCATGATAATCCATTAGCAGGTCACTTAGGAATCAGGAAAGCTTATGCTCGAATTTGTGAATCCTGCTACTTCCCTAAAATGCGGGAAGCAGTGCGCGCTTATGTCTCCAGCTGTAGCACATGCCAACGTTATAATTATAAAAATGTAAGTCCAGCTGGCAAATTAATTCCTATTAAAGTAAATTTTCCTAATGAATGCGTAGGTGTAGATTTAATCGGTCCTTATCCATTGTCTAATCCTAAAAGATATAGATTTGTACTAGTTATAGTTGATTATTTCAGTAAATGGGTAGAGTTAGTCCCCCTCAGGAAGGCTTCTGCACCTGCAGTTGCCGATGCATTTTTCGATAATTATATTTCTAAATATGGTGCACCAATTAGGGTAGTGAGTGATCATGGCCCTTGTTTCATTTCTGATATATTTAAGGCCCTGTGTGAAAAGCTGGAGATCGATCATTCTTTTACTGTTCCGTATCGTCCTCAGTCTAATATGGCTGAACGTGTAAATCGTACATTAATTCAAATGATTTCTTCATATGTTGGTTCTCATCATGCAAATTGGGACCAGTTTCTTCAGCATTTTGCGTACGCACTTCGTACAGCAGTTCACGAGTCAACGGGGAAAACGCCAGCTGAATTGTTTTTGGGTAGAAAAGTTATTACTCCATTCCAAAGGTTAGTTATGGTGTCAGATGCAGAAAGTCAGTACATGTGTCAGGATATTGAGAGGTTGGTTAAGGAAGCTCAGGTTCAAATGGGAAAAGCGCAAGAAAAGCAAGCTCAGTATTATAATATGCGTAGAAGGGAGTTAGAAGTGAAAGTTGGAGATTTTGTGTTAGTAGAAAAGCATTGGTTAAGTTCAAGTCGTCAAAAGAGAGTAGCTAAGTTTGGTCCGAAGTTTGTAGGTCCGTTCGAGGTTTTGGAAGTTCGAAATAATAATTTGGTTGTTGATGTCAATGGTGAAAGAATGACTGTTAATCTGGATCAGGTTAGAGTGTATAAGTTTAGAGAAAATGGTAGTGAAGGTTCTCATATGTCGAGTGGTGTTTCGCGAAATTCCCGATCCAATGAGTGTCCCGAGTCCAGCACTTCTTCGTCTAATTCTTTTCATCAATATTCAAGAAGAAAATTTGGTCAAACAGCTCCAAAGACTGTTATTGAAAGTCGAAAGCCTAGCAATCCGAGAGCAAAGTATAATAAAAATAAGAGAACTGTGTCAAATACATCGGACTCTGTGTGTCATAAAAGACAAAAAATTATAAATTGTCCAGTTTCTCCATCTATTAGACAACAACCTCACAAGCATAAATTAACTAATAGTTCACCATCTTCAGTGATTAATCCCCAGAAAAGATTTCGTTTGGACACTCGTAAAACTGTTAAGCGAACTTTAAATGCCGAATCTTTGACTAACAAGAAACAACGTAGGTCCGGAAAGAAACGTGGCCTAGGATCTTCGGTAACTTCGGGTGCGTCTAGAAAGAGGAGGCAACTCTCAGATTACCGGCAACAACAGTGTGAACCTCGCCATGGAGTGAACCCAGCGAACCGGCCGGAGCAGAGTCGTCGAGTGGAACCTACGAGTATTCCACGGCATCCATTCAGAACCAGGCTGCAGGCACGACAGTCAACTGTGGCGTCACCGTACAGTTCTGATGACGAGAGATCCTTCGTACAAGCCTTTTGGGACAGGAGGAGAAAGCCATCTTGCAGTATGAAGCCTGCTAGCAGTGAATCATCTCTATGATTGGGTGATACTGTTCTTTATTAAATTTCTATTAGAGTGCATATATGTGGTAGCAATGTGAAGGAATAGAAAGCAGAGAGACTGTTTTGTACTTTTGGCCATTTTTGGAATTTTTTGACGGACTCACGTTTAGTGCTTAATTGTGTTCAAAATTTGTTTGCAAAATTGTTAGTTTTATGTATGTTGAAAATTTTGGTCTTAACTGCTTTTGAAAATTCTGGATCTATTGTTAAATGGTTATATTATTTGTTTAAAATGTTACTATATTGTTATTGTTCATGTGTTATAAAATGTATGTTAATGTATGTTTAAATTTTCAGAAAGTACAGATAGTAATTTGAGTTATTTTGTACACGCGCCGCGGTTCAGGCGCGCACGTGTTTTGCGGTCAAGAAGTCCTTGACACGCGTTTCTATCTCTTATACTAACATTTAATGAATTAACTTTCTTCTTATCGTTCGTGTTTTATGAGTTGCGTTTTGTACTTTAGTTGGGAATGGTTTCCGCAAGTTGCGAAGTTTTAAGCTGCATTTGAAATTGTATTGTATTAAAATTAAATGTTAATGTGATTTTCTTGCAGGGAAGTATACTTTTTGTTATGTATTGATTCTGCTATTTTTCTTTTAGTTAATACAGATGAAGAGATTGATGACGTCATTTTGTAAATTTTTGATATTTTTTGATTGTTGCATAAGCACAGCGATATGCCGCTGTACGTATGTGCCCCAATTATTGTTCAAGTGGAGTTAAGTCTGAAGAAGTTTGGGAGTTAGTTCATTGGCTAATGGGGATGTAGGTGTTACGTAGTAGCAGAGTTAGTTTAGTATGAAGTAAATGTAATTTTAGATGAAGTCGGAATTTGGATGAGGAAAGTTTTTGCGCATTGGGTTTTTTGGACTTGGTGCGAATTCTAGTATATTAAAAGTTATGGAGAAATTTTTGGGTAAAGTTATAGTTGCATTGCAATATTGAGGAAAATTTCGGAAGGTTAGTGTATTGAGAAATTTTAGCACTCACGGTGGAGTGGGTTGTTTTGAGAGAAGAAGTAATTAGTTTTGAAAGTTTTACGAGTTTTTGGAAGTTTTACGGAGGCTATTTGTAAGATAGAAGAATGGTTGGATTGGATATGTGATTATTTGAGGCAAACTGAGTTTTTTTGGGTTGTGATGGGTTAAAGTTAATATTTTAAAAGTTAGGTTTCGGCGTTAAATTTCACCCATCACTGTGTTTTATTACGGCTCTAAATTTATAACAAGAAAAAGTTCTGGGCATGCATTTAGCCCAGCCCTTTTTCTCTGCGGAGTTCGAGGGGGGGTTGTGAGGGAGTGACCTTTAGTCATAAAGGCACTCTAGTGTTTCTGAGATCGTGACGTCAATAATTTAACATTTTGTAGGCGTAAAAGTGACATCTATCCTCTCTTTTACTTTAACTTTCTAGAGTGTGTGTGCTCTTTCGAATTCCGCAGTTAGCTCGCGGTTATTAGTATTATGTTAATGAGAAGTATCTCAGTTTGTCGCGTATAAAAGCTTGGGTGTAAGTTTGTGGTCTGTGTGTTTCTGGCCTTAGCCAGCAGCCAGCGTCTGTGTGTTTCTGGCAGTAGCCAGCAGCCTCTGTGTGTGTTCTGGCCTTAGCCAGCGTCTGTGTGTGTTCTGGCCTTAGCCAGCGTCTGTGTGTTTCTGGCCTTGGCCAGCAGCCAGCGTCTGTGTGTTTCTGGTAGTAGCCAGCAGCCTCTGTGTGTATTCCGCCATTAGACAACGAAGTTGATGATTGTTTATTAAGGTGCTGACGATTAGAGAATAGCTACGGCCTCCAGTAAAGCGGACAGGAGTTCAGATAGTGGATTAAAGATTCGGCCTTGGTAAGAAAGTTTAGAATCGTTCCGTTTTGATTATTTGAGCAAATAAAGAAATATCCACAGCCACGGGCTGTGAAATTAAGATTTGTTTAGTAGATCAGCCAGGAAATAGCGTCAAGTGTTAGACGGTGCCCCGACTGAGCTAGACCGACGCCTGTGAGTATGATTTAGCTTTTCATAGTGTTCTCAGTGAGTGAAATTATAGACTGGCTCCACTTTCCTTTAGCCCTTATCATTTTAATAAACTGTGTTGTTTTAACCTAAATTCCTGAGTATGTCTGCATATAACGTCACAAATGACACCCAGCATGAGTATACCGTCCCACACTATTTACTGTTTTATTGGGGGATTCTTCTACTATGCTATTTAATTCCTGTTCAATTACAATTTCTTTATTTTTCTGCAATAATTCTTTATTTTTGTGTAATTTTCTATTCAAGTTAAAAAATCTATGTCTAGCATTATTATAATTGCTACCAAAATCGCTTTTATCACCTTTCCATAACAATTTAGTTTCATAACGGTGCTCAAGGAAATGCAAATTGTCTTCAAATTTTTTAATTAATTCTTTATCTAACTCTGAAATGTTTCCTTCTGTATTAATTCCTAAAGCTTCTAACTCCCACAATGATTTTAAATCATTTTCAATAGGTTTCATAACCTGAGTCGATAAGACACCAGCTTTATTACTATCGCTATTTTTGTTTGAGTCAATTGTCCCACAAAGTGAATGTCCAAATAAATTTTCACACACGAATAAGGATTTATTTATTGGATATATTCTACCGTTAATCTGATATATATAATCTGCACCTAATAAAATTTCAACATTGCGATTATCAAAATCTTCCCATCTGTCAAGACGAAATTTAGAAAGTTTTCTCTTTATATTGATTGGAAGGGGAGGAATTTGTATCAAAGAATTCGTGATAATTGGAGTGACTAAAGCTTCCACAACTATACTACGTTTTTTGTCTTTCAAGTGAGTTAGTTTCAACTGAACGACATCATAACATCGTTCTTCAGACTTTTTCGAACCAAAAGTATATACAGTTAAATTTTCATTTCTAATGATTTCAAGTTTTAGTTTAGAAACTAAATTTTCTGTAACGAAGGTACGATGACTAGCAGAGTCAAACAAACAAAGTGCGATTTCGGAATTTTCACCTGCTTCTACTTTTACATGAATAGTTTGTAATATAACTTCCTTATTTAGATTATTTATATTATTATTACTATTACAGTGGGATACTGAGGATACAATGCTACTTGTCTGCTCTGATATTTCTGGTTTTTTATTTTGAGAATTGCAAAGTATTGTATTATGAAATGTTTTGCCACAAATTTTACAATTTTCATTTGAAAACTTACAAAAGCTAGAAATGTGAAATTTTCTAAAGCACTTAAAACACCTTCCCTCCCTTTTTAACTTTTCTCGCATTTCTGGAACAGTCAGCGACTTGCAATTTTCGGTATTATGTTCACCTTTATTGCAAAAAACGCAGTTATTCTTAACATTTGTTGTTAATGCTGAGGTTGTTGGAACGCTTCTTTTATAAGTGTAAAAAATTTTTTTATTAGGCTCATATTTATTTTCATGAATTGTTTTTTCAAAACCATTCAATTGTATAGTGGCTTCACGAGATTCGATTTCTTCTTTTAAAAAATTTATTAATTCAGTTACATCCCAGTCGGTACATTTAGTGCGCTTTCTATTAAATTCCAGAGCAATATCAGATGGAATAATTTTAAGAATAATAGGACATAATAAATGTCCATATGAACCTGATGCTACACCTAACGAATTCAGATTTCTTATTTGAATTTCGCACTCGTCATATAGTTCTCTAAGAGCTTTAATGTTACTTGAATTTCTCACAAGTTTTAAATTAAGTAATTTAGTCATGTGACTGTTAATTACAAGGTCATTACGACCAAAACGACTTGTCAATATCTCTATAGCATGAATATAATTTTCTTTAGTCAGCGAAAATCCTGCAATAGAATTCGCAGCACTTCCGCCTAAAAGTGACTTTAAATAGGAAAATTTATCAATCGGAGTTAAATGCTCATTGTTATCAATTGAGTTCGAAAATTGACTCCAAAATTCAAGCCATAAACATGGATCACCATAAAACTTACATATGTTAAGTTTTGGTAGTTTAACTATATTTTGATTCAAAGTTTTTTAACTTTTTAGTAGAGAACTATTCTTACTACTACTATCACTTTCATTATCTGAAGCATCTTGCTTAGTTTCAGAAGTAACTGTATTATCATTTATAAATTTGGAAATTTTAAATTTCCATTCAATTATATTTTCATTATATGTTTCGGACTTTTCAATTTCCTTTTCAAATTCAGCATCAGGAACCAATGGTTCTATCTCTGAGTTTAACGATTTTAACGTTTTCAATTTATCATTTAACTGCTGCATTAAAATATTTAACTGCGTTTTCTTATTTTCGATTTCTAAAGTTTGTGTATCATCTAATAAATCTTTAACCTTATCAAATATTTTCGTAACTTGAGTACGAATAACTGCTCTTTTTTTCTTTAGCAGTTCAAGATCCATAGTAAATTAAATCTATTTTATTCAATTAATAAATAATTCAATTTATTTCAAATAATTAAATTTGAGGTACTTACCTCATTCTTTCGTTTATCAGATCATTCAGACATCAAGTGTTTCATCATACATCGTGTCGCGTTGACGCCAAAAATGATGCATAACATCATAACATCTAAGATTGCAGGCTAAATTCATTCGAATAAAGTCTAAATTGTCGAATACAGATCGTATTAATAGGTCAGTTCAAATATTAAATTCTAAAGTGCAGTGAATCTTACTTAAATCAATTAAATTAACTTCAGATTAAAAAAGATATATACATATTTATTTATAAAAGCGAATATCAATTATTACTCTCATTGAGAGTTCAATTTTTACCGAACGAGTCGGTTCCAAAACATTCTACTACTGAGAATAAAAATCGTCTGACAAAGTAAAAACAAAAAGGTTCGTTGCCAACAGCAACCAAGTAACAAAAATTGGCTTGCTGGTAAAACCACGGAGGCATTCACAACATTTAATGCATTTTGATCGGATGCATTTTATTAAATTTCACTTCTTTAAATAAATAAAATAAAATTTTACTTCCGTTTAAATAATTAATTCTGTCAAAAAAGTTAATAATAATAATAAGATGAAAAAACTTTTTTGTAGCTGACATCTTCTATATTACAAGGAAAAAAACATCAACCGAACGCTTAAGTAAATGACGCGCATATCACTATATTTTTTTTTTCTTAAGTTTAAAATATTTTTTTTCGCATCTTCACACCTTAGGATAGTTTTTAATAATTTTTAGTTAGGTTTTGTCGTTTGCTTTTGTTCGCTTCCACATTTTTTCAGATGCTTTATTTTAATAAGATCTCAGATTTACATTCTGGCTGTTTACCGAGACCGTAAAAATATGGTTCGTAGATTATTTCGAAAGCAATAATGTGGAAAGTACCATTCAAAATTTAATTATAAAAATATTTGTTAAGGTAAAAAATATTCTCATGAAGAATACTTTTAAAATAAAAATTAAGTACACAAATGAGAAAAAAAAATGTGAAATAAAAGATTATATTCTGAGAAAGTTAAATTTAGTAGTTCCAGGCATTTTTAAAGTCGTTTATTAGCAGTCAAAACTTGAGATAGAGACTTTCATCTTTTTTTTGCTAAAAAATCTTTCCCACAGCAAATTCTGAAAAACAATCATTGCTATATTTAGTGGTTAATTTTTCTGTTATAGCATCTTCTTCTGTCTATAGTATCTTCTTCTTTTGTTAATTAGTAACAAAAAAGAAATTACAAAATTGTAATTTAACAAATTACAACGACTATTTGGAAAATGATATTTCAAAAGAATCAAATTTTAAAGACTTATAAATAAATTCTACATATAAATTAATAATAACAATAAAAATCATTTTTAGGATGATTGTAACGGGTAATATATTACGTACGCCAAGCATTAAACATTAATATCCATAGACCAATAAGAAATAAAAAGAATATTGCCCAGTTAAACTGATGGCATTGAGCTCACACGCTACGCATACTAATTGTACATTACAGCCTTATATTTTCATGAGTTAATTCCGTTCGAAAAAAAATTAAGAAGGGGAAACAGCTGTCCCCTTTCCCCTTTTTTATACTTAATCATCGAACCTCCTAAACTATCAAGGACATGCTTTATCATATAAAAAATCTATTTCCTAAATTCAGAGCAAATCGGATAATTCTTAATAAAAACCATTTAGTATTTTTATAATTTAAGAGGAGTTATCCCCTTCTTTTATACTTAACCATTAAACTTCCAAAACTATTCAGAGATTTGAACGAAATCTGACAATTCTGCTTGAAAAACCCATTTATATAAATTAAGGGGAGGGGCATTAGAACCCCCGTCCCGTTCCCCCTGTTTATACTTATTCAGTGAACACCTAATAACAGTCACGGAATCGCCTCATCAGAATGATCCTATATCTAAATTTTGATCGAAAATTGTTAATTTTGCATGAAAACCCAATTTATATCAATTAAGGGGAGGGGCATGAGCCCCCCGTTCCCCCTCTTATGCATATGGAATGAACTCCAAAAACTAATCAGGGAAGCGCCTTATCAGGATATACCTATATACAAAATTTCAAGTGGATCGTATGTTTTTATCATGAGTTATCGCATTACGCACGTACGAACGAACGAACGTACATACATACAGAACTGGTGGGCACATAAGCTCTCAGGCTATGATAGCCTGTGAGCGAAAAAACAGTAGATTAAAGATAGATAACTTTAACTGTTTAAAATAATGTGCATTTTTATTTGATAGAGTTAATCAGACTGACTTCTGAACGCCTCATATTATGTACGACATGGATTAAACATTAATATTCCTAGACCCATCACAAAGAAATTTTAAATGAAATTTCAGTTTTACAATTTTCGGAACTGTAAATTTTTAAACTTCCAAATATCTTCCACTTTAAATTTTTACACCCTTGCGTAGAGAAAAAAAAGTGCACTTTTAATAAAATTTGTTTGAAATCTCTATCAGAATTTTTTGTTAAATTATTAATTTTTTTAAAAGTTTTTATTACTCTTTTTGTCATCGTGGCAACAGAAGTATTTTATTTTTGGACATTAAACTAGGACCAATAAGAAAACGAATAAACTAAAAAACAGTGGTATTCATTTTTGGACATTGAACTTGGACCAATAAGGAAACGAATAAAATAAAATAAATTGCGGAATTCAACCAAGAAAAAGACTCAGATATACTTTAGATTTTCCAATTCTCTACCGAGAACAACAACTACTTTTTCCAAATAGTTAAAAAAATATGTGACCCTGAGAAATTCCTTTTTTTACAGTTACAAAAGGTCCTTTCTACCTTTTTCGGACAATGTTTTCTTAAGTGTGCTTAGTTCTCTTTTAACCATTTAACTTCTTTTTTACTATTTTATTTATTTTATTAATACTTTATTTTTTAACCTTCCGTCTACCAGACGGGTCCATTGGACCCGACAGCAATATTTCTGGTGTCAATGGTAAAATGAGAAATTGTCGATTGACACCGGAATTTATAAAGGACTTGTCTAGATATTACGAATTCCTTAATTTAAGCTTTCATTGTAAAAGCAAAATTATATTAAAATATTACTGGTGCCGTTTGCAAGTTTGGAATTAAAATTAGGTGTTGCCGTAGATAAATGGGTGTTTTGTCTGGTAGACGGAAGGTTAAAGTTAAACTTAATATCACCTTTTTCTAAAGGTATGTTTATTTTATTTTACGTAAGTATTTTGAACTTTCTTTTATATAATCATGTTATGTTATTTTTATACTACAGTTAGACTTCCCAACGGCTCTTTAATTGAAAGATACTCATCAATAGACTGGGCGTAAAATTGATGTCAACCCGGAAGCCCTTTAACCCTTTCCGGCGCGGACAAATTCTGTTCGTAAAATGAGAAATTGTTGACTGACACCGGAATTTGCAAAAGACTTTTATAGAAATTAAGAAATCCTTAATTTAAGCTTTCATTGTAAAAGCAAAATTATATTAAAATATTATTGGTGCCGTTTGTAAGTTTGGAATTAAAATTAGGTGTTGCCGGAGTGGTAACACTGCGCCGGAAAGGGTTAAAGTGACTACCAGAGATGTAATGGAGAGTATAAGGGTGTATACGCCTTATATCATCTGGATGTTTTAATAGAACACCATATAAACTCTGTTTCTAAAGAAATCTATAGTATACACACTGTAGGGCAGATATCATGTATACACACTCTTTGTCTTCAGCGCATACCCTCTACTTAGAGCGTATATCCTCTGTTATTTTTACGACTCTACATTGTTGAGCACTGTTGTAACACGCGCATTCCAAAGGAAAACAAGTTGGAAATTGCACGTGAAGCGTAGCAAACGAGGTGCGTTCGTACGATAATGAAGTTTTAAAAATATTACTCTCATATATCAATCTCATAAAATTGCAAATAGTGAATTGCAATTAAAACGTTCATCAAACAATGTTCTCCCTATACCATTATGTAATGGAATACTTTTGTGTGGCCTTGTAAATCAATAACAAATGTTCTTTGCATCACAAATTATGTAAGATGCATATTATAATATGTACTTTATATTGTATATAAATTTTATTAAGTTCGAATGAGTGCAACACCATTAAAATGCATTTGAAACATTTTCCCCATTGACCGTAATGTAACGGAAACTTTTGATTGTCCCTGTAAGTGATCTATGCATCCGATTTTCATAAAATTTGAAATAACTCGACAAAATTATGTAATAACTATGTATTTTAAATTTCAAACGATTAAAATGAATTTGAAACTTTTTTCCCCATTGACCGTAATGTAACGGAATACTTTTGATTGTCCCTGTAATTGATCTATGCATCCAATTTTCATAAAATTTGAAATGACTCGACAAATTTATGTAATAATTATGTATTTTAAATTTCAAACGATTCGGTTGGGTAGTTTTTGCGTTGTTATATGCGGACAGACAGACGGACAGACGGACAGATAGACGGACAGACGGACGGACTGAGCGACAACAATAGGTGCTACGTATCTACATAATTACGAACGCACCTAAAAAGAAAGAAAAAAAATAGACTGTCACGCGTCACGTGACCTGAGTTTTGCTAAATTAAAAAAATGTAATTGTAATGTTTTTCGTTAAAAAAAAAAATCTGGCAACACTTGTTCTATTAAAAAAATGTTCTTTTTCTTAGTGATGTTCGTTGTGAACTGTGGTTCATGTCTTCTGATGATGGCGTGCTCCAGAATTATGTAAAAAGCTTTACTTGTATATAATGTGTGTGTGTTAGTGTTCTATATGTAAGTGACGTCTTTTCAAGTAATAACAAGTTGGAAAATGCACGTGAACGTAGCAAATGAGGTGCGTTCGTACGATAACGAAGTTTTAAAAATATTCAGATATTGCTGATATAGTAGAGCGTACTTTGGATACAGAATAGTAGTCGAAATCTTTGTTTTCTGTAAATATGCAGGAAGTAATTTTTATTACACCTCAGAAACCTATATCTTATTCATAAAATGTGAAATAGTTGAATATAACTAAAACATGCCCCAAACAATGTTTCCCCGTGTAGCATTATGCAGGGGAATACTTTTGTGTGGCCCTGTAATTTAATACTAAATATTCTTTGCATCGCAGATTGTACAGAATGTATATTTTCGTACATACTTTATAGATTCATGTCAATTATGTTATGTTCAAATGAGTGTAACACCATTAAAATGCATTTGAAACTTTTTTCCCATTAATCGTAATGTAACAAAATACTTTTGATTGTCCCTGTAATTGATCTATTCATCCGATTTTCATAACATTTGAAATGACTCGACAAAATTATGTAATAATTATAAGTTTTCAATTTCAAACGATTAAAATGCATATGAAACTTTTTTTCCCATTGACCGTTATGTAACAGAATCCTTTTGGTTGTCCCTGTAATTGATATATCCATCGGATTTTCATAAAATTCTTTGCATCACAGATTGTACAGAATGCATATTTTAGTATATATTTCATAGATTCATGCCAATTCTATTATGTTCGAATGAGTGTAACATCATAAAAATGCATTTGAATCTTTTTTCCCATTAACCGTAATGTAATGGAATACCTTTGATTGTCCCTGTAAATGATCTATGCGTCCGACTTTCATAACATTTGAAATGACTCGATAAAATTACGTAATAATTATATGTTTTAACGTTCAAACGATTAAAATGTATTTGAAATTCTTTTCCCATTGACCATAATGTAACGGAATCCTTTTGATTGTCCCTGTAATTGATCTATCCATCCGATTTTCATAACATTTGAAATTACTCGACAAAATTACCCAATAATTATATGTTTTAAATTTCAAGCGATTAAAATGCATTTGAAAATTTTTTCCCCATTGACCGTAATGTAACGGAATCCTTTTGATTGTCCCTGTAATTGATATATCCATCCGATTTTCATAAAATTTGAAATGACTCGACAAAATTATGTTATAATTATGTATTTTAAATTTCAAACGATTCGATTGGGTAGTTTTTGCGTTGTTATATGCGGACAGACAGACGGACAGACGGACAGACAGACGGACAGACAGACGGACAGACAGACGGACGGACTGAGCGACAACAATAGGTGCTACGTATTTACATAATTACGAACGCACCTAAAAAGTATTTAAAGAAGCCTGCAGCCTCCGAGATATCTAAGTTAAGTTATGCTCTTTCTTTCTTCTCTTGTACATTTGTAAGACGACATCTTACACTGTTATAAATCTGTGCACAGACATCAATACTTTCAGTTTAATAAAAAAGCAATAAATCTAATCTGTGAAGAAGCAGTGTTTCCTACTATTGGTAGGACGGGAACAAAAGGCTGCTAGTTTCGGAACCTCTAATGATTTTTGAGGGACGAACCCTATCGAATTGACAAAGGAAGGGAAAGTTCCTAATGCAATTTTCTCCCCCATCTTTAGTCGTAAGGCTGTCAACTGATTTCGCGTTCAATTTCTCTCTTGCAGTTCAAATTCAGTGCACTGAAAAAAACAATTTACATCAAACGCACCTACTCGAAAGATCAGAGACAGCGACACTTTATAGGATGGTCGAGTCTTGACTCAAAATAGAAAAGCAGTTTCTAACGGACACATACATTTATTGACAGACGAACAGGACACAAAATAAACAAACAAAAAATAAACAGATTAAATCGTCGTCACTTTTCAAAATACTACTTTAAAAATCACATAATTCGTCGTAAAATCTATCGTCATTTTTACTCTTCGAAATGTCAGTCTTAGTTTTTAATTAACGTCGTTCATGGTTGTCGGAAAAAACATTCTATTTACGTCTTCTTCATTCTTTCACTCTTCGCCACACAGCTTGGAAGCTTCGCGTTTCTTAATTAATCTCGTGCCGGCGTTTCGGAGAGTCCGATGCAGGTGCAACAGAAAGGGAGTGTAGCCCACGCATGCGAGAGTATATCCCACATGACGCCTGATCACAAGATTTAGTCGTATGTGTTTGGTGCTTAATACCGGTCGTTATCATGGCCTCAGAGCTTGCTGAAATGTTGCTCACGGCACCTATGCTCCTTCTCCAAGGCACGGATTATAATCTCAGGATGTTCAATTTTCAATGCCGGCTTTCATCCAGAGTAGATCCCAGCTACATATGTCCAGAATTTGAGCTACAGGCTACATCCTTCTCCAGTTCACTAACATCTGTTTTTCATACTTTCATTTAACTTCAATATTTTTTACAAAAATTATAAATAACTTTTAAAAAATTATAAAAAATTTAAAAAAATCATTATAAAATGTAAAAAGCAAGTAGATATATTGTTGAATTTACAGAATTCACAAACGACTTTTTCTTATAAATTAAGAATTCCATAATTTAAGCTTTCATTCTAAAAGTAAAATTTTGTTAAAATATTATTGATACTGTTTGCAAGTTTACAATTAAAATTAGATATCCTGGACTGGGCACAGTGTGCCGGGAAGGGTTTAACCCTTTAAGAAGCGCCGTTTGCAGTTTTCAAACGGTTAATTTTACTGTACCAATTGCGAACTGGCACCAGTAAATTTTTAGTACAATTTCGATCTCATAATATATGTGGAAAAAAGAACTCTTGATTATTTCTTATTATCTTAAATTATTCTTATTATCTTAAGCTAGATCTTATTATCTAGAGCTCTTAGTACCTAACCCTTGGCACTCCGTTGTCTCCGCACGGGGACTTCATCTTTCCTTCCAAAATTTGTTTTTGACATCAGTAATAAAGGAATATAAAATTGTTCTTATTTAATCAGAATTTTTTGAAATTGTCTACTTCAAGTAAGTTCTTTTAAAAAAGTGGTGCTGATCGAATAAAATTTGCGTAAGAGGCACCGGTGTCCGAAGGGTTAAATTGTGGTGTGAATCAATTATTTAAATATTTTTAGAGCTGAAATACCTTGTCCTAGAAAGGGTTACATGACTAATACTAACAAAACAACAACAACAACAAAAAAATAGTAATTGACATATTGTATACAAAGTAAAAAAAAAAACTCAATCAAGAGCTTATGTAAATGACGCTGATATCACTTTATTTAGTTAATTTTTTATTCAAGTTTGAAATATTTTTTCACGTCTCTACACCTTGGAATTTTTTTATTTTTTTATTTTTTTATTTATTAGTTAGGTTTTTCATTTTCACTTTTTTCCTTCTTCTTTTCTTTCTGATGAAATTTTCATATTTACATACTGTCTGAGCGCAGAAATCTGGTTTTTAGTTTATTCTGAAAATAATAATATGGAAAGTACCTTTCAAAACTTAATTATAAAAATATTTAATAAGAAAAAGAATATTCTCAAAAAAGGACTGCTTTTTAAATAAATTATAAAGACACAAAAGAGAAAAATAAGCAGGAAGCAGAAAATTTTGCTTTTTCTGGATTTAATGTCACTTTCGATTAAGAAAAAAAAAATAAGTATTCTTATGAGGTTGAACCCGTCGAATTTCAAAGAAATTCTTTTTTCTTTCCGGCACGGCAAAACCTGTTAGTTAAATGAGAAATTATCGACTGGCACTGGAATTCACACACGAATTTTTTAGATATTTTAATATCCTTAATATAAGCTTTTATTGTAAAAGTAAAATTTCCCTAAAATATTATTGGTGCCGTTTGAAAGTTTGGAATTAAAATTAAGTATCCCGGATCGGACACAGTGTGCCGGAAAGGGTTAAGGAACTGTGTCATTAATTTATAATAAACCACTGAGTTCATACGTATACAGTTATTTTCAAAGTGAAATATCAGTATTGTTTAACAAAATAAATTCAGATTAAATGCGCAAAATTTTACTTTTTTTAAAAGAAAAATTTTCTGTATGAAAATATTCGTACCACATAATTCCATCGACTGGCGAATCTAGAACCCGTATGAATCCTGAACCTATAAAATCAGTTTAAATAAAAATTGTATTTTAACCCTTTATGCACCGACGGTACATTAAAGTACACTGTAAAAATAAGTTTAGTATTCTAACAGGAATACTTCGGATACCATCGGATATCTGAGAGCTATTTTCACTTTCTGAAACCATCAGAATTCTTCCCAAACTTTTGGGCTTAGTTTCAGCAGTGGAAGGAAAACAAAGCATTTTTCTGCTCGAATCTGTAACCTTTCCGCTAGTATCGTGCAGCAGAAGCCTCGATACTCTCAGGAACGTTTCGAAACATTTGTAACAGTGTAGCATTGGAGAAAACTTTATATAAAACTTATTTATTCTGTCTATTAATAAAACTTCCTTATTCTTTCCACACAAAACACTCTTCTCGATCATATTTAGATAGAAGAGAGAAAGAGTAATTCGAAGCTAAATATTTTCAAAAAATGGTAGTTTTATTATTCAGTTTTATAGGTATTTCTTTTCTTTGTTTAAATAAAATTATATGAAACATTCAACTGCCAAAGCGTTTCCATTTATAGTGAGGATCATGATGCATTTAAACTGGTTGCTTTTATAATTGTGATATTTTCAAAAGAGTAATTTTGATTAATCAGATTATTTTTGTAAATATTTCTATAAAAATATATGATGAAAAATATATGATAAATATATGATATATTTAATCAGTTTTAATGAAAAAACATATCTAAATTCCACATTAGTATTACCTAAAAATTCCAGTACACCTTCAGATTTTAAAGAAGATAATTATTGAAGTGGATTAATTTCTTGATAAATAATTCGGTGGATTAAGGGTTAAACTGATTAGTGTAATTCTCAAAAAAATATAACTTTAAATTAAAGGTCAATGAATTTCTATAAATACACTCTAAATTTTTATAAAACGTTGTGTTTTATCAGTGTGTGATTTCAAATGTTAATTTTAAATGTGAAGCCTTTCCATCTATGAAGAATTTCAGAGCAGTTCTATTATAAATAAAGCACTTCGACAGAATATATTTCAGTCTTAACCCTTTCAAGGGCAAGGCATTTCTGCTACAAAAGTTTTCAAATAATTAATTAACACCGCAATGTACGAACAAATTTATTTACAATAATTAAGGCTTTTCTTTGCGAATACTATAAAACCGAATCTGAACTAAAACATTACTGATGTCATTTGGCAGTTTGGGCATCATAATTAAACATCTGTAGACTGCAAACGGCGCCCCTGAAAGGAAAAAAGGCTTTAATCACTTAGTCACGCCCGAGACATTCAAGGGCTGCACGTTTCACGGATTTTATTCAGAATTGTTTGATTCCCACCAGTTTTATTGAATAATGTAACTGGTTTTATTCTGATATCATTTTACTTGCTATTAAATAAGAAGAATGTTTTTTTTTTTTTTTCAAAAAAGTGGTAGCAATAATGAATTTGAATTTTTAAACCGTAATTTAATGCGATCATTAAGGGGTTAAGTATATATAAAACGACATCTTTTGCATCTGCGGACGAATTTCATGCTTACGATTTAGTTCTAAAAAATATGTATTAGAAAATATGCATATAATGTCACTATTGTGGAATAATACACAAACACAGAAAAAAGCCATGTCATAAACTCGCCAAAAAACAAGTTGTTTATCTAATTATATATCTGCTTTCATTTGTTTATAAGATTAATAATACGGATACTTAAATTTATATACATTGTATCATAGCCTCATGTTTAATCAGAAATCACTCATTACGTTTTCTCAAAACAGCACTCATTAAAAGTGTTGTTTAATGAATACTTGCCATTTTAAGTTTTTATTCAATTGTTAATGATGAAATAGCTGCAAAAAAGATACAGTAATCTGCTATTTTCCTTTTACTTTATACAGAAATGAGGTACATCAGTTGCCCCCATTAAACAAATAGCATTAAAAATTACAACAACAACAATAACAACTTTAATAATAATAATAATAATAATAATAATAATAATAATAATAATAATAATAATAATAAAATTAAATTAAATTAAAAAAATAATGCCTCAAAACTGAATTGAGATGCAATTTTCAAACACATGCAGCTAAAAGTGCTTTTTCTCTATACGACATTGTAAAAATTGGAAATGTGCGATGCTCATTTTTTTTAAAAAATGATAATATATATTATCAGTATTGAACAGTGCAATGGTCCAATACTTTGTATTATAGCAGCTCGTCGAGCGGAACGTTACTTTCTAGGGACAACACCAGTGGTGTAAAAATCTAGGCACCAGCAGGTAGTCTCTCAACACTAAAATTTAAAAGTTTTTTTTTGTTGAAAATTCAATAGCATTCTGGAAAGAATTTTACACGAAATATTAGACGAAATAATAAATATTTAGTTGTGAAACATTTCGTGCTTGCGCCTGGAATTTTACACCCCTGCGGAGTCGGTGGTGAAAATGGCATTTTTCCCATTTCTTCTTCAACTTCCAACTTCATTTTTTCCATGCCATTGAAAATGGCAAAACTTTTTTTGTTTGAAATTTTCTCTTAATAAGGCTTTGAAATAAAAAAAAAAAAAACTTTTCTCCTGAATTCACTGGTGTAAGTTTCCCGCGGTGGTAATGTACTGCTACAAAAACGGTTACAGCTGAGGAATCAGTATTTTAAGGTTATGTTAGTTCCTTTCTTTTAATAGTTCCATAGGTAATAAAAGATATACAAGGAACAATTGGGCCACATTATATAAAGCAGTTTAAAATACTTTATTACAGAGAAATGTGTACAATGTAGGACTTACGATCATCACAGGAGCTGTTGGACATTTTTTCTATTGGCATGGATACATGGACTCCTACGCAATATCAATTATCGACATTTTTAAAAATTTCAATCGTTGCATCCATAGTAGTCACATAGGTGGAGATTCGTGCCTCCAGTTCCGAAGGAAAAAAACAAGGGGAATATTTCCACTTCAAAAAGGGCAGCCGATAGCGATAAAGAAATCCGAATTAACCTGTTCGGTCCAAGGGTCCCCTTTCAGGAAGCTTTGTTCTTTTCCTTATAAAATCTAAAATGTCCAATATTTTGCATTTTCACATCCTTTCTTAATAGCTGAATGTTTTTTGTGTTTAAAGCAAACGAATAAATGGCTGTATTTAAGCTGAATCTCTCTTAAAATAAATGTTTTTTTATCTAAGCACGGGCAGCAAGCTTCACGGCTTTTATTCAGAATTGTTTAATCGCACCAGTTTTATAAAATGGTGTAATTGGCT
This sequence comes from Maratus speculifer, assembly GCA_964019185.1. NCBI lineage: Eukaryota > Metazoa > Arthropoda > Arachnida > Araneae > Salticidae > Maratus > Maratus speculifer. The sequence continues at coordinate 174,743,941 of OZ025303.1, read as the reverse complement.
TATTTCTGGTGTCATTTTACTTGTTATTAATAAGATAAATATTTTTTTTCTAAAAAGTGATGGCAATAATGAATTTGAGTTTTCAAACCATAATATAATGCGATCGTTAAGAGGTTAACTAGAATTGCCAAGTCTCCACCTTTTGCATACTACTATTATTTTAGAGAAAACGTTGTTCTTCTAAATCGCCGAAATGTTTCAATTCAATAAAAGAACGTTTTCTGTATTAAAATACTGGTATCAAAAAAACCCGGAGACTCTTCGTTTCTGGTTTAATCCTTTGAGTTCTGATGACTGATTTTCTACCACTTAATTTTAATTCCGAAAAGTCATAATGGCAGAAGAATATTCGGCAAAATTTATTTTAAAAAGGTTCAATGCATTTTTTTGTGTATATCATAAATCAATTTTTTTTTATTTTAGCAAATACAGATGCTAATGTGACATTTGTAATGCAGTGAAACCTCCAAATAAGGGACACTCCGAATAAGGGACACCTCTATTTAAGGGACAAAACTTCTGGTCACAGTCCCTTTGTATAGGACGTGTAATGTATTTACCTCTGAATAAGGGACACTCTATTTAAGGGACACTTGGAAATGAGATTAAAAGGACTGGCTTTTGAATTTCGGATAATGAAGTAGTCTGAGATAAAAATGAAAGTGCAGATTTTTGTGAACTTATTAAACTGACAGACAGTCATGTTGATACAGAGGCATACGACACAATTGACAAGCATTTATTAACCAACAATTTTGATTTGACTTCAGTGCGTTTATCCCCATTGAAAGTAATGCTGAAAATTCAGAGGATGATTCTGAGAGTGGAGAAAAAAAGAAAATTGTGAAATAAAGAACTTTACAGATGTTTTAAGGCTATTCTCAAATCCAAAAGGGCAAATTTTATGACAAAAGTTTTAATTTATTTTTATTTAGAAATGCCTAAAACTAGCAGGCGTTGTTCAGTGTCAACTATGTAATCAAACTCTTTTTACTTTTTTTCTGGTTCAAAAAAAAAAAAAAAAAAAACTCAACAGATCTTTTTTAAACGTAATAGATCTTTTAGATAATATTGTCAACCTAAGTGTTTTGAACAAAGTTTATATGCGAAAGAATAATAAGTACTCAAGAATGGGTGAAAAATGTCTGTCACGTGATCAAAATCGCTTAACTCAATAGGTAATTTATTCAAAACTTGAAAATACAGTTCGATTCCAAATCGCTTCCATAGTCAGAAGTTCCAATTTTATACCTTTCCGTTAAAAAAAGAATTTGCAAATGTGTCAAAACGTTTTCTGTTTACTGAGCTGAGTAGTTGAGGGATTTGTTGCCTTAAAATATGCAAAGCAACTAAATAGGTTTTTTTTTTTTTTTTTTTTGGTAAATTACTGCTGATAATGAAGAACTAAAATCTATAAGTATGGTAAATGAACACTTGAAAATTTTATTGTGAAAAATTGAAATTTGCAAAACAATAATTTTTGATTGGTTACTTCAAGTATGATTCTTTTAAATGTTTTTATACTTTTTGCATGTATACAGTTTGCATAAAAAATACAAATCAATAATTCTACAAATCATTTAATGATTTAGTAATCAATTAAAAGTTTTAATTAATTCTCTATACCTTTTGTGTCTGATTAATGTAATTTATACGCTTTGAATACATTTAAACTTCACCTTTAATGCATTGTTATTTTCATATCTTTCAGGATGATTAATTTAAAAAAAATAATAAAAACTCCGAATAAGGGACACCTCTATTTAAGGGACAAAAGTTCCGGTCCCAAAGGTGTCCCTTATTTGGAGGTTTCACTGTATTGAAGAAATTTATCCACCAGAACTCAAAAGATTAAAGTTCTTAAATTTGTGAGTAGGTTAATATAGATTAATGGTTATTAAATTGATGGTTTAAGGCGATTTATAGTTTTAGAACCATATTTTTTAATCAAAATTATTAAGCGCTTAAAGGATCAGTTTCATAAAATATATTTTTCTGCCATTTACTATGTCATTTGTTTTGTAAAAAAACAAATGAATAAGTATTTGCATTATTATTTTTCTTCGGAAATGAAGAGGTTGAGAAAAAATAGTCCGCTGGTAACAGTATGCCGACCTTGAGAACACGAACTATCTATTTTCGCTCATACTTTCCTATGCAATTATCCAAGTTTGTACGTTTGTACGCTTCAAGTTTGTACATGAAGTTATGGGACACCCTGTATATGTAACGCTTGTTTTATAACGTACTCTCATGTCTTGAATCAGTCGTAACTCATAATTATAAATGTTGAAGTTCATAACAAAAAATACAGATCGTGGTATTTGCGTCTACATAGTAACTCATATCAATGTGTAATGTTGAAGATTTACGAAATAAAAAACGAGAGTTTGGGGATATAGATTTTTCTGTCAGAATTTTGGGCAGCATTTCACCAGAAACGAATGTGCCGTGAAAATCTGTGCTTGTGCCGAAAACGAAAATGAATGCGAATTTTATGTCGATGTCTACTTCAAAAGCAATTAACTTTTCCTGCAATATCATGGAAAATCCTATCCGCATATAAAAAGATTCAGTTAAACCGATAATACGTACCAAAGATTTATTGAATAATGAAAAAATGAAATTATTTTAAGTTTGAAAAAAAAAAATAAACATATTGTATAGAAACCGACTATAAAGAAAACAGTGCATAAAAAATAATTAATCCCCCCCACACACACACACTTTTAACTATAAGAAATTTCCAATGTATTGCTAATTATTTTTTATACAAACATTCAAACTTTTTTCTATGTCATATTTAAAACTGTCTGTTTGAAAAAAAAATTATTAAAAACTATTTTTAAATGAAAATGCTTCACATAAAAAATGCTTTTAGAAGATTTTATGACGATATCAAATTAAAGCCCGAAGTCTTATTTAACCTACAATGTAACTGACATTTTAAATAATAGAATGTTTAAAAAATGAGCTGTAAATAATAGTTTTCCCATTGCATATTTATTTTCATACTTTCGCGACTGCATATTTCTATTTAATTAAAAGAAGCATTTTTAGGTGCGTTCGTAATTATGTAAATACGTAGCACCTATTGTTGTCGCTCAGTCCGTCCGTCTGTCCGTCTGTCTGTCTGTCCGTCTGTCTGTCCGTCTGTCCGTCTGTCCGCATATAACAACGCAAAAACTACCCAACCTAATCGTTTGAAATTTAAAATACATAATTATAACATAATTTTGTCGAGTCATTTCAAATTTTATGAAAATCGGATGGATAGATCAATTACAGGGACATTCAAAAGGATTCCGTAACATTACGGTCAATGGGGAAAAAGTTTCAAATGCATTTTAATGATGTTACACTCATTCGAACATAATAGAATTGGCATGAATCTATGAAATATATACTAAAATATGCATTCTGTACAATCTGTGATGCAAAGAATTTTTATTATTAAATTACAGGGCCACACAAAAGTATTCCACTATATAATGCTATACGGGGAAACATGGTTTGGTACGTGTTTTAACACTAGAACCGCCGGGTATTTTACTCAAGTTTCATAAAAAGGGTTTCTCACCAGAATTTTATTTTTAAACTATTTAACTTATTTAATTAGTGTGTTTTTCTGCTGCATAGATTTAACATATCTTATGAATAAAATTCTGGTTCGAATCGACTATAATCAATCTGGCAGGGGTCATTTTGACCCCTAATGGCGGTTTTAGTGTTAATTATATTCAACTATTTCACATTTTATGAATAAGATATACGTTGCTGAGGAGTAATAAAAATTACTTCCTGCATATTTACAGAAACGTAAAGATTTCGACTGCTATACTGTATCCGGAGTACGCTCTACTATATCAGCAAGATCTGAATATTTTTAAAACTTCGTTATCGTACGAACGCACCTCATTTGCTACGTTCACGTGCAATTTCCAACTTGTTATTCTTAGAAAGACAAAATTTCTTTTTTACAACTATTTTTCCGAGATGCAGTTTTCTTAAATAATTTCCCTTTGGTGTTTCAAGTTTCTTGCTCACAATTCCCTGCCTTTGTCCAGGTTTCAAAATTGTCAGTTTATTGAAAGATTTTTTTTTAATTTTTTTAAACTTTTTTTTTTCGTTTTTCTATTTTTTAATTTTAAAATTCAAGTGAAGTACTTTAATTTACATCTTAGTTGTTTACCGATAATGGTGAATTTCAATTGAAACATATTTTGAGGAAGCTAACATAAAGTGTGGTTTCGGGAAATTTAATTATGAAAATATATTTATTTAAAATGAATGGTTTTATTGTTTAAGGAAACAACTTTCAAATAAAGAATAAATTTAAATGAAAGAAGTTAAATGCCGTTTGATAACAATATATATATATATATACAAAAATATATGTATATAAGTAATATAGTTTTTTTTTAACCCATTAGTGCCTAGCGTCCCTTTTTAGGGACGCTTCAAAAGGTGCACTCAGCACTGTTTTTGACACCGGTAAAAAAGAAAAGCAATAATTATTTTATTTAAATGATGCATTTTTGTGATTAATGAACTAAACTTAAATCTTCTAAAAATAGTGGTGCCAACCAAATAAAATTTACGCAAAAGATGTTGGGCACAAATGGGTTAATGATGCGGAAAATCATTATTTCAATTTCTATCAAAATGGCATGAAGTTGGCTTCAAATAGTCAAAATATCGTCAAGTATTTGGATATTAACATTGAAATACAAAATGGGGGATTAAGTACAAATATTTACGATAAGCGGAATAGTTTTAATTTTAACACTATAAAATGCTATATTTTGATTCAAATGTTCATATCTCCATCTATAGAAATATTTTTACTAACGGGTTAAATCGTATACATAAATTAAGTTCAAATACAGAAAAAAAGATTGACAAATTTTTTATATGGTTTAACCAGGCTTTAAATTATGGTAATTCTGCTAAGTTTTTAAACGGCTTACTGAAAAACTTCGCAAAAAAGTAAGAATTTTGAATTGCTGTTGCTTTGTTTGAATTTTTGAAGCTGTTGAAAATAGCTTGAGTCAGAGGGATGTTTAAACTGTATGTTTAACTGTTCAAAGAGACCGTTTATATTCGTTGGAGTTTTGAGATTTTGCAGCTGAGTTTTTTCCGACCACTGCTCTTTGAATTTTTCTTGTTTTCCACCAGGTCTTGACGGGAAGTTGTGAGTGTTGTCGGCGTGAAACCGGTTTAAACCGCTCCGTACGTCACAAGCCGTACGGCCTTCTCCATTGGTTTATTTTTCTTGTGTATCTTTAATGTTTAGTTTTTATGTTTTTATTATTATTTAAGTTAAATCATTTTGTTTCTTGTTTGATGTTTTACGTTTGTGTGTTTTCAGGATTCTTCATAAGGTATGTTGATTTTCTCTTGTTCAGTTTAATAAATTTTATTTTTTTATTGGGTTCAGAAAGATATATATATATGTAGGTATGTATGTATATGTATATATATGTGTGTATATAAATGCAACAATTCATCAAACGCAAAAATTATATATTCAAACAATATTGAAGGAACAATGTTGGTTAGGGGAACTTTCTAATGAGTTTTGAAATGCCCCCCCCCCTCTTTTCTGTAGGTGTGCGATATTATGCTTTTCAATGGCAAAAAATGGAATCCTCTCAGAATTGTAAAAACTCTTTATTGAACAATAAGAAAAATAAAAGTAATTTAAGTTTAAGGAAAAGTTAAATATATTTAAAAGAAACCTACTATAATGAAGTCAGTGCAAAAAGAATAATTTTCATCCCTCCACCCCACTTTTAGCTATAGGAAATTTCAATTGTTTGATTATTGTTTTCATATACAAACATTCAAACATTTTCTTTGCCACATTTAAAACTGTCTGTGTGCAAGAAAATTCACTGAAAACTATTTTTTAAATGTAAGTGTTTCACATAAAAAATGCTTTAACATGTTTTTTATGACGATATCAAATTAATACCCGAAGCCTAATTCAACCTATAAAACAGCTGACATTTTAAATAATAGAATGTTTAAAAAAATGAGGTGTAAATAATAGTTTTTCACTTTATACTTATTTTCATACACTCGCGGAATATTTCTATCTATATTATAAAGGCCAAACGTATCTGTGCGTAACGCATACGTCATTTTTCGAATGGCAACACTTTCAAATTTTAAATGAAATTTCGGTATTGCAATTTTTGCTACTGCAAATTCTTTAACTTCTATATATAACATACTTTCAATTTTTATACCATCGTGTAGAGAAAATAATGTACTTTTCAATGAAATTTGTTTGAAAGCTGTATCTTAATTTGTTTTTGAAATATTAATTTTTTTGTAGTATTTAAAACCGCTTTTCTAATCGTGGCAACAGGAGTAATTGATTACTGTACTGTGTGAGAAGAAATTGATTACTGTATATTTATGTTGCCATTTTCTCAGGGGGGAAAATTGAAATTTAAATATTTTTTGTTATAAAACCCGATGAATTTTGACTTCATTTACAAAATTTGAATTACACATGAAAGAATATCAACAGTTTAATATCTATTTCAGCTAATAGCATTTTGAGACTTCAAGTTTTGAATCAAAATGATCAAATTAAAGTGCCAATTTTTTCTGAAAAGGTGAATACAGATACGAAATGTGCATTTGTAAATTTTGCTATCATAAAAATGATGCCGGGTTTAGATTTCACGGGGAAAAATTCTATGATTGTGTCAAAGTTGAATAAATTTTTCTTTTTTTTTTTTTTTTTCATTTTGGGATTCTAGCATCAGAACCTAAATTGATAACATTATCACGATAACAGATCTTTATTATTTTTTACTGCTTACATGCATGATTAAAGTTTAATGTTAACAATTACTACAACTGAGTTTTATAGAAATACTGTTTTGTTAATTTGACGTTAAATATCGTGTGTTTAAGAGCTAGACTTACCAATATAAAATGCATTTTTTATTATAACTAATTTTGTAGGTTTATTATAAATGAATGAAACAGTTCCTTTTTAAACATTTTTTTTTGTCGAAATTCGACGGGTTCTGCCTTGTTTAATTAAAAGAAGTGTTCTTATTCTTACAAGGATTAAAAAAGTATATAAAATATTTTTGTGATGTGTAGTTTTTATTTTTTTTTTATTTTATTTTTTTTTAATTTTCTTGGCGTTTCAAGCCTTTTTTCACAACTCCCTGCCTCTGGCCGGCTTTCAAAATTTTCAGTTTATTCAACGATTTTTTTTTTTTATATATTTGCTGTTTTTTACTTTACTTTTCTTTTTTCCATATTTTTATTTTAAAATTCAAGTGAAGTACTTTAACTTATATTTTCGCTGTTTACACAAAATGGTGAATTTCAACTGTCACATATTTTGAGGAAGCTAATATAAAGTGTGGTTTGTGGAAATTTCATTATGAAAATATATTTCTTTAAAATAAATGGTTTTATTGTTTAAGAAATCATCTTTCAAATAACGAAAAAATTTAAATGAAAGAAGCTGTATGCCGTTTGATAACTAAAAGTTTTTAATTTTTACAGACGTAGTTAAAAAAATCTAGTTAATTTTTGGTAATATTAAAAGAGTTTTGAAAAAATAATCCTATATCTCTTAAATCAAATTTTCATCCCTAATACTTTTAACTATAAGAATTTTCCACTATATTACTAAATTTTTTAATACAAACATTCTAACTTTTTTGGTATGTTACATTAAAAAATGTCTGTTTGTAAGAAAATTCGTTAAAAACTATTTTTTTTAAAGAAAATGCTCGCATAAAAAATGCTTTTAGAAGTATTTTTATGACGATATCAAATTAATGCCCAAAGTTTTATTTAATCTACAATGCAGCTGACAATTTAAATAATAGAATGCTTAAAAAATGAGCTGTAAATAATAGTTTTCCCATTGTATATTTATTTTCATACTTTGCCGACTGCATATTTCTATTTAATTAAATAAAGTATTTTTATTCTTACAAGGATCAGAATTCTTTTTTATAACTATATTTGTGATGTGCAGTTTTTTTAAAAATTTCCTCCTGACGTTTCAAGCTTTTTGCTCACAATTCTCTTCCTCTGGCCAGGTTTCAAAATTGTCAGTTTATTCGACGATTTTTTAAAATTCTTTTCGTCTTTCCACTTTTTAATTTTGAAATTCAAGTGAACTACTTTAACTCACATCTTCGCTGTTTACAGAGAATGGTGAATTTCAAATGAAACACATTTTGAGGAAGCTAATATAAAGTGTGGTTTTGGGAAATATAATTATGAAAATATTTTTCTTTATAATAAATGGTTTTATTGTTTAAGGAAACATTTTTGTTCAAATAACTAATATATTTATATAAAATAAGCTAAATACCGTTTGATGACAAAAAGTAAATAATAAAAAGACTGAATTTTACAGATGTAGTTTTAAAAAAAATATTTTCTAGTTAATTTTTGGCAATCTTAAAAGAGTTTTGGAAAAATAATTCTATATCTCATAAATTAAAATTTTGCCCTACAAACTTTTAGGTATACGAGTTTTCCACTAAATTACTTTTTTTTATACAAACATTCAAACTTTTTTCTATGTCACATTTACAAAGATCTGTTTGCAAGAAAATTCGTTTAAAACTGTTTTATATATAAAAAAGATTCGCATTATAAAAAAATACTTTTAGAAGAAATTTATGATGATATTAAATTAATGCCTTAAGTCTTATTTAATCTACAATGCAGATAACATTTTAAATAATAGAATGTTTAAAAAATGAGCTGTAAATAATAGTTTTCTCGTTGTATGTTTATTTTCATACTTTCTTGACTGCATATTTCTATTTAATTAAGAGAAGAATATTATTATTCTAACATACATTAAAATTTTTTTATAACTATTTTTGTGATGTGCAGTTTTTTTTAATTTTTTCTTAGAGTTTTAAGTTTTTTGGTCACAATTTTTTGCCTCTGGCCAAGTTTCAAAATTGTCAGTTTATTCAACGATTTTTTAAAACTTCTCTTCGTCTTTCCACTTTTTAATTTTAAAATTCAAGTGGAGAACTTTAACTTACATCTTCTCTGTTTCCAGAGAAGTGTGAATTTGAATTGAAACATATTTTGAGGAAACTAATATAAAGTGTAGATTGAGGAAAATTTAATTATGAAAATACATTTCTTTAAAATAAATGGTTTTATTGTTTAAGAAAACATCTTTCAAATAACAAATAAACCTAAATGAAAGAAGCTAAATGCCGTTTGATAACAAAAAATCTATATATTTAAAATGCTAAGCATTTCCTTTCCACAGTCCGTGAGAGCAAACTACTGCATCAAATTACAGTCGAGTCTCTATATAACGAAATCCATCGTTCAGTCAAAAAATTCGTTATACAGAAAAATTCGTTGAATGGAGAACGGCAAAAAAATTTCCTTTAATGTTTAAATTTTGAAACAGAATTGTTTTTAAGGTGTTTAATTAAGTTTTTGAAATATTTAACGGAATTTTTCCAGAATTTTCGCCACTTTCTTTTCTTCTAGTGTCTTATCGATTATTTTCAAAATTATTACTTTATCAGAGAGAGTTATGCTTATCGTAGAAACGATTTTATGCAGATGGAGTAGAAATATCACCAGCATAGATGGCATTTAGTAACATTTCTTCATTCAAATGATCTCTCACAACAAAAAATGCTCCGAGTCGCCACATACAACAAACATCCACTCTAAACTCTAAAAGCAATGAGAGATAGTTTAAGTACATGAAAACCTGCTGAAAAAAAGACTTTTTCTGCAGCTGCCCCTTATCCCTTCCTCATTCCTGCCTTACTATCCAAACCAAGAAATGAACAGCATTTTCAAGACGACAATGGAATAGTTTTATCTTTTAGGATGCTTTGTGATAATTGCAAATCGCTCCAGTAATAAGCATATGTTTCAAACTTTTCCAAGAACACATGCTCATCTTGGCTAAAACAAAGTCAAGTGTAACCATACAAAAAGGATGTTTTTATTGTTGGAGGGGGGGGGGGGCGAATGCCTTTTTTTGGACATAAAGAATAAGGTAGATCAACGTAGCTATGAAATATAAACCAGAAATCAACGAAAACAAGTTATTCTACAAATTATTTGAAGCGTTTTATGAACACATAAAAGAACATTTTGGAAAAAAAAAAATAGTTAAATAGAGATATATATTTCGCTGTATAGAGATTATTTTTAATGTAATCATGAAAAAATTGACCGTTCCTACAAAAAATTCGTTAAATATGAGAAATCTGTTGGATAGAGTTTCGTTATAGAGAGACTCGACTGTATTTTATATTTAAAATACTTAACCTAAAATATTTTACATGCAACTATCAGTTACGTAAATTGTACTGATCTACAATTTTCGTTACATTTTTTCTACCATTATCAAGAATATAAATGTCTGTAAGAAAAAAAAGCTTGCCATTCATAAAAAAAAAAAAAAAAAAAAAAAAAAAAAAAAAGGAAAGAAATAAAAATATTAGTATAACAGTTATAAATAAATTACATTGATACATATGATTTAATATTTGAAAAGATGTATAAAAAAGTATAAGAATATTCAAGTAATAAAAAAATTACATTATAAATAGTTAGCTGCATCAAATTTCAAATTTAGGATTTTAGAGAATGAGACAGATAAAAATAAAAGTCATGGCAGTTTTGAATAGTCACGTAAATACTGTTATTTAAAGGGGGGGGGGCGCAGAAAAAAAATAGTAGTAAGAAAAAAAAAACCATTTATGTAATACAGTAATTCATCAAAATTTGAATAGACAAATTTAAAAGCAACTAATTAAAAATTCAAGAATTTTTCTGATGAAACATTCAAGTTACTTACCGTCAAATCTTGACGGGCATTATCTAGTATATAATAAAGAAGATATAATTATACAGATGTAGTTAATAATGAATATAATTTTTTAATTAATTTTTGATAAAATTAAAAGGCTTTTTGAATTTTTCCATATCTTATAAATGAAAGACGTAATATTAAAATGGTTTAGTTTAATCTGGATTAATTGTTTCGCTACAACGTCCCTTTCACAATTTTTTTTCTGTTAACTTTTTCAGAAATTTCAGAATGGATACATTCAAGAGTTACAAACCCATTGCAAAAACATTTGTACAAAAATGACAATTAGAACAGAAGTTAAGGCTAAAAACATCTTGTATAAGAAATTGCTGTAATATTATAAACCAGTTTTTAGCTGTTTTTCTAAAAAGTGATTTTATGGTATTGCGTGCACTATCATTTAAAAATTATCTATCACAGAATCTCGAAATTATGTATTTACTTAGTTTACATGTATTAGTTTATGGTGAATCTCAACTTAGTCCGAGTTTTGTCTTAGAAAATTGTGGAATAAAAAATATTTATACAATTATTGGTGAAATTTAGTAAGTATGATTAAAAAAGCCATTACTTAAGATTTTGAATATACTTTCAAATTTTGATGGATGTAAAACATAACATTGTAAGTATTGAAATATGAAAGTTTAAATACATTAATATATATCTGAAGTAAAATTTGTAAAAACATGCGTGCAAAATGCATATTGCAATATTCATACTTTTCAAAAGCATTTATGTCGTTATAATTTAATTAATTAATATTACTAAATGTATGCGATTTTGAAATTTTATCAAACCATAAGGATGTGTGAAAGTAAACAAAATAATAATGATAATAATAATAATGTTGTGTTACTTTTATTGGGTCAAGAAACTCCTCAGTTTTTGGTTTTTCTTTAAATATTGTCATTTTCTGTCTTCTCAACGTGATCTTGCTACTTAAAAAAAGTTGCCCTCAATTACACAATTTCAAAAATGAGCTAAAATGATATGTCACGGCTTTATAAAGCTTAAATTAGGACATACATAAAGAAAATTTTATTTTCCTATATTATTAATGCCAAAAACAAAATTTGCAAAGAAATAAGATTTAGACTCAGTCTCGACATAGGAGAACGAAAGAATAAAGCACATGTGAACGTCACAAAATTTCACTAGTTATTGAATGTTTTCTTATTTGAAAAAAAATTACCATGACAACAGTGCATGTAGACGTATGGTAAAAATATTTTGAAACTCTTTGACATTTTTTTTTGTCCTCAGTAGCCAAAACACTGTTTATACCTTTGAATTTTAATATCTCAGTTCCAACTTTCTAAACAAATAAATTTATTTATTCATTTATTAGAGATATAAACAGTACATGAGTACGCCAATAATCATTCTGTGATTATTTTTCCTTCAGTTAACTTCAGGAGAAATAATGTCAGCTTCAGTACCTATAATTTTCCTGATATGGAATACATTTCGTCATGCAACATTTAATTTTGTATTGAAACTTACACGAAAAATCTGTCAACAAGTAGGGGAGAATATCCGAATTTGGTATACTTCACATATTTTCGGTCTTAACCCAATTAACTTTTGGAATATCTGCAAAATATTGCTATATGTGCTTAACCCATTCTTCTACTAACTAAATAAATCTTTGAAAAATTTCTTTTTGAAAACCTTAAATTTTATTTTGATTTGAAATATTTGTCTAAGTAGTCCAAATTTAGCAATTGGTCCCTTTATATGGATGGACCCATTGTCTTTTAAGTTGTACCACAAAGTATTCGATTTGTTTCGATAAGTAATAAATGTAACGAATTTCATTAAAAGCAAATTTAGCGGTGCGATACTTCTCAATTATATTAAGAAAAACATTTTAAAAATCTCTATAATACACACACACATATACATATATATATACATGCAACAATTCATCAAACTCAAAAATTATATATTCGAACAATGTTGAAGAGACAATGTTGTTCAGAAAAACTCCCTAAGGAGTTTTGAAAAGCTCTCCACCCCTCTTTCCGATAGGCTTGTGATTTTATGCTTTTCAGTAACAAAATAATAATAATAATAATAATAATAAAATAAAATAAATAAATAAAATAAATAAAATAAAATAAAATAAAATAAAATAAAATGTGCAATTCACCAAAATTATAAAAAATCTTTATTGAATAATGAGAAATGTGAAAAGATTTTAGAAAATTTAAACATATTGTACAAAAATCGACTAAAATGAAGACAGCGCATAAAGAATAATTTTCATACACCCATTCCGATTTTAGCTACAAGAAATTTCCGTCGTATAACTGTTTTTTTTTCATATCAACATCCGAACATTTTCTATGTCCCATTATTTTATATGGGACTAAAAAATGTTTGAATGTTGATAAAAACTGAATGATGATGTTGATGATGAAAACTGTCTGTTTGCAAGAAGATTCACTAAAACTATTTTTCTCTAAATAAAATGCTTTTCATAAAAAAATCCTTTTAGGAGTATTTTATGACGATATTAAATTAATGCCTGAAGTCTTGTTTAATCTACAATGCAGCTGACATTTTAAATAATAGAATGTTTAAAAAATGAGCTGTAAATAATAGTTTTCCCATTGTATTCCCATTGTTCCCATTTTCATACTTTCGCGACTGCATATTTCTATTTAATTAAAAGAAGCATTTTTATTCTTACAAAGATTAAAATTCTTTTTTTATAACTATTTTTGTGATGTGCAGTCTTCTTTAAAATTTCTTCTTGGCGTTTCAAGCTTTTTCTTCACAATTCCTTGCCTCTGGCCATGTTTCAAATTTGTCAGTTTATTCAACGATTTTTTTTACTTCTTTTTTTACTTTTTTTTTTTCGTCTTTCCACTTTTTAATTTTAAAATTCAATTGAAGTACTTTAACTTACATCGTGACTGTTTACAGAGGATAGCGAATTTCTACTGAAACTTATTTTAAGGAAGTTAATATGAAGAATGGTTTCGGTAAATTTAATTATGAAAACATATTTCTTTAACATAACTGGCTTTATTGTTTAAAAAAACATCTTTCAAATAACGAATAAATTTAAATGAAAGAAGCTGAATGTTGTTTGAAATCAAAAAATATATAATGAAGAAGATTTAATTGTACAGATGTAGTTATAAAAAATAATTTATAGTTAATTTATGGTAATATTAAAACACTTTTGGAATAATAATTCTATACATATATAAAAGGATTTTTCTCAAATTTCAGAATTAATACCTTCAAAAGTTACAAGTTCACTGAAAAATAATTTTACAAAAATATCAATTTTAACAGAAATTAAGGGTAAAATATCTTACGTAAAATCTTTTGCTGTAATGTTAAACCAATTTTGAAGCCTTTTTTTTAATTTTGTTTTTTAGTAATGCGTGCACTTTCATTTAAAACTGTTTACCTTAGGAGCTTGAAATTATAAATTTTCTTAGTTTATATGCGTTGATTTATGCTGAATCTTAATTTTCTCTGAATTTTGTCACAGAAAATTGTGGAATAAAAAAAATAATTATAAAATTTTTGTAGAAATCTGATTAATATGACTTGAAAAGCTATTAATCATGCTAAAGAGTTTGAATATACTTTTGAATTTTAGTTCAGTATAAAAAAAAAAAGTATTGTAAGTATTAAAATATGAAATATTAAAATGGAAAATTAATGAGGTTAAGTTTTTTTAAAAGATATTTAATCTCAATTCTTTCATTAAAATATTTAACCTCATCTACTTTCCATTTTATTGCGGGCATGTGGATGATTCCTTTGCGTTTATAGACTAGCTGTTTCTTCTATTGCTAATATATTAACTATTTTGAGTTCAATAGATTCGGTTATTCAATTTACTTATGAAGTTGAAAATAATAATTAACAGTTTTCTGGAATGACCACGCTTTGTATCATCTCTAGATAACGTGTTTCAGTTATGGAACAGGTTTTTGTTCCCGGGGGAGTGATTTCCTTAAAGAATTTTGTCCCAATCAAAATGGTCCCAGTGAAGCTGATCCACACAGTAACATGCGGAAAATGCAGGGGCATTTGTTGGATATGGTCATTATTCTTAATAGACCATATACGACAGTTTTGCGTATTCACTGTTCCGCACATGTAAAAGTGAGCCTCATCGTTTGTTAGGATGTTGCACGGCCAATTCTTATTCACCTCCATTCTTGCAAAGAATGTCAAAGCGAAAGTTTCACGAAGAGTGTTATCGTATTATAATTCTCGGATGCAACGAATCTTATAGGGATAGGTCGTGTGTGCTATATGCATGCACCTCTATACGGTAGTGTATGACAAATCGAATTGCCTGGATACTGCTCGAACACGGGATTCTCCAGCTGTGTTTATACTGGCCTGCTCAAAAAAGCAGTTGCGACTTCATCCATCATCTGCGGTATTTTTTTTCATCCTTGGCGTGCTTGAGCTGCAGAGCTACCAGTTTTATGAAAGCGTTTGACCATTCGTTGCAAAGCACATGGTGTCACTGGACCAGTACGCAAAGATTTTCGCCGTCGATACAATCGAAGCTCTATGGCAATATTTTTGTAATTTTGGCGAAAAAGCTTTAGCAGCGAAGTACGCTCAGGAAACGCGATAACCATCGTGGTTGTCTCAGTACGTTTCAATCATATGCGCCTTTCTTTTTATGTGTAATGATGGTCCTATAGCCTACTTCTTATGCAAATTTTGTTTTCAGATACTGTGCTTACAAATAAATAAATATAGAATACAAGGTATGTGTAATTAATATTAAAAAATCTTTACACATAAATTATACTACCGAGGTGAGAATTGGAATATTCAGATTCTCACCAATTTTGCATGATTCGAGTAAAGAAATTTAAAATAATGTTCATTCCTATAACTTTAATTTCGTTCTTCATTGATTATGTCATCTTCCGGGTTGTACATATCATGGCGCCCATGAAAGAATTCCCACTACTACATTTTTAGTATTCTTTGTCTAATACTAAAGAAATTATCCGAAGCAAGTACTAATAAAATCTAAATGAATAATACTACTAAAAAAATGATTGGTGGAAATCAACCCATTGGCAACAAGATGTTTATACCTTTGGTAAAGTTATATTTTTTTTTATTATAAACAGATCGTAGACCTTAGCCGTTAGCGGCCTGTTTAACCCATTAACGCCCGAAATATTTTCTTCGCTAAAATTTTAATTTTGTATTTCCCACCACTTTTAAAATCAAATTAACTTTTATCTAAATTTATTGAGGATTCTGTCTCGTGAAAGAAGGTATACATTTATCTTCCTCTTTACTGGTGGGAAAACCGCTTTCTTGCTGCTTTTGTAACCGTCCTCAAAAGAGGACGCTGGGCGTTAATGGGTTAAATATATATATATTTTTACACCAATCAGTTTCCCATAGTCTGATATGTATGTACTGCAAATATTAGGTTGTTACCTCCACTGCATCTCTTGCTAGGACGTCTCAAACAACGATACTTTAATTTGAACTACCCTGTATTCTGAAGAATGTAAACATAATAGCACAGGTCATATATTACTGCGAAGGTGTTTCCCAGAAACTCCATAGGGGACCGTCAACAAATTAAAAAAGAACGAACATGTTTTGGATAAACCAGTCAAAACTAATGTAGCAAAAGCGTTCAAATTGTAGATTATGATTTAAGAGGCTTATTGCAATAAATTGTGTTCTTTTTTATGAGGATATCATGTCTACACTTAAAGAAATTAAGGTTTTTATAAAAACAGTGTCAAAATTTTCCAAGATTTTTTTTTGTTTTTAATTTGCAAAATTCTTAATATAATTTTTTTTTTCAGAAAATATGACGAGCAACATTGTACATAATAATGAAATTAGGCGCACATGAACTATTTTTCTTTTTTCTTTTAAAAATACCAGTATTTTGACTCGAAAACAACTGAATCCATACTAGTTCAGGTATACAATCTGAATTTTTTTAACAAACTGCTTGTATCTTCTCTTTTCTCATGTGCAATTATATCGCATATCCTACAAATGAACTTCCATGAATCTAGCGTATATGCTTTGCCTACAGCATATATTTTCTGTAGTGGAGGCTATACGACAGTACACACTGCATGTATACAATTCAACAGATAAAACTATAGCTTATACCCTTGCCATGGACGTTCAAGGCTCTAATTCTCTAGCGCATACTCTCTGCCTTCTTCAGCGTATACTCTTTTTTCCTTTTTTCTTTCTTTTTCTTTCTTTCTATCCTTTTATGTAAACACAACAATGATTTTTTTACGTGGAGCAATAATGTTTAACCAAATCGAGATAAATTTTAATTTTAAAGTCATGTTTCTCAAAACAAACATTTTGGACATTACACACATCCATATTTCCAAAACTAAATGAACTAGAAACTTAATATTTTGCTTTGTATAATATTTTATATAGTTTTATAAATTACACCTATTTTTAAGTAAATATCTCTAATATACTAAATTATTTTTTCATTTTTATTGAAATTTTATCATAAGTTTTTTATCTTGATGTTCATTTATTTGAAAAATAAATTATCTGTAAATCTGATTATATGTCCAGTCAAATTAAACTTTAAGTTGGAAAATTCTGGTGCAATTGTTTCTAATTTCTTACTTTATGTTTTCAGGGATGCTGAACACGCGCCTGTAGTTGTCCATCGAAATTCTTCTCAGCAAATAAAAAAAAAATCATGAAAGGACCACTAAACATCGCAGACGTTTTCGGTTTTTGTCGTATAACTTGCAAAGTAAGCTTTTTACGTGATATGGAATTTTGTATTAAAATGCAGATAAGAAAAATTAGCTACAGTTCATATTCATTTTTTGAACGATATATGACATCAGTAGAGGCGTTGAAGAATCAGTTAAAGGTAGTTATTTCGAAAAATAGCAAAAAAAGATGTATTAAATGACTGGAATGTTAAGATGTTCTGCATTTTCTATTTCGCAAATAATCAAACTCGCGAATTTTAAATCCGCGAATGTTAAGGGATTACAGTACAGTAAAACCTCCAAATAACGGACACCTCGGGATCACGAAAACTGTCCGCTATTCGGAAGTGTCCGCTATTGGGAAAAACCTCGGAGATTCAAAAATTGCTAAGAAATGCTTACAGTTTCATTAATTGACTTTTATTTGTCCTAAAATTCTAACTTATGATTAATCAGAAATTAAAATAATTTTTCAAGCAATAAAATTGAAATAAAATGGTACATACCTTTGTACTCTGTTTATTACATGCTTACGAAAAAAATGCATTTAAAAAATTTCCTTTTGCGTTTAAAAAAATGAAAAAAAATTTTCAATGTGAAATTTTAACTCTGTCAATAGTTTTAATTTTTCTAAATCACCTTTTTTTTTCTTTTTTTTTTATGCAACTGCTTATTGTATTTTGCCACTTCTTAAAAGCATAAAATCTCAAATCTTACGGAGGGGAGTGGAGGGGGTGATGCGTGATGCTCCGGGAGGTAATGTCCCTCCAAACCATACCCTGAATTTAAAACTGGACGTGGGAGGGAAGTTTTTCCCTGGCCCACTCTCTACATTTATCTGAGATCACAAAATTTTGACACATTGCTCTGACCAATTTAGAGGCTTTTTACTTTTTTTTTCTTCATTAAAAAACAATTTTTCACACTTTATCGCCAAAATTACTGTCCGCTATTCGGAATGTCCGTTATTCAGAGATTAAACATACAAAAATTTAGATTTTGGGAGTGGGGATCGGACAGCTGTCCGTTAAATAGAGGTGTCCGCTATTCGGGAGTGTCCGTTATGGATATTTTACTGTATTTTTAATAATTTTGTACGCAATATATGTACACTATATGGCCAAAGGTGACAGACCACTTTCGATTTTTGACACTTTGTTAAATACCTAGAAAAAAAAAAAAAAAAAAAACATGACGAATTATCCTGAAACTCTAAGAGTGTAAACATAATAGATCAAGTCATACATTTCCTTCAAGTCATTTTTACCTGAAAATCCATAGGGGACCGCCAATAAATAAAAAAAGTAATATCTTTTGGATAACCCTGTCAAAACTAATGTAGCAAAAGAGTTCAAACTGTAGATTATGATTAAGTGGGTTTTTGTAATTAACCGTGTTTATTTTTATGCGGATAGCATGTATAGTCGTATAAAAATTAAGGTTTTTTATAAAAACTGCCCCAAATTTGCCCAATATTCCAGTTTTTTGCTTATAATTTACAAAATTCTTAATATAAAATAATGTTCTTTATCGAAAATGGGATAAATAGCATTGTACACAAAATCCTCTAATCAGAATTAAAAAATAATAAAAATTGTGGAAAAAATAAGCAGGTTTACAAAATAATTTTTCAAAGAGTATGCGTAATAGCTATCAAAATGTCATTTGCATATTATGTTAGCTAAATGTATAGAGCAACTTTTGTATAAATCTCAAAAGCATAGCTTAAAAATTTTGAAAATAATCGTCAACAGAATAAGTTAAAAATCCGTTATTCCTAAAATAAAGCAAAAAGATGAGGGGCTATATCCATATATATCCATAGATTAGTGCCAGTATAGCATACACAATATTCCACGTACTACTAAATTTGGATACAACCCCTCATCTTTTTTACTTTATTTTAAAAATAACGGATTTTGAACTTATTCTCTCGACGATTATTTTCAAAGTTTTCAAGTTATGTTTTTGTGACTTTTACAAGAGTTGCTCTATACCTTTAGCTAACATAATATGAAAACAAAATTTCGATAGCCTTTATGCATGCGCAATGAAAAATTATTTAGTTAATCTACTCGGTTTTCATACAAATATTATTTTTTTTAATTCTGATTACAGGGTATTCTGTACAGTATTGTTTGTCATATTTTCGGAAAAGAACATTATTTTATATTAAGTACTCTGCAAATTACAAGGAAAAAATCTTGGAAAAATTTGGGACTGTTGTTATAAAAACCTTAATTTTTCTACGAATATACATGCTATCCGCATAAAAATGAACACAGTTGCGTTGTATATCTGAAAATTAAATATATTTGAATATACATATCCATAACTACTTGCATATCTGACGTATTGTATTATAAAGTATAACATTAAACTGCATAATTCAGTTTTACATACTTTTTATTATTACGTGATATTTACTAGATTTTTTTTAATTGTTTTCGAATAAATTTTCTTGTTGTTCAAACAACTTTTTTTTCATGAAAAAAATAATATCATTTTCAAAATTAAATTAATAAGACCTCACTTCGTGTTATTGACATTGATATAGTAAATTGCAAATTATATCCTCCACCTTCTTTAAAGAGAAAAAAAGCAAATTAAAAAGTTTAGAAAAAATACAAAAATATTTTTCCTTGAACAAGCAGACATTTTCAAAACTGGCCAGGGGCATAGAATTTGCAAGTGGAAAGTTTGAAACATGAATAAAACTTTTAAACAAAATTGTTCATCACAAAAAAATAAAATACTTGATATTCGAAAAAATTAAAACTGCTTTTTAAATTAAAAAAAAATGTATATATATGCAGACATAAAAATATAAAACTAAATGAATGTAGTGAGACATGCGTTACTTTCAGTTTATTTTTGAGCATTTTTTTCTCCTTTGATAGGTTATTAGCATTATAAACAAAGCATCACTGCAGGGTTTAATTTAATTGTGTCGTAGAATAGTTTTAAAAACAAATGATTTTATGACTTGGATTTCAAAGTTTTATTATAATTTTTTATTATTTAAAATATTTTACCAACATTTCTTCAAAAAAAAATTCTGAATTTTTTTAAAAAACTTTCAAATAGTGCCAATTTTTTTCATGTATTTTATAGAATTTTTAATCTTTTACCACCAGTTTTTCAAAACAAAACATTTTGCCCTTTTGAATAAACAAGTTGTAAATTGCACGTGAAGCGTAGAAAATGAGATGCGTTCGTATGATAATGAAGTTTTAAAAATATTACTCTCAGATATCAATCTCATAAAATTGTAAATAGTGAATTACAATTAAAACGCTCATCAAACAATGTTCGCCCTGTACCTTTATGTAATGGAATACTTTTGTGTGGCCTTTTAAATCAATAAAACATTTTCTTTGCACCACAAATTATGTAAAATGTATATTATAAAATTTACTTTATAGTTGCATGTAAATTTTATTAAGTTCGAATGAGTGTAACACCATTAAAATGCATTTGAAACATTTTTCCCCATTGACCGTAATGTAACGGAATACTTTTGATTGTCCCTGTAATTGATCTATGCACCCGATTTTCCAAAAAATTGAAATAACTCGACAAAATTATGTAATAATAATGTATTTTAAATTTCAAACGATTAAAATGCATTTGAAACTTCTTCCCCCATTGACCGTAATGTAATGGAATATTTTTGATTGCCCCTGTAATTGATCTATGCATCCGATTTTCATAAAATTTGAAATGACTCGACAAAATTATGTAATAATTATGTATTTTAAATTTCATATGATTCAGTTGAGTAGTTTTTGCGTTGTTATATGCGGACGGACAGACAGACAGACGGACAGACAGACGGACGGACGGACTGAGCGACAACAATAGGTGCTACGTATTTACATAATTACGAACGCACCTAAAAAGGGAAAAAATATTACTGCATCTTTATGTTGCCATTCTCTCAAAAAGAGAAAAAAAAATGAAGTTTAAACGCGTATTGTGTCAAGAATATTTTCTGTTATAAAACACATTCAATTTTAATGTTGTTTACAAAATTTCATTTACACGTAAAAGAATATAAATAGTTTAGTATCTATTTCAGCTAATAGCACTAAAGCATCAAATTTTGAATCAAAATGATCAAATTAAAATATCAATTTTTCTGAAAAAGTGAATATAAATATAAAAGGTTCTTATGTAATTTTTGGTATGGTGGAAATGATGTCGGGTTTACATTTTACGGGGAAAATAATGCTATGATTGAGTCAAAGTGAAATAAATGTTGATTTGTATCATTTTGGAATACTAGCTTAAGAGCCTTATTTGATAATTTTATCTTAATAACAGATGTTAATTATTTTTTACGGCTTACATGTACGATTAAAATGCATTTGAAACTTTTTTCCTCATTGACCGTAATGTAATGGAATACTTTTGATTGCCCCTGTAATTGATCTATGCATCCGATTTTCATAAAATTTGAAATGACTCGACAAAATTATGTAATAATTATGTATTTTTAATTTCAAATGATTAAATTGGGTAGTTTTTGGTTGTTATATGCGGACAGATAGACAGACGGACGGACTGAACGACCACTATAGGTGCTACGCATTTACATAATTACGAACGCACCTAAAAACAATATACTCGGATTAAATAATTCAAAATTTACTATTAAAATTTGCTGTTGAGAATAATAAATTGTGATTAGAAATGCGGATGCCCGTACGTGGTACCAGCAAATCATGATTGGCAAACGTTGTCCGTATGACGTACGGGCAAGTGAGGGAAGCTATTAAACACCAAAAGCCTGGTTCTCTTCAGAAAGTCTTCCGTAATTTGATCTCCTAAAGAGATTTAACCTTTTCTCTACCGCATTATGAATTCATGAAAATTTTACATTCTAAAGCATTTTACGTAAATTGTTTAAATTAAATTAAAAGACTTTCTTAATCATTTAACCCTTTAACTATTTGTGGCGCAGGGCAAATTCATTGCTTAAGTGTTGAAAATAATGACTGACACCGGAATTTGAAAACAACTTTATTTGTAAATAAGAAAACGCTATATTTCACGCATTCAATAAACAGTAATTTTTTAAAACAAAATTCCGGTGCCAATGTGGCGTTTGGGAATTAAAATTAAGTGGTATATCTATGAAACCACTGCGCCGCAAAGGGTTAAGGATCATAGCATTTTCATTGCTAAGATGTCGAAATAAATGAATGACACCGGTAGTTAAGAACAAATATATTTCTAAGAAAGAAAACGTGATTTTTCACATACAAAATAAAAGGGAAATTTCTAGATAAAAATACTGGTGTCAGTGTTGCGTATCGGAATTAAAATTTTGTGGTTTCGTGGCGAAACCAATGAACGTTAAAGGGTTAATAAATATTTGAAGAATTTTAGAAGCATTGAAGGATTCAGAAGGATTAATTAAATTTGAATTTATAGAGACTTTGTGCAATTTTTAAAACCCCATTCAAATCTTTTACTATTAATTATTTTTTTAGTATTTTGTAGAATTAAAAAAATGTACAAATATGATGTTCTTACAGTATAAATATAGAAATATTTCCGCATTGAAAAAGCCCCCCCCCCCCTTCCCTCAACGAAGAAAGCTGAAAAGATGCAAAGGCAAAATAAATCACCATTTTAAAAATATTTTTGTTTTGTGTAACCAATAATGCTTTTGGAATAAGATAAAGTAATGTATATGTAACTCATTCTAAACAGTGTTAAACTGACGTATTAAAATAATTTTATAATAAGTTATTTTATTGATACTTATAAGTACCATCGGTACATAAAGGGTTAAGAAATTTACGTACTATCAGGAAATATCTTTTGAAGTGTACTTCAGAGTTCGAACGTTTCAAGGGATTTATTTGATTTTAGGTGTTTCAGAACCAGAAATTTCTTGAACTACTAGTTACTATACCAGAAAACAGATTTATTTGTCAATAAAGAGAGAAATATTACTTTACAGAAATTCTGATAAAAATTGCTTGAAAGTCTTCGAAGCTTAGAAATCCTGTATTTCTATAACATAAAATAATTACAATGCAAACTAATAAACACAGCTTGGATAAATGCAATGCTTGGCTAAAATTTCTAATTTTCTAGCAATTAGAAACTACGTTCTAAGTTAACGATGTTTTTTTTAAATAAGAACATGATTTCACTTTCCGTATTGGTAAGGTGTTGAAATATATGACCGGATTTGGACAATTTGTATCTGCATTGTCTCATTTAAGTAAAGGTATTTTTTAAACAAAAAACTCACAATTTTTATTATTAAAATATGTGTTTTGTAAGCATTTGTCCCAATATTAGGTTTTCCCAAAAGCTTCTTCTGTTTTTTTTGTTTTTTTTTTTTTTTTCAAAAAATTAGCCATGGAAATTCCAACAAAGCAAATATTTTAATGAAGAACACCTATGCCAATCTGTTGAATACACATTTTTCTTGAACAAACATTTTTCTATCTTTCCGGTACTCTAATATTTTTTCTTTCCAAAATATTTTTGATTCGGTGGTAAAATACTTAGCATGATGTTATTTATGACATTTAAAGAGTTCTTTTTTTTTAATTTTTGAGAGAAAGAAACAAATAATAGTTGGACTGAGGATGTGTGAATGAACCGGTGAGAAAGGAAGATTGATCACAAGGTCTATATCGAATGCATAGAGTTTCTTTCTGAACAGTCAAATATACATGTAGTATAGAATCATCATAATGGAAGGTAATACATCATTTGTTGCCCTTTCGGGGAGTTCCGTGGCTATTGCTACCTTCTGATCGTAAGTTTCATCGTAAGATCGTAAGTAAACGTACTTTCAGTAGTAATTTTCGAAATCGATGGTCCAGTTGGGGGAAATTTCCCACAATAGATCCAATTTCTCCAAATAGAGACCAAAACTTTCTTCTGTACGAGTTCGGCTTTAGCGATAGAAATGGAACCTTTATCTCGACTGGACCAGGATTGTTTGCATTCCTGGTTGATACAAAATATCCAAATTTTGTCCACGGGGACAATATTTTCAAAAAAGGATCTTTTTTATGTCGAAAATGCGATACATAAAGTTTCTCGCCAACAAATCATGAGAAGATCGCCCCCTAGCAAATATTTTTATGTCCCCTTCGCAGCAATATATTTCAAAACACGTTTTGAATAGAGATGGGAAATATAGTTATTTTTGGTTAACAGGTTACATCGTTCCACACATTTACAGGTAACAGGTTTCAACAACCTGTTATTTTTGTAACGTAATAACTAATCAATGAGAATATGCTGTCAACAGACATTTTTATTAGAGGGACTTTAATTAAGATATCTTGAATATAATTTTGATATATAAGTGTAGACTCTGTTTTAGTTCAGATAAACATACACCTTTAAAATAAATTTGATGTAAAAAATTTAATTTTTGCAAGACAAAACTTTAGTTAGCTGTGATGCTTTGCATTTCACGCATTATTAACGTTTTCTTGCACTAAAAATGCATTTTTCCTCGTTGAAATTTTATAAGTATCATAACTCACTAAGTTTTACCCGTAGAAGTTTTATGCTGTTTTACCTGTTAAAACGCATAGAAACTTTTTCTAAATAAAAGTTATAAACTTATTTAACACTGTATAAAATATGTAATTTCTTAACAATTTAAAAAATAATTATTTTAATGTAAATTGATATTTATATGATGCAGAAGAAAGTTTAAAACATTTTTGCGATTGGTACAATACCTCTAAAATTGGCGGTTTACAAATTAACTTTCGCCCCTCCCCCTTTTCGCATGGCGCTGCCTTCACCAGCCTATTTTTCTTCTTTTTTTTCAGTAAAATAAAATTACGAAAATAATGTTTTCGAGTTCTTATTTTCTAATGACGCAATAATGACAAAATAATAATAAAAAAACCCAGTAATAAACACTTTATTAAAAAAACTATAGCGCCAGAATACCCCCCCCCCCCTTCCCCAAATCATATGAGTACAAAGTAATATCCCTTTTAAATATTCAAAGTCAAAGATTGCCACCGTTTTACTCATCTAACTACACCAACCAAAGATTTTCTCCCGTGCGATAAAACAGCTTTCTATCAACAATTAAATCCGTATATCTTTTAATTCCATTTTTCAAACGCATATTCCTTCCCATTAAAATTATGACCAAAGATGGCCGACATTAACTCCTTGCTTTTTAATAATCTGCAAGCGTCACTCACTAAATACATACGCTTGAATAAAAGCACATTTCCCCCCCCCCATTTCATTTTCAGTATTCTATCTACTTGTTCGATAAATGCAGTTTTTATTATTCCACTCATTTTTTTCAATAAGTATAATTTCGATATTCTAAAAACATGTTTATTGCTTTAATCTTTGTAACTGAGAGCGTTATAAAAATATTCAAACGATAAAATAATTTTTGGGGAAAAACCGAAGCCAGGTGTTTTTAAATATCCGTAGAATAATGAACAACCAATAGCTTTTGAGAGATTTTACCACGTGAACTTTTGACATAGCAAACGGATAATTATTCATGTGATTGGCGCACTTGATTAGACCAAAAGGATTTTTAATGTCTTAGAGTCGTAGAAGGATAGTGTTGCGTCAAAAGGAAAATCTGGTAGTTTTTCTTTGTGCGTAGGCATTTTTTTCTCTCTCTGTGTTTCAAAAGCGTTTTAATGCTGTTGGGGATTTTATTTTTTGCAGTAATAGAAATTCTTTGTCGTAGAATTCAAATACATTTATAAGCTAGGAAATAGATTTTAAATAACTAAACTTTTATTAATGTATAAATATTCATTCCTAAAAAAATTTTTAGCCTTGCTATTTGCTTCTTCTTTTAAAATGCTTATCACACGAGGCGTTCCAAAATTAACAGGGACTTTTTGGTAATCTGTTACTGAATAATAAGCTTTTGGTTGATATTACGAATATTTATCCTGTTATGTTAAATAATGCCCATCTCTACTTTCTAGACATTGAAAGCTGATAAGGACACGAAAGGTTTGTGACGGTTGATCACGATTTCTTTCGGTTTGCTTAGGCGCGTCGTAATAAGGGTTTTAAAAAGGAAGTTTTTTTTTAAATTTCAAAATATATTTTTAAAATCTTTTTACATTAATATCGAAAACAAATTTTGGAAATTTTATTGTTATTATGATTTTAATATGTATTTTTTTAAAACAGTTCTTTTAGCTTTTTTTTTCTTCTTTTTTACATACTTTGCAGGTAATGCGTTCCAAATTTAACAGGGACTTTCCGTTAACCTGTTACTAAATAATGCACCATAAAAGAATAACGTTGTTATTTATCCTAATACGATAAATAATGCCCATCTCTAGTTTTGAACTACTTTTACTTTGAAAATGTTGACAAATTGTGAGTAAAAGATTTTTACTTTCAATAGGGGGTACTTTTTGAATTGAAAAATAGCACATGATTTGCAAAAGAAAGTTTTATGTCAATTTTTTAGTGGGAAAAACAAATTCTTAGCGTTCGATTGAGATTTTCTGACGCACCCTCCGTAATCTGCGACTACTGCTGTATCCGGTTTATATCTGCATTTTTCTCAAAAGACCTCTTCACTAAATATATATATATATAATAAATAATAACTGTTTAAATAACTTAAAAAATCACCGTATTTTTCAACCAAATCAAAAAAATGTTTGGAAAGTAGGAATTATAAGACTCCTGGAAAGGTAGAAGAATGTTTGTAGAAAAGAATAGAATAGACTATATTCTTCAATAAAATCTCGCCCATTTCGAAATTTGCTTGGGTTATTTTTGAGCAAAAATCTGAAGGAACCCTTAGGATAACCTACTATTCTATGATTCAGCACTTTTTCGATTAGCCCTTTCAGAGGCGCTCTTTGCAGTCTGCAAACGGTTATCTTTGATGCCCACATTTCCAGGTGGTACCAGTATGTTTTTAGAATCATATCGATGTAATATACGTAAAAAAAAGACCTTTTGTTTATTTAAAAAAAATCTAATTGCGGTGTCAATTAATTATTTGAACATTTTTTAATAGAAATTCCTTTCACCTGAAAGGATTAAGTAAAGATAATTTTTAAAATTTTACGAATCATGAATATCTAATTTTGATTTTTTTTTTCTTTTCTTCTTCTTCTTCTTCTTCTTCTTTTTTTTTTTTTTTTTTTTTTTTTTTTTTTTTTTTTTTTTTTTTTGTTTAATCACAATAACATAAAATCTGAATATTGAAGAAATTTTATTTCAAACTGAATGAAACGCCTCACAGATTTGCCCATACCTGATACGGGCAACATGATTTGTCAACCATGATTTCCCGTACCACGTATGAACATCCATATTCCAATCGTGATTAATTATTCTGACTAGTAAATTTTTATCGCAAATTTTGCATTATTTAATCCGAACATTTTTCTGGTTCAATTAGGCGAAATTTCTTCTTACACGATTTCAACAGGGTTCGCACACTCCTTATATTTTGTAATGACTCTGGCACCACTATTAATGATAAGAAACTTTATATTTAATTTTTAAGAAACAGAATTCGCTACCACCTCCTCGATTCGCAATAATTTTCTTCAGTGAAATACATTGAAAATACTGTAAATATTTAGTGGTAGAGCTGTGCGAACCCTGTTTGACTTATGAAATCTAATTTAACCCTTGGCACTCCGTTGCCTCCGCTGCGGCGACATCATCTTTCCTTCCAAAATTTGTTTTTGGCATGAGTAATAAAGGAAAATAAAAATTTCCTTACTTAATCGGAGAATTTTTGAAATTGTCTACTTCAAGGGAAGTTCTTTTAAAAAAAGTGGTGTTAATCGAATAAAATTTGTGTAAGAGGCACCGGCGTCCGAAGGTTAATATGCCAAGCTTTATTAACCCATTAACGCCCAAATTATTTTCTTCGTTAAAATTTAAATTTTGTATTTCCCACCACTTTTAAAATCAAATTAACTTTTATCTAAATTTATCGAGAATTCTGTCTCATAAAAGAAGGTATATATTTATCTTCCTCTTTACTGGTGAGAAAACCGCTTTCTTGCTTTTTTTGTAACCGTCCTCAAAAGAGGACGCTGAGCGTTAATGGGTTAAGGGTGTTCTTAAATCAAAAAGGGCAACATTGTGACACATGCATTAATTTACTTTTGTTCGGAAATGCATGAAAATAGCAGGTGTTGTTATTCAGAAACTGTCTAATTGCACTCATTCTTTTGTTTTTTTTTAAAAACACAATAGATTTTTCATAGCAAGCCTTCAAAGTTGACACGTTTGAGCATATTTCCCGACGAAAGCAGAAAAACCGGTCGAAAAGGAGGAGAAAAACGGGTGATTGCGTCATCGGAATAGCTTATAACTCAATAAGTAATTTAATTATCATAAAATGGAAAAATAAGTTCAATTCGAAATCGCTTTCATAGTCAGGCATTAAAATTTTATAACTTTCTGTTAAAAAATTAATTTGTAAATGTGTCAAAACGTTTTTCGTTTGTTGAGCGGATCAGTTAAGAATACCCTTAATTAGGTGCTTGAATTATGTAGGTTTGTGTTTGTTTGTGATAGCTCAGCTGCTGGGACATTAACGCATCATAGGCTATATCCATGAAAACTTGTCATGTCTGTCACGTACTATGATTTTTGGCTTCCAGTAATTTAGAACGGAAAAATGTGACTTATTTTATCGGAGATATCGCATCAATTGAATAAGACTAAGCAAACTTTTCGAAAATAACGGTGGTAAACAAACATAGCGATTTTCAGCTGTGTGACAGACATGACGTGTTTTCATGGAAATAGCCCTTAGCGATCTGGATTCGAAACCTGGCTGGGATACTTTTCATTCAGTTTGAATAAAAATTAGTGTATCACATAAAATGCATTCAGTTAAATTGTATTTCTTACACATTTAATAACCAGAAGGAAATTGCAGGTCAAGTGTAGAAAATGAGGTGAGTTCGTATTATAAAGAATTTTTTAAAATATTTAGATCTTGGTGTAATAATATGTAATAATATTAAATACGTAGCACCTGGGACACTTTTCATTCAGTTTGAATAAAAATTAGTGTATCACATAAAATGCATTCAGTTAAATTGTATTTCTTACACATTTAATAACTAGAAGGAAATTGCAGGTCAAGTGTAGAAAATGAGGTGAGTTCGTATATTTAGATCTTGATGTAATAATATTAAATAGCATAAAAAGTAATAATAGCACCTATAGTCGTCGTTCAGTCGGTTCGTCCGTCTGTCAGTCAATCAGTATATAACAGAGCCAAAATTGCCAAAGCGAATCGTTTGAATTATAAAATATATATAATTTTGAACTAATAATATTTAACTTGAAACAATTTTTCCCCATTGGCCGTAATGTAACAGAATACTATTGATTGACCCTGTAACTAAACTATACATCTGATTTTCCTAAAATTTGAAGTGTTTCGACGAAATCATGCAACAACTATGTATTCTAAAATTCAAACGATTCGGTTGGGTAATTTTGGTTCTGTTATATGTGGATAGACGAACAGACGGACTCAACGACGACTACAGGTGCTACGTAGTTAAATAATTACGAATGCATCTAAAAATGAATCGACATCTAAGAATTATAAAAACCAATATTAATATAATTTTTAAATTTTTCCGTTACACAAAACAGTTTACAACTGGTTTTCGTCTCTATCTATTTCAATGTTAGCGTCCGTAAATTCATTATATTTTAATACTATACGTTACTGAGCAACAGTTTCGTTTCCTCCTTTTAATTTAATTTCATCATCATTTTTAAAAGGACGATATGGAAGATCATTTTCATAATTCAATTACGAAGATGAAATACTTCATCTGATAGTTTTTGAAATAAATTTCAATTTAAAATCCGTCTGTCAGTAAATAAAGATGATGTAGACTTAATTTCTACGTGTGAAATTGGGAAAGCAAACATCGATAAAAATTAAGAAACAAAAAAATGTGAAAGAATAACATAAAAACCACTGGGATATTTATCTTTAAATAAACAGGAGGTTTAGAAAACTTATAAAACTAGGCACTTGGAGTCAAACAATTTGAAACTAGAAGAATTTCTTTAAGTAGAATGTAACGCGAAGACTAAATAATTTATTGTAAAAGTTTTTCATTTTGAAAACATGTATTTCTTATAATTAAATAAAAATAATCGAGTATAAGATCCCATAATCACATAATAAAAACGATAGGAATGGTATTATTTATTATTCAGTTCTTAAACATTTTATTGTTTGATATTTCAATTACATTATGGATTTAATTTGTTTAAGACTTCAATTTAATTTAATGCGAAACATTTTCACTCGTATAAATATGTAAGCAGTAATTTAAATTATGCGGTTGTTATTTAAATGGTAATACTTTTTTGCTTAAATTCTTGTAATCAACAACAAAAACAATAAAATAATAATAAATATTTTATCTAACTAACTACACTATATTGAAAGTATCTGATGAATAATATTAGTGGTCTCCCTCTATTTCGAACACTAATGGGATCGACAAAAAATGTTTAGATTATAGGCATAATTGCCAACTTTTACGCATTTTTTTCACCACAAAAATTTTATTGTAAATATTGTCTTATTGATTTGTCGAAATCTCAAGATTAAACAAATGGAAAATCTCTGTACAATTTTAGTGGTAGCAAAGATCTGTAAAAGTGAGCAGCTATGTTATAGGGGTGCTCATTATACAGCTCATATTCAAAATATTAGAATAATTGAGAAAAAGTAATAAGAAAAAATTATTTGTCATTTATTTATTTTTTATACTAAGTAAATGCAATTAAATTTCTTATAAATTAAATCTGGAATGTTTAGATAAGATTTTAACATTTATAAAATATAAAATACAGCACAATAAATTAGGTATACAGCTTCCTTAAACACACCAGAATATTAGAATAAAATTTAGATTGGTTCAAAATATTAGAATATTTTATTTTACGCAACAATATTACCTTATGAATATGAAGTAAATGGTAGTTAATATTTTGTAGCATCCCCTTTAGCTTTCATAACAGCGTACAATCGATCTTGCATACTATATACAAGGTGTTTACAAACATTTCTATCAACATTAGCCCAAATAGACTTTATACGTGCCACTAACTCAGTTTTACTTGAAGGAGGATTTTCTTGAAGTTTTTTCTTCATTATACACCATAAGTTTTCGATGGGATTAAGATCTGGTGAATTTGGTGGCCAAGGAAGTACCTTAATGTTGCGTTGGCGGAACCAATTCTTAGTTGACACCGAGGTATGCGGGGACGCTAAATCTTGTTGAAAGATGAAATCATCTTCAAATAAATCTTCTAATGATGGAATCATGTAATATTCTAAAATTTCTTGATATATCAGAGAGTTAACCTTTTCGTAGACGATGCATAACTTTCCAGGTCCTTCTGCACTCATAAAACCCCAAACCATGACACTAGCAGCAAATTTTACGGAACGTTTAAGGCATTCTTTATCAAATGCTTCTTGCTTCATTCTCCAAACTCGAATACCTTGATTACCATATGAAACACAAAACATACTTTCATCACTAAATAATATATTTTTCCAATCTTCATTGCTCCAACGTCTTGATTTACACCAATTCAATCTTATACGCTTTTGTCTTGCAGTCATGAGAGGTTTTGTTTTTGGTACACGAGATTCAAATTTAAATTTATGGAGACGTCTTAATGTTGTCGATGTAGAAACTTCAACTCCTTCTTCTTTCCATTTTCGGTGCAAGAATCGCACACTTTTAAAACGGTTTTTCTTAACTATACGCTTCAGTTTCCTGTCATCTCTAGCAGATGTTTTTGGTTTTCGGCCACCATTTCGGCGATTATTTTGAAATTTTCCAATTTTTGAATATTGTGTTAGTATTTTACTAACGTTCGATTGCGAACAATGTAAATAATTCGCTATAAAACATTGATTTTTACCGTGCCGATACAAATCAACCATACGAAGTTTAGTAGATTCAGGAATATCACTCACACGGCCCATTTTAAGACGAAAAAGAAACAAACTGCAAAAAAGAATACTGATTTTAAATAAAATAGTCTGAATTTAATCAATGATGCCACCAGTTAAGAATTGGTAATAATTAAAAGAGAATTAATGTGAAATATTCTAATATTTTGAACCACTTGAATAAATATTTTAATATTTTGACTTTTCAAAATAATTTTTTTTGCAATTAATCTTTTCAAAAATGATATTAAATTTAAGATAACAAGTAAGTTTAATAAACAATAAGTTCTTAATAAAAATATCGTTTGCATATTTTCATTAAAAGACATTAAATTACCAAACGATATTTTCAATTTCTAAAAAAAGGTAATTATTCTAATATTTTGAATATGAGCTGTAGAAGGAGATTGGAAATGCATTACTACTACTACTACTAGGTAGGATTACCCGGCGAGTAATTAGTTGATCAAATAAGGTCGGTACTTCGGGTTTTTATTATATTTCCTCTCTTTTAAGTTTTAGAAGTAAACTAACTTAATGAATGTCCTAACATAGGCAAAAATGAAATCAACTGAAACTAAATAACGTCAAAATTATGTATAAACAAATAAATTTTTTTAACATTTTCAAAGTAGTCGATCAACCAAAAAAATCAATCGAAAATTCAAAAATTAATCTTTAAAATAACATGTTCAAACTGTGATCCACAATAATTCCTGCATAGATTTTATCTGAAGTATTCAAACAAATTGCAAAATCAAGTATATGCTAAAAGTCTAACAGTAAATTTGTCTGTTTTTTTTTTTTTTTTATTGAATTCGTTGAATCATTTTATTTATTTATTTATTTATTGTAACATATTCTCCAAATTTCCATGATGGGAATTTGAATTCCGATTGCAAACACATGTTCAATTTACAGAGAGGTGAAGTAGAAATTAAGACCAAAAGCAGTGCTCATAATAACGGTGTGTTCAAATTAGAGGATGTTCATAATACAGAGAATTCATCTTTTGTTAAGTCTATGAAGTTTCGCTGGGACCGTCAAAATTAGTTCATAATAATGGGGTGCTCAAATTAGAGAGTTTTCAGACAGCGAGAAACCACTGTATTACAAAAAAAAAGTGTCATAGGTTAGCTATTTTACGCTTAGATATAAACATTAAATATTTCCTCTTATCATGATTAGATAGCAATAGAATTATTGTAAAATACAACTTGTTTGAGATTGATATTTTGCCTTTTATCATTCTCCTTTTAGAATCCATCACGTTATGATTTGTGATAATAAATTTCCTTTGTAGAACATCTCATTATTAACCGTTTCCATGATTTGAACATACGTCACACGGGCAGCGTGTTTTTGCCAATCGTGATTTACCCGTAAACGTACGGACATCCATATTCCAATCATGTGTTATTCTCACTAGTAAATTTTTATTTTAGATTTTGCATTATTTAATCCGAACATTTTCCCGATATAGATAGGGAAAAATTTTGTCTTGAAAAATCAGTGATAAAAGATTAAAAATTCTGTAATAGAAAAAGAAAAAAAATAGGCGTTATTATTATTATTATTATTATTATTATTATTATTATTATTATTATTATTATTATTATTATTATTATTATTATTTTATTTTATTTTATTTTATGTTATGTTATGTTATTTTATTTATTTAGATTTGCAATGATATTTGCAATGAGATACATGTATTATGCGCAGAATTAAAAAATAAATAAATTTAATATATCAATTGAATAATACATATATTAATTCTCTCAACAGCGTGTTTACCTTCAACATAAAATAATAAACAAGTTTATGGATGAAAATATTTTTTAAGGCAATTAAACCCTTAAATAAAAAATATATGGTAAATTTCATTAAAAAATAAAAAATAAGTGAATGTGTTACAAGTAAAGTACATGTTATAAAGATATGTAAAATACAATATAATCCAAAATTTTAAGTTATTAATTTATGAAATATGAATCGCAACGTCAAAAATATATGATATGAGAAAAATGACTAAGTTTACCTTGATTCGGATAAGTCCATATATTTTATTATAAACATATTTAATTGGAGTAAATAAAAAAAAGAAAATATAATATTAAGAAGAAAATATAATATAAAGCATTTATAAATGCAATCCATGAAGCAAAAAATTCACCACATGGCAACTGTGTCCCGAAAGGTTCTATATATATGTTTATCAATAGGTCTGCTCTCGCATTCAAATTTCTTTAAATTAATAGGTAATACGGATTTTACCGAACAGTTCTAGGAATTTGTTTACAGACTATAGAAATTAAAAAATGTAAAAAATAAAAATCCTTTTTTTTAAATTTATTTTTATGAACGATGACATCGCTTTAATAAAAAACAAGATATAGCATACATTTATGCGTTTTCATTTCTATTTATTTTCCTTCCCTTTCCGTTTTCTCCGTTTCTTATTTTCTTTCCTTCTTATTTTTCTTTCTTTCTTATTTTTTTATACTCTGTGGGTAATTATATTATTCATGCTCCATTTATCGAAAGCTTTATATGTGATAATAGAAATGTTCATCATTTTTCAACTAAATTTTTCAACATAAACATTCTTCAAGTAAACGCATCTAAAAATGTATGAAACACGTGAAATGGTGCTAAAATATTTTATACAGGCCTCTGTAATTGTGAAAATTTAATTGGTGTTCAGTGACCATGTTATGTTTAAAGGATAATAAACTATTTTCGTAATTTTCACTGAAAAACATTTTTTTTATATCTAAAAAATATATTAAACTACATTTTTTACAGTTTCCTTATTTTCAAAACTTTGAAATATTTTTAACATTTTTAATTAGAAACCAGTTGATATGTAAAAGAAGCGATTTGGTTTGCCCTCAATAAATATTGAATTGTTTTTAATTTTACATTTTTATTGAATACGTTGTCTTGTCTCGTTTTGTAACAAACTTCTGGCAGATATCTTTTTAAATTCTTAAATTTGGACTAGAGAGTCAAAAGGAAAATTTCGCGACAGAAGGAATATCATAAAATACTTAGAAGAAAATCATATCTACTTAGAAGAAAATCTATCGCAAGTTTTACTGCGGTTTTCTAATAAATGTTAAATATTCACAACGGAAAAAAGTTATCAAATATTTTCTATCATTAACCCTTTCCGGCACGGGCCAAATCTATTAGTAAAATAAGAAATAATCAACTAACACCGGAATTCAAAACCGAATTTTTCAGATACTTTGAATTCCTCAATTTATGCTTTTATTGTAAAAACAAAATTTTACTAAAGCATTATTGGTGCCGTTTGCATGTTTGAAATTAAAATTAGGTATCCCAGACCGGGCACAGTGTGCCGGAAAGGGTTAAAGAAAATTTAACATTTTGCAACGATGCGTCATAAAGGTGAAACTTAATTCAAGTACCCTAACCAAGCCTTTTTGCAGGTTAAAGAATCAACAATAATAACGTAGAATGTCAATAATCATGGAATTTATTTGCTTCTATGTGATGAAGAACTGCTCCCAGGGTTTGCACTGTTCCTAAAATTTTCATACTTCCCTACTACAATTTTAAAAAGGTAATATTTATTCTTTAATTCTAATGTAAATGTTAAAAGAAATTTCGATGAAGATTTTTGATTTGAAATGCTGGTAGCAAAGTGTGAAAAATTTAGGAACGGTGCGTGCCCTGTGCTTCAGAATTGGTACTGTAGTTAACAGATATTTGGTGAAATTAGATTGTCGATATGTAATATAGACCACAAAGTGATTTCAATCGGTCTTTATTTTTCACATCGCATTTGGCAAATTAGAGCGAAAGAACAATAATCTAGGTTTTCATAATTAATGATCACTTAGTCAGAGCTGTTTGTACCCGAGACTTTTCATCAGAATTGTGTTAAATCTGGTTTTTACCTGAAAAAAAAAAAAAAAAAAAAAAAAAAAGATTCAAAAGCCATTTGACAAAAAAAGAATTTCCAAATTAGCCGTCACAGGGCGTGTTATTCGTTTTTAAATAATTTTACAAAATTGTAGCTTATATACTGTAGAATGAATTTATGAAGGCAAGTAAATATTTATTCATTTATTTATATGGGTCATGATATTGACGTGATATATTATTTTACCCGATGCGATCAATTCTTAATTATACGAGAAAATATGCATTAAATACATTAATTAATTAAGACTAAAAAAATTGTCAGAACTTTTCTGAAATGTGATTTGAATTAATTAAACATATTTTTCCTTTTTGAAAAAGAGAGAAAAAAAGAAAATTTTAAATTTTATAAAATGAACTTTCTTGACTTTTTTCCTTCCTCCCTTTTCTCTACGGGAATCTTCTTTCCAGGAATATTATTTCCGAATTTCTAGTAGAACAAGCCTTTGATCGGCGTTTGTATTGTACAATACTTTGATTTTATGTATAAATATAAGTTTTCTTTTGATGTTAAAACAAACAGTACAAATATAGAGAAAAAATATCTTTTCATTCTAAGAATAGAGAAGTATGGGAATTCGTTTTAAAGATCTCGGAAATTGCTTTCTGAAAAGTAGTATATTTGTACAAGTTGCCGTAAGTTTCGATATTTTCATAGTACAAGAAACATTGTAATATGTTTAACCTTTTGCAGCGCACGACAAAATCATTGCATAAGTGTTGAAATTAATGATTGACACCGGAATTTGAAAATAACTTTATTTGAAATTAAGGAAAAGCGATATTTTACACATTCAATAAACCGTAAATATTTTTTACTAAAATTCCTGTACCAGTGTTGCATTTAGGAATTAAAATTAAGTGGTTTAATAGATATACCACTGCACCGCAAGGGGTTAAATTATTCCGCCACAGACAAAATCTTTTCGTAAAATGAGAAAGCATTGACTTACATTGGAATTAAAACCCTTTCGTGGTTATAAGCGCGTATACGCGCCCAGAATACCACTTAATTTGAATTGCGAAATGCCATACTGACACCGAAATTTTTAAATAAAAATTTTAATTTTACAAAGAACGTAAAAAAAAAAAAAAAAAAAAAAAAAAAAAAAAAAAAAAAAAAAAAAACATTTATATATTATGAAATATTTTTTTTTAAAATTCCGGTGTCATTCAATCATTTTAGTATTTTATGAACAGAAGTGCTTTAACCGTCAAAGGGTTAACAAACGACTTTTTTAGAAATTTCCTCCCTAACTTTTTAATGTAATTAAAGTGAAAAAAGATATTACGCTTGTTCATAATAGATAAAAAACAATTATAAAAAATACAGGTAGTTTAATTTAATAGCTAGAATGCTTATTTTAATGTAATTTTTATCTGTTTTCTATATATTAATTTAAAGTGTCTGTATTTTTTGTAATTGTTTTTAATTCTTAATTTAAGCTTTCCGCGGAAAAGCAAAATTGTATTACTATATTACTGGTGCCATTTGCAAATTTGGAATTAAAATTAGGTGTGCCCGGAGTGGTACTGTGCTGGAAAGGGTTAATATTAACCCATTCGTGCCCAGCGTCTTTTGCGTAAATTTTATTTGGTTGGCACCACTATTTTTAGAAGATTTAAGTTTAGTTTATTAATCACGAAAACACATCATTGAAATAAAATAATTATTGCTTTTCTTTTTTACCGGTGTCAAAAACAGTCCTGAATGCACCTTTTGAAGTGTCCCTAAAAAGGAACGCTAGGCACTAATGGGTTAAAATTGAAAGAAAAGCTTCGAAAGTGATACAGAAATAATTTACACCATAATTTTTATTTAAAACTGTTTAACATATTTTTTTAACTTATTTCTCCCTGGTGCATACTTAAAAATCTTTCGAAAAAAAATTATGGTTCGAATCGAAGTATTTTTATTTGTATCGGTGAAAATGGCCGCTATGACGGTTCTGGTGTTAATACCTTGAGAGGCGATGGGATATATTTTATCCTATCTAATTTAAACGAGATTCTCACAAGAAATTTTTAACGAAATTTTTCTATTTTTCACTTTGGCAGGAATTGTTTAAAAATTGCCTTTTCTCATTTAAAAAAAAATTTTTTTTCGGTCAAAATTCAATATTATTCTTAGGTATTATTGCTTGCCCCGTAAGAGTTTAAGGGGACTCGCTACATTCGGCAAAAAATGACGAAAATAATGATTTTCTGAGTTTTTGCTTAGGTTATACTTTATTATCCCTTGAACATTCTGATTAAGTTTCGTAAAGATACGAGTAGTATTATAAATACAATTTAAACTGATTTAATTACATCGCTGAGTTCTAAAGTGCCACAATCCACTTCAATTTAAAGTAGTTTTCCCCCAGATGATATTCTTTGACGAACAGCCATGTTCAAAGTGATAAAACTTTTATGTATAGTTTTCAATTGTCTCGCATTGTTTTTTTTTTTTTGGGGGGGGGGGATGATCATTGTGGGTTTTTTGATGAAAATACATATTGGATTCATATAAAGCTTTTTCTTTATTTTTTTTTCTTTATTTTTTATTTTATTTTTTTTTTTTTGGTACACGCAAAAATGCAAAACAAATTCATTTTTAACTGTAATTTTACACGTACTTGCACTTTTTATTTTTTTTTTCTCCTACAATAATTAACTTATAATAAATTTGATACTTAAAATTATACAGCACACTGCCAAGAATGGTTTTTAATAGATCAGCTCTAAAATTCTAAAACGGTGAGAAAAGATACATATTAAAATTTACTTACTGTTTTACTCTTTCTTAGTCCATAAAACTTCGAAGAAAGTTCTTTTATTTTGGCACGCTTCCATCACCGATATAACTACGTGATATCGGGCACGCTGTGAGAAGGCTTATCACAAAGAATATTAACTCATCCAATTAAAATTAACTAACAATGTATTACATCTTATTTTGGTACGCTGCCACCACCGATATACCTATGTGGTATCGAGCACGCTGTGAGAAGGCTTATCACAAAGAATATTAACTTATCCAACTAACATTAACTAACAATATAATACACCTTATTTTGGTACGCTGCCACCAACAATATAACTACGTGATATCGGGCACGCTGTGAGAAGGCTTATCACAAAGAATATTAACTCATCCAATCAAAATTAACTAACAATATATTACACCTGAATTTACATATAACAAAACAATATTTACAATTAAGAACTTGGATATAGAATATCCGGCCCGACATTAACCCTTTCCGGAGCAGTGTGTCCGGTCTAGATACACCTAATTTTAACTCCAAGCTTGCAATTGGCACCAATAATATTTTACAAAAAACTTGTTTCTACAATAAAAGCTTAAATTAAGGAGTTCATGATTTCTTGAAAAGTCGTTTGTAAATTCCGGTGTCAGTGGGTAATTTCTCATTTTACTAACAGAATTTGTCCGCGCCGGAAAGTGAAATTTAAATACAGTAAATAAGTTCTGCTTACATGGCTCACTTATTAAAATATCTATATCCATCTCACACTACTTTCGGTTAAAACAGATTTATCGGAGATCATTCTAGATATTCCCGATACACTGATCATGTACGCCAAGAGACTACGTTCTTTATCAAAAACTCTCCGAATGGAGCA
This sequence comes from Maratus speculifer, assembly GCA_964019185.1. Classification (NCBI taxonomy): domain Eukaryota; kingdom Metazoa; phylum Arthropoda; class Arachnida; order Araneae; family Salticidae; genus Maratus; species Maratus speculifer. The sequence continues at coordinate 174,703,770 of OZ025303.1, read as the reverse complement.
CTTTTGGAGAGTTTTAAGTGAGTGAAGATTACTCTTAACCCGTTAGTGCCTAGCGTCCCTTTTTCGGGACGCTTCAAAAGGTGCATTCAGCACTGTTTCTGACATCGGTAAAAAAGAAAAGCAATAAATATTTTATTTAAATGATGCATTTTCGTGATTAATGAACTAAACTTAAATCTTCTAAAAATAGTGGAGCCAACCAAATAAAATTTAAGCGAAAGAAGCTGGGCACGAATGGGTGCCTATAATCTATAATCAAGAAAAACTTTTATTTTGCTCTTTCAAGTAGCTCTTTCAAGCTCTTTCATTTTTTTTTCGTAGAAGAAATCGAAAATATGGTATAAACACCACTTTTTTTAACCCATTAGTGCCTAGCGTCCCTTTTTAAGGACGCTTCAAAAGGTGCATTCAGCACTGTTTTTGACACCGGTAAAAAAGAAAAGCAATAATTGTTTTATTTAAATGATGCATTTTCGTGATTAATGAACTAAACTTAAATCTTCTAAAAACAGTGGTGCCAACCGAATAAAATTTACGCAAAAGATGCTGGGCACGAATGGGTTAACAGCCCACACTAGTCGCTCAAAAAGACCCGCATGAGAATGTTAAATCTATGGGGTCGTTATTTTCAAATATCTCGTTCAAATTTTAATATGTTTACAAGTTTTTTTTTTTAGGATAGCTGAGGAGGATCTACAACCTGGCTAGTTTTTACTTTTTAATTTTAGTTCAGATTATTAAAAAAAAAATTCTTTAACTTTCGGAACCGGTTCTGAAATTAAAAACATTCTAATTAAAAAAATATATACATAGCCAAAATCAAAAGGTGAAATCTAGCCCGGCACTCAAATAGACTTACACTAGTCTTTTTTAGTAACTAGTGTAAGCTCTTATAAAATTTCCCTGTTTAACAAACTGTTGTCATTATTAACAAATTAAAAAATAAATTCTAAAGTAAAATAACACACGGAAAATGTGTTACATATTTAACAAAGAAATAACCATTAAAAGAACTTTATGAAATTAAACTATTTAAATACATATTTCTAATGCACTTTCAACAAAAAAGGATTTTGCATACTTTGTATTAGATAATTTAACTTTTCTTCGATGAAAATGTTCTGAAAGGACTGTATGAACAAAATTCTTTGATCAGTGTTTATGTTCTATATTTTATTGGTTTTATACAGGAATATAAAATTTCTTTTGATGTTGAAGAAAAAAGTATAAAATTTCAAAGAGTTTCTTGCATTGCTTGAAGGAAAGAGTATGTGAATTTTCGTAAAAGGTTTCAAGTAAGGTTTTCAAAAGAAGAATAACTTTAGAAATTGCACTCAAGCCGTAACATTTGTCATACAAATTGTCAAAGGTTACCGCAAGACCTGTTATTTTTAGTAGAGCACGGTGTTTTATTTTGTTTTATAAATAATAATGTCTACGAAACCATTGATTTTTAGTACAGAATACTGGCATACTTAATGTCTCATGTTTTATCACATTTATTGAAAGATTTAATGTAAATGTTTAGAAAATATATTGAAACTTAACATAATTATTTATTGATGGATAGCATATGGAAATAACAGTAAAGTAACAAAAAAAAAACTGTCATTAAATGAAGCAACGTACACCTTTATAATGTCTGATGTTAATTCCCCGATAACGCGCCATTAGACTTAACATTATCATCCTTTTTTTTTTTTTTTTTTTTTTTTTTTTTTTTTTTTTTTTTTTTGATTGATTAATGTAAGTTTTTAAGAAATTTCGCTATTTACCAAACTATAATCATTCTTAACAAAATTAAAAAATAAATTCTAATGTAAAAAAAAAAAAAAAACACAGAAAATGTGTTACATATTTAACGTCAGTGTAAGAAACTTTATGAAGATAAGATAGATATTTCTAATGCATTTACAGCAAAAAATGATTTTGCATGCTTCGTACTACCATAATTTCGCACGTATACGCCTCTGCTCAGTTAAATCTTTTAAAACCGGAGATTTTATTACAAAAAAGATGTTAAATAAATCCTAAGCAAGAATAAGACACATTTTATTTAAAATAAATTCTGGGAGGAAATAGAATAATCTGAAGTGCGACGGATACGGGTAAAATTACGGTACATAATTTAACATTGCTTCGTAGAGTACGACATTTGATATTGTTTTCCAGATAATACGGTCTATGAAACCATTGATTTTTAGTACAGAATGCTAGCATATATAACGTCTCATGTTCTGACACTTTTACTGAAAGATTTAATGTAAAGGCTCAGAAAATATATTGATACTTAAAATAATTATCATTAATGATAACATATCGAAATAACAAAAATGTAAAAAAAAAATCTGCCATTAAATAAAGCAATGTACATTTTTTAATTTCTAATGTGAACTCCCCGATAACGCGTCGATAGACTTAATATTATCATCCAGGCCTTTTTTTAATTTTAATTTTAATTCAATTTAATTTAATTTAATTTTTTGAGTAATTAATGTAGGCTCTTAAGGATTTTCGCTACTTACTGAACTATAGTCATTATTAACAAAATTAAAAAATAAATTCCGAAGAAAAAAAACACATAGAAAATGTGTTACATATTTAACGTCGAAATAATCATCAAAGAAACTTTACAAAAATAAACTAGATTTTTCTAATGCATTTGCAGCAAAAAATGATTTTGCAAACTTCGTACTACATAATTTAACTTTTCTTCTATACAAATATTCTCAAATGTCTGTGTGAACAAAATTCTTTGATCAGGGTTTATATTCTATATTTTATTGGTTTTATACAGGAATATAAAATTTCTTTTGATGTTGACGAAAAAGTATAAAATTTCAAAGAGTTTCTTGCATTGCTTGAATGAAAGAGTATGTAAATTCTTGTAAAAGGTTTCAAGTAAGGCTTTTAAAGGAAGAATAACTTTAGAAATTGCAGTCAAGCCGTAACTTTTGTCATACAAATTGTCTAAAAGTTACCGCAAGATCTGTTATTTTTAGTAGAGTACGACATTTTATTTTGTTTTTAATGCTAGCAATGTTTGTAATGTTGGCATACATAACGTCTCATGTTCTGACACAGTTACTGAAAGATTTAATGTAAAAGCTTAGAAAATATATTGAAACTTAAAATAATAGTTTATTGATGGATTGCATATGGAAATAACAGTAAAGTAACAAAAAAATTCTGCCATTGAATAAAGCAAAGTACACCTTTTTAATTTCTAATGTGAACTCCCCGATAACGCGCCAATGGATGTAACATTATCATACTTTTTTATTTTTATTTTTATTTATTTATTTATTTATTTATTTATTTATTTATTTATTTATTGAATAACGAATGTAGGCTTTTAAGGAATATCGCTGTTTACGGAACTATAGTTATTATTAACAAAATTAAAAAATAAATTATATAGTAAAAAAAAAAAACACACATCGAAAATGCGTTACATATTTAACATCGAAAAAATCACTGTAGGAACTTTACGAAAATAAACTATTTAAATACATACTTCTAATGCATTTGCGGCAAAAAACGATTTTGCATGCTTCGTACTACATAATTTAAATTTTCTTCAATGAAAATATTCTCAAATGTCTATATGAACAAAATTCTTTGATCAGTTTTTATATTCTATATTTTATTGGTTTTATACAGGAATATAAAATTTCTTTTGATGTTGAGGAAAAAGTGTAAAATTTCAAAGAGTTTCTTGCATTGCTTGAATGAAAGAGTATGTAAATTCTTGTAAAAGGTTTCAAGTAAGACTTTTAAAGGAAGAATAACTTTAGAAATTGCGCTCAAGCCGTAACATTTGTCATACAAATTGTCAAAGGTTACCGCAAGATCTATTATTTTTAGTAGAGTACGACATTTTATTTTGTTTTTAATGCTGGCATTGTTTGTAATGCTGGCATACATAACGTCTCATGTTCTGACACAGTTACTGAAAGATTTAATGTAAAAGCTTAGAAAATATATTGAAACTTAAAATAACAGTTTATTGATGGATAGCATATCGAAATAACAGTAAAGTAAAAAAAAAATTCTGCCATTAAATAAAGCAACGTACACCTTTTTAATTTCTAATGTGAACTCCCGGATAACGCGCCAATGGATGTAACATTATCATTTTTTTTTTTTTTTTTTTTTTTTTTGAGTAACGAATGTAAGCTTTTAAGGAATTTCGCTGTTTACCGATCTAGAGTCATTATTAACAAAATTAGAAAATAAATTATATAGTAAAAAAAAAAGAAAGAAAAAAAAAACATAGAAAATGTGTTACATATTTAACATCGAAATAATCACTGTAGAAACTTTACGAAAATAAACTATTTAAATACATATTTCTAATGCATTTGCGGCAAAAAACGATTTTGCATGCTTCGTGCTACATCATTTAACTTTTCTTCAATGAAAATATTCTCAAATGTCTATATGAACAAAATTCTTTGATCAGTGTTTATATTCTATATTTTATTGGTTTTATACAGGAATATAAAATTGCTTTTGATGTTGAAATTACAAGTAAGGCTTTCAAAAGAAGAATAACTTTAGAAATTGCGGTAACTTTTGTCATACATATTGTCAAAAGTTACCGCAAGATCTGTTATTTTTAGTAGAGTACGACATTTTATTTTGTTTTACAGATAATACTGTCTACGAAACCACTGATTTTTAGTACAGAATGCTGGCATAAATATAACATCTGATGTTCTGACTCATTTACTAAAAGATTTAATTCAAATGTTTAGAAAATATTTTGAAACTTAAAATAATTATTTATTGATGGATAGTATATCAAAATAACAGTAAAGTAGTAAAAAAAAAATAATCATTAAATAAAGCAACGTACAACTTTTTAATTTCTAATGTGAACTCCCCGATAACGTGCCAATAGACATAACAGTATTACACTTTTCTTTTTTTTATTATTATTACTAACTAATGTTAGGCTATTAAAGAATTTCGCTATTTACTGAACTATAGTCATTATTAACAAAATTAAAAAATAAATTCTAAGGTAAAATAACACACAGAAAATGTGTTACATATATAACATCGAAATAATCACTGTAGGAACTTTACGAAAATAAATTATTTAAATACATATTTCTAATGCATTTGCAACAAAAAACGATTTTGCGTACTTCGCACTACATAATTTAACTTTTCTTCGATGAAAATGTTCTCAAATGTCTGTATGAACAAAATTCTTTGATCAGTGTTTATGTTCTATATTTTATTGGTTTTATACAGGAATATAAAATTTCTTTTGATGTTGAAGAAAAAAGTATAAAATTTCAAAGAGATTCTTGCATTGCTTCAATGAAAGAGTATGTGAATTCTAGTAAAAGATTTCAAGTAAGGTTTTCAAAAGAAGAATAACTTTAGAAATTGCAGTCAAGCCGTAACTTTTATCATGCAAATTGTCAAAAGTTACCGCAAGACCTGTTATTTTGTTTTACAGATAAAACTGTCTACGAAACCATTGATTTTTAGTACAGAATGCTGGCATACATAACGTCTCATATTCTGTCACATTTACTAAAAGATTTAATGTAAATGCTAAGAAAATATATTGAAACTTAAAATAGTTATTTATTCATGATAGCATATCTAAATAATAGTAAAGTAACAAAAAAATATGCTATTAAATAAAGCAATTTACACCTTTTTCATTTCTAATGTGAACTCCCTGTAACGCGCCTTTAGACTTAACATTATCATACGGGTTTTTTGGGAGGGGGGGGGGGAGTAACTTTTGTAAGCTCTTGAGGAATTTCGCTGATTACTTACCTATAGTCATTATAAACTAAATTAAAAAATAAATTCCTAAGTAAAAAAACACAAAGAAAATGTGTTACATATTTGACATCGAAATAATCACTAAAGAAACTTTACGAAAATAAGGTAGATATTTCTAGTGCATTTGCAACAAAACACGATTTTGCATACTTAATACTATCGATGAAAATATTCTCAGATGTCTATATTGAACAAAATTCTTTGATAAGTGTTCATATTCTATATTTTATTGGTTTTATACAGGAATATAAAATTTCTTTTGATGTTGAAGAAGTTTAAAATTTCAAAGAGTTTCTTGCATTGCTTGATTTAAAGAGTATGTGAATTCTCGTAAAAGGTTTCAAGTAAGGCTTTGAAAAGAAGAATAACTTTAGAAATTGCAGTCAAGCCGTAACTTTTGTCATACAAATCATCAAAAGTTACCACAAGACCTGTTATTTTTTAGTAGAGTACGACATTTTAGTTTGTTTTATAGATAATACTGTCTACGAAACATTTGATTTTTAGTACGGAATGCTGGCATACATATAACGTCTCATGTTCTGACACATTTACTGAAAGATTTAATGTAAATTTTTAGAAAATATATAGAAACTCAAAATAGTTATTTATTGATGGATAGCATATCGAAATAACAGTAAAGTAACAAAGATCCGCCTCCAGACATATTAATTGTACTTCCGTAACAATCCTTTGTGCGTATTCAACCTCTTGATCGTCGTCGCGCCCGAGAAATTCACGAGCTGCAAGCTTCACGGCTCTTATTCAGAATTGTTTGATTCTCACTAGCTTGATAAAATATTTTAATTAGTTTTACTCTGGTATCATTTTACTTGTCATTAAATAAGATTAATATTTTTTTTATTTAAAAAAGTGGTGTCAGTAATGAATTTGAATTTTTAAATCGTAATTTAATGCGACCTTTAAGGGGTTAACAGAAAATTTCACTTTAAACAACCGGCGAAATCTAAAAATTTCCGACAATGAAACAAGATAAAAAAAATTTAAATTTTAGTAGCGGAAAAAATCGGTAAAAGTTGACAGCTATGGTGTCAATAATAATAAAAAAAATGAAATTAAATTGTAATTTAATAAATTACAACGACTATTTGGAAATTGATATTTTCAAAAATTCAAATTTTAAAGACTTAAAAATAAGTTCTATATTTAAATTAATAATAATAATAAACATCCTTTTTAGGATGATTGTAACAATTCATACATTTCGTAAGCCGTGCATTAAACATTAACATTCCTAGACCTATGATAAAAAAAATAATAATAAATAAAAAAGAGTAGTCTAAAGATAGACAACTTTAACTGTTTAAAATGTGAATCTTTAGTTGATGGAGTTAATCAGTTCTGACTTCCTCATATTCCGTACGACATGGATTAAAGATTAATATCCCTGGACCCATCACAAACAAATTTTAAAAGAAATTTCAGTTTTACAATTTTTGGAACTGCAAATTTTTCAATTTTTAAAATAACGCACATTTTAAATTTTTACACCGTTGCGTAGAGAAAAAAATGCCCTTTTTCATGAAATATGTTTGAAATCTCTATCAGAATGTGTTGTTAACTTATTATTATTATTATATACGTTTTAATTACTATTTTTGTCATCATGGCAATAGAAGTATTCAATTTTTGGACATTAAACTTGGACCAATCAGAAAGCGAAAAAAAAAAATAAAAACAGAAATATTCTATTTTTGGACATTAAACTTGGACCAATCAGGAAACGAATAAAATAAACGAACTTTATTGCGGAATTCAACCAATAAAAAGATTCAGATATGCTTTAGGTTTCCCAATTCTCTACAGAGAAAAACAAATATTTTTTTCAAATAGTTTTTAAAAAAATGTTTTGAAATTTGACTTCTGAATAGAACATAAACTTTATTTTTTCTTTCCGCATTTTTTTCTTTTGCTTTTTGTAACAAAGTTATAGGAATAGTTTTACTTTAAGAAAAGTAACAACTTACAAAGAGATCAGAAGAAAAGTTACAATTCGAAGATTTAAAATATTTAACCGTTTGACAGTTTTTCCCAAGCACCTCCCAGCTCGGGCCAAAAAGTATTTGCTTACATGTTTACAAAACTGGGTTGCCAATTTGGCTTCCATTTTTATTTCGAAGTTTCAAATTCATACCGGCAATTCCGGAAGAAGAAATTTAACTAATAATCACAAAATGTATGTTCGTAAATGAAGCAAAAATTGCTTTATTTCCTGTGTTAACCCTTTATTGGGCAGTGGTAATATATTTACCACTTAATTTTTATTAAAAAACTGATTGATTTGCACTAGAATTTTTAGCGATAAAACTTGTGGTGGTATTAAGCATACAGAAATTGCCTTTTTATTAAAAAGTAAATCTGTTTATTGATTCTGGTGGCAGTGAATTTTTTTTCAATATTCTAATGAAAGAATTGATTTCTCCGATTAAGGCATTAACCCTGTCCAAACAAATTCTGTTAGTAAAATGAGAAATTATGGACTGACACTGGAATTTACAAACAACTTTTTAAGAAATCAAAAACTGCTTAATTTATGCTTTTGTTATAAAATCAAGTTGTTATTATTTAACAATATTTAACAATATTTAATAATAATTTATATTAATAATTATTATTAAATATTGTTATTAATTATTATTAATTATTATTAAATATATAATAATAAATAATTATTATTTAACAATATTTAATAATAAAATCAAGTTTTTATTATTTTTTGTTAATATTATTGGTATCAGCTGCAAGTTTGGAATTAAAATTAGGTGTGTCCAGATCGAATACATTGTGCCGGAAAGGGTTAATTCGAAATTTCATTGTTAAAAATGGACGCCACACTGGCCAGACCACCCTGTTACTAAAAGCTTTTGATCACCGTTAATTTTTAAGTATAACTTTTCTTTTATTATTTGGCAGATAATTTTCGATTATACTTCGATTATACAAACAAAACAGGTATTTTAGAATAAGAAAAAGTACTGTATACCCTATCTTTTTTCATTTATTGTGCCAAAAAAAGTTTAACTTAAGATGTTAACTACAAATTGTAAATTTAAAAAGAGGTACGGAATTAGGAACCCATCTTAAATACCGTAATTTCGGGTGTATAAGCCTCGGATCAAACAATTCTTTTTGGACCCAGAAATCTTATTTAGTGATTGAAGACAAATATTTACGGCAATCTAATTAGTTACACTTATTTCTTAAAAAACTCTGGGTCGAAAAAGAATTGTTTGACCCGCGGCTTATACACCCGAAATTACGGTATTTTAAAAATTGGATTACTTCTGTGTTATTTACTCCGTTTGGCAATAAAGTCTATTTAGTTAGGAGACTAGTTTCTGTAAAAATGGAATAAACATTTTGGTCTGATTAAGAAAAATAAATAAATAAAAAGCTCTACCTTAGTTTTCAGAAAGTTAATTTTTGATTAATATATTTCTTTTTTTTTTTTTCTTTAAAAAAATATGTTTAACAAGGGACACGACCGTGCACATTGCCTGTGCACATTATAAAATCATACCAAACAGGTGATAGCTATAAAGATCGCCATAAAAATGGGAAATTTTTTTTGAAATCATTGCACGAATTCCGAATAAACTTAATTGAAAAGGTAACAAAATTTACTATATTTAAACCTTACTACATTGCATAAATATCGCTAAAATTTTATAAATCAGAGAAAAACATTTACTGTATTGGGATAAAAGTTTGAAACAAGGGCGGATCTGGATAGTCCTCAAGAGGGAAGGGTAATTTTAGAAATTTGGAAACTCGACATTAATGTTTGAGTCGGGTTAACTTTTTCACTGCGGGTCATGTTGTCTCTATTTTTTGCTGCGGCTCGGGTCTGGGTACGGTTGACTTCTATTTTTTGCTGTCGGTCAAGTTTGGGTCCGGCTGACTTCATTTTTTTTTGCTACTGATAGGATTAAGTATTGTTTATGCTGTGAATCGCATTTGGGTCCGTTTGACTTCTGTTTTTTGCTTCTGGTTGGGTTAACTTCTACTTTTTTACTGGATGTCGAGTTTGAGTCGGTTGACTTCTATATATTGCTGCTGGTCGGTTTAAGTTCTACTTTTTTTCTGTGGGTTGCATTCGGATCCAGTTGACTGTTTTTTGCCGCGTGTCGGGGGTTGACTTCTAATTTTTTGCTGCATGTCGGGTTTCGGTCCGGTTGATTACTATATTTTGCTGCTGGTCTGGTTGACTTCTGCCTTTTTGCTGCGGGTGGGTTAACGACTTCCACTTATTAGTTGCAAAATGGGTTGGGTTTTAAGCAGATTGACCTATACAGTTTCCGTATTTGGGTCAGTTTCGGATTGAGTTTTCAGAATTTAGAAAAAAACGTCACGTTACCATTTTTACCACGCACCGTTAAAGCCACATTCATTGAAAATAGCATATAATTTATCGTTCCGACTTAAATCTATATAACGGGCTAATAGGTCCATTAATTTTTTTTCTCGGCCCAGCCCATATGGTGCATTCAATTTTTTTGTCGGTTCGGCCCATTTATTTTGTTTGTTTGTCCGGCCCGATGAAAAATAATTATAATTCTGCTGGCCCGTTAGAAAATTCGGAACCATTCTGCCGGCCCGGCCAGATCCGAACCTGTTCATAATTCTAGGCTGGGTTGGACACGGACCGCAAATTTAGCTTTCATTTCGAGCCGAGTCCCTACCAGGGAGTTTTTAGTCAGAGCGGACTAAAGATAAATTCGGTCTGTTGTTAGTAACCTTATATTAGCCCATTGGGGGGGGGGGGGCATCGCCTCTTTGTCCGCGCTTAGACCAGTCATTGGGCCCGACACAAACCTGCAGAAAAATGATCACGACACGGTCCGGCTCTGAAAGCAAGACCTGACCCAGCCCGAGCCTTGCAAGTTTAAAAAGGCGCGGGCCGCGACAGACTTGAGTTAGGCACCAACTTATTTCCTGCTAGGATGCATGTCTTTTTGGGAACCATTTGTTAGTTCGCCCTCCCCTTTTCCCCTAAGATCTGCCATTAGTTTGAAGCAAGATTCCTTTTACAAATGTCAAAACATTGCTGCAGGGCATGAAAAGACTCTAAGAATGTATTGACAATAACATTAAAAATTGATAAAAATTCAAAAATTATCGAGGAACTCTTTTTTTTACGTTCGGCTAAAAGTTTAAAATATTAATATTTTTACGAATGCCAAAAAATGGCACGGAACACAATAAAACTCTAAGAATCGCATTAAGAATTGATTTAAAAATCGATCAACGTTTTGATCTTATTAGCTTCAACAATCTAAAGGAATTTTTTAGGAATTCCCGACAGGAGTAGCGATTAGAGATGGGCATTACTTATTGTATTAGGATAAATAACAACGTTATTCTTTTATGGTGCATTATTTAATAACAGATTAACGGAAAGTCCCTGTTAAATTTGGAACGCATTACCTTCAAAGTATGTAAAAAAGAAGAAAAAAAGGCTAAAAGAACTGTTTTTTAAAAATACATATTAAAATTATAATAACAATAAGATTTTCAAAATTTGTTTTCGATATTAATATAAAAAGACCTTAAAAATATATTTTGAAATTTAAAAAAAGTCTTTTTTAAAACGCTTATTACGACGCGCCTAAGCAAACCGAAAGAAATCGTGATCAACAGTCGCAAATCCTTTCGTTTCCTTATCAGCTTTCAATGCCTAGAAAGTATCATCCACTATCCACTATTCATGCAGAATAGCCCTATCCAAACACCGAATCAATGTCCAATTCACTAGCAAACAAATACCTGGCCGTTCGCCAGAAAAGGAAAAAAAAGCTACGACTGTTAAAAAAATGTTCTGAAAAATTCCATTTATTCATTACAGTTAATTCTAATACAACTAATACTGCAACTCTTTTTATTCAATAGGAAGAAAAAATATTTTTTAACAGATCACATTCATATAAGTTGAAATGTTATAATTTGTTGTGCAGATAAATAGCGTTGCATGGAATCATTTTAGTAAATGGGATTCATTGGAATAAAAATATCAAAGGTGTTTTTTAATGATGGATATCAAAGGATGGGATTATTTTCGCCATCGTTCCATTGGCAAAGTTAATTTCGTTAGCCATTTTTGTCCATGTGGTGTTTTCTTTGAATGTTTGAAGGGAATGAAAGGAAGGGGTTATTTTGTTTATTATTAATATTTGTTGGTTATTATTAATATTTTCCTAGTCTTGTAATGTTCGGACTGCATACGCATCGATATGTATGACAGCAATAAAGTCGAAAACAAACTTTTTTTTTTTTTTTTTTTACAAATTATGTTAAAATTGTGTTTTTGTACAGGGCATCTCTTGTTATCGTTTACCAAAAGCTAATAATCTTTAGTTTTAGTGGCATAGTTCCAACTGCAAAAAATGTTTCAGATTTTATTATACATCATTTAAAACCCAATTTACGTTAATATAGGTGCTTTTTAAATAGTTAAGAAATATGAAAAAATTACAATGTCTGGATCCTGTAAGCTTTTGTCAAAAAATTTTTTTTATGTTCTAATCATAAAGGGTGCTAGTCAGTCAGGGGTCGAATTTCATTCCATAATGTTAAGTCTATGAGCGTTTAACGCATTCTTATATTCAAAACATCTCCTTGACGAATTAATATTTAAAAAAAAAAAAAAAAAAAAAAAAAAAAAAAAAAAAAAAATCAGCATTTTATTTTTTTAAAGAATGTCTCTTTTTTTCTAAGTTTTCAAAATATTTTAAAAATTTATCTATAATTTTATTAGAATTGTTGAATTTGTACGTGTTCGTTATTTTTTAAACATAATATATTAAATTGAGTATGAATTTTAGAAATATTTTGACAAAAAAAAAGTGACATCCTTTGAGAGAAAATATTAATTTCTTAAGGAGATATTTTGAATATAAGGATGCATCAATCTCCAACAGATTTAACATTACCGAGAGGAATTCGGCCGCTGAGTGACTAGCATCCATAAAACAGTAAAAATGTATTCATCTACAGCTAAAACTTACTGAGTTATTATGCTTAGAATTTTATGAATTTTTGACGCTTTAGTTACCATAAATGGAAAACGTGTTTTTAGTGCCAGAAAAGCTGAAAATGCTTGAAATTAAAAAGTAGCACAACTAGGTAAATTTTGTTCTGTAAAAATTAAGATTTTAACCAAAAACTGATTTTAATGGCGTTGATTCATCTGATCAAAAAACACCGTCTATACTCACGTCCCAAAATTATTTCAGACATTTTGTTAAAAGTCTTCTAAATAAAACATCTTTTGACAGGATACTATTAGATACATGTTACAAAAATAACAGGTTGTTGGAACCTGTTACTTGTGCAACTACACTGTAAAAAATATCAGATGTTTCTGAATATATAAAAATGCACTGTAATCAAAAACGAAAATTTACAGTAACCTCTTCTAACTCACCTAAGGTTTCGAAAAACGTTCCTTTACCTCTAAAAATCCCAGAAAGTTATTTGTTTTCGAAATTTAAATAAGAATTTATAAAAAGTAATTTTTATTAGCTGTACGTCCATTTCGGAAACGTTTCTAAGTAGCTTTTCCAGTACAATAATCATTTTTCTCAAATCAAAATATCACTTTTTCGGATTCTATCAATTCTCAAGTAAACATTTTCAGCTGCATAACTGATTTTGAGCATGCAATTGTAGCAAAATAATGTCAATTTTCATATTAATGTTAATACTGTTAATATTGTAAGTTTGTCTATTAAACGTGCTCTCTGAATATCAAAATATTTTCGTATGAATTGGTAGCATCCGAAAAAGTGATATTTTGATTTGAGAAAAGCGATTATTGTACTGTAAAAGCTAATTAGAAACGTTTCCGAAATGGACGGGCAGCTAATAAAAATTACTTTTTATAAAATTTTCTTTAAATTTCGAAAACAAATAGCTTTCTGGGGTTTTTAGAGGTAAAGGAACGTTTTTCGAAACCTTAGATGAGTTAGAAGAGGTTACTGTAAATTTTCGTTTTTGATTACAGTGCATTTTTAGCTCACAGGCTATCATAGCCTGAGAGCTTAGGTGCCCGTCCTTTCTGTATGTATGTTCGTTCGTACGTTCGTGCGTAACGCGATAACTCGTGATAAAAATATCCGATCCACTTGAAATTTTGTATGTAGGTATATCCTGACAAGGCGCTTCCCTTATTAGTTTTTGGAGTTCATTCGATATGTATAAGAGGGGGAACGGGGGACTCATGCCCCTCCCCTTAGTTGATATAAATGGGATTTTCATGCAGGATTAAGTTTTCGTTCAAAATTTCGATTAGGATCATTCTGATGAGGCGATTCCGTGACTGTTATTAGGTGTTCACTGAATAAGTATAAATAGGGGGAACAGGGGTTCTAATGCCCACCCACTTAATTTATATAAATGGGTTTTTTAAGCAGAATTTTCAGATTTCGTTTAAACCTCTGAATAGTTTTGGAAGTTTAATGGTTAAGTATAAAAGAGGGGAATAACTCCTTTTAAATTATATAAATGCTAAATGGGTTTTTATTAAGAATTATCTCATTTGCTCTGAATTTTGGATATAGATTTTTTATATGATAAAACATGTCTTTGGTAGTATAGGAGGTTCAATGATTAAGTATAAAAAAAGAGGAAAGGGGAGAGCTGTTTCCCCTTCTTAATTCTTTTTTCGAAAGGAATTAACCCTTGAAAATATAAGGCTTTAATGTACAATTAGTATTTGTAGCCTGTGAGCTCAATGCCATCAATTTAACTGGGCAGTATTCTTTTTTATTATATATTCAGAAACATCTGACATTTTTTACAGTGTATGTAACATCGTAACCTGTTAACCAAAAATAACTCTATTTCCCATCTCTAGTAGCAATACATAATTCAACCCATGTGAGTCTGTATAGAAGAGAAGGATCAGAGTTCGGCTATGTAGGCATGCATTTAATCCTTTCAGAGGCAGGCTGCTTTTGTACGTAAAATGTTGAAACAACTGAATGACACTAGCATTTCAGGAATATTTATTTGTAATCCAATAAAAACAATTGTTGCGTGCTTAATAAGAGAAAAATCAAAAATAAAATTCAGATGCCAATGTGCAACTAGGGTAAAAAAAAATTAGATGTTGCAGTGAGCAACACAGTGCTACAAGGGGTCAGACATTTCTGTCTTTTTTACAAGGGATGCTCTTGTAAACCAATGAAAGTATATTTTCGCTTGGTTAACACCTTGGAGACGAGCGACACTTATACGTGCCGCAAAAAGGCTTACGAATCCTTGTTTATCCCCACCAGTAAGATTTTACTGTAAAATTTGCCTTATTTAGCCAGAGCATTTTCTCGATTTAATAAAATAAATTTCTGTTTTTAAAATCCGGTGACGAAACATTAAAAAATTCGTAAAAGGTTTCCGTCGCGAAGGGATATTAAAAGGTAAATTTTTATTAAAAATTTCAGGTGCCACAAGGGAAAAAAATTAGATGTTGCAGTAAGCAACATAGCCCTACAAGGGGTTAGGCGTTTCTGTCTTTTTTTACGCGGGATGCCCTTTTTCATATTTAAAAATGTGTTGGAAACGTGTGAGTAATGCAAAATTTAGAAGTATAATACATAGTGTTAATATGTATTTTTACTGCATAAGCCTTTTACAAAAAACGAATGATTTGTTGCAATATTATAGCAAGAATTTATTGTTTTATCGGATTGATTAAAATCTCAGTCTCCCTGGTGGTCATCTATCTATACCTATATCATAAAGGGCAAAGTCTGTTTATTTGTAGGGGCTAATATCTAGAACTACTGAGCCGATTTAAAAAGTAATAACCAAAATAATGGTTTTCGCCCCTATTCAGACATAGGCTTTATCTGACGCCGATGCCACTAACACAAAATGGGTGCAACAACAATAAACGCTGTAAAATGTTTTTTTTTTCTTTTTTTTATTGAAGTGTGTAGAAATATGAAATTTGGTATGTTAATCAATTGTAAATTATAAATGATGACTGAAAACATTTGCTAAAAAATACAAAATTTAAAAAGGGTGAAAATGCACGAAAAGCGTCTTAAAAACGTTCAAAATAGCGATTTAAAAACAATCTCCGTAAATAACGTACCGATATAAAAAATAATTATGTGAAAATGATGATGACAGTCCTTGCGAAACATAGGCTATATCTTATGTAGGTGCCACTAACCTTTAAGGGGTGCAGGACCAAAAACGTTCTAAAATTTTGACTTTTGTGTTTCTGAAGGACATAGAAACATAAAAATTTGGGCTGTTAATTTCTTATAAGATATAAATGGTGCTTAAGAATATTTCTTTAAAAAATTGAAAAGGAAAAATGGATGAAAATGCGCACAAAAAGCATTACAAATATTGATTTCTACGGAAGTACCAAACGAAATTAAAAAATAATTATGTCAAAATGATGATGAAAGTCCTTGCGGCAACATAGGATATATCTTAACCCTTTGCGGCGCAGGGCAAATTCATTGCTTCAGTGTTGACATTAATAACTGACACCGGATTTTGAAAACAACTTTATTTGTAAATAAGAAAAAAGCTATAGTTCACGAATTCAATAAACCGTATTTTTTAAAACCAAAATTCCGGTGCCAATGTAGCGTTTAGGAATTAAAACTCAATGGTTTCATAGATGTACCATCGCGCCGCAAGGGATTAAGAAAGTGCCATTACCCCTTAACCCCCTTAACTGGTTCTGTCTTTTCCGTTCTATAAATTGAAAGTAACGGATTCATACCACAATTTTTTAAATAAAATATTCATAACATTTAGTCTAAATATTTCCGCCTTTAAATAGTGCGAAATTATTTTTTTTTAAATAAAAGTGTCAAAAAGCTTTAACTTTAAGATTTTAATATTTTTACATGATTTTTTTTGCATAGGATTGTTGAGGACGATCCACAACCGGCCTAGTTTTTATTTTTTAAATTTTGGTTTTAGATTAAAAAAAAAAAATACTTTAATTTTCAAAACCGGTTTAAACCGGTTCTGAAACTGAAACTATCATAACATAAAAAATATATAACCAAAATCAAAAAAGTAAAAACTAGACCGGTTGTGGATCGTCCTCAACTATCCTATGCAAAAAAAAAATCATGTCAAAATATTAAAATTTAAACGAGATATTAGAAAAGAACGCCCCCATAGACTTTACATTAGCACTCGGCTTTTACCGCGTGACTAGTGTATGCTCTTAAGAGCACACATGATATATACATTTAAGAGTTGAATGCAGGCGTTATTTATGTGCGTACGTGTATTTTAAGTTATAGTGTTATTGAACAGTGTATGTTGTTACAGAAAACGAAGTCGGAAAATTTGCAACTTTTCGTCAAAATTAGCGATATTTGGTAAAATATTGACGACTAGATTCTTTGTTAGATTTTTTGGTTAGCATAGCTGCCAACATCTTCCGCTTTATTGGACCGGAAAAATTTTATAGTAAATTTTGACATTTCAAATCGCCGTAATCTGCCGATTAAATAAGTCAAGAAATTCTATTAAATTTTTCCGGGCCAAAAAATTCGGACTAGTTGGCAGTTATGGGTTAGCAAGATTTTGTTGAAAAATTGACTTTCAAAATTACCAATGCTAAAATGCATGCTAGGCATCAAATGAAAGAATGTCTTCAAATTAGGTGATATTTGGCGAGAAAAAATTGGCTTTCAGAATTTGAAAGGCTTTTAAATTCTGACATTCCCCATAGGAGCTAATTCATTCCCAATAGGAGCTACTTACATGATTCAACCAAACCAAAACATTCTCAACTCATGCTTGGTATGAAACAAATGTGTTAAATTTTGCACAACTTTGGAGACATTTGGCGTAAAGATAGTCTTTTTGGATCTGTAGAAAATTTCTAGAAATTCGCAATAGCAGCCTAGATTCATGATTTAACCATGCAGAGCCCATATAACGTTCTCGAAAACAGAATTCAACCAATCTTGATACATAGGACTTTCTTGCAATTAATCCCTCAATTATATAAGAAAGCACCCTTGTTTTAAACGAGCACAGCTGGGTTTTTCTGTTGGTATTGAAATATTTAACGTGTACCTGTAAAAAATATATACCCTACAAGGAATCTTTTTAGATTCTTCGGTGTACTAGAATTTTAGTGTAAAAGTTACATTCAAATCCGTTCTGTGATTGTTTGGGAAAACGAGGACAGATGTACATGCATAATTTCATAGATACACACATCAGAAAGGAAAACTTTTTTTATTGGTCAGTATTTCCTAGCATTTACTTTGCTAAACTTCCGGCCTCACCATTTTCGAACAAAAATTTTCGAATAGCTTTTTGTATAAAAGTCTTTAGTCGCCGTTTGTATGCTACATTTCTTTAATTTTCTGAAGAAATATAAAGTTCCCTTTGGTATTGCAAATGCAATAAAAAGAATAGAGAAAACACTTATTTTATGTTCTTTGGGTGAAAAAATGTATGGATTCTCATAAAATATCTCAAAAGATATTTTTGAATAGAAGAATAATGCTAGAACTTAAAGCAAAATTCAATTTTTTCAGCACGACACGAAACCTTATATTATTTTATAAGCTTTTTACCAGCAAAGCGATAGATTTAAAAATTACCAGTTATACACAGAAGTTCATTCTCCAATTTACTTGAAAACATCAATGCTAATCTATAGAAAATCTGTAACAATGCAAAATAATATAGAATTATAGATATTTCAGCACTTCAAAAATATGCAATTGTGTGAAGTATATTACTAAGATTTCCTTTTGTATCTAAATTGTTATTGTTGCTACCTTGTTATATTTTATTTACTTACATTTTTCTTCCTATAAAAACTAGTTATATGTAAAAGTTCATGCTCCAATACATTATTAGAAAACATAAATGGTAATTTAAGGAAAATCTATAACAACCTAAAATAATATTAAAATATAGATACTTTAGTACTTCAAAAATGTGCAATCAAGTGAAGTATTTTACCAAGTTTCCTTTTGTGTTTAAATAATTATTGTTTACTATCTTGTTTTAATTTATTCGTTTCGTGCCAAAAAAGGTTTCTAGAAAAGAGAACTCAACCAAACAGGTAAACAGAACATTCTAAATTCATGCTTGGCACCAAAGGAAAGAAAAGATCCAAATTTAGCACAATTGTGGCGACATTTGTTGAAAATATTGCCTTTTTGATGCTGAAGGTTTTTTTAGAAATTCTTAATAGCAGCCTTGCTACATGATTCCCTCCCCCAATGAGAATCCATAAAACGTTTTCTAAAATAGAATTCAACCAAACTGGATAGTTATAACTTTCATACAATTAATCCCCAACTACATAAGGAATCGCCCTAATTTTAAATGATCATAGCTGAGTTTTTCCTGTTGATATTAAAATATTTGACGTATGCCTGTAAAAATTACATACCATACGATTATTTGTTTAGCTTCTTCGGTGTATTAGTATTGTAGTGTAAAAGTACATTCATAGCCGTTCAATGGTTGTTTGTGAAATTGAGGACATACGTACTTACGAAATTTCATAAATGCACATATAATGATCAAAAACAGGAGTTTTATTTATTTATTTATTTATTATCATTATTATTATTATTATTATTATTAAGTCGTATAGTAAAAACCAGCTTTAGTAAACATTTCTCAGCATGCACTTTGCTAAACTTTATATCCTGCCCCCATACTTTTCAAAACAAAACTTTTTGAATATCGTTTTGTATAAAGGTCTTTGATCGCCGTTTGTTTTCAACATTTCTTTGATTTCAGAAGAAATATAACGTTCCTTTTGATATTGCAAATGCAATACAAAAATAGAGAAGACACTTCTTTTATGTTCTTTGGGTGAAAAAATATATAAATTCTCATAAAAGATCTCAAAAGATATTTTTGAGTCGAAGAATAACGGTATAACATGAAGCAAAATTCGGTATTTTCGGCTTCACACGAAACTTTATATTATTTTATAAGCTTTTTACCAGCGAAGCGATTGATTTTAAAATATCTAGTTATAGGCAGAAGTTCATGCTCCAATACACTTACTTGAAAACATCAATGCTAATCTATAGAAAATCTGTAACAATGCAAAATAATATAGAATTATAGACATTTTAGTACTTCAAAAATATGCAATTCTGCGAAGTATTTTACCAAGTTTTACTTTTGAGTCTAAATTGTTATTATTGCTACCTTGTTTGATTTTATTAATTTACATTTTTTGCATATAAAAGCTCGTTATATGCAGAAGTTCATGCTCCAATACATTATTTGAAAACACCAATGCTAATTTATAGAAAACCTATAACAACGTAAAATAATATTGAAATATAGATACTTTAGTAATTCAAAAATGTGCAATCATGTGAAGTATTTTACCAAATTTCCTTTTGTGTTTAAATTATTATTCTTTACTATCTTGTTTTAATTTATTTTTTTCGCGTCAAAAATGTTTCTAAAAAAGAGAACTCAACCAAATAGGTATACAGAACTTTCTAAACTCATACTTTACACCAAAGGAAAGAAAGGTACCAAATTTAGCACAATTTTGGTGATATTTGGGGAAAATATTCTCTTTTTGATGCTGAAGGAATTTTATAGAAATTCTTAATAGCACCCTTGATATATGATGTCCCCAATCAGAATCAATAAAACGTTTTCTAAAACAAAATCCAACCAAACGGATATATATAACTTTCTCACAATTAATCCCCAACTACATAAGAAAAGCTCCCTAATTTAAAAAGATCATAGCTGAAATTTTCCTGTTGATATTACGATATTTGACGTATACCTGTAAAAATTATGCACCATACGATGAATTTTTTTACCTTATTGGGTGTACTAGTTTTGTAGCGTAAAAGTACATTCAAATCCGTTCAATGGTTGTTTGAGAAATTTCGTATATACAAAATTTTATAAATGCCATATAATGATCAAAAACAGGAGCTTTATTATTATTATTATTATTATTATTTTTTTTTTTGAAGTCGCCTAATAAAAAGCGGCTTTAGTAAGCATTTCTCAGCATGCGCTTTGCTAAACTTTATATCCCGCCCCCATAGTTTTCGAACAAAAGTTTTCGAATATCTTTTTGTATAAATGTCTTTGATCGCCGTTTGTATTCTACATTTTTTTTATTTTCGGAAGAAATATAAAGTTTCCTTTGATATTGCAAATGCAATACAAAAATAGAGAAAACACTTCTTTTATGTTCTTTCGGTAAAAAAATTTATGAATTCTCATAAAAGATCTCAAAAGATATTTTTGAATAGAAGAATAACGCTTGAACTTGAAGCAAAATTCGGTATTTTCGGCATCACAAAAAACTTTATAATATTTTATAAGCTTTTTACCAACGAAGCGATTGATTTTATAACATCTAGTTATAGGCAGAAGTTCGTGGTCCAATACATTTACTTGAAAGAATCAATCTTAATTTATAGAAAATCTGTAACAATGCAAAATAATATAGAATTATAGATATTTTAGTACTTCAAAAATGTGCAACCATGTGAAGTATTTTACCAAGATTTCCTTTTGTGTCTAAATTGTTATTGTTTCTACCTTGTTTTATTTTATTAACTTACATTTTTCTGCCTATAAAAACTAGTTATATGCAGAAGTTCATACACCAATACATTACTACAAAACATTAATGGTGATTTATAGAAAATTTATAACCACTTAAAATAATATTGATATATAGATATATTAACACTTAAAAAATGTGCAATAATGTGAAGTATTTTACCAAGTTTCCTTTCATGCTTAAATTATTATTGTTTACTACCTTGTTTAATTTGTTCGTTTCGCCTCAAAAAGGTTTCTAGAAAAGAGAATTCAACCAAACAGGTCTACAGAACATTCTAAACTCATGTTTGACACCAAAGGAAAGAAAGGTGCCAAATTTAGCACAGTTTTGGCGATATTTGGTGAAAAGATAGTATTTTCTAGAAATTCTTAGTAGCAGCCTTGATACATGATTCATCGAATGAGAATCCATAAAACATTTTCTAAAAGAAAATTCAACCTAACTGGATACATATAACTTTCTCACAATTAATACCCAACTACATAAGAAAGCTCCCTAATTTTAAATGATCATAGCTGAGTTCTTCCTGTTGATATTAAAATTTTTGACGCATACCTGTAAAAATTATCCACCATACGATGAATTTTGATTAGATTTTTCGGTGAACTAGTATTGTAATGTAAAAGTACATTCAAATCCGTTCAATGATTCTTTGATAAATTGAGGACATATGTGCATACGAAATTTCATAAATGCACATATAATGATTAAAAAAAACGAGCTTTATTTATTTATTTTTTGAAGTCGCCTAGTAAAAACCGGCTTTAGTAAACATTTCGAAGCATGTGTTTACTAAACTTTATACCATGCCCCCACAGTTTTCGAACAAAATTTTTCGAATATTTTTTTTTGTATAAAGGTCTTTGATCGCCGTTTGTATTCTACATTTCTTTGATTTTCTGAAGAAATATAAAGTTCCCTTTGATATTGCAAATGCAATACAAAAATAGAGAAAACACTTCTTTTATGTTCTTTGGGTGAAAAAATACGTGAATTCACATAAAAGATACCAAAAGATATTTTTGAATAGAAAAATAACGCTAGAACTTGAGCAAAATTCGGTGTTTTCGGCATCACACGGAACTTTATATTATTGAATAAGCTTTTTACCAACGAAGCGATTGATTTTAAAATATCTAGTTATAGGCAGAAGTTCACGCTCCAATACATTATTTGAAAACATCAATGCTAATTTATAGAAAATCTATAACAATGTAAAATAACATAGTAATATATATATTCTAGTACTTCAAAAATACGCAATTGTGTGAAGTATATCAATAAGATTTCTTTTGTATTTAAACTGTTATTGTTACAATCTTGTTTTGTTTTATTTGTTTCGCAAGAATATTCTGTATATACCGTTATATAATACGTACTTTTAAAAAAAGAGTATGAATCAAAATTACTCATAATAATAATAGGATATTTCCATGAGCATTTGTCATGTAAGTCACATTATTAGTAACTGATAAGTTGTTGGCCACCGTTATTTTCGAAAGGTTTACATGGCCTTATTTAATTAATAAAATATCTCTGATAAAATAAGTCACATTTTTCCTTTCTAAAATAATTGGTATCCAGAATTGTAGTATGTGACTTACACGACATGTGCTCATGGAATTTCCCCAAAATCAATAAATATTGCTTTTAAGATAGGATATTAACTTTTTATTATGACGGATATTTTGAATGTATAAGATGTTTAAATATTAGAGATGACTTATACAGATTGCATAATTAAACACTCTACTTTAAAATTATCTAGAGACGTAACGGTTTATTAATTTCAGAAATTTAGTGAAGGACATAAAAATAGAAGGACATTTGTTCAAGCAAAAGAAATAGGTATGAAATTCGCCAACGAAAACCTTTTTTTAAATGAATTACATTTTTTTGACAGATTTAAGATAGTTTAGAAACATTATTTACTGACTTTACTTGTTCTTAAACATAGAATTTTGCGATCTTTTCTTAACATTTCCCAGAACAACAGCAGTGAACTGTGGAACATCCTATCATAAGTTTCCTGATGGCAGCCGAAAATGATGACTTTCAAGTGGAATATGTTTACTTCTAATAAAATTTATAAACTATTGTAAACGTATGCTGTATGTATAATTCGTTAAAAAATGCACCCTGGAGTCGAGTTTGAACTTTTTTTTTGTTGTTGTTATTGTGCAAACAAATATCCAGGAACTGACATATCCGGGTATTTCTATGAGCACATGTCGTGTATGTCCCATACTACGATTTTGGATCCCAGTATTTAAGACCGGAAAAATGTGACTTAATTTATCAGAGATATTTCATTAATTGAATAAGGCCATGCAAACCTTTTGAAAATAACGGTGGCCAGCAACTTAGCAGTTACTAATAATGCGACTTACACGACACGTGTACATGGAAATACCCATGCTTAAAATAGTGACGATTCAACTGTAACAACTCTTGCAGAGGTTCATTACACAAGGACAAACATCCACCGAAAAATTTAAATAGAAAATGCCACATTGTTCAAATGCCTTATTATTACAAAACATCTGGCGTAAATGACTGCAAAAACAGATACAGTAAAACCCCGATCTATCGTTCGCGCATTGATCGTTTTATTTCTACGGTCCCTGCACAAATTATACTGAAATAATGTTAACAAAACTCGCAAGCATCGTTCTTCAAACAGTCGTTTTCCCGCATTCATCGTTGTAAATTTTTTCTCTTCTCCGAAATGAAATTGAAAGTTATGCTAATTCATATGACATACAAACTGGAATTACTTCTTTTATTCTAAAATAAGTCATTTGAGTTGTTCGTATTGATAATGGTGACAATAATGCAGATGAAGAGTGGTTGTATATAGCAGTGAATGCGATTATGATGATTCCACTGATCAAGATGTTGCGATCTGTAGGGTCCTAAACATAGGAGAGACATATGTGAGGATGCAAAAAATTAAAATAATGCCGAAGAAGCAGAAGAAAACGCTCATGCCGATGAAGCTAAACCATCATAGTTCTAAACTCTGTCTGATGCAATTATGGCTTTTGAAACTTAGGGTTAAGATTTCCGCGTTTTTGAACACCAGCATTTTGTTAGAGAAAATGTTCTTTTCTTAAATCTCGAAAATGTTCCGATTAAACGAAATAATATTTTCTGTAAAAAAATTCTGGTATACAAAAATGCGGAAATCTCATCCATGGAAACTGAATAAACTTTTATATACGCATATGAAATTACAGAAAATGACCGGAAAAGTGTTGTAGATCTTGAAAATTTATTTTTTGATTAAAAAAAAAAAGAACAAAAAACCAAATAAAAAAAAAATTGATTTTTTATATAAATATTCATTTTTTATAACTTCGATTTATTACTTTTACAGTTTAGTAAGCAACATATTAGTATTTATTAGTACACTGTATACGTTGCATGCAGTATTAAGAGATAGATATTGTGTTTTTTCATATTTTGAAGTTAAACCGCATTCATCGCTTTCCCGCATTTATCGTTTTTCTTCGCACCCCCTTGAAAAACGATGAATCGGGTTTCTACTGTATTTGTTTTTACTGTTGGAAATTTAATTTGGCGATAGTAGTTCCACCAGATTGTGACAACCAAGATGTTCTACATTTTTTGTCGGTGGGAAGATTATAATATTTGATCAAATTGGCACTAGGAAAAAGAAATAGAAAATTTTTACCAATTTTTGTGAGAGAAATTTCCGTTAAGTATGGTGCTTAAATTTGATAAAAATTTCCATTCAAGTTTACTGGTGGGATGAACTGTTTATCTAATTTAGAGGAACAGACATCATCTTGTGACAACCGCCTAACTTACATCGCCCGCAACTGGTAGACAATACACTCCTACTGTTTTCGGGGCCACAAATCAATCTTGTAATATGTGGATATATCAACCTTGGTTTATTAACATCATTCTATTTAACACGAAAAATATAAAGCAACTGATAAATGATTTTTAATTAAATAAAAAGAAAATTATTAAAAAAATTCGAAAAAATTAAATCACCAATTGAATTGTTAAATTGTATCAGTCAACCAATCACAGATGTGCAACCAATAACAGATAAGTATAGAACGCACAATTACGTAATCAAATCGCCCAGCAGTTTTTTTTTCTTTTTTTCTTTTTTTTTTTTTTTTTTGTGTGTGTGTATGTCGCTTGCGCGAGCTTTGAGCAGGGCTGGTGGTCATATTTTAAACGCCATCGGGCTTAATTAGATGAAATAGGTCACGTGATACTTTTCCGGAATATTTTGGATTTTATTTGAGTGACAACAGGTATGATTTCTGTTACAAGTACCATGTATTGTAAGGGTAAAGAGATATATTGTTTATAGTTACCAATTTTCAATAATAAACATAATGCAATAATTGAATAGTTTTAAAATTCCTTTCTTCGACAATACCTACTCCATGCAGTATCATCTGAGCGAGCGTGCGTAACGCGGGTGATCCTCGAACACACCCTTTGTCTCCTTTTCATTTACAGCTCCATTGTTGATACTTGATGTAAAAGTGGCCCAATGTGGCATTTAAGAATTAAAATAAAGTGGTCCAAAAATATACACCTTTCTTGAAATGGTTAAATCAAATTCAATTTAAAAATATTTTTCAAGAATCTGTTATAGTTTTAATATAAGTACAAACTAAATTAACAAAAATAGAAGAAGATTGGAGATAATTGGCACTCACAGATTAAAGTCTCTAACAACTTTTAAAATATATTTTGGATTTTTATCATAAAAAATAGATAGGAAAAAGCATTTGGGAAAATAATAAAGAAAATGCATCCTTGCATTAGATAATCCCTTTACTCAAAATATTACGAAGATGCATTATTTTAAAATTATTTATGAAATATCCCTGATTTTGATAAGAGCAGAGAAAACATAATTGGATGAAAGTTTTTGTTATGTGAAGTGAATAAGTTGTTTAAATGTTTAAGCATGACAAAAGCTGGTGATTGCATTAGTTTAGTGTTTAAAACTTAGGAAAATATCAAAATATTTTATTTGAAAATAAGGAAGCATTTTATTTTAAAAAGAAGAAATACGTGGGGGTTCACAAAGTTTTAATTACGGACGAAAATTTTTATGTTCTGTTAGTACGGCTACTTAAAAAAAATATTTTTCTCAGTTTATATTTTTCTTGAAAACGTTCTCAAAGAGTACGTTAACCCGGGAGAACGCGCGCTTACCCAGGGTATGAAGGGTTTTAATTTTGCCACCAATAAAATCAAATTATAACAGTCACTTTATTAAGACGGATACAAGTCTTACAAAATTTGCGATAAAATAAGTTGAAGATTACTTTTAAAAAATTAGTGGTTACAATTGTAAAAACCATACGCACTTCGGGTCTTTTAGGCCCTGCGCGCATCCTCCCGGGTTAAAGATTTTTTTTTTCTTTTTTGAAAAAGTAGCACAAGGTAGCATGAAAAAAATATTCGTCAGTAATTGACCACTTGTACAGTCTTTTTTCTCTAGTTGTAAAAAAGAATTTAAAAAAATTATGGTACAAATATTGATAAAAATTTGGTGTTTATCAAAAATTTACCATATGTCTTCACGATGTTAAAGGACTAGGGTAGGTTGCCAACAGCACAAATGTCTACAATTAAAAATGACCAAAATATTTTGTTTCATTCAACAGTAATTTTGTATTAATATGACTTTCAAGACGAAAATTTCTGATAAAATATAGCGTGGAAGTTTGACTTGTTGGAAATGGGACCCTGTAATGGACTATGCATAATTTATATGAAAATATATCCGCGGTGAAATTGTCTGAAGCTTTGATACACTTGCCTCCAAAAATTAAGGTACAACAAGATAAGGTTCCTTGCTACAATAAAATGGTAGTAATAATAAACGTCATAGATTACATGAACTATAGTAATGAAATTTTAAAAAAATTGCAAAAAAGGTACCACGTTTATTTTATAGAAAAGAACAGGTATGTAAGAATGAGCGAAAATATGCAAATATAATGCTTCCGTAATTTCGTGTGTAAGTTTTGTTTATTTTGAATTGTTGTGGTTAGTTTTGAGTGGATGGGAATGGGGTTGCGCAAGCCGATGTTGTTAGACGACATAATGTGTCTCACAGTGAGAAAGTTATGAAAAGAAAGAAAAATTTGCTGAAAATTACATCAGATTTAAAACGTAGCATTCAAAATCACTTATTTAAAATAATTTCCTTATAGCATTGTTTAAAAATACAGAGAAGGAAGATTGTGTTAATTAAATACATTTTATATTCGCTGATTTTGAAAATCTTTAACAATCTTACCTAATCAAACAGAAAATAGCAATTAATAGCAGCTGATTCGTCTTTGTACTCTCCTCAAAAATAAATAAATAAACACTCGTTTACTTTGTAATCGCATTTTTTTATTATTATTATAATTACATTTTCCACAAACTTTACAAATCCGATCAAATTAACTTATTTTTAGAGTCGGTACAGGGTTGACGAAGTAGCTCGTAGGGGGTATTGAAATATTCTTAATTATATGTCGAGGAAAATCTGATTTTTTTTATAGAAATTGAGTCAGGACGGGCCTGGTCTTGAAATTCTGTCCCTAGCTGACCTCTAGTTTCGGTTTTAGTTTTCAAAATAAGAAATCTGATAATTAGAGTAGAAAAGGAGCATCGTCAATTAAGTTAAAGAAAACTTTAAGAGCAGTCTTAATACGACGCTACGCTTCAATTTTCATGCAAGCTGCAAACCTGACAATCAAGATTTAATTTTTCATTGGAACAATAGGTATGAGATACCTGAAATTTTGAGGGGAAAGAAAAATTTTTGAATGTTACTTTAAACTTTCTGTTTAGCGATTTTCATGTATAACGAAATAAAAAGCGTGTTTGGTACTTTAAAAAACAATAAAAATATGCCACATTATTTTTGTGCACAGAATTTTTTTTAAATTTACTCTTATAACAATGGTTTAAATTTAAAATAGCTGTCTAGAGGCACAGCCAGAAATAGGCTCTCTGCCATGTCCTGTATATACTATATGATGCTAATAAAGATTTTTTTGAACCCTCTTCAGTTTATGACCTATTACAACTCCATCCCATAACTTTCCTCTGTGATTATCCGTGTCATTCGCATAATAAAAATATAGCCAAAACAATATTGAGGTATTTCATATATTCATTAGTGGAGTAAACAAAGAGATTTCAGCTTTAAAATACATTCCAGAAAATTTAAAAACTGATAAGATGTACAAAAAACCTTTGTGTTTAAAAGTATGATGAGTGAAAATCAAAGCAGTGGAAAGCATAAGTATGTTTCAATGAACGAAATTGTTCATTTTATGAGTAAATATGACTCAAAGCATCTCTCAGATGATGGTACTGGCAGCGCCACTGATTGATCCAAGATGTAATATAAATGAAAATGAAAAACGATTAATTGTATAAATATAAAGCAATTCCGTAAGCTATACTGAATACAAAGGTCCTAAGAATGTGTGTTTGTATACTTCGTGCATTGAATTTTCCAAATCAAGTTTTGATACATATTGGTGCAGTATTTCATAGATTAGACTTTAATTTACTAAAGGGAATAATTATTTTGTATATCCATAAATACTTATTTTTACTTATTTTTTAGATAATTCTTAATCATCTGGAAAATGTTTTTTTTTCTTTATTAATTGCTTGTTTTATTTTCTCTCAGGGTTGTTCTCAAGTTCCTTCCTCAACAAACGAGAAAGTTTCTGACATATTGTCTAATTTATTTTTAAACATAAAGTCGCAAAGTTGATATTCATGACTAGAGTCCTGCAACGAGTAAACCTGGACTAAAACACAATGTAATCGACCGATGCCAATATCTATTATATCCACATTTTTTTTTTTTTTATGTCAAATTAGCTTATTTTCTTGAGGCACATTTATACTTAAATCGGTTTTCAAGTATACTGCTTAATAAGCGCAAAATTTCCGACACATTTATTAACTCAGTGTTGAATGTAAAGGAAGAAAATTGTGAAAGCTGGCTATGGAAGCGATATCTGATCGAAACGAGTCTTCCATTTTTTATTAAATAAATCGACTTTTATATATTATTGACTTATAAACAATTTTTATCATGTAGCAACAAATTTTTCTTCTCTCTCTGGGTAGTTTTTTTTTCCTTACGTCCAGAAATTAGGTTCAAAATGCCAACTTTGAATGTATTTTCTGAAAAATTATTTATGCTTGCCAAAAAAATGGAAAACGTCTGTCCTTTATCTACCGATGGTACTTATAAGTACCATTAAAACCATCTTTTAATACGTAAGTTAGTTGTAATACTATTTAGAATGAGTTACATATACATTACTTTATCTTGTTCCAAAAGCATTATTGGTTACGCAAAACAAAAATATTTTAAAATAATGATTTATTTTGTCTTTGCATCTTTTCAGCTTTCTTGGCGCTGAGGGAGTGGATGGGGATTTTTCAATGCGGAAATATTTCGATATTTATATTATAAGAACATAAAGAACATAATATTTGTACATTTTATAATTTTACAAAATACTAAGAAAATAATTAGAAATAAAGATTTGAGTGGGGTTATAAAAAATTGCACAAAATCCCTGTAAATTCCAATTTAATTAATCCTTCTAAATCCTAAAATCCTTCAAATATTTATTAAATGATTATATAAATCTCTTAATTTAGTTTAAACAATTTGTATAATATGCTTTAGAATGTAAAATTTTCTTGAATTCATAATGCGTAGATAAAGGGTTAAAAATATTTTTGAATAACGACTGCTTGTTTCCATATGTTTCTGAACAAAAATGAATTTAAACTTGTGTTGCAATGATAGTTGCCCTTTTGGATTTGAGAGGAGTCTTATATTTCACTTATGGTAAAATCGTATCCATTGAAAATTATTCATAGGTTATCAACTTCGTTTAAATTTTTATATCGGATCAGTATTTAAAACTCTGTTCTGCGATTTTGTTGCGAAAGTTGGCGAAAATTGTGCACCCCCTCGCCAAAAAATGTGGTTTTAAGTAACAGGCGAAAACGCATATTTTCCCATATCTGTCGATCTCCTCCGCTATTGACCTTTGGGAGGATACGGTAAATTATAGCGAGCTGGACGCAGGGTCACCCTGTGACAACAGATGGCGAAATAAACTGTAAGATATTAGTGGTGTAAAAAATACTTTGTGTGCCAGATTACGAGAGACACTTGACAACACTAGTGGTGAATGGGAGTCACCTCTCGAGTGAAAAGAGTTAATACTGCATTTTGAAAGACTGAATTTAATTATAATTTTTTAACGCTGTACGCAGTAGTTAAATTGTATTTATGAAATCGGTTTGTCTGGCCATCTGTCTGTGCACGCTCTAAATAGCGTAAATATACTTCGATCTTCACCAATTGATATACATTAATCCTGTTTACCATTGCATGTGTGATATTGAATATGAAGTGGATATCATCAAAAAATTCAACTAAAGGAGCCCTCAGAAGAATCTCATTCCATTATGGCCAATGGGAAAAAATCTTTTACAGTGCACTTAAATGACGCTATTTCAAAGGTATTGAAATTGATATAAATCATTGAATTTCACTACAAGATGACTTTTGTAAAATAAGGCATTGATGATATTTGTCGTTCTATTACTGAAAAACACAAAATTTGAAGCCTCACCATTAAAAAAAAAATTGAATGGAACTCCTATTTATTCATAATTTTATGCATTATAATGCAAATATGACAGCATTTCAAATCAGCAAATGCAAGAAATTTATGCCCTTCATAAAGTGTGGCTTTTTTCCTTCGCAACAGTTT
Source organism: Maratus speculifer (assembly GCA_964019185.1). Lineage (NCBI taxonomy): Eukaryota > Metazoa > Arthropoda > Arachnida > Araneae > Salticidae > Maratus > Maratus speculifer. The sequence continues at coordinate 174,672,525 of OZ025303.1, read as the reverse complement.
TGCTTTGCAAACTTGCAGATAGTTCAGCATGACAAGACTGAAAGTTCATCACAAAACTGTTTCAAGAAAGCGAAAACACTGAAATCACCTCACTTTGTACTTGCAGCTAACGTGTTGTGCAAGATAAACTCTCGCTGTTTCACATTTAATGCAATTTAATGGTTAATAAGTAGAAAATTTAGTTCTATAAAGACGAAAGTGCAGCAAATTCTTTGTAAGCTATTTATCTGCAAATTATCCGTACATTTATCTGCATAAGTTTTTATCTATACATCATAAAATGAATTAATAAAACAATTTTTCATCTATTTCTCCAATTTAGGTGCAAGTCTATCTGAAATAAATTTGGTATTAACCCTTTACGGTATAGACAAATTCTGTTAGTAAAATGAGAGATTATCGACTGACACCGAAATTTACAAACGACTTTTAACCCTTTCCGGCTCACTGTGCCCGGTTTGGGATACCTAATTTTAATTCCAAACTTGCAAACAGTACCAACAATATTTTAGTAAAATTTTACTTTTATAATAAAAGGTTAAATTACGGCTTTCAAAATATCTAAAAATTTCATTTTTGAATTCCGGTGTCAGTCGATAATTTCTCATTTTAATAATAGATTTGCCCGTGCCGGAAAGGGTTTAAGAAATCATGGACGCCTTAATTTAAGCTTTTGTTGTAAAAGCAAGACTTCATTAAAATATTATTGGTGCCAATTGCAAGTTTGGAATTAAAATTAAGTGTCTGCATACCGGACACATTGAGCCGGAAAGGGTTGACCGATCTAAGAATAGTCTTGACCTTTATCCATTTCAAAAGGTTTTACTTGTAACGAGTGTCAAAATTGTTTAAAAGAAACAAGGTATGAAATCAGACTAAAGCAAAGCATTATTTTTTACCTTAAAATCGGGCATATTATATCTAAAAGTTATTTTTGTTTTCGGTGGATGATAACATATGATATCGGAAGTGGTAGAAGGGATCCAAAAATACCAAAAACATTGATAACTTTATATGTGAACAGCCCGTTAGGTAGATATGTACAATTTTGAATAAGGGGTGATGTGGCTTATAAGAATCATGATCAGTATAAATCTGCAAAATGTTTAAATTCAGACATTGGCTAGAATGTAATAGGTTGTATATCTTACGAAATTTAACTATCAAAAAGCGATAATGAAATTCAGTTTTTATTTACAGAAAACAAAATCACAAAAATAAAAGATGACAAAAAGATTATAAGTGTATAGAAAATATTGACTCACTCTTAAACGCAAAATTTCGTTCGTAAATCTTTGAGATTATATTGATCTGCTTCCACTGTAAAATGTAACTGAAACAAAAGTAGTAATAGGATACACAAAAACTAAAAAATAAATAAATAAATAAATAAAGGTGAAAAAAGTAAAAAAAAAAAAAATATTTAAGGAAATAATGGATGCAAATCAATACCAAAATCTTTTCTTTTTCTGTTTTTACAAATTATTTTTTAACTGTAAATATTTAATAAATGTGTAGCCATTTTTTTTCAGTTCCCTCTGTATCTCTTTTTTTCTTTCTGTAGAGTAAAAAGATTTACTTATCATGCTACGACGGCTTTCTGAAACGAGATATAACATTGATTTTGTTTATACTTTTGAGAGAAAGAACTCAACTTAAAAAAAATGTTTAATAAAATAAATATTTTGTAGAGTTGGGTGCATATGAACATAATACATAATCAATTTTGCTCGTATTACTGTATAAAAGTCAATTTATTAAATTTATAAAAAATACTATTTCATAGAATGATTTATAAAATTATTATAAAAGACGTAAAAATGTATACTATTACAGTATTAAATGAATATTTAAAAAAGGTGCGGAAAGCATGCAGAAATTATATTTAATGAAAAGAACATTTCATAAACACAAATAAAGTACAACATAAAAAATAACAATCTCTATTTACTAATTTTGAAAAAAATATTTAAATTCCGGATATTTCATTGAGAACTTGCAAAACACTTTGTAAAGTTTTTATATTTCAGTATCCTTATTTCTGAATAGCAATTTTCTCCAAAAAAGCATAGATTAAACAAACCAAGGATTTCAATTTGGAAATCTCTGCCTGCAATTTACAGGAATATTTTTAGTGTAAGTGTCATAATCAATGTAAATTTTCAAAAAAAAAAATTAGAAATTCACACATAGAAAAGAGTGAAATAGGTAGTATTTCTTACAAAATATATCTATCAAAATTGAGTAATAAAATTTCAGTTTTTACTTACAAAACACAAATTCATTAAAATAAAAAAGGACTTTAAAAAATTAAAATTATAAAGATTATAAGCATAGTGAAAATAATATTTACATATACTCTCAAACGCATGCTTTCTTTCGTAAATCTTTGAGATTATATTGATTTGCTCCCACTGTAAAATGTAACTGAAACAAAAGTAGTAATGAGATATACAAAAACGAAAAAAAAAAAAAATAAAAATAAATAAAAGTGAAAAGAGTAAAAATATATTTACGGAAAAAACGAATGCAAATCAATACCAAAATCTTTTCATTTTCTGTTTTTTCAAGTTATTTTTTAACTGTAAATATTTTATGAGTGTGTAGCTACTTTTGAAAAAAAAACTCATCTTCAAAAATTTTTTTAGTAAAATCAATCTTATACAGGGATGGGTGCATATGAACATAATACATAATCAACTTTGTTAGTATTACTGTATAAATAATGAATTTATTAAATGCATGGAAAATATTATTTCATAGAATGATTTATAAAATTATTATAAAAGAAATTAAAATGTACATTATTACAGTATTAAATGAATACTTAAAAAATTACGGAAAGCATGCAGAAAATTATATTTAATGAAAAGAACATTTCATAAACACAAAAAAAATACAACATAAAAAATAATAGTCTCAATTTACTAATTCTGCAGAAAATATTTAAATTCCGTATATTTCATAGAGAGATTGCATAAAGCTTTGTAAAGTTTTTACATTTGAGTATCCTTATTTCTGAATAGTAACTTTCTCCAAAAAAGCATAGATTAACCACTTAACCCGAGACATTCAAGGGCTGCAAGCTTCACGGCTTTTACTCAGAATTGTTTGATTCTCACCTGTTTTATAAAATAATGTAATTGGTTTTATTCTGGTATCATTTTACTTAGCATTAAATAAGATGAATATTTAAAAAAAAAGTGGTGGAAATAATGAATTTGAATTTTTAAATCGTAATTTAATGCGACCATTAAGTGGTTAAACAAACCAAAAATTTCAATTTGGAAACATCTGTTGTCGGCGTCTGTGTTTGGGTTGCCAGATTTGGCCTCTTTTTTAAATCTTTTAAATCTGAAAATTTACGTTCACACCAGAAATCCTGTATGGTTTTTTTTCTGTTTTTAGTGGCAAACATTTCGTGATCACAAAAATTAAAAATTTTTCTTTCAAAATTTCTGGTGTGAATTCGAAGTTTTAAATTGAAAGCAGAGGCCAAACTGGCAATCCAGCCTCTGCCTGCAATTTACAGGAATATTTTTAGTGTAAGTGTCATGATCAGTTTAAATTTTCCCAAAAAATTTAAAAATTCACACATAGAAGAGATTGTAATAGGTAGTATTTCGTACAAAATATATCTATCAAATTGGAGTAATAAAATTTTAGTTTTTACCTACAAAAAACAAATTCATTAAAATAAAAAAGGGCTTAAAAATAAAAGATATATAAAATTATAAAGATTATAAGGATAGTGAAAATACGGACAATATTCACATACACTCTCAAATGCAAGCTTTCTTTCGTAAATCTTTGAGACTATATTGATTTGCTTTCACTGCAAAATGTAACTGATACAAAAGTAGTAATAGGATACACAAAAACTGAAAAAAATAAAGGTAAAAAGAACAAAAAAAAAAATATTTTCGGAAATAACGGATGCAAATCAATGCCAAAATCTTTTCATTTTCGGTTTTTACAAATTATTTATTAACTGTAAATATTTTATGAGTGTATAACATTTTCGTTTTTTACAGTCCCCTCTGTCTCGCCTTTTTTTTCTTTTTGTAGAGTAAAAAAGATTTACTTATCAAGCTACGACGGCTTTCTGAAACAAGATGTAACATTGATTTTGTTTATACTTTTGAGAGAAAAATCTCATCGTGAAAGAAAATTTTTAATAAAATCTTATATAGGGATGGGTGTATAAGAGCACAATATATAATCAATTTTGCTCGTATTACTGTATAAAAAGTGAATTTATTAAATTTATTAAAAATATTATTTCATAGAATGATTTATTAAATTATTATAAAAGATGTGAAAATGTGTATTACTACAGTATTGTGTAGATTTTTAAAATTATTATTACGGAAAGCCTGCAAAAAACTAAATTTAATGAAAGAATATTTGATAAATACAAATAAAATACGATATAAAAATGAGTCTGTATTTATTTATTTCGCAAAATATAAATATATAAAATCCAGATGCTTTATTGAGAACCTGCATAAATTTTCTAAGGTCTTTTTATATGTGTATCCTTATGACTGAACAGTAACTTTCTCCATTGAATGCTATGATTAAACGAAGAAAAGATTCCTATTTGGAAATAGTCGTTTGCAAATAATAGATTCTTTAAAACTTTATTGAGAACTTACATGGAATTTTGTAAGGTTTTTGAATTTGAGTATCCTTATTTCTGAATAGTAACTTTCTCCAAAAACGCTAAGATTAAATAAATCTAAGATTCCAATTCGAAAATAACGGTTTGCAAATAATAGGACCTTATAAAACCTATGTATTTAACCAATGATCACCCAGTATGATTTATATTTAGCATTTATGAATTTAGTGTTAATTTCTATTGCTGATAAAAGTTTGTTCCTTTCATATCTTAGGGGCTGTGCATATACAACGTTATCAACTTTTTAGAAATTTTGGACCCCCTACCCCCCTTTCGATAACAAATGTTATCATCCCTCGACCCCCCCCCCCCCTGTAATGATATATTTATCATTGTGTAATTTTATTTATTTATTTGTTTATTTATTTATTTTACGTTTAGAATTTTTTATTTATTTATTTATTTATTTATTTTTTTTTTTTTTGGACTGATATATAAAACTGGCTACATTGTTATTTTTAATGTTTTATTTATTCAAATGAAGGGAATTTAATAAATACCACTTTATATGTAAAATTTTAATCACTTTATATATGAAATATATATGTAATAAAATAAAAAAAAGTTTGCGCCATTTTGTTCTCTCTTAGCTTCAATTCTAAATTTGTGGACATATTTCAATCTTAGTTTCGTAATGTATCAACTTGTAACAGCTAAAATTCTTTTTCTTATTTTATTTATTAATAAATTTTTGCTTGCTTCTCAAAAAAGGTGGGAAGTATTTCGTAACCTTTTTACTTTCTGGAATATTCCCGGGATTTTAATTTAATTTTTTATTTAACATCACGTGACAGGTGTTAATGCGCATTGTTAAAGGGCTTGTTATTTGCGAGGAAAAATATAGATCCTGTCGAGGACACGCCTGTTAAGACCAATCAGAACTGATCATTTTTTTTTCGTTGAGACTCCAGTTAATCCTAATTGGATTTTTAAAATGATTGACGCGGAGTAGGAGGGAGCTAGTTTTGTCGTGAAAATGTTTTTTTTTTTTCATTTGGTTTTTGAGGAGCGTTAGAATGCAATTGCCTTTTAAACTATCAAGACGCCCTTTTCATTTCCCCGCTGAATTAGATTATCTGATGATGTGAACTGGATAACGAAAGTTGTAGTGTCGATGTGTGCTAAGGTGATTGCGGGGAAGAGCTTACCTATTTTATGAGTTCATAAATAAAGAACTTGAAGACTGATGGTGTTTGTTTTTATAATGGGGAAATTCCCCAATGAAATTCTTCCACTGCTCGCCAACTGTCGGAGCGACTACTCTGCTCGTGCTGCTGCGGATTCCTAGAGTTTATGCAACATAGTTATTTCGTCGAATTATATATTTATTACATATATAGTAAAAAAACCAAAAATTGATGGTTACTATTTAAATGAATTTTATAATAGTTTTTTGTTACATAATGCATTTAACAGCAATAGTATCTTCTTGCACTTCCCACGCACGGATGGGGAGAGACAAGGGGGGGTAGACAGAAATTTTTATCAACGAAACAATTCAACAACATTCTTCCTCTTTCTCTTCTAGTTATTACGTTATTTATTTTTATATTTAGTTATTATTTTACGTTATTTATATTTAGTTATTAGTAAACACAAGTTTCATTTCAAATGTACTTCGCTTATGGTTTCTCGAACAGCTATTATTCATGTATACACATATGAAGAAAAATACGAATGTAAAATGTTGGGGAATTCCATGTTTTAGAATTAATTAATTTTATAATAATTTAGTAATTTCAATAATAGTTTTGTATTTTCATAAAAATAGACAACAGGCTAAAAAAACCATACTATTTTAAGCCGAAGAGCATGTTACAAAAAAAGAGAAAATTCTGGTTGGATCAAAAACGATATCGATATCACTTGACAACCCCCCTCCCCCTAGAGATATCTTACGATATCATCTGCCAGACCCCCCCCCACCTCCTAAAATGATAACGTCATATATGCATAGCCCCTTATTGTGACGGTTTTTCCTGTCACATATTATCTTGTCTTCTCCCCTTTTCAAAAACTGAACAATTAAAATCGAAATTTCAAAATTTTAACTGAAAATAACCCCTTTAAATAAATACTTAGAGTTAATATTCTTGCATTTAAGAGCCCACAATAGTCACAGAAAAATTACTCAAAAAGACCCGGATGACCATGTAAAGTCTATGGGAGCGTTCTTTTCTAATATCTCGCTCAAATTTTAATAATTTTGCATGATTTTTTTGCACAAGATAGCTGAGGGCAATCCACAACCGGGCTAGTTTTTACTTTTTCAATTTTTGTTTCAGATTTTCTTTAAAAAATTACTTTAACTTTCGAAACCGGTTTAAACCGGTTCTGAAACAGAAACTATCGTAATATAAAAAATATATAATCAAAATCGAAAAAGTAAAAACTAGCCCGGTTGTGGATTGCCCTCAGCTATCTTGTGCAAAAAAATCATGCAAAAATATTAAAATTTGAGCGAGATATTAGAAAAGAACGCTCCCATAGACTTTACATGGTCATCCGGGTCTTTTTGAGTAATTTTTCTGTGACTATTGTGCGCTCTTAAGGTTGTAATGCAATACTTTGTTATTTTCCGTTTTATAACTTTGTATGTGAAATTAATCCCTTTACAAACCCTCTTTCATATGATAAAAAAACACCATTTCATTCCCACTCTTTATTTTGGATTTTTATCACTTTGAGAAAGATCTGTTAATTCTTTTCTCGTCACAATAAAAGTTAACCGAAAGTCAGTCTTCCTTAGATCTGCACATTTCTGCATTCTTTCCCATGTTAAAAGAAGCAGCTGTGGTTTATAATACGTTTATCCGTTAACATTCTCATGCACTCAGCTAATCTTTAAAATCTCCCAGATATCATGAATGCACACGTGCGTATGCAATCGACACTCCTTGAAAACCACAGGACTGCAATATTTTAGCAAACCTTGCACTCTCTGTTACTAAGCATAAGTCTAACTGATTCTGATAACCTGGACACTAGTAAAAAAAGAAAGCGCTGCACATCTTGCATACGACGCCAATATGCTTTCTCTGTGACCGCAACTGGGAGCTCTCGAAGAAGAGCAGATAAAATATGTAACGACACTTCTACCCTGATCATCGAACATGTAAGACACGCAAAAGGGGCGCTCTGCCCCTCTCGCAGTCTAATGCCTTGCCTTCTGGCAAGTGGCGTTTTTTTTTCCTGTATTACCAGTGTCGCAAGTCTGTAACCTCACATCATTAACTAAAATAAATCCCATATTCTCTCTTCAATATGTTGGAGCAGTTATTCGTCTTCTCTGCGCTCTATATCTCTACCTGGAGTTGTACGATCTCTCTCTCATACTTATACTATTTTTTGAGATTTCATTAAGGAGTTTTTTGTTATGGTTTAAAATCTACTAATTTTGCTATCTGTTTTAACCTTCCTAACCTTTTGAAATTTTACTCAATTTTGATAAAACATTTCACACCAGAATTGTTATTTAAAATATTTTAATATATGTAATTGAGTTATTTGTCTTAATCTGTTATTTAACTTTCTTTATAAAAAAAGTTCTGGTTCGAATCGCATAAAACAAATTATAGATATGTGTCGATTAGACCCATTCAGAGTAGGAAGGTTAAAACAACTAAAAAGAAATGTCACATCAGAAATTTTAAAATTTATATCTCTAAAATTACTGAACAATTTGATCAAATATCTTCCCATTTAGTATCCCGGGATAAAATTTACTTTATTACAACCCTTTATCTACGGACTATACTTATAATTACCATTGAAATAACTTATTATAAAATTCTTTTAATACGTCTGTTAATTGTAATGCTGTTTTCTATGAGTTACAGATCCATTACTTTATCTTGTTCCAAAAGTATTATTGGTTACACAAAACAAAAATATTTTTAAAAGGATGATTTCTTTTGCCTTTGGATCTTTTCAGCTTTCTTGGTGCTGAGGGAGGGGGGATGATGATTTTTCAATGTGGAAATATTTCTATATTTATATTGTAAGAACATCATTATTTGTACATTTTGTTATTCTACAAAATACTAAGAAAATAATTAAAAATAAAAGATTTGAGTGGGGTTATAAAAATTGCACAAAATCCCTATAAATTCAAATTCAATTAATCCTTCTAAATTCTTCAATACTTCTAAAATCCTTCAAATATTTATTTAATGATTATGTAAATCCTTTAATTTAGTTAAAACAATTTTCATAAAATACTTTATAATGTAAAATTTTCATGAATTCATAATGCTGTAGATAAAGTGTTAATAAAACCAAACATACTGTCATATTTGAGTTCTCGTAATGAAGATTTATGAGTTTGGTGCAATTTCGCTCAGAAGGAGACACCTAAAATTATAAATTAAATATACATTAAAAGCCAACATTTAAAAAAGGCAAATTGTAAATTTTAACATATTTCAGCACTCAAAATACTACTATTCATATACAAGGCGATCAGTCTAAATGAGTACCCGATTAATTTTATACTATCCACATCTCTAATATATATTAACAACTTTCAGCCTCATTAGCTTTACAATATGTTAATATATAATGTGCGAGTATTATTTTTTTCTCTTTCTAAATGCGAAAACTCGTTTTTTAAACATAAATTTGCGTAAACATCTTTAGTAATTTTTAACCCGTTGGGAACGTGCGACCCATAAACATGCCGTAAAAAGTGCTCATAATCCTTGTTTATCCGCACCATTAAAATTTTACTCTTAAATTTACCTTATTTAATCGCAGAATTTTCCCGATTTAATGACACATATTTCTGTTTTTAAAAACCAATGAAAAGATTAAAAAATTCTTAAAATTCTCCCGTCGCGAAGATTAAACTAATTCTGCGCAAATTATGCAAGTAAATCGTTTGCCTCTTTCAAAGTTTCTCTTTGCTGAACGTTAAATTTCATGGCCACCAAAGTCACTAGACCCCAACCTGTTAGATTTTTTTTTTTTTTTCATGTTAGGTTATTTCAAAATAGGGTTTTCCAGATAACTTCTGGGGGCATCTATGAATTAAAACAAATCATAAGTTGAGAATCTCGTCAATAACACCAACAATATGAGAGATTTGTTTAGATTATTTTACTTATTAAATGCACACCTTTTGTTTATTTTTATTCATTTGCAAATGCATTTTTTTTATGGACGGGATTGATATTGGCTGAAATTTTTGTATTATATCTCGCACAAATTTTTTAAAAGAGAATTTTTTAACAAACAATGCCACAACAATTTATAAAAAAAAAATAGTCGTCAGGTGGCATACATGTAATTATTATATATACATATATATCATTGTAATCTTCACATGTTTTTGCCCTTGGTTTTGGAAATACAAATAATGTTCAAAGAAATGGTGTAAAAATCTGTTAAAAGCTTCAGAATTACTTAGACACTCTCGATCGCACATCCTTTTTTAATCCTCTGGGATTTTATTGATCTGCTTGCACTATAAAATGCAGTTGAAAAAATAACAGGATATACAAAAACTGAAAAAAAAAAGTTGGCGGCAAGTACAAAAAGGTATTTACACAAATAAGGCATACAAATCAATACTGGGATCTGTTTTCTTCTGTTCTTTTAAACAATTGTTCCGCGGTAAATATTTTATGATGCTGTTACGTTGTCGCCTTTTTTTTTAGTTCCTATTTTTTCCAGATTATTCAGGTTTTCTTTTTTTTTGTCTTGCAGTTTTGTGAACGAAACGCAATCTTGTTTATATACATATATATTAAATATATATATATATATATGTGTATGTATAATTTTGTAAATTAATGCGAAATAGGATTCTTGAAAAAATTAACCCTACAACCGCAGAAAATTTTAGTTATATTTAAAAAAAAAGTATTTCACACTAATTTTTAATTGAATCTATTTAAATTATTTATTTTGCCTCTTTTGGTGTGGCCGGCATTACTCCTTTCTTACGGGGTAAAAAACTGCTTCGAATCGTCTATCATCAATCTGACTTCTCGTGGCTCTCTGTGTGAAACACTTAACTGATTGCTATTTTTTTTTTTTTTTAACTTTCAAATAATGCCTATATTTTATGTCTTTTAAGAAATTTTTGATCTTTTAACGCCCTGTTTTTCATAACAGATTTTTTTGCAATTTGATGCTCGGATTAAATAATAAAAAAATTCTGTTAAAAATTTCCTGGTGAGAGTAATAAATCATAATTGGAATGTGAATAATTGTATGTGGTATCGGCAAATCATGATTGACAAAAACTTTTCTCGCGTATGATGTACGGAAAAATCAGGGAAGCAGATAGTATTTTTTTTCGATCCCACCGAAGCTAGCATAGAAAAGAAAAATACGGGCTTCTGATTGGTCGAAAAATTGTTTGCAAATCGATCATCCTGAATGCTAATGTACGTATTAGGAGCGTATATGGGTATAGCATTAAAATAATAATAAGAAGAAGAAATTGCATTTTTTTAAAGTAATTTAGAACAATTGAGTTTGAAGCCATAAAATGAAAATATTATTGTTCCTAAATAAATTGTTCTGATTGTGTATATATGTGCATATCATGTTAAAAAATAGAAAGAATAAATGACAATTCTACTTTTAATAATTTTCTAAAAGTAATACAGAGCAATTGTTAAACATCCTGATTAACTTCTTTAATTATAAATTACAAATTATCTATTTCTTTATCTATTAATAAATATGTAAAAACAGAAGAGAAATCCAGCTTTCAAAAGCTTTTCAAACAGAAATTGATGATTAAATCAACCTAAACTCTACAATGAAGGAAAGCAAAATTTTTCGACCAATCAGAAGCCCGTATTTTTCTCCCGTATGCTTCGGTGGGATCGGCAAAAATGCAAGCAGATAAATATATTTCACAATGAATGTACAATAACCCCTTAGCATTCGCGAAATAGAAAATACAGAATATTTCAATAATCGCCAGTACTTTGCACCACTTTCTAAAAATAAATATATTTTACATACACTTGACAACACATGCAAGAAAAGTATAAAATAAAATGTACATTTTAAAAAATAATGATGCGAAAATAATATAAAAAAAATCACTTCATTTAGCTTTGCGGTCACGATTTTGACATTCACGGAGATTTTCGGGAATATTGCGCGAATGTTAAGGATTTACGGCAATCTGCCAGATAAATAATGAACAAATTTTTTATAAATTTTTGTCTTAATTAATTGGCAAATAAATTTTAGAATTTTTTTTAGAAAAATCTATTATATAAAAAATTTAATAGTAATTTATTGTATAAAATATTATTTTTTTCTGGTACAAAAAAAGCGGAAGATTTGGCAGCTATGAATTTACGTTTCATAAATAATTATTTCAATATCCATCTCTTTAAATCCTTGAACCACTTAACTTATTCTTTTTTTTTACGTACAATAAATTGAAAATATTGTTTAACACCATTTTTCTTAAGCTAAAATATTCGTAATTTCCAGTCTAAACATTTCTGCAAAATATTAGTGGTATCAAAAAGCTTAAAGTGATGAATTAAACAAATTGTTGTTGCTCGTATGACGTAGAGGCAAAACAGGGAAGCGGTTAGTAGCGGACGAAATGCAATTTTTTTTCATTTCTTATAATGGCATCGTTGACAAAGATAGAACGTTCTGATTGACTGATAAGTAGTTTTAATCGCAGACTTCTCATATAAATAGACACCACATTCCATTGTTTTTCGGCCAGACTTTGAATCCAACATCTTTCCCCTTCATAGCCAAAAAATTGCCTTTGTTTGGCGGTGATCCCTCTCTTAGCAATAGATTTCAATCTCGCAGTAAAATAAATGTAAACATAGAAGCGGACAAAAATTACGAAGAAAATCTGGCGGGAGAAAAACCGGTTTGGCACGCTAAATCTGCCCTTCGTCACGTGACGGAAGGGAAACATTCCGAAGTCAAAAAAAGGTTGCCATTGTGGTGTCTACTTTTGAGAAGTCTGTGGTTTTAATACATAGTTCAACTTATGATCAAAATGTGGTTTAATTTACACAATTTCTAAAGTTACACCATGAAATGGAGTTTTTGAAAGTACCATATTTTGGTAATTCTTCTTATATATTTTTTCAATGTTGAGTGGAAATTCTTAACATACATACTTCTTAATTAGACACATTTCAGCGGTTAATAGCCGAAGAAATTGATAAAAATTTTGCTACTTACAACAGATTTTTATTTTGATTATTTTCAGGCGCTTTTTTTTATTATTTGCAGGCATAGTTCGTAAACAAATCTTTTAAATTTGTATTTTTTTTTTTTTTTTTTTTTTTTTTGTATTAAAAGACTTATTTTTATACTCATCTCTCTTTTTTAATTACTTTTTCAAATACATAGCTGCTTCTGGCTATAATTATTTTGTTCTGGGTATTTCCATGCGCACTTATCGTGTAAGTCACATTATTAGTAATTAATAAGTTGTTAGCCACCGTTATTTTTGAAAGGTTTGCATGGCCATATTTAATTAATGAAATATTTCAGATAAAAAAAAATCACATTTTTCTGTTCTAAAATACTGGTATCCAAAATCGTAGTATATGACTTACACGACATGTGCTCGTGGAAATACCATTCTATTATCATCAATCCATTTAGTTTTAGCAAACACATTGATAATATTTGTAAGAGAAATATACTACAAAATTTATTTTTAAAGATAGTTGTGCAAATAAATTATAAAAATAGTCGTCAGTGGCAGACCTCATATATACGCAGGATTAATGTAGAGTTTCATTTACAAGGTTGTCACAGGCGGCTATTTTTATGATTTTCTGCAACACTATTTTTAGAAATAACATTTCTTAGTATATTCCTATTGCATAGCTGCCAACTTTCAACTAATTTTCCGTAATACCTGGATTAGTTTGTTCCAGGTTAACGTCGTTTCAAACCAGAAAATATATTTCACGAATCTTTATTCATTTAATTTCAGGACTGTTAGTGAAATATACTTAATTTCATTTCTTTGAAAAAATTCTGGTTCGAAACTCATTAAACCAGGGTTAAATTAACACACATATTACGGATAATTGATGTCAGGTTGGCACCTATACTATTGGAAGTATTCTGAAAGCGTAAGTAAAAGAATTTTGGTTTTCAAAAAATGGTGCGAATTAGAATTAAATAATAATTGTTTGTCACTGATTGTAATCAAAACTTTATAATATTTCCAATGTATACAATCTTTGAATTATTCGATGTTCTTGACATGTTTCTTTTTGCATATTTTTAAGAGACAGGATATCTTCTAAGAAATTGTATCAAAACATGTAGGAAACTGCGAAAGTATTTTAGCTTGCTTTAATAACATTCCCTTTTCAGGCGCGTTCATAATTATATAAATATAGTGTGTCCAGCAAACAACACCCTGATTTCAAAATTAAATTTCTGAAAAACAAAGATCAATAGAATATGCAGTAAACCGTTTGTTTATGAGGTAAGCTGTAAAAATCTTATACAAAAGTTTCGAACGGTAAATATTTTAAAAAGATTGTGTTCTGATTGCAAAGAATGCTTTGATTTGACATTTTTCTTGCTTTAGATTGCTGCCAGAGAATGTGTTTTTCGGCTTAAAGTGCCACATTTCATAGTTTTTTAAATTAAATTTTTGAAATTTCGAAATTCTAAAAATTTACTTCGAAAAATCTTTAAAATACTGCACTGTAAGCTGAAAAATTATTTCTCTGCAGGCAATCTAAAACAAGAAAAATGTCAAATCAAAGCGTTCTATGCAATCAGAACGCACATTTTTCAAAATATTCACTGTTTGAAATTTCTGTATAAGATTTTTACAGCTTACCTACTGAAAAAACCGTTTTTTTTTTGTTTTTTTTTTTTTTTTTTTTTGAGAAATGTAATTTTGAAATCAGCGTGTTATTTGCTGGACATCCTGTACATAGCACCTATATTCGTTGTTCTGTCCATCGGTTTGTCTGTTAGCCCGGATATAACTAAGCCAAAACTACTCAAAATAATCGCTTGTAATTTAAAATGCATAATTTTGTCGAGTCATTTCAAATTTTTCGGATACGTTGTTCAAATACAGGGACGGTAAAAAGTATTAAATCACATTATGATCAAATGTAAAAATAGTTTATTTCTCTAGTAGATTTTTCTAAATTGGCGAAAAATTGAGTAATTAAAATAAATTATGAAAAAAGTAATATGAATTACTGCGTAGTATACATTGAAATGGAGATCAAACTGGTCGCAAAAGGCGGCAAGTCTTTATAAAATAGCTTAACACCATTACAAATTATCGTTTTCTGTAGGATTATCTAATATCTGAAAACAATATTTTTGTTTAAAAATTTAATAAATAAATACAATACTTTAAAAAAATGCTTCCATATATCATAAACTAATTTTCTCATTGCATTAAATAGACCAATTTTTAGCTTTAGAAATAAATATGTTTTTTAATTTTAGCATATTTCATATAAACTTAAGGAAATTACAATCAAACGTAAGACTGTTCTCAACTTGGAATTATGAAGTGGTATACAGAGTGGTTATAATTAAAGTTACCCTGTTTAAACCTACGTAGAGTTCGCCCTGGTTGACCAATATCGCTGAAACTTGGAATATAAGTTATATGGACCATGGGGAAATGAAATCTGCAATAAAAAAATAGCTCAAATTTCGACCACCAGGTGAAAAAAAGCGCTTTAAAACCACAAATCTCAAACTGGAAACAGAAATCTTTCAAATTTCGACCGATAGATGGCGGTTATCACCTGCGAGAAAGGATTTTATGCAAATTTGGAGCGTTTAAAAAAGCCAGTACTCTCTCCCGTACATTCATTCTGCATCATGCCGTTAGAAAAGAAGAAACGAGCTTTACTGGTAAAGTTGGTTTATCAGAACGGCAGTAATTTGTCAATTGCACTGCGAGAATACCGATCCTTGAAAGGCTTACGAAAAGGACCAATGACCAGACAAGCCTTGAAAAAGATGATGGCTAAATTTGAAAAGACTGGGGAGTTGGGTGTGCAGCAAGGAAGAGGGCGGAAAAGAATTTCAAATGAAACTGCCGAAGAAATTGCTCTTGCTGTGGTCGAAAGAGCATCGGGTTCCCAATATTCTTCGACAAGTTCTCGAGCTGTGTCACGTGATTTGTCTCTCCCTCGGTCTACAGTACGGAAGGTTCTACGATCCATTATAAAATGATATCCATATAAGATTCACGTTATGCAAGCGTTGAAACCTGCAGATCCAGACGCACGAACTCAATTTGCGAGGTTGTTTTTGGCTAGAATAGCAGTTGATAATGCATGGCCGTGGAACATTTTATGGTCGGACGAGACACATTTTACCCTAGATGGAGCAGTGAAAACTCAGAACTGTCGCGTATGGGGTACTGCAAGTCCTAATATTATCCATAAACAGTCTTTACATCCTGCTTACGTAACTGTTTGGTGCGGCTTTACGGCTGATTTTATTCTTGGTCCCTATTTTTTTTTTTTTTTTTTTTTTTTTTTTTTTTTTTTCCTTGAGGAGAACACTTCTCAGGATCTTAGAAGGTGTTCCATTACGAGTACCCGTTATTGCAATCTCCTTCAGCAGCAGGTCATTCCAACTTTACAAGAGCGGGAGTGTTTAGAGACTACCGTATTCATGCAGGATTGTGCTTCTACTCATAGCCCGAGCAGTGACAGCATTACTTCGTGCCCACTTTGGAGATGATCGGGTAATTTCGAGAAATTTTCCGACAACATGGCCTTCTCACTCCCCGGACTTGAATCCCTGTGACTTCTGGTTGTGGGGATTCTTGAAAGATCGTGTGTATGGAGGAAGCATACGGACATTATCTGATTTAAAAGCAAGCCCAACACGTCATGTGTCTATAATTGATCGAGAAACCCTTCGCGCTACTGTTGAACACGCGATAATGCGTTTTGAACATATGCTTGATGCAAATGGAATGCACATTGAACATGTCCAGTAAATAAAAAAAAGATTTCTGTTTCCAGTTGGAGATTTATAGTCTTAAAGCGCCTTTTTTTCACCTGGTGGTCGAAATTTGAACTAATTTTTTTTATTGCAGATTTCGTTTCCCCATGGTCCATATAACTTATATTCCAAGTTTCATCGATATCGGTCAACCAGGGCGGACTCTACGTAGGTCCAAACAGGGTAACTTTAATTATAACCACCCTGTACATTAATTTTTGTTCCACTAGTATAAAGAGAAATTAAATTATTCTTAATCAGATTTAAAATAATAATAATAATAATAAACATTATTGCATTTCGTTTGGTAAAGCTGCCATAGTATGACAAGAAAATCTTGTTATTCTCCAATAAATTTGTTTAGAAAGAGGGGCGGGGGTAGGATTAAGTAAGCAACGCAAAATATAAAATTCTATATTTTATAGACACATAAAATGTTAATTGTAAAAATGCAGAAACAAAAAAAATATTTATTATCTATGTATCTATCTATGCGTGTAAGTTTCTTTTTGTACTCTTCGTCTACCATTCCTTTCGTAATCTTTTTAATGTTATTTTTTCTTTATGTAATATTTATACAGCAAGAAGATCAATGCAATCTCAGGAGGTTACAAAAATATTTGTGAATGAGAGTTCTTGAATATTTTTCTTGTTTCCTCAATATTTATTATATTCCTTTGATGATAAACTGCGTTTTCTAAAATATAAAAAGGCGAATGTAGAATCCAGAGAAAAATTGAAGCGTGCTAAAAGAAATGAATATATTCATAAAATACTCTAATAAAAATTGGACTTGTTGAAAACAAATCAAATATAATAATTTGTTTTTTCAAATTAAACACATATTATTGTTATTTTATGCCGTATAACATGTTCGTATTAACGAAATTTTTTATATTAAATTTAGTTTCCTTTATAATTCCGATAATTTCAGAATAAATATTTATAATATAGTTTTTAAATATCTTAACAACTTTACAAGAGACAAGTTTCTATAGTATTGTTTAAAAATTTATTTTTTGTTTAGAAATGTAATATATAAATTCAATACCTTTAAATACATCCGTATACCATAAACAATTTCCCCCCTTTCATAAAATATACCAATTTTTAACTTTATATATAAATATGTTTTTTAATATTATTATATTTTATATAAAAGTTAAGGAGATTACAATATATCATAAGGCTGTTCTGAACTTCAAACTATGAATGAAGCGGAATAGACTAAATTCATTGCAAAAGTATAAATAAAATTAATAAAAAAAAGTCATTCCATTTTATTTCATAAAGCTGCCACAGTATGATAAATAAATTTATTTTTCTCCAAGACATATGTTTAGAAAGAGAGGGGGGGGGGTATAGGATAGGTAAATTAAATTATTCTTAATCAAATATAAAAAAAAATGAATGCATTTCGTTTCATGAAGCAGCCATTGTATGATAAGTAAATCTTGTTATTTTCCAAGAAATATACTTAGAGAGAGATCGGAAATAGGATTAAGTAAGGTACGCAACGTTACAGTCACATAAAATGTTAATTGTAAAATTCCAGAACGAAAAAAAATATTTAGTATATTGCTATGCATCTATTTAGACAGGCAAGTTTCTTTTTGTACCTTTCATCTATCTTTCATCTCATTATCTTATTGTTGCTATTTTTTCTTTGGCTGATATTTACACAGCAAGCAGATCAATGAAATCTTAGAGAGTTGCAAAAATATTTGTGAATAAGATTTCTTAAATATTTTTAAAAAATATTTAAGAATAGAATAAGAATATTAAGAATAAGAATCTAATTATAAAAAGATTTAAAAATATTCAGATCTTGCTGTTATAATAGACAACACTTCGGATACAATGTAGTGTTTGAAATCTTTTTTGTGTTCCTGTAAATATACAGGAATAGTAACTCTTATTACACCTCAGCAACGTATATCATATTCATAAAATGTGAAATAGTTTAATATAATTAAAACGCGCACCAAACAATGTTTTTCCTATACCATTATGAAATGGAAAACTTTTGTATGGCCTTGTAAATCAATATCATATCTTTGCACCACAGTTTCTGCAAAATATATATTCTAATATGTACGTCATAGATTCATGTTAATTTTATGATGTTTGAATGAGTGTAACACCATTAAAATGCATTTCAAACTTTTTCCCCACTGACCGTAATGTAGCGGAATACTTTTGATTGTTCCTGTAATTTATCTATTCATCCGCTTTCCATAAAATTTGAAATGACTCGACAGAATTATGTAATAATTACATATTTTAAATTTCAAACGATTAAAATGCATTTTAAACTTTTTTCCCCCTTTGAGTATAATGTAATGGAATATTTTTGATTGTCCCTGTAATTGATCTATGCATTCGATTTTCATAAAATTTGAAATCACTCGACAAAATTATGTAATAATTATATATTTTAAATTTCAAATGATTCGGTTGGGTAATTTTTGCGTTGCTATATGCTAACTGACAGGCAGACGGATGGACAGATGGACTGACGGAACGACAAATATTGGTGCTACGTATTTATATAATTACGAACGCACATAAAAAGACGAGTGTAGAATTCAGAGAAAATTTGAAGAGTGTTAAAAGAAGTGAATATATTCATAAAAGAGTCTAATAAAAAATTGGAAATATTGAAAATAAACCATATATAAAAATAATTTTTTTTTTTCAAATTAATTATAGACAGAATAGTTTTGTTTTTTGTTGTATGGTATTTTCGTGTCAATGATATTTTTTAAATTAAACCTAGTTTCCGTTATAATCCTGATATTTTTAGAATAAATATTTACAATAGCTTTATAAAGTATTTTAACACGCTTACAAGTAATCTTTTTCCGTACGGTTACCGGAAAAAAAATATTTTTATTTATAAATTCAATAAATAAATCCAATGTTTAAAATTATATCATAAACTAATTTTCTCATTGCATAAAATATGCCGATTTTTAACTTTAGATGCAAATACGTTTTAAATACTTTTTTTTTAAATTTTAGTACATTTTATATGAAAGTTAAGGAAATTACAATCAATCATATAAGACTGGGTTCAACTTGAAACTATGTATGACGTGGAATAGACCATAGATGCCAACACCTCTTAATTTATTCCGGAGTCTGATACAAGATGAGCATGTTTTCAACCGGAAATTTTATTTGACCAAGTATTTCAGGATGAAATCAAAGATTTACATCGTAGAAAGTAAACACATTTTCTTAAATGTTTTTTCCTGTTTTTGCATGCAAATTTTTGATCAGACTCCGGAATAATTAAGATATGTTGGCATCTATGAATAGACTAATTTTGACACTGACACCATTTAAACACTGACACCGGTATTTTTATCTAAAAATATCCCTTTTATTATGTATGTGAAAAATCACGTTTTCTTATTTAGAAATATATTTGTTCTTAATTACCGGTGTCATTCATTTATTTCGACATCTTAGCAATGAAAATGCTTTGATCGTTAAAGGGTTAAACAGAGGTGGCCCTTATTCGGAGTGTCCTTTATTTAGAGGTTTCACTGTATTGATATGTATCTATTTAAGCATGCAAGTTACTTTTTGTACCTTTCCTCTCAATACTTTATTAATGTTATTTTTTCTTTAGCTAATATTTACATAGTACGAAGCTCAATGCAGTCTGAGGGGTTACAAAAATATTTGTGAATGAGAGTTCTTGAGTATTTTTCCTGTTTCCTCAATATTTATATTTCTTTGATGATAAACTGCGTTTTCTAAAATATAAAAAGGCGAGTGTGGAAAGCAGAAAAGATTTGAAGCTTGTTAAAAAACTTAAAATATACATAAAAGAATCTAATGAAAAATTCAAATTGTTGAAAACAATCCATATATAACTAGCAAAAGCCGTGCTTTGTTTGGATTCGCGAAGCATTACTTCATAAATATTTGAAAGTAACATTATTTTTTTATATTATTTTTGCATTTTTATTAAGGGTGTATTCGAAAAAACGCTTTTCCACCTTCAACAGCTCGAAATTTTCCGATACAATTTCAGACACATTTTTTAAAGTATAAACATGAAACTTGCTGAGAATATTTTTGAACTGATGTATAAGGTGCCGTGCGATGTCATTTTACGCTCAATTCAGTCATTAGAATTTGACTTATAAACAATTATCTTCTCAGTATGACCCATTTTTTCGTTCACAGATCTCCCGCTTTGGAAAAATCGGTGCAAAATGCCGTTTTGGATTGCTTTTTTTGCAATGTTTTCTGCATTTATCAAAGAATCGACAATCACGGCACCTTGTGTACTTTCTAAATAAGACAATTTGTCAGTTTGATGCATATGAGATTAAAAATAAATTTAAAAATAAATCGGAAAATAAGCAGTTTGAATCGAAATACACCCTTAAGCAAAAACGTTATCTCATTTTTTGGAGCATTTAAATTTTAAAAATGTAAATTCAGCCAAATAACTAAGAATTTCCTCGGAATTTTTTATTTATGATATAAGGCTGGTATAAATAAAAATATTTTCCAAGCAGAATTTTACAAAATATTTTTTTAATTTTTAACTAAAAGTTTTAAAGATGTTTTATACATTTTCCAATGGCCAGTAATGGCGTTCGTTCTGGCCAGTAAGTGTTCTTTTTCTCGACATTTTTAAATTACTAATACATTCCAGAAATTATTTATAAACGTAGTTAATATATTTAATTTGGTTGAATTAAATCATTCTTTAAACTTTCATTTCGAATACCAAACTTAAGAAACTTACCAAATTTAACAAAATATTCACTTTAAACATCAAATATAAGAATTAATTTTGGTACTTCTAGGTTATCCCGTCGACCAAAAAATTATCGCCAAACTATAAGATTAAATGCCAATAATGGATGCTCGTGAATGTTACATTCAATGACATTAAATACGATTCACGTGTTTAAAATGTCATTAAGTGATTTTAATTTCGTTTTTTTATTTGAATTTTTATTAATATTCCACTAATTATTTGTTTTTTAGCTATTTAAAATAAAAATTATGTCAATATGTATAATTTGGCTATTTTTTGGCGATTTGTATAATTTG
Source organism: Maratus speculifer (assembly GCA_964019185.1). NCBI lineage: Eukaryota > Metazoa > Arthropoda > Arachnida > Araneae > Salticidae > Maratus > Maratus speculifer. The sequence goes on along the minus strand of OZ025303.1, from coordinate 174,650,783 downwards.
GCAAAATTGGTCGACGGGATAACAGAGAAGTACCTTAATTTTACTTGTTTACGATTCTTTTGTTGCCACTTTACCAAAGTTAATACCTAAATAAATAAATCATAATGTAATTCTTTTAAAATCCGTAAGTATAAACTGCGTAAATAATTTTCGCAGAATAATGAAAACATATTTTATTGGTACTACTAGGTTATCCCATCGACCAAAAAATTATCGCCAAACTATAAGATTAAATGCCAATAATGGATGATCGTGACTGTCACATTCAATGACATTAAATACGATTCACGTGTTTAAAATGTCATTAAGTGATTTTTATTTCGACTTTTTATTAATATTTTTATTAATATTCTACTAATTATTTGTTTTTTCGTTATTTAAAATAAAAATTATGTCAATATGTATAATTTGGCTATTAGTTTGGCGATTTGTATAATTTGGCGAAATTGGTCGACGGGATAACAGAGTAGTACCATGATAAAAAGTTAATTAAATCCAATTGATTTTTTAAATCATCAGATTTTAAAATATTCACCTTTTATATAAACATTTTAATAACAATTTTTATTTTTCTTAAGAAAGGTGTTATAGTAAAAATTAACTACATTAACATGTTTCGGAACCGTCAAATAAGTTCCATAGTCATAATATAAATCCATAGTAGTACCATTTTATTTAATATATTAATCATGATTCTATCTATAATTACTAAGCCCATGGTTTATTTTCCTTCGGAAAATAAAAAGATACGCGTTCAATTTTTTATTTGCAAAAATGCGTCTGTAATAGAAAAACATGTAGAATGAATTATTTATAAAAAAAAATATTTTTTAAAGGTTATTCTGTAAAAAATAGCTGTCTGCAAATCTACATATCATAATTTATTCTTATGTTTAATTTCAAGTCAAAATACTGAATAGATTTTTTATAAAGTGTACGACAAAATGTAACTTGAGTGGCCTAGTAGAGGATTCGCTTCGCTCATCCTAATAATAATAGTTTTTTTTTTCAAATTAAATACAGATAGGTTGTTGATGTTTTATGCCGTATGGCATGTTCGTATTAATAGAATTTTTTATATTAAATTTAGTTTCCGTTACAATTCCGATATTTTCATAATAAATATTTACAATATTTTTATAAAATATCTTATTGCCCTTAAAATCTACTTTTTTCTATATAATTATTTAAAAAGAAAATTTTTGCTTAATAAATTCAATAAATAAATACACTATTTTCAAACTATTCACTCATATGTCAGAAACCATATGTTTTTTTTTCAGTGCATAAAATATACCAATTTTTAATTTTAGATATAAATATGTTATTTAATATTAGTATATTTTATATTAAAAATAAGGAACTTACAAACAATCATAAGATTGATTTCAACTTGGAACAAGTTAAAGTATAAAAAAATATGATTGCATTTCGTTTCATAAAGCTGCCATAGTATGATAAGTAAATTTTCTTATTGTCCGGGAAATATATTTTAGTCCAGTCATTTAAGCTTAAATTAGGTAAGAATCTCGGAATTCGAGATACCCAGCTGTAAGTCTGTAAATACTTGTATATTGACACCCTAAAAGTTGTCTCAAAACCTACATACGGTAGGGTGTACGCAACTATTAAATTCCAAGGTCAAAGGTCACAAAAATCGTTTTTTTGCGCTTTTTTTTGTAAATATCTCATTTCCTATAGTTTTTTGTTATATGTATTTATTAGCAATATTGTAGAATACAAAATTCTTTACAAATTTCGTTTGAAAACATTTTTCATACGTCGAACCGTTTTCGAGATAGAGGGCGGAGAGCGCGCGGTCACAGCATCACTTCAGATCAAACGGTGCCTCCGGTCGAAAACATGCCATATATAGTTTATTAACTATCCATAAATCAATGATTATAAATATTTATCAATTTTTATTAACTATTATATTATATTTTATCTTTTTCTTTATGCATTGTATAGTATAGTTACGACCGTCTTCTCTTTATTTCAGGTAACTGTTCTTGGTAACTACGGACGTAGAAATGTGGCTGATTTGTGTTTTCAATGTAATAAGTCAGATTCGGGAGGTGAATCGCTTATTGAAGTAGTGCGCGGTATGAAAACTCTACGAACTGCAAGTGTCGAACGAAACGACGGAAAAATTGATTATTTAAAATCAGTAACCTCTGTTAAATTGCATGAAAAGTGCCGAAGTGTTTACATTAGTAAAAACTGTATCCAAGCAGCAAAACGGAAACAAGAAGAAGGAGAAACTATAAAAGCTATGGAGCAGCAGAGAAGAACTGCTGCAATTTCAAAAACGTATAAAGTCTGTTTAGATGAAACAATGGTTGTACCAGTTACTCAAGAAAATTCTTATCAAATCGAAATAACAAAGATATGCTCATTTATATCTTAACTGAAAAAATACAAGATGCAAATATTACTACTAAACAAGCCAGAGATGATGCGGATGTTCTTATTGTTGAAACTGCAATTGAAGAATCAAAGTCTGAAAAACCTGCAGTTATAATAGGAGAAGATATTGATTTACTTGTCATTTTAATTGGGCGTACACTGTCTTACGAACAAGAAATTTTCTTTAAAAAAGTTGTGAAAGGAAATGTAAAAACGGAGATATACTCGACTAAAAGTTTTGATAATTATCCTCATTCCAAAACACATATTTTATTTCTGAATGCATTAAGTGGCTGTGACACAACTTCTGCGCTTTTTAAAAAGGGAAAAAAATCATTTTTAAAAGTTTTTGAGAAACTGACGAATTTGGATGAACTAGCTGCAGCATTTGAGGAAGAAAATAGTTCGGCCCAGAGATTATTAGAGAGTGGAACTCAAACCTTATTGGCAGTCTATAATGCTCCGAAATCTCTGAAAAGTCTCGATCATCTTCGTTATATGCATTACGTCAAGTCTACAAAACTTAATAAACCTGTGCAGCTTTCAATTCTTCCACCAACAAGTGCAGCTTCTCATCAACATTTCAAACGTGTATATTATCAAGTTCAAACTTGGTTAGGGCATGATTTGGAACCCCAGGTATGGGGTTGGGCAATGCAAAACGATTTTCTGGAGCCTATCATGACAATTTTACCACCTGCTCCAGAAGATTTGCTAAATACAATTTTCTGCAACTGCAAGAGTGGTTGTGGTTCGCGATGCGGATGCAGGAAAGTGGGCTTGCAATGCTCTTTAGCTTGCGGCCAATGTAATGGGCAAGCTTGTCTCAATGCAGAACCATATCAGAGCGACATTAACGAAGATAAACCTTTTACTCCGAAATCATGGAACAACTTGAGACAAAAGTCGTTGAAGACGATAATAAAGACCAGTTTGAAATTTACCAGCAGCCGAAAGACGACGATGAAGAGGAAGAAGATGATTAAAAACATAAATTATAGTTTTTGCACCCTTTATTCCATTTTTTTACTTTTAATAAAAATAAATGTATTGAATAGTATTTTTTAATAAAACGATTAATTCATAATTTATTTTTTTTTCATCATGTAAGAAGTTATTAATATTATATTAATTAGGTTAAAATTCAAATATAATTCCTACATTTTCATTAACAATTCTGCAATTAAACGGACAGATAAGTGTTGTTAAATAAATTAATACTGAATAAAAAGTGGATAGGTTAGGAAAAATAATGATATATGGCGCGTTTTCGATCGGAGGCACCGTTTGACCTGAAGTGATGCTGTGACCGCGCGCTCTCTGCCCTCTATCTCGAAATCGGTTCGACGTATAAAAAATGTTTTCAAACAAAATTTGTAGAGAATTTTGTATTCTACAATATTGATAATAAATACAAATAGCAAAAAACCTATAGGAAATGAGATATTTACAAAAAAAGCGCAAAAAACCGATTTTTGTGACCTTTGACCTTGGAATTTAATAGTTGCGTACACCCTACCATATGTAGGTTTTGAGACAACTTTTAGGGTGTCAATATACAAGTATTTACAGACTTACAGCTTGGTATCTCGAATTCCGAGGTGAACTTACTATAATGACTGGACTATTTAATTAGAAGAGGATACAGGATAAAGTAAACATCACAACGATACATATGCATTAAAAGAAGCTACAGAAATTCAACAAAGAAATTCACTATTTTGAAAATATACGCCCATATATCATAAACTAACTTTTTCATTGCATAAAATACACCGATTTTTAACGATTTTTTAATTTAGATATGCATATATATTATATCAAGGTTCGCACAAGCCTTATATTTTGTACACCACTATTAATGATAAGAAAATTTATATCTATTTTTAAGAAACAAAAATCGCTGTAACCATCCTTATTCTGAAATTGCGCTGTACTTTTCTGCCGTGAAATACATTGACAATACTGTAAAAATTTTGTGGTACACTTGTGCGAACCCTGTTATCCCTTTAAGACCTAGCTCGCACGATCGTGCGGGTTAGACATTCATTTAAATTTTTGCTTCTGAAACAGTCGTATGTAATATAAACCCAAATCGAACGATTGTTCTGGTTAGCTGAAAGAGTAAAGTATCTTTTTTTATCAACAGATTGCGGTAGTAGTCCATGTTTTACATTCAGGGGGCATGTCTATCTTTGTTTACAAGTACGACGGATATAGCTCATCATTTTATCTGTCGTAAAAAGGTAATTATCAATATATTTTTAATTGCTTAGATAAAAACTTTTGCTTTAATGTCTAAATAAGTGTAATAACATAAAAAACATTAATTATACACTATTTATTTTGCTCTTAGGACTCAAGATTTCGTCACCCGCACGATCGTGCAACTTGGGCGTTACGTTAGTCAGTGCTACTGTAAAGGTAAGTGTTTTTCAATGTTCATTTTGTTTTCTGTTTCAACAATTTTGATGACAGCTAAAATAAAACGAAGTATGCTGTTACATAAATAATACTGTATTATTTTCTTGGGTGTTGTCATAGATACCCCCCCCCTTTTTTTTAAATTATTTTTACTTTTTTTCTTTTTAATTAATAAAATTTTCGAATACTTTTTCTAATTTTTATGCAGTACTTTGTTAACTTTTAATAAAGCAAAATAAAATACTTTTTCAGATGTCTAAACTAGCGATGCACAACCTTTTTGACAGAAAATTGTTTGATACCAGAATATTTCAAAAGTGACGTTTGTTTTCTTGCATAGCAAAGTTTCTGTCATTATTATAAGGAAAATTATTCTGCATAAAATTACTGGTATCAGTTTGGCCCGCGGGCCACAGGTTGTGTACCCCTAGTCTAAACGGAAGAGAATTCTCACTCAAGAAGAAATATTTCAATTGATGAATAAATCAGATTCTGAATTTAGTGATCTCTCGGATGATGACGGCATTACGGACAAAACATTTCAAGCAGATTTACTAGAAGGACAGTCAAGTTCAGATGAGCTCGGTGAAGAAAAAATGACAATTTTGGATCATTCTTCCTCCTCCAAGTTTCCTGAATTCATCTCCCAAAGTTCTACAAAATACTAAAAGAATGAAAAAAGAAAAAAAGGAATACAAGCGGACTGTTAAAAAGTTCATTTCTGTACCTCATCCTGGAACTTCAGATTTCACGCAACTGCAGGTATAGTTTTCATTTCTTAAATTGCAATAAAAAAAGTTATATACTTAGAAATTAAATCGATATAATAAATAAAAGCTTTAAAAATATGACAAACATTTTTAAATTAATTAAAATATTATTTTTTTAAGTCGATAAGTACATCTCCAATATTATTTTTTTCCTTCTTTTTTAGCCTTTAGAGCCAACTATTTCCCATGTGTTGATGACATTTCAAGGGCTCGCAAGTATAGGTTTGAAAGCTGCGAAAAAAGTTCAAAAATACGTTGTGAAAAATGCAACGTTTATTTGTGTATGTCAAAAACAAAAACATGTTTTAAAGATTTCCATTGTAAAAAAGTAACCAGTCCATAAAATAAAAAATAATGTAGCAATAATTACCATATTTGTAAAAAAAAAAAAAAATTCTCAATTTCTCTCTTCTATCCATTTAGAGCCAGAAAATGTATATATCTTAACATGTAATAAGTAATGATTTCACAGGAAAAGCCCAACCCGCACGCTCGTGCGGGTACTCTTTACGCTAGGTATCATTAGGGTCAGTATAGAGTTAATAACCAGAGGAATTTAATATTTAATGATGAAAATGTTTCGAGTCTTAAAGGGATATATATATTTAATAGTAGTATATTTTATATAAAAATAAAAGAAATAAAAATCAAACGTAAGACTATTTTCAACATAGAACTATGAATAAAGGGGAATTGACTAATTTTGTTTCCAGAATTATAAAGGAATCCGATTTGTTTCTTAATCAGATATAAAAAAAAAAATAATAATAATAAGATTTTCTTTCGTTTCATAAAAATGACATAGTGTGAGATATAAATCGTCTTACTTTTCAAAAAATGTGTTTAGGGTGAGAGAAAAATAGGACTAAGTAAACGGCGCGACGCAGCGTATCAAACACATTAAATTTTAACTGTAAAAATATGCTAAGAAAAATATTTAACACTAGTGACCTTAGCCGGCTACGCTGGTCGGCTTAGACGGACAGGCGGGCATTAAATAGTTTAATACAGAGTTGCCAACCTCCGGCTTTTGTTAAATCATGAAAACGTACTTTGAACCAGAAAATTTATTTAATTAGAAGTGTCTACTATTAACTCAGATGGTCATTTGAAATTTACTTAATTTCGTTGACTCAATAAATTTCTGGTTAGAAGTATAATTGTTTGATTTTTTAAAAAGCCGGAGGTTGGCATGTCTGTTAATAGTTTATTAATTATGGGATTAAATAGTTTAATTGCTAGTATTAAATAGTTTAATACTATTAAACTGCATACCAAAGAATGTCTCAATATATAAGTATGCAATGGAATATATTTGTGTGGCCCTCTAAATCAATAAGAAATATTATTTGCACCCCAGATTGTACAGAATGTATATTATAGTATATACTTCATAGATGCATATCAACTTTATGTTCGAAAGAGTGTAAGACCATTAAAACGCACTTGAAACTTTTTACCCCGTTGACCGTTGAATCGTTTTGATTGTCCCTGTAATTGAACTATGCATCGGATTTTCATAAAAATTGAAATGACTCGACAAAATTATCTAATAATTATATATTTTAAGTTTGAAACGATTCGTTTGGGTAGTTTTTGAGTTGTTATATGCGGACAGAAGGACGGACGGACAGACACACGAATGGGCAACTCGGGATCCCGGGATTTTTCCCCTTCAATTCAAAACAAACGCGGCATTTCTCCTTTTCCGGGATCGGAGGAAATAGCGTCACATACATAGATAGATACGGTCGATTTTAATAGCATAGATTGTTGTACACCTATTTATGCGTGCACCTTTCATCTATCTTTCATCTCCCCATCCGGTTATTGTTATTTTTTTTTTCTTTAGCTGTTCTTTACATTGTAGATCTCAGAGGATTAAAAAGTATTTGTGATGTCTCATGCTGCACGACATTTTCGTGTTAGGGGCTCTCATAAAAGATGTTATACATTTTTTCAATATCCCCCCCCCCTCCCTTTCTTTTTTGTCACAAAGTGTCACACTTTACCGTACCCCTTCTCTCCCCCTTGTCACATATTATTTTATATTACATAAACATATACTTGCATTTCAGAAACATAGCACTAAATTACAGATCATATTTCAAATTTTATTTTCAAACATTAATTATGTGTTCTAATGGCACTAGTGAGGATAACAATAAAAATGATTCCTTAATTTATTTTGTATCAATTAAGATTAAATTTTACAACAAAAAACATAATTAATATACATTAGTAATAAAGTACCAATTTTAAAGAGCAATTGAAAAAAGTAGTATTTTAGAATTTGAAGTGGAATTTAATATCTTTGACTTGAAATCCTATCTTTTCTTTATGAAAACAAAATGCTTTAATTTCAAAATAACTTCAAAATTTGGTTTACTAATTTTTAGTGCTTTTCATGTTAACCAAAATGTGTGATGTCACATTTCTTGTTACCCCCTTGTCACAAACTGTTGTAATTTCATGACCCCCCTCCCTCTTCCCTCTAAGCGTTACACCATTTAAGAAGGGTGCCTAATCGAAATTATATAATAAAACACAGTGTAACTCATAGCAACGAAATATGCATTTGTTAATTTTGGTATGATAAAAATGATGCCGGATTTAGATTTCACGGGAAAAAATTGTATGATTGACTCAAAGTTGAATAAATTTTGCTTTTTTTCATTTTCGAATACTAGCATAAGAACCTTAATTAATAACTTTATCATAATAACATATATTTATTATTATTTTTTACTGCTTATATCTACGATTAAAGTTTAATTTTAACAATTTCTAGAACTGAATTTTATAGAAATAGTATTTTGTTAATATAACGTTAAATATCGTTTGTTTAAAAATTAGACTTACCGATATAAAATGCATTTTTTACTATAACTATTTTGTGGATTTATATAAATCAATGAAACAGTTCCTTTTTAAACATTTTATTTCGTCGAAATTTGACGGGTTCTTCCTTGTATTTTCTAAAAGGGAAAAATGTCTTTCAACTATTCAAACTTCCTTGATTACATCCACCTTGACATAATTTTGATTTCATTAATCATTTTCTTTGGTACTAAATTTCTTTTAAAAATTATAAAGAAAATCAGATTGTTCTTAATCAGATAAAAAATATAAGACTGTATTTCTTTTTATAAAACTGTCATGGTATGAGAATTAAATCTTGTTATTCTTATGCAGACTCTCAAAAGGTCCGCCAACTAAACATCAATATTTCTTTCACAAACATTTTCTTTTTAGATTTTTTTTTTTTTTTTTTTTTTTTTTTTTTTTTTTTTTTTTGCATATTGTGCATAAAACAGCTTCGGATATTATTATTTACAAAAATTCTGTAGAAACTTACCATACAATATTCTATTTTAAAATATTGGTGTTCATTTCGCAAACCACTTGAGAGGCCTACTTATGAGATTTTTTGAAAAGATATTTTTGTTTAGAATTTCGATAAGTAAATTGAATTTTTCGATAAATATACGTCCATACATCATGAGCTGTTTTAGTCATTGCATTGAAGGATTTTTTGATTTATTATTATTATTTTATATAAGAGTTAAGAAAAATAAAATCCATCATGAAGCTGTTCTGCAACATGGAACTATGAATGAACAGGAATTAACTAATTTTCTTTCGAAAAGAATTAAGAAAATTACATTGCTCAAAATTATATTTAGGAAAATAAGATTATAATATCTTAAAGGGAAAAATGACTTTGAACGATTTAATTTACTTGATTACATCCATCTTGACATAATTTTGATTTTGTTAAATATTTTCTTTGATACTAATTTTCTTTTGAAAATTATTTAAAAAAATCAAATTGTTTTTAATCAGATAAAAAAATATAAGAATGTATTTCTTTTTATAAAGCTATCATATTATGAGAAAAAAAATCTTATTATTCTAAATATGTTTGGAGAGAGGGGGGGGGGGATAACTAAGTAAGCTGCGCAACGTATCAGATACATTAAATATTAACTGTAAAAATATAGTATGGAATTTTTTTAACATTGTTGACATCTATTTATGCGTGCAAGTATCATTTTAAACGTTTTACCTACCTTCCATCTCCCCATCCGATTATTGTTGTTTTTAGGTGCGTTCGTAATTATGTAAATACATAGCACCTATAGTTGTCGTTCAGTCCGTCTGTCTGTCCGTCTGTCTGTCTGTCCGCATATAACAATGCAAAAACTACCCAGCCGAATCTTTTGAAATTTAAAATATATAACTATTACATAATTTTGTCCAGCCATTTCAAATTTTTTGAGAATCGGATGGATAGATCAATTACAGGGACAATCAAAAGTATTCCGTTACATTACGGTCAATGGGGAAAAATGTTGCAAATGCATTTTAATCGTTTGAAATTTAAATTACATACTTATTACATAATTTTGTCAAGTCATTTCAATTTTTTTTTTTGAAAATAGGATGCATAGATCAAATACAGGGACAATCAAAAGTACTCCGTTACATTACAGTCAATGGAAAAAAAGTTTCAAATGCATTTTAATAATATTACACTCATTCGAACATAATAATATTGATATGCATCATAAAGTACATATTATAATATAGATTTTGCATAATCTGTTGTGCAAAGAACTTTTGTTGTTGATTTACAAGGCCACATAAAAGTATTCCATTACATAATGGGTATAGAGAGAACACTGATTGTTGCGCATTTTAATTGCAATTAACTGTTTACTATTTTATGAGATTGATATATGAGAGTGATATTTTTAAAACTTCATTATCGTACGAACGCGCCTCATTTGCTACGCTTCACGTGCAATTTCCAACTTGTTTCTTTAGCTGTTCATTAGATCAATACAATTTCAGAGGATTTAAAGGATTATAATGTCTCATGCTGCCACGGTATTTTCATGTTACCGCTTTACTTTTTTATTTATTTTTTATATAAAATGGGGCTTAGATTATAATTTCAAAATGAATACATTGTAAAGCAAGAGGATGATTTTACGGAAATACTACTGGTAATCTAGACACTAATACAATTTACTGTATTTTAATGGAAATATTCCCGTAAATTCCAAGAAAATATGGAATTTTTTTGGAATTTACGGAATTTTTTTTTGTTAAAAACAGTAAATTGTACTGGCGTCCAGATTACCAGCACTATATCCGTAAAATCGTCCGTTTTTTTACAGTGTACATACACTATCTTTATGAAAAATTTTAACACACTTACTATTGAGTGGTTAGAAAACTCGTGTCTGTCTGGGAAAATTATTTCCAACCGAAAAATTCTATCATTTAATCACTAGTTATATTGTTCACATAGCTAATGTTTAATAACTAATAGGCAGACTTTTACGGGACTAGTTGATTTTCCCAAACGGACATGATTTTCCGAAAGATCCAATGGTTATCTTTTTTTTAAACGGTTTTCTGAAAAGATACTTTTGTTTAGAATTACGATAAGTAAATTGAAAATTTCCATAAATATACGTCCATATATCATAACCTGTTTTTGTCATTGCATAAAATATTCCGATTTTGAAGGATTTTTGTATTAGTATTATTTTTGATATTATTTTTATTTTTATAAAAGTTAAGAAAAATAGAACAAATCATAAAGAAATCTGTTACCAACTATGAATGAAGAGGAATTAACTAATTTTCTATTCAAAGTACAAAGAAAATCACATTGCTCAAAATTAGATTTAAGAAAATAAGATTATATTTCTTAAAAGGAAAAAAATGTTTTTCAATGATTTTAACTTACTTGAGTACATCCACCAAGATATAATTTTGATTTTATTAAACATTTTCTTTCATATTAAATTTCTTTTCAAAATTATATTGAAAATCAAATTGTTCTTAATCAGCTTAAAAAATATAAGAATGTATTTTTTTTTTTTTTGTATATATAAAGCTATCATAGTATAACAAGTAAATCTTGTTATTTTTAAAGAAATATTTTTAAGGAGTTGATTTAATTTTGATTTAATTAAACATTTTCTTTGATATTAATTTCCTTTTCAAAATTATAAAAAAATCAAATTGTTCTTAATCAGATAAAAATATATACGTAAAATTGTATTGCTTTTTATAAATCTATCGTAGCATGAGAAGTAAATCTTGCCATTCTTAAAGAAATATGTTTAGAGGGAGAGGGAATAGGGCTAACGCAAATTGTGCAATGTTACAAACACATAAAATATTGATTATAAAAATGAATCGAGAAAATATTTAGAATTGATATGCTGCTATTTATGCGTCCAAGTACCTTTTTTGTACCTGTTATCTGCATTTTATTTTCCAATCTTATTATTATTATTATTATTATTATTATTTTAGCTATTCTTCACACTGCAAGCAGATCAATGAAATGTTGGAGAATGAGAAAAATATTCGTGAATGAAAGTTTTTGAATATTTTTTTTTTGTTGTTGTTTCCACAATATTTCTCATGTTGTTTTGAAAATAATATTTTTTTTCTATAATATATAAAAGCGAGTGTAGATATCAGAGAAATTTTGGAGAGTAATAAAATAAAAAAATGCATTAACATTAAAAAAAATGAAAGAAAGGAAAAAGAAATTAGAATTGTTGAAAACAAACCAGTTATAAATAATTGCAAATTAGATATATAGTGATCAACGTATTCTTAAATTGTACGTTATTTTCGTTGCTTAATTATTCTTTTTACATAAAATGTGACTTACATTATATTTTCAGAATGACTTCTTGAAACGTCTATGAAATATCTTAACGTATCTGAAATATCTTTATAAATTATCTTTTACCTAACATTTTTGACTGAACAAAACAGAACATTTTTAAGTACAATAAATATTTTCTTTGATATATAATAATACTTTCTTTTAATATTAAAGTTAAAAAAATAAAATCCATCATAAAAATTTCATCATAAGCTGTCTTCAACATGGAACTATGAATGAAATGGAATTAACTAATTTTGTTTCCAAAAGCGAGAAAAAAAAATCGCGTTGTTCAAAATTAGACTTAGGAAAATACGATTATATTTTCTAAAAGAGGAAAAGACATCTTTCAAAGATTCTAAGTTACTTTATTACATCTATCTTGACGTAATTTTAATTTTATGAAAGATTTTCTTTGATACTAATTTTCTTTTCAAAATTATAGAGAAAATAAAAATTTCTTAATCATGTAAAAAATGACAAGATTGTATTTCTTTTTATAAAGCTGTCATAATATGATAAGTAAATCTTATTATTCTTAAAGAAATATGTTTACAGAGAGAGGGGATAGAATTGCGTAAACGATGCAACGCTACAGATATATAAAATATAAACTGTAAAAATTTATAGAGAAGATATTTAGCATTCATATGCAGCTATTTATGCGTGCAAGTATCTTTTTAGGTACGCAAGTCATAGTACAACCCATTAGTGCCTAGCGTTCCATTTTTGGGACAGTTTAAAAAATTCAAATAAGAGCATTTCACACCAGCAAAAAGGAGTATGCATACTTTCTTTGGCGAGACAAAGTCCTCGATAAATTAAGATAAAAGTTATTCTTGCTTTAAAAGTGGTGGGAAAATGCAAAATTTGAATTTAAACGAAGAAAATAATTCAGGAACTAATGGGTAAAAAAGTAAGCAACCATAGCATAGATGCCATTATTTCTTAATTTATTCTGGAGTCTAATCCAAGATTATCATGTACCGGAAATTTTATGTGACCGAGAATTTTAATTTCAAAATGCAGTTATAAATATCATAGAAATAATTCACTTTTTGTTATATATTTTTTCCGGTTTAAGCATGCAAATTTTTGACCAGACTCCGGAATAAGTAAGAAATATTGGTATGTATGCTATAGTCGTCGTTTAACCCTTTAACGATCAGAGCATTTTCATTGCTAAGATGTCGATATAAATGAATGACACCGGTAATTAAGAACAAATATATTTCTAAATAAGAAAACGTGATTTTTCACATACATAATAAAGGGGATATTTCTAGATAAAAATACCGGTGTCAGTGTTGCATATTGGAATTAAAATTTTGTGGTTTCGTGGCGAAACCAATGAACGTTAAAGGGTTAACCATGTGGCTACCATCCCATTTGCTTTAAATTCAAATTACCTTTCTATTGGATATAAAGTTGCTCCGCAATCAGGGAATCCAGAAAATACATACATTGTCCCATTAACCATTTGTGGACGAGCGACACGTATACGTGCCGCAAAAATGCATAAGATTTCGTGTTTATCGCCACGAGTAAAATTATACCGGAAATTTTGGCTTATTTGATAGTAGCATTTTCTCGATTTAATAAGCCACAAATTTCTGCTTTTTAAAACCGGTGGCAGAACATTAAAAATTTCGCAAAAGGCTCCCGTCGCGAAGGGGTTAATCCATCCGTCCGTCTGTCACTTCGTTATAGTATGAACGAAACACATTTGCAACCTTTGATGTGTTGCAATTTTCGATTTGTTTCTTTAACTGTTCATTACACTGTAGGCAGATAAATGCAATCTCAGAGGATTAAAAAGTATTTGTGATCGTACATGCTGCAGTGTATTTTTGCGTTATCGAAATATTTTTTACATAAAATGTGGCTTACGTTATATTTTTAGAATGCATACTTACAATTACTTTATGAAATATTTTAACACTCTTACTAGTGACGTTTTATTAAAATATTTTCTGAAAAGATATTTTCGTTTAGAATTTTGATAAGTAAATTGAATACTTTGATAATTATACGTCCATATATCATTATTTTTTTAATTGCATAAAATATTCCGATATTGAAGGATTTTTGATTTAATATTATTTTTTGGCATTATTGTTTTATGTAAAAATTAAGAAAAATAAAAACCCACTATAAAGCTGTTCTCAACATAAGAATTGCTAAGTTTCCGGCTTTTTGGACATCAGTATTATCTTAGAGAAAATTTCGTTATCTCAAATCGACAAAATTTTCTGTATTAAACCTTGGCAGTCCGTTGTCTCCGCTGCGGAGACACCACCTTTCCTTCCAAAATTTGTTTTAGACACCAGTAATAAATAATAATATTTAATTTTTGTTTATTTAATCAGAGAATTTTTGAAATTGTCTACTTTAAGGAAAGTTCTTTTAAAATAGTGGTGCTAATCGAATATAATTTGTGTAATAACACGGGAGTCTAAGGGTTAAAATATTGGCATACGATAAGCCGGAGACTTGGCAATTCTGTAACATGTAACTATGAATGAAGAGGAATTAACTAAATTTCTTTCCAAAAGAATAAAGAAATTTACATTGTTCAAAAGTAGATTCAGGAAAATAACCCGTAAAGCATGGTGACGTCACTGCAACGTTGTTGTGAAGTACATTGTGACTTTGTGACCATCGATTGTCGATGTGACGTCACGTGACGTCGATGTGAAGTCACAGTGACTAAAATGTGAAGTCGTTATGGCCGTTTTAGAGCTCTTTTGTGACGTTTCACAAAGTGGTCACAATGTGACAAATTTGGGAAAAATGGGTCATTTGTGACTAATTTGACATTAACATTGTGACGAAACTGTGACAAAAACGACGATACTTAAATTTCCAGAAACATGTTTTTTAAAGTAAATAACATGTTTTGAAGGATATTTATAAATTTCTAAAGATTTTTAAGAAAGTCACATCTTAGTCACAATGTGACGTCACTGACTGGTGGCATTTTGGTCACATATATGATGTGACCAAAGTGACTCACAGTGACGTCACTGTGACCATGCATGTTATTAGGGAACATTATATTTCCTGAAAAGGGAAAATGTCATTCAACGATTTTAGTTTACTTGATTAAATCCATCTTGACATAATTTTGATTTTATTAAATATTTTCTTTGGTACTAATTTTCTTTTCAAAATTATAAAGAAAATCAAATTGTTCCTAATCCGATAAAAAATATAAGATTATATTTCTTTTTATAAAGGTTATGTATGAGAAATAAATCTTGTTATTCTAAAAGAAATATTTTTAGAGGGAGGGGGAATAGGACTTAAGTAAACGGTGCAACGTTGCAGACACATAAAATATTAACTGTAAAAATATTAGAAGGGAAAATATTCTGTATTGATATAAATTTATTTATCCGCGCAAGTATCTTTTTGTACCTGTCATCTACATTTCATATTCTCGTCGTAGTTTCGATTTTTTCATCTATCTGTTTTTTACACTGCAAGCAAATCAATGCAATTTTATGGGATTAGACAGATATTCGTAAATGAGAGATTCTGAATATTTTTTTATCTCTTCCCTCAGTATTAATAATATTTCTTTGAAAATAAGTTGTATTTTCTAAAATATAAAAAAGCGAGTGAAAGCATCAAAGAAATTTTGAAGCCGTGTTGAAATAGGAAAACTGAATACCCTCCCATTCCCTCTCAAGCAAAAAAAAATTGAATTGTTGAAAAAACAATTCATAAATAATAGTAATTTTAAATTGGATGTAGAATGATTAACGTTATTTCCAATTGTACGGTATTTTTGCTTACCTATATAAATATATATGAGGACCTCAGAAGCCAAGGTGTATAAGTGACAAAATTGAAAAAAATAAACTAAATACACAGACGACCTAAAAATATACTTTTTTCATTTCAGGTAAAGAAATATAAGTGATTTTCTTATTATTTGCTGAGTTATAGAGGCAAACCACTTTTTTCGAAAAAACAAACAATATTGATTAATTATACATTTACAGAAAATTGTACTTTATTTTTTAACAGTTATTGAAATAAGAGTTCAAAGACCAGAATGCAACAAGCAGAAATTTCCTATTTCAATCCACTCAATTGTGATTGATGTTCCAATTTAACATCAATTATCTTTAAACTCAATTTACTTCAAATCGACATTTTGTCACTTGTACCCCTTGGCTTCGGGGGTCCTCATATAAAATGTGACTTATTTTATATTTTCAGAATAAACACCTACAACGTCTATAAAATACCTTAACCATATAATGGCACGGGCAAATTCTGTTAGCAAATTGAGAAATTATCGCCTGACATTGGAATTTTGAAACGACTTCTTTTAGAAATTTATCCCTTACGGACGAGCGACACGTGTACGTGATGTGCCGCAAAAAGGCTTAAGAATCTTTGTTTATCCCCACCAGTAAAATTATATTGAAAATTTTGTCTTATTTAGTCGGAGCATTTTCTCGATTTAACCCCTTGCGGCGCGGTGGTTTCAAAGATATACCACCTTATTTTAATTCCCAAATGCCACATTGGCACCGGAATTTTGTTTAAAAAAATTACGGTCTAATGAATGCTTGAAATCTAGCGTTTTCTTATTTAGAAATAAAGTTGTTTTCAAATTCCGGTGTCAGTCATTATTTTCAACACGTAAGCAATGAACTTGACCTGCGCTGCAAAAGGGTTAAAAAAGCATAAATTTTTGTTTTTAAAAACTGGTGACAAAACATTAAAATTTCGCAAACTGGCCCCACTGCGGAGGGGTTAATAATTCATTTAAGTTTTCATTTTAAAAGCAAAATTTTATTAAAATATTATTGGTGTCATTTGCAAGTTTGTAATTAAGATTAGGTATGCTCGGACGGAGCACGCTGTGTTCGGAAAGAATTAACATCTTCATAGCTGCCAACTTTCAACAAATCTTCGGTAATATCTCGATTAGTTTGATCCAGGTTAACGTCATTTCAAACCAGAAAATATATTTCATGTATCTTTATTTATTTAATTTTAGGATTGTTATTGGAACATGCTTACTTTTATTTCTTTGAAAATTTTCTGATTCGAAACTGATTAAACCAGGGTCAAATTAACCCACGCATTACGGATAATATATGTCAGGTTGGCACCTATGCATCTTCATAAATTATATTTTACTAAATATATTTATCTGAACAAAACTTAACTTTTTTGAGTACAGTAAATGATTTCTTTGATATTAGTATTTTTTTATGTGAAAGTTGATAAAAATAAAATGAATCATAAAGTTTTTCTAAACATGGAAATACGAATAAAGAATTGAGTATTTTTGTTTCTAAAAGTATAAAGAAAATCAATTTGTTTTAAATCAGATGTAAGAAAAAAATATTACATTTTTTTAAAGGGATAAAATGTTTTTCAACGGTTCAAACTTACTAGAGTACATCCATCTTGACATCATTTTGATTTTATTAAAACTTTTTTTATACTAATTTTATTTCTAAAATTATGAAGAAAATCGAATTATTCTTAATCATATAAAAAAATAGTATTTATTTATGCTGCCAAAACTAAAAAGAAAATTAAATTGTTTTAAATCAGATATAACAGAGAAAAAAGATTACATTTTGTAAAAGGGAAAAAATGTCTTTAAAGGATTCAAACTTTCTAGATTATATCCATCTTGACATAATTTCGATTTTATAAAAAATTTCTTTGATACTAATTTTATCTCTAAAATTATGAAAAAAAATAATATTTCTTAATCATGTTTAAAAAGGTAGGATTGTATTTTTTAAAAATATTCTTCAAGAAATGTTTTTAGAGAGAGTGCAGAATAGGATAATATAAAGGACGAAACGTTACAGTTACATATAACATTAACTGTAAAAATAGAGAAAGAAAAATATTTAGTATTGATTAGCATCTGTTTATGTGAGCATATATCTTTTTTACCTTTGATCTACCTTTGATCTCCTCATCTTATTATTGTTATTTTTTCTTTAGCTTTTCTTTGCAGTGCAAGCAGATCAATGCAATCTCAGGGCATTACAAAAGTATTTACGACTGTAAATTTCTTAATATTATTTTTTATTTTTTGAATCTTTATAATATTCCTTTGAAGATAAATTGTGCTTTCTAAAATATCAGTAGGCAAGTATAGACAGAATAGACAATTTGAAACGTATTTACCACTTAACTTATCAATATTTTTGAAACAAAATTCAAATAATGCCTATTTTATCATGTCTCTTACAGAATTTTTAACCTTCTATCACTACTTTTTTTAAAGAGAAATTTTTCCTAATGGAATCATAAAAATGCTCATATTGAATAATACACAATTTACGATAAAAATTTACTGCTGAGAATAATAAATCATCATTGGAGTATGGATGCCCGTAAGTGATACAGACAAATCACGATTGACAAAAATATATTGTCCGTACATTGTATGATGAAATCAGAGAAGTGGTAAAAGAAGGAGATATTTTAATAAAAAAAAATGATAAAGAAAAATTGGAAATGTTTAACCCCTTGGGGACGAGCGACACGTATATGTGCCGCGAAAAAGCTTAAGAATCTTTGTTTATTTCCACCAGTAAAATATTACTGTAAAATTTGCCTTATTTAATCGGCGCATTTTCTCAATTCAATGAGACACGAATTTCTCTTTTTAAAAACTTGTGATAAAACAATAAAAATTTCGTAAAAAGCTCCCGTCGCGAATCGGTTAAGACAAAATATACAGGGTGAACATAAAGTCCCAGCCCATTTTGTAGAAATAATTTATTCATGAATTTTATATTTCAATAATATTATACAGCATATTAGTACTTTTCAACGTGATGTCAATTAAGTTCAAAACAAGTTTCACACCGGTTCAGTGTAGCTCAAAACACTGATTCCAACATCTCCACGGTGACCATTTTGCATGCTTGGCTTATGCGTTGTTTTAGGAAGGTCACATTTGTAAACTTAGTCTTGCAGACCTGTTCCTTGATGAACCCACACACAAAAAAATCCACCGTTTTTTCACCATTTTTCGGATATTTCCTCGTGTTGGAGCCGCTCTTCCGAATTTGCTACAATATGTCTCCTTCACCTTCCCGAATGTCTGACCATGCAAACTTGCCACTACAACCGCAATTCGTTCTTCTGATTTTAGCATATCCTCGGAGTATCATTCACCTGTAATATAAAATCCATGCATTAATTATTTCTGCAAAATGGGCTGGGACTTTATGTTCACCCTGTATATAAGTAATAGTATTTGCAATTTAAATATAGAAAAATTAGCGCTGTATCATTCTATAGGGTATTTTCGTGTTATCGAATCATTTCTTATATAAAATTTGACTTTCGTTCTATATCCCAAATTTTTAGCATACGTACTTACAATATCTTTATAAAATATTCTGACAGCATTATCAGTTATCCTTTACTAAACGACTTTCTGAAAAGATATTTTTGCTGAGAAATTCGATAAGTAAAATCAATTTGATAAATATACGTCCATATATCATAAACTGTTTTTATTAATGCATACAATATTCCGATTTTGAATGATTTTTGATTTTAACAAATTTTTCTTTGATATTATTTTTTATATAAAAGTTAAGGAAATCAATTGGTAAGTTTGTTCTCAATATAAAACTATAAATCAATTGGAAATCACAATTTTTTCCAGGAAGTATGAAGAATATAAAATTTGTTCTTAATAAGATATACAAAATGTATCCGAAATGTTTCAACAAACTTAAGACGATGATAGTACTCATCAATATAAACAAAAAATGAAATGGAACATGGGGGGCGTAAATCACGTTTAAGGGATAAAAATCGCAAAACCAACAAAAATATCGAAATTTCCCATGCTGCTTTTCTGCAGAACAGATTAGTAGCACGAAACTGGTTTTACTTTGACTTTGTGCATATTCAGGGCCTGATTATCAATGGGGCATACTCTCACCAAGAAAATGAAAAAAAAAAATTCATATTCATCACAGTAATTTTAAATGAAAAGGCGAAAATTTCCATAACATTTTAGTGGTCAGAGAGTGCCCCGTTATTAATCAGCCCCTGTGCATATTCGGCCAGAAAGCTATAGCAAAAACTTGAAAGAAAGCCAAACAAATCTGTGAGCAAGAATCCACGTAGACAAATTTTCCATCATCTTAGAAATAGACCAATAAACGCAACTTTGCAGCAAGCATGCGCTGTAAGTATATGAAGTGCCAAGAACGATAGGTAATATCATCGCGAAAACATTTTGTATTATGTTGTAATATGCAATAAATAATTTTCTGAAGTGTTTCATTCTTGTCTCAGTTTGTCCATTTCCAGACGAATTTTTTCGACATTCATCCTTTAACCCTTTAACGATCAAAGCATTTTCATTGCTAAGATGTCGAAATAAATGAATGACACCGGTAATTAAGAACAAATATATTTCTAAATAAGAAAACGTGATTTTTCACATACATAATAGAAGGGATATTTTTAGATAAAAATACCGGTGTCAGTGTTGCATATCGGAATTAAAATTTTGTGGTTTCGTGGCGAAACCAATGAACGTTAAAGAGTTAAACGTCGTTTGCGACCCCGTGTTCCATTACATTTTTTGTTCGTCTTCATGAGTACTATAATCCTATGAGATACCGCAACGCTGTTGTTGAGGCATTTCAGATACACCTTGTATATAAAAAAATAAATTTGCATTTTGCTTTATAAAGCTGCCATGATTGAGAAATAAATATTATTCTTCAAGAAATATGCTTAGAGAGAGGGGGGAATAGGACAATGTAAACGTCGCTACATTATAGATACGTAAAATATTAACTGTAATAATATAGAAAAATAATACTTCGTATTGTTATGTATTTATTTATGCGTGCAATTTACTTTTTGTACCTTTCATCTCCTCATCTTGTTATTTTATGTTTAGTTGTTCTTTACACTGCAAGCAGATCAATGCAATCACAGAGGATTTCAAAAAATATTTATGAGTACGGGTTCCTCTTTGCTGTTTGCTCAACATTTATAATACTCCTTTGAAGATAATCCTTTGATTCGTTTTCTAAGTTATAAAAAAGTGACGGTAGGCACAAGAGAATTCTTGAAACGTATTAACCCCTTGAGAGTTAGTTGATGGGATATATTTTATGCCGCCTAATTTAAATAAGATCTACACCAGAAACTTTTAATGAAATTTTATATTTGTAATTTTGGCGGCACAATGCATCAAACATTTTCCTTTATTTATTTAATTTTTATTTTTTTAAATAAAATATTTCGATTTTTCCGGTGAGAATTTAATATTGCTGAGACGTTATTGCTTGCCCCACAAAAGGTTAAAAGAAGAATGTGTATCAATAAATGATATTGTTGAAAAAAGAACCCATAATAATAAATAACAGTATTTGCAAATTAGGTGCATTGAAATTAGCACTGTCTCAAGCTGTACGGTATTTTCGAGTTATCGAAATATTTTTTTAATAAAATGTGGTTTCTGTTATATTTTCAGAATAAATATTTGCAATATTTTTATAAATATCGTATTATTCTTACATTTTTTTCCCTAAGCAATTTTCTGATACAATATTTTTGTTTGCAAATTCAATATTTTTATAAATGTACGTCTATATATCATAAATTAATTCTGTCAGTGCGTAACGTACCAATTTTGAATAATTTTTAATTTCTGCAAAAGCTTTCTTTGATATAAGTTTTTTTTTTTTTTTTTTTTTTTTTTTTTTACATTAAGGAACGCAAAATCAATCGTTACACTAATCTTAAACAGATTTGCATCTTTGCATTATACATTGCATTTTGTTTTATAAAGCTACTATAGTGCAAGAAATAAATCTTGTTATTCTTCAAGAAATATGTTTAGAGAAAGGGGGAAATCAGACAATGTAAATGTCGCAACGTTACAGATACATAAAATATTAACTGCAAAAATATAGAAAAATGATATTTCATATTAAAATGTATCTATTTATTCTTGCAAGTATCCTTTTGTACCTTTCCTTTCCTGATCTTTTTACTTTTTTCTTTAGTTATTCTTTACAATGCAAACAGATCAATGCAATCACAGAGGATTTCAAAAATTATTTGTGAGTGCAGGTTCCTCAATATTTTTCCTGTTCGCTCAATATTTATAAAAGATCTTTGAAGATAAATTGTGTTTTCTAGGATATAAAAAGGCGACAGTAGAGAGAAGAGAAAATTTGAGGTGTATAAAAAGAAGGAAGTGTATTCATAAACAATATTCTCGAAAACAAACCACATATAAATGATAGTATTTGCAAATTATAACTATTGAGATTAGCACTGGGCCCAGCTGAAAGGTTTTTTCGAAATATTTTATATATGTATATATATATATATTGGCTTCCGTTATATATTCGATATTTTCAGGATGAATATTTGCAATACCTTTATAAAATATAGTAGTACCATTACAAGTTTTCTTTCTCTAAACGGTTTCCTGATAAAATATTTTCGTTTACAAATTCTACATATGTATTCAATACTTTAATAAATATTCGTGTATATATCATAAACTAATTTTGACAGTGCCAAACATATATGAATTTTTGATTTCTGTAAAAAAATTTCTTTAAAAAAGATTTTTTTTAAATTATATTAAGGAAAATAAAATCAATCATAAAACTACTCTTAAACACATTTGCAACTTTGGTCTTTTTTTTTTTTTTTTCTTTTTTACAGAAAAATTTAATTATTCCCAGAAATTTTAAATGATTATATTTAAGATGGCCATTTAATATTAAATAATCCATAATTTTTTTCGGATTAGCCGATATGAATTTGTCATTTTTGAATAAAAAAAGATTCAACGCTGCTTTTAAATACAAAGTCGAAACTTTCTAAAGTTTTCACATAATTCTTCTTAACACTTTCCAACAAAGTTTAAAATGTTTATGAATACGGTTTGTCTGTCTCTCTTTCCATTTGTTCGCTTTTTACTGACGTAAATGCAGTCCGATTGACAGGAAATTAAAAAAATATATTATTGGATATCACAAAGCTATGTTTGATTTAAAAATGAAGTGCGTACCATTTGTGATTAATTTATAGGAACTTTCAAAAGAGTTCCATTAAATTACGTTCTATGTAAAAGAAAAAAATGTTTCGGTGTAATTTAATGATATTAAATTATTTAAAAAATACTTAATTTTATCTACGAGGGCAATTCGGAAAGTAACCTCCGTTTATGAATTAAAAAAAAAAAAAACTAAAGAAAGAAAACATGTTTTATTACTTGCGTATGAAAGACACATTATTCAGGTACTTCTCAACATAATTGCCATATTAATTAAAACAATTATCAAAAAGGTAAATCAGCTTTGAAATTCCATCGACACAGGCTTCTGCCGCCGGCCTATTCAACTGCGATTATTTTTAAATTCAACTCGCACCACTCTTTCATTTCAAAGAATTTTAACGTATTTTTCTATATAATTTGCTGATAAATGTACTACCAAAAATGTTTTTAAAAATAGTGGGTCAAGTAAAATATTATGAGAGTAATTCGAAATTTATCAATACGAATAAAAGAATAAGTTGAAATTGTTTGGATTGAAAGAGTGGTGCGAGTTGAATTTAAAAATAATCGCAGTTGAATAGGCCGGCGGCAGAAGTCTGTGGCGATGGAATTTCAAAGTTGGTTTACCGTTATGATAACTGTTTTAATTAATACGGCAATTATGTTGAGAAGTAGCTGAAGGACGTGTCTTTCTTACATAAGTAATAAAACATGTTTCCTTTCATTAGTTTTTTTTTTAATTCATAAACGGAGGTTACTTTCCGAATTGCCCTCGTATATCACTGAGGTGCACAACACCTCGTTTACTGTAGAACAATTCAATTCAAAATTTTGATATAGATACATAAGAAAACTTTTCATATCAATTTCTCAACATATTTTATTAGCTTGAATACATCTATTCTGAACTAATTTTGATTTTATTTTAAAAATGTCTTTTATTCTATTTAGTTTTCTTTTCAAACATATAAGAGATATCAAATTCATTCTAATGAGATTTAAAAATGCAAAATCTGTTTAATTTCTTAAAAGTCCTATTGTTTTATTCGACTTGTTTTTTGTTTATTTCGTTAACAAAATTTGTTTCAAAACATCCTGCGGTTTGAACCCGAGAGACCTTTTGCCAGATTAGGAATATCTTATTGACTGAGATATAGAAGATGATGATATTGAGTGGTATATATGGATGGTAAATGATATATGAGAAAGATGGTATTAACTATAAAGTGTGTTATGATTCAGCATGAAGAAATCCCCACTTCGAAAGAATTTTGAAAGTGTGTATTTTAAAATTCAAAATTTGAAAAGATAAAAATATTTTAAATAAAATCATGGAAATCCCTAGAGGGAATTAGTTAAAAGATAAGGGAAATATGTGTAAGATGATGAAAGAAAAACTCAATCGAATGCATTTAACAGAGAACTAGTGTACATTTACGTAGAGTCTCTCTTTTTTTCTGCATTTTTACAGAAATTTTTAACAGTGCCCGATTTTCATGACACTGATATAGATAATTGGACCTTACTAAGCCAAGTTCGGTATTGTAAATGATACATTTACAGGGATGTTCAAAAGAATTCCTTTGCATTGTGATCCATAAGAAAAAATCATTTGCGGTGTCTTTTAATGATATTACACTATGTTGAACGTATTGGAATTCATATACATCACCGAGGTTTGCTGCAAGGTTTTTACTCTGGGATATGGTGTTCATAGAATTCATTGATGATTTATAGGACACACAAAAGAAGTTGACCACAGAATAAAATGAACAATAATTAAACTATTGTAGCCTGCGAACAGTATTTGCTGAAAGAGTGTTTTCAGTTGTGATATGCGTTTTTGAATTTAACTATTTTTTTAAAATTACTATGTGTGCATAAATTCCATAGGTCAGATACAGAGTACTATAAAAGTTTGCAACAATATCTGTATACTAGCGAAAATGCTTATTGGAAATTTTCGACTGTGCTATGTGCAGGGGTGAAAAAAATCTAGGCGCCCACAGGCATTCTCTTACCACTAAATTTATTTCGTTTTTATTCGTCTAATACTTCGTGTAAAATTCCTGCTAGATTAAGTTTTCAGCGAAGAAAACTTTTGAATTTTATTGGTGAGAGATTACCCGCTAGTGCTTAGATTTTTACACCCCTGACAATGTGTTTAAATTTAAATGAACTATCATTTTGCATACCAAGTAATATACAGATATCGACAGATAAAATACATGGCTGCACAACAAGGATCGCATATTTTCTCGACTATTCATTATAATAGTAGAAAATGAGCTTTTAAGTGCGTTGTGCATTTTCCAAATTATTCATTTATATACTATCTTTCATCTTCATAAACTGTGAAATTTTGTTTCAATATGCGCAGGAAAGTGTTTTCTAATCTATGCTGTGCACGTAAATTTTCGATCTTGTTTTATATTGTATCTTTCTATAAGTATAGACAAAATCATATTAATTTGAAACAGATAAAAAAATATATGATATTACATTCTGTTTCCCTAAGTTCACATAGTGATAAGAGAAAAATTTGTTTATTTTCTAGTATGTTAATAACAGCTCGGCAGGATCACTATTTGAAACAGGACTGTCACAGACAACTATTTTCTTTTTCCATTGGAACCACAATTAAAAAAAAAACAGCATATCTTTCTTGCAAATATTGTTGAACTGCGATAAAAAGTTAATTAAATCCAATTGATTATTTTTTAAAATCACAAATTTTAAAACATTCACCTTTTATATAAACATTTAATAAAACTTTTTAAATTTTACTTAAGAAAGGTGTTATAATAAAAATAAATGACATTGACATGTTTCGGAACCGTCAAATAAGTTCCATAATCATAATATAAATAAAAATAAATTTTCAAAGTATTTCACGGTCAATACAAATGACACGTGAAATATTTTGAAATTTGATTTTTATTTATATTTTAGATCATGGTCTATATTTTAATTTAATTTTTTACAATAGAGCGCGTGTTTGTTGTGTTTTTTGTTATTTATATCTCATTGTCGCGTGTCATTTGTATTGACCGTGAAATATTTTGAAATTTTATTTTTACTTATATTATGATTATGGAACTTATTTGACGGTTCCGAAACATGTCAATCTCATTTATTTTTATTATAACACCTTTCTTAAGTAAAATTAAAAAATTTTATTAAAATGTTGTTGAACTGTATAATATATAATTTCGTTTTAAGACAGTAATTATAAAAATTGTCACTTGAGGCAGTCGGGGCCATCGTAAAAATTCTCTTGCGGGCCTGATACAAGTTCACAAACAGAAGAAGTGAATAATTAACGAAATATAACTTTTTTATCTCACTGACATTTAACCCCCAATGAAATTTTGGCTTATGTTCGTGCTGAAGCAATTACCATTAATGTTGTGTGTATATTTTTAAATAATCTAAATCTAACACGTATTCTATTATAAGGATATTTTTTAACCCTTTAACCAAAAAGCATTTTCATTGCTAAGATGTCGAAATAAATGAATGACACCGGTAATTAAGAACAAATATATTTCTAAATAAGAAAACGTGATTTTCACATACAAAATAAAAGGGATATTTTTAGATAAAAATACCGGTGTCAGTGTTGCTTTTCGGAATTAAAATTTTGAGGCTTCGTGGCGAAACCAATGAGCGTTAAAGGGTTAATGTGCATTTTAAAAGTATTAATTTGTGGATAACGGGTAAACAATATTAAAAAGCCGTCGTTTTAAAAGTTTATTCATTTTAACGATGTTCATATTAAACGAATTCAAGTGCAAACAAATAACAATAATTTCTAAGCAAACTTATACATGAATATATTTTATTATTTAATTGGGTTTTGTACATCCATGTTAAAAACTTTTCAAACATTTATATGATATTAGAAAAATATTTGTTGCTTTAGGTACCGTTGCTGAAAAATTCTATAAAATTTTAAAGTTGCATTTTTAATTGAAATATTTAATAAGCAAATTCGATATTTTTTGTAAGATCAGTGCATATTTGATTACTTCGCCAATCTATTTTTCTCTAATGTATTACATTCATTCTGAAATATGTTTAATTTGATAAGAATTCTATTTTAAACTGAGTTTTCTGTCGAAAAATATATACATACAAACAAGATTACAATTCGTTCACAAAGCTACCATGACTTGGAAAGAAAGTCTAGTTATTCTGGAAAAAATGTAATCTGAGAGAAAGTAGAAACTAAAAAAAGACGACAACGTAACAGGATCATAAAATATTTACCTTGAAAAAATAGTTCTAAACTGCAGAAAGAAAAAACGGATCTCAGTATTGATTTGCGTGTATTATTTTTGTAAATATTCTTTTTGTGTTTTCTACCAACTTCCTTTTTCATGTTTTGTATATCCAATTATTATTTTCAAATGCGTTTTACACTGCAAGCAAATCATTATAATCTCAAAAGATTTGAAAAGGATATTTTGATTGAGAGTAGCTAAGTAATTTCGCAACTTCCTACATATTTTAACCCCATTTCTTGAAAGATAACTTGTATTTTGAAAAACATTAAAAAAGAGACATGTCGAGACAATCGAAGAATTCAAAGATGTGTATAAGTGGGGGTATTATAAAGTTTTAATTGCAATCTGCCACAAACAACTACTTTAAATTCTACTTCGCACCCTTTTTTCAAAACAAAAATCTTTTGCATATACTTTGAAAACATTTGCAAGAAAAATATACTACGAAATGTACTTTTTAAAAATAGTGATGCGAAAGAAAACAAAAATAATTGCCTGTGCCTACCTTGAAAATAAAACTTTACGATGCCCCCACGTATGTGTTCAGACCTTCCTCTAACAACTATTTTTATAATATGATTGCACCACAATTTTTTAAAATAAATTTTAAAGTATATTTCTCTTACAAATACTATCGATATCTTTGTTAAAAGTTCTCTTTTGTGAAAGTGGTGCGTGATGGAATAAAAAACTTGTCGTTAGACGCAATCCTATTTATATACCGGGTGGTTATAAAATAAGTATCCCTATTTGGAGTTGTCTGTAGCTTGAAGGAATAGCCCGAATTAAGCCAAAATTTGTACACGTACTATATGAAATGGGGGAAGAAGACTGGAACAATAAAAAACAATAATTGCAATAATCGCCGACAGATGGCGCTTTTGTGTTTGAAATGTAATGTGCAATATAAGAACACAGAATTAAGGCACAAAATTGTATTACCTTTCGTAGGACTTTTCGAACCCCAGTAACATATGGAATATCCAAATTTCGTGCAACTCCTCGTGCACTAGGACCGGCTTCCGGAATTTCTGATGGCTTCACAATCGTAGTAGCAATTTCTTCTTGAGTGCGGAGAGGTATTGGTTTCCTCTCTCTTCCACATTTTACAGGAAACGATCCAGTCTCCTCGAATTTTTTTTACCACTCTTCCCACTGCACACGGTGTCAAAGGACCTTTTCTTTTACGCATTCCTTTCATACGCCTAAATTCACGTAAAGCAGCTGCACTGTTTGAACTGTTAACTAGAATAGTTTTAAAATTAAAGTGCGATCTGGTAAACTGAGAGCCATGTCGTACAACATTAATGGCAAAAATGACCACGCTATGATTTTACTAATGATTACAACGGCGTTTTCACCGACAGGACCAGTAGCGCCATCAGTTGCCGATTATTGTAACTATCTTTTTTATTGTTCCATTCTTCTTCCCCCATCTTGAATAGTATGTGTACCGATTTTTGTTTCATTTGGGTTATTCCTTCAAGCTACAGACAGCTCCAAATAGGGATACTTATTTTATAACCACCTTGTATAATGTAGTTATAAAATGGGAGGTAATCATTAAAACGAATTATGTAATACAAACAAAACACAAATTAAAAACATATATTAACGAACTATTCCTGCAAATGCTGAAATAATCAAAATAAAAAATCTGCTGCAAGTAGCAAAAATTTTGACAATTTCTTTGGCCACTTATCGCTGACATGCATCTAATTAGGAAGTATGTCTAGTAAGAATTTCCACTCAACATCGAAACAATATATAATCAGAATTGCCAACTTCTTAGTTTTCAAAAACTCCATTTCATGGTGTAACTTTGGAAATTGCGCTAAATTAGACCGCATTTTGGTTATAAATTAAACCATATATTAGAACTACATAAAAGCCAATCAGAATAACATGTCTTTGTCTACGACGCCATTATATGATAAGTGAAAAAAACTGCATTTCGTCCGCTATTAAAGGATTAAAAGAAACGGACATTAAAAAAATATATTAACGGAATATAAACGAATAAATGCCAACTCTTCCGGGATTTTTTTTATTCTAAAAAAAATGTAATAGATAATTCATAGAAAAAATTCTTATAAATTTTTGTATAATTTAACCTGAAGTTTTTCTTTCATTTAAATAAGGCAAAAATTTAATAGAAAATTTTGCCTTGTTTAATTGTCAGATTACAGTAATCCTTTAACATTCGCGAGTGTTTGGCTTCCGAAAATCTCTAGGAATATCAAAATCGCGACCGCAAAGCTGCCTAATGTGACTATTTTTATATTATGTTCGCACCACTATTTTATAAAAATACATTTTGAATATTCTTTTTTTGCATATCTTCTTGACGAGTATGTAAAAGATTTTTTTTTTTTAAGTGGTGCGAAATATTAACGAATGTTGAAATGTTCTGTATTTTCTATTTCGCGAATATTAAAACCACGAATGTTAAGGGATTACTGTATTTCATTATTGTAGTTCCTCCTGAAATATGTTTAACACTAGAAAAGCCACAAATTGTCAAATTTTATAAAAATATTTCACACCAGAATTTTGATTTAAAACGGTTTATTTCTTTATTTAACTTTTTTCTGATTTGTGCCTTTTAAACTTGATTTATTATGAAATTTCTAGTTTGATACGAAATATGTTCACACGGTAACGGTCAAAATGCTAGCTCAAACACAGAATGGCCGCGAAGGGTCATTTTGTCCTGTGTCATATCGATAATAGTCTATTTGAAGAGTTACTGTTTTCTTTTAAGGTAGTAGAAATGTCAGTGACACCTAAAGGGTAAAATTAAATAAATTAAATAGATTCAAATAAAAATTATGGTGTGAAATAATTTTTATAAAATTAGATTAAAATTGTCGACGGATCTTGGATCTAGTGTTTATTTTATTAAGAATTCTCTTTGACACTAGTTTACAAAAGCATACGAATACATTTATATAAATTAATTTTATGTGTATTTCAACAAGATTACATCTCATAACCAAAACTGCCATGTTATAAAAAGAAAATCTGGTTAATCTGGAAAAAAATATGTTATGAAAGAAAATAGGAACTAAAAAAAGGCGACAACGTAACACCATCATAAAATATTTACCGGGAAAAAATTGTTTAAAAGAACACAAAAAACAGATCCCAGTATTGATTTGCATGCCTTATTTGTGTAAATATCTTTTTGTACTTGCCACCTACTTTTTTTCGGTTTTAAAGTTTTTGTATATCCTATTATTACTTTTTTCAATTGCATTTTATAGTGCAAGCAGATCAATAAAATCCCAAAGGATTAAAAAAGGATGTGCGATCGGGAGTGCCTAAATAATTCTGAAGCTTCTAACAGATTTTCACACCATTTCTTTGAACATTATTTGTATTTTTAAAAACATGTGAAGAGTACAAAGATATATATATCTATATATGTAAATAAATTACAAATATGCCACTAACGACTATTTAAAAAAAAAACTGTGATATTGTTTGTTAAAAAATTCTCTTTTGAAAAAGTTGTGTGAGATGGAATACAAAAATTGCCGCCAATATCAGCCCCGTACTTAAAGAAAATGCATTTGTAAATATAAATAAAGAATAAAAGGTATGTATGTGTTTAATAAATAAAGTAATCTAAACAAATCTCTCTGCCCTCTATCTGTCTGTCCGTCACAGAGTCCGTACGCGCAATATTGTTGATGTGATAGACGAGATTTCTTCAGTTGTGATTTGTTTTAATCATAGATGCTTGCATAATTTATCTGCAAAACCCTATCTTTGAAGTAACCCCATATCAAAAAAAAAAAACTATCGGGTTGGGATCTAGTGACTTTGGTGGCCATGAAATTAAACGTTCAGCAAAGAAAAACATTTAAAGAAGAAGACAATTTACTCGCAGCATTTGTGCAGAATTGGATAATCCCTTCGCGACGGGAGAATTTTTAAGAAATTTTTAATTGTGTGTCATTGGTTTTTAAAAACAGAAATATGTGTCATTAACCCTTTCCGGCACGGGCAAAATCTGCACTAAAATGAGAAATTATCGACTGTCACCGGAATTCACAAACGAATTGTTTAAATATTCTGAATTCCTCAATTTAAGCTTTTATTGTAAAGGCAAAATTTTACTAAAATATTATTGGTGCCGTTTGCAAGTTTGGATTTAAAATTAGGTATCCCAGACCGGGCACAGTGTGCCGGAAAGGGTTAAACCTAGAAAATGCTCCAATTAAATAAAGTAAATTTTAGAGTAAAATTTTATTGTTGCGGATAAAAAAAAGTTTCTGAGAACGTTTTGCAGCACTTTTACGGGTCGCTCGTTCCCAAGAGGTTAAATATTACTAATGATGTTCACTCGAATTTGTGTTTAAAAAACGAATTTTCGCATTTAGAAAGAGAAAAAAATGATACTCGCACATTAAATATAGACATATTATAAAGCTAATGATGATGAAAGACTTGTCTATATAAATTAGAGATGTAGTTAACACAAAATTAATTGGGTACTCTTTTAACCCCTTGAAGGGCGGTGATGACGCCACGGCATCACCTAATTTTAATTCCTGAATGTCACATTGGCACCCGAATTTTTTAAAGAGAATTTTCACTTTTATTAAATGAGCGAAAATACACTTTTACTAGTTTACAAATAAATTTTCTTGTGAATACTGGTGTCAATGAATTACTTCAACATTTTGTGAAGACATGTACCTTGCCCCTGAAAGGGTTAAAAGGACCTTCTATGAAGATTTTTGATTTAAAATACTGATAGCAATATGTGAAAATTTTAGGAACGGTGCGAGCCCTGTGTAAGATCTATTGAAAAAGAACTTATATACTGGACGAACGACATTGGTGAAATTTTCTTTTTTTATTTA
Organism: Maratus speculifer; assembly: GCA_964019185.1. NCBI lineage: Eukaryota > Metazoa > Arthropoda > Arachnida > Araneae > Salticidae > Maratus > Maratus speculifer. The sequence continues at coordinate 174,618,258 of OZ025303.1, read as the reverse complement.
TTTTTCATTTGTTAGAAACAATATTTCCTAGTTGAATATTTTATTAACATACGATGGCATTGTTTTTTCTGCTTCTTTATCTCTCAAAATATATTTTAGACAGTAACAAGATTTTACATGCAATCTGCTAGCTTTCTGAAACGAAAAGTTGTCATGTATAAGTATATCATGTATTGAAAATGCAATATTTAAGAACGATACATTTTTGTTTGTATTTTAAAAAATATGTAAAAAAAAAGTTTTAAAAATAGTTTTATAAAAATTAAAGCAATGGAATACAAAATAAACGAAGAACTGTGTCCAGAAGGAAAAAATAATATTAGTACAAAAATAGTATAAAAATTAATAGTATAAAAATAATAATAATACAAGCAACTTTAGATAATTTTACATTATTTACTATAATTATGTAAAAGACTCACAGACAATCAGTCATATATCCAAATATAATGGAATCCTATTCAGAGCACTCCTATACGTCAAAATCCTTTTCAAAATGAGAACCAAACAATTTTCAAGAATGCATTATACTTATATTTATTTTTGTTGTATGCTTATAGAAATAAAAATTAGTTTGATAAAAATAGCTGAAAAAAAAAGAAAAAATCAGTATACACAAAAAATAGTAAAGGAAAGTATATGTCGGGCAGAAAATATCATTTAATACATGAACAACATACATTAAATTTTCTTTTTTCCTTATATATATATATATATATATATATATATATGCAGGGTGTTTAAAAAATGACCGGTATATTTGAAAAATCAATAAAAACTAAATGGGCAGCGATAGAGATACACCGTTTGTTGCAATATGCTTGTGACAACAGTAAATTTTCAGGCAGACAAGGCTACGAAATTAGTTAAAATTTTCAACAACAGACGGCCCCGCAATCTGAAAAAAAATCTAAAATACGATATTTTCCACATATCCAACATGAGCAGCAATAATATAACAGCAATAAAATCGCCTGCAGCGCCATCTGTTATAGAAAATTGTAACTAATTTCGAAAGTTTGTCTGCCTCAAAATTTACTGTTGTCCCAAGCATATTGTAACAAACGTTGTATTTCTATCGCTGCCCGTTTAATTTTTATTGATTTTTCAAATATACCGGTCATTTTTGAAACACCCTGTATATACATATATAAGAACCCATATTTTCACTTAAACCGTAGCTGCCAGCTTTTACGCATTTTCTACCACAAAAATTTTATAGTAAATATTATCTTATTTAATCGTCGATATCTTATGCTGAAACAAATGGAACACCTCTGTACAATTTTAGTGGTAGCAAAAATGCGTAAATGTTGGCAGCGATGCGTAAACCATTTCCAGCGAGGTGTCCCTAAGACACCTAACATACCTAAAAATAACTAATTAAAAAAATTATAGTAAATTCGTTTATTAATTCTGGCGTAAGTTAAATATTTTAAACATATTTACTCCGCGGCGGAAAGGTTTAATATTTTACTGGCCTACGACGGTTCCTTTCTTTTCCGCTCCTTTATCATCTCGAGATGCTTTTCTATTGCAATAACAAGATTTTCTTTGCAATCTAGTAGCTTTCTGAAACGAAATGTAATCATATTTATATGCCAGGTATTGAAAATATAAAATTTAATATCGATATTATTTCGTTTATAGCTTTATAAAAGACATAGAAAATAAAATATTCTCCTGAAAAACACTTTTATTGAACAAAAGGTGCAGAGGAATTCATATCATGTACCTAGTCTGGAAGGAAACACTATTAACAAAAATGCTTGTAACGTTTAAAAATAAAGCTTTTTTTTTTTTTTTTTTTTTTTTTTTTTTTTTTTTTTTTTTTACGCACCGGACCTCAAAATTTGTGTAAAAAGTCACAGGCAAACATGAATTTCCGATAGAAAAATTCAAATCATTCTCAGAACATCACTATACTTAAAAATCCATTTAAAAATATAAATTGAACTATTTCCACGAATTCAATATTGTTTTCTTTATTTATTGGTAAAAAATAAAAATATTAATACAGATAGAATTAAAAAAAAGTCCTCTCTGCTGACAGTTTCGCTCTCTCACACGTAAAATATAGCTGAAAAAAAGAAAGAAAAACAGTATATTAAAGAATGGTATAAGATGGACAGAAAATATTACTTAATGCATGACCGACATTAATGAAATTACCTATTTATGTTTCTTCTTTCTTTATATGTATCCATATTTTCACATTTAGTATTTCTCTAACCTACAACGGTTTCATTTTTTCTGCTGCTTTATTACCTCAAGATGTATTTCTTCAACAGTAACAAGATTTTCTGTGTAGTCTAATAGCTCTCTCGAACGAAATATAATCATATTTATACGTCAAATATTGAAAATATAAACTTTAATATCGATATTATTTTGTTTATATTTTATTACTTAATACATGAACGACATTAATGAAATTTTCCATTTTTGTTTCTTATTTGTTTATAAAAATCCATATTTTAACATTTAGTATTTTTCTAAACTACAACATTTTTGTGTTTTCTTCTTGTTATTCCTCTCCTTCTTTAGCAACAACACGATTTTGTATGTAATCTAGTAGTTTTTAGGAACGAAACATAATCTAGAGGTCTGCATGGTGTACCCGGCCCGGCCCGCGGGCCGGCGGCAGAATTTTCTAATTTTCAACGGGCTAATTTTCAACGGGCAACAGAAAATTCGAATTTTCTAACGGGCCGGGCCGAGCCGGCAGATTTAGAATAGTTTTTTCAACGGGCCGGGCCGACAAACAACATAAACGGGCCGGGTCGGACAAAAAATTGAACGGGCCAGACGGGCCGGGCCGATAAAAAAAATTTTCGGGCCTGCCGGCCCGTTCTGAAGATTTAAGCAGAAACGATCAAATATGAGCTATTTTCAACGAAAATGGTTTTAACTAGAATAAGTATAAATGTGGCCATACTAGTTTGACAGCATCAATATAAAAATGCACAGTGTATCGGCATCGGAGAATTACATTTTGTGTAACCCGTTTTAATATTTTTTTTTAGCTGACTCATGCCGGTCCGAGATCATGCTTGCATTATTTTTCTACATATAGACTGGCCGGACCGGTACTAGACTTAATTATTGGAAGAAAACATGATTTGTAAAATTATTAACAGCGATAAAGAACTTATGTTAGCTTAATCTTCGGATATATACTTCTTGATGATTTTTAAATTAATTTCTCAATAATGCGAAAGCTTGACACATTTTCTGATTAATTTTAAATTGTAAAAGTATAAAAGTGATAAGCCTAACTATTGACGGGATTTGAAATCGAATAGCGTTTTTCATTTTTGGTAAATAAAATACTTGTATAATTTTGTTGAGATATAATAGTTTCTCAAATGATTGCAGGTTTTTCTTCCTTCCCTTGCTATTGCTTCCGAAAATTCTATTCAAAACGCTAATTATGACAGTATTTTATTTGTTTGCAGTATTCTTAAATTATTTGTATAAAAAAATGGATAACGCCATTCGATTATATAGTTTCTGAATAAAGTTATCTGCTAATCTTATGCGTTTCTGAGGGGAAAAAATGAATTTAGAAATGTAATAGAAAGAAGCTTCTTTGAATTTAAGAATGAATTTGGATTTGAAATCTATAATAAAATGATATAGAAATATATTTATAAATCTTCTTTTATTAAACAGCTTCAAAATTAACGATGTTTTTAGCTTTCTTTCTTTTTTCTTATATTTTAAGCCATATTAATTTTTTAATGAATCTTTATTTGAATGTTAAAAGACTAAGAATCTAAGTAATCATTAATGTTGTTAATGTGTATTTGCTGTAAAATATACTGCAAAATCATTCCATAGATATGCATGCAGTATTCTTTAAAGGAATTTTAGTTATATGATAAAAATCTGAATTTTTTAGAAATCGTAGAAATTGTAACGGGCCAAAACGGGCCGGGCCTAAAATATAAAAATTTAAACGGGCCGGGCCCGGTCCTGGAAATTCCAGCCCGTGCAGACCTCTAACATAATCATATTTATCTGTCGAGTATTGAAAATGTAAATTTTAAGATCCATATTATTTTGTTTATAGTTTTATAAAATGGCAAAAAAAGTAAAATATTATCTGCAAAAATGTTTTTAGTATAATAAAATGCAAATGAATGCAGATCGTAGTAAGAAATTTATCTGTTGTAAAAAATAAAATAAAATAATATAACTTCTGAAAGTATTACATGTTTACACATCTGAAACAAGATATGAGTAAAAAACACACAAGAATAGAGACATTTTTCAAACATATTCTAGCTGTATTCAAGACATTGATACCTGAAATCCATTTAAAAATGCAAGTCCAACTATTTTGAAGAATTCAAAATTTTCTTTTTATGTTTATAGTCAAAATATTTTTACAGATTAGATCGTAAATTCCTTTGCTCTCCTTTAAGACAGCTTTGTTGCTTTACGTGTTAAAAACAACTGAAAAAGAAAACAGGGTAGAAAAAAAATTCTAAAGAAAGGTAGAAAATGGTCAGAATAGTATTTTGTAATAGAAAAACGATATTGACAACATTTTCTGTTTTACATGCTTTTTTCTTGGTATGAATCCGCACGTTCACGTTTACTATTTTATTAACCTACGATTGCGGCGTTTTTCCACTTTAATTCTCTCGAGACACAGTGGAGCGCCGATTAACCGGATTGTCCTATTAACCGGACCGATCAACGACCATGCATCTTTTCTCATCTTCTCCGAAATTTCTGATTTAAAACTTCTTTGTGTGCGGCAGGGTAAACTCATCTGGATGTCACGAAAATTAACCATAAGATGAAACCTGATCTCCCAAACCTGAAATAATAAAACCGCTAACAAATGCAAAGAGACTAAAGCACAAAATTAACCATTTCTATAATATAAGAAATTCCAGTCAACGCGCAAAAGTTCCACGCATTTTTTTTAATCGAAATTCCTTTTTATCTTCAGATTCTCTGAAAAGGTTGAAATCTTGCTTCTTTTGTTTGTTAGTGTCTTATAAAAGAGGAACCCACAAACATGGCTGCAGAAAAAATAATGTGACCAATAATTTCTTTTAATTCTTTTCTTTTGCGTGGCCCTGTATATAATTTTATTTACATTCTAAAAACATTCTTAGTAAGCTACATGCAGATCCGTGTAAAAATGCGTAACTTATTTAAAAACCTCTTTTAAGTAATTTACGCTCACATTTAGCAACGTTTAGCATTTATACACACCGTTTAATATGCATAGATTTAGTGAAACTTAAAAACGCATATGATAATTAAAAACCATCCAACCATTCATCCATCCAACAGACATCATTTATAATATGCAGTACTTCCGTTAAAATATAAAACAGTCAGACTTCGGTATCCCGACACCCGGTTTTCACGTCCGCTTATCACGTAAGTTTTTTCATACTAAGCCGAACTTATATTAAGCCTCAGTAACGTATATATCTATTTTATTATTTATAAAATAATTTAATATAAATAAAATGTGTCGCACACGATTCTCCTTTATACTTTTATGTAATGGAATTTTTTGTTTGGCCCTGTAAACAAATAATAATTTTTTTTTCATCAAAATTTTACAGAATGCATATTTTAGTGCACTTCGTAAATGTTTATAAATTTTAATATATTCGACTGGGTGTAATATCTTTAAAATTAATTTGAAACGATTTATCCCATTGGCCGTAAAGTAAAGCTAAGCTTTTGGCTGTATCTGTAAATAAACAAATCATGTTAGAAATTTCATTTGAAATAGATTTCATGCTAGGGTAAACGCCAATAACGTCCAAAAGCAATCCCAGTATATTTACAGGAGTTTGAGTGCGGACAGACGGACACACGAAACGAAATCATAAACAGTTTTTAACTTTGTGGGAAAGTATAAAAAAAAACAGGGTAAAAAACAACTCTAAAGAAAGACAGAAAATATGCAGAATAGTATTTTCGTAATAGACGAACAGCATTGATTACAGTTTTTGTTTTACTTCTTTTTCTCTTTATATGAATCCATATTTTCACGTTTAATATTTTATTATAACGACAACTTTTCTTCTATTCTTTTAAACCCTGGTAATACATTTTTTTGCAATAGAAAGATTTTCTATGCAGGCTAAATTTCCTTCCTAAAAAAATGTAATCATATTTATAAGTCAAGTTTACATGCCAACTTCTCTTAATTATTCTAAAGTCTTATCCAAAACAAACATTGTTTTTACCGGTAAGTTTATTTAATCAGAAATTTTAAAATGAAAATTGACATTTACGACACAAAAATAAGGCACATTACATTATTCTTTTAAACCCTGGCGTTATATATTTAGCAATAGAAAGATTTTCTATGCAGACTAGTAGCTTTCTGAAAAACGTGTAATCATATTTATACGTCACGTTTATATGCCAACTTCCCTTATTTCTTCCGAAATCTCATGCAAAACAAACATTGTTTCAACCGATATGCTTATTTAATCAAAAATTTTAAAATGGGAATCAACATTTACGGCACAAAAATAAAAGTCATTTCGTTTTATACAGTTTCCGGTTTGTAACATACTTGATTTGGACCAAATTTTGGAATAAATAAGAAATATTGCATTCTATTGTCAACTATTGAAAATATAAATTTTAAATTCGATATTATTTTGTTTACAGTTTAATAAGAGACAGTGGAAGAAAAATATATTTGGAAAAATGGTTTTAGTACAATAAAGGGCAACTGCTTCACGTTGTTGTAAGAATGTGTCTAATTGAAAACAAATGAATGTAACTTCTGAATGTATTATATTTTTACACGCCTGAAACAACATTGTGTGACATTTTCCAAATATGCTCAAGTCATATTCAGGGTATTCATATCCATAGTCATCCATATAAAAATGAAACTCGAACTATTTTGAAGAAGTCAAAATTTTCTTCGGATGTGTACAGCGGTAAGTAAAAATATTTATAGAGGTTAGATCAAAAATTTCTTTTGAACTCTCTTGAGACATCTTTGCCCTTTTGTATGTTAAAAACAGCTGAAAAAAAAAAGAAAAACAGAATAGAAAACAATTATAAAGAAAGACACAAAATTGACAGTGTAGCATTTTAATAAAAAGCGAACAGTACTGATGACATTTTTTTGTTTAACTGTATTTTCTTTTTATGTGAATCAATATTTTCAAGTTTAATATTTTATTAACCTACGACGATTGTGATTTTTTCTATTCTTTTAACCTCTGGAGATATGTTTTTCAGCAATACAAAGTTTTTCTATGCAGTCAAGTAGCTTTCTGAAACGAAATGTAATCATATTTATACGTCACGCATAGATGCCAACATTACTTAATTATTCCGATATCTTATCCAAGAGAAACATTGTTCCAACCGGTAAGTTTATTGAATCAAAATTTTTAGAAGGAAATCTAATTTTTGCCATACACTTTCCGTTTTGTAACACGTTTGTTTTGGACCAGACAATTAATTAGTATTAGCATCTATTGTCAATTACTGAAAATGTAAACTTTATGAACGATACTATTTCGTTTATAGTTTAATCCCTTGAATGGTGATGGTGGGATAAAATATATCTTTTTTAATTTCAATTTTGAAATACTACATTGACACCAGATTTTCAAATGAAATTTTTAATTTTATCAAGTATTCGAAGAAAAGCTACTACGTATTTGAAATAAATTTATTGTTAACCCCTTCGGCGACGGGAGTTTTACGAAATTATTAATGTTTTGTCACCGGTTTTTGAAAACAGAAATTTGTGCCATATTAAATCGAGAAAATCCTCCGATTAAACCGCCGAATTTTACGGTATGATTTTACTGGTGGGTACAAACAAGGATTTTTAAGCCTATTTGTGGCACGTATATTCGTCGGTCGTCCCAAAGGGGCTAAATTCTAGTGTTGACCAATCATTAAATCATTTTTTTATTAGAAGTGCTTCGCCCCTCAAAGTGTTAATACGATGCCGTAGAAAAAAAAGTCCGAAAAATTATTTTAGCATAATAAAAGGTAAATGACCGCAGATTGTCTAAAAAATGTATCTGATAGAGAGACAAATGCATGTAATTTCTGAATGTACTACATTTTTACACACTTGAAACAACATTTGTGTAAAAAACAGACAAGCATAGACATTTTCTAAAAATGCTCAACTCATATTCAGAACATCCCTATCCATGGAAATCCATTTAAAAATGAAATTGGGCCTGCTTTGAAGAAGTCAAAATTTTCTTCGGAGGTAAGTAAAAATATTTATACAGATTAGATTAAATATTCTTTTGGACTCTCTTGAGACATATTTGCTCCTTTACATGTTAAAAGCGGCTGAAAGACAAAAAAAAAAAAAAAAAAAAAGCAGACTAAATAAAAGTTAGAAAATTGGCGTAGTATCCTTGTAATACAGGAACGGCACTGTTGACGTTTCTTGTTTTACTTTCTTTTTGCCTTAAAGAAATCCATATTTTCACTTTAATAATTTATTAACCTATGACGTTGCCTTTTTTTCTGTTCCAGAATCCTCTGGAGACACATTTTTTCTTCAGTAATAAAATTTTCTATGCAGACTAGTAGCTTACTCAAACGAAATGTAATCATATTTGTATGTCTGGTACAGAATATGTAAAATTTAAGCTCGAAATCCTTTAGATTTCATTTTGAAATACCAAAAAAAAATGTAAAATACTGCCTGTAAAATATTTCACATCAAATAAAAGGCAATTTAAAAATACAAATCAAACGAAGAATCATTATGAGTGTGAAAAATTATTATTGGAAATGCATGCTACATTCAAAAATATTACATTTTTACACATCAGTGGCAAAATTCGTGTAAAATATACATGGGTACTCAGATATTTTCAAAAATAGTCAAACCATTTTTAGGACATTTTTACACATGGAAATCCATTTAAAAAAGAATGTCGAACTAATCTGAGGAATTGAATGATGCCTTCTTATTACTGTAGGAAAAAGTAAACATATTTATACAGATTAAATCACAATTTTTTCTGAGCTTCTTGAGACAACTTTGCACTGTTACATGTTAAAAATAGCTAAAAAACCAACAACAACAAGTCAAAAATTACACAGAATGCGAAACAAATGAGGTGCGTTCGTACTATAACGAAATATTTAAAAATATACAGTACTTCGGATACAATACAGTATCCGAAATATTTTGTGTGTCATTGTAAATACTTAATGTTTTTTTATTATACAGGAATAAACTTGTAGTAAACCTCAGCAACGTACATCAATTTCATAAAATGAAAAATAGTTTAATATAATTAAAATGGACACCAAACAATGTTTCCCCCTATATCATTATGTAATATAATTCTTTTGTGCGATTCTTTATATTAATAAAAATGTTCTTTGCACCACAGATTGTAAGGAATGTATAATTTTAATATTTTCATAGATGCATATGAATTGCATTATGTTGGAAAGAGTGTAACATCATTAAAATGCACTTGAATGTTGCATGAATGTTATTTGAAATGCTTTTGTTTTTTCCCTTTAACCATAATGTAACAGAATACTTTTGATTGTACCTATAACTGAATTATGCATCCGATTTTCGTAAAATTTGAAATAATTGTACAAAATTATGCAATAATTATATATTTAAAATTTCAAACGATTCGGTTGGGTAGATTTTGCGTTGTTTTATGGGGACAGTTGGACAGACGGTGAATTAAACGACAGCTATAGGTGCTACATAATTACATAATTACGAATGCATCCAAAAACAGGGTAGATTAAAAATGTTAAAGAATGGTAGGGGTAAGGTAGAAAATTTTACTTACCTATTAGACGAATAATGCTCATTATTTTTTTATTTATTTCTTTTTTTTATATATAAGAATCCATTTTTACATTTAAAACAAGTGGGTAAGGGTGATTGCGGCTCGCACAGAGGATTTCGTTTAATATGGCTTACTAAATAACTTATAATTTAAGTAATAAATTCATATTTTTAATTTATAACTAGTAAATTTTTACATAGATGGTAGTAACAACTAATTGTATTTTAAAATAATTATAAAAGGAAGTTTTTTTAACCAAATTAACAATTTTCAAATCAAATTAGTTAAATAAAATCCAAGATTTCAATTTTTTTAAATAAAAATATTTAAAATATTTCAAAGCTTAGCAAAAAGGGTGACTAAACTGGACACTAGAGACGGTTAGTAATTTAAACGAATAAGAATTTAATAAATAAATAAAGAATACTGTCCAGTTAAACTGATGGCATTGAGCTCACAGGCTACAAATACTAATTGTACATTAAAGCCTTATATTTTCAAGGGTTAATTGCGTTCGAAAAAAAATTAAGAAGGGGAAACAGCTCTCCCCTGTCTTCTTTTTTTATACTTAATCATTGAACCTCCTATACTATCAAAGACATGCTTTATCATATAAAAAATCTATATCCAAAATTCAGAGCAAATGAGATAATTCTTAATATAAACCCATTTAGCATTTATATAATTTAAAAGGAGTTATCCCCCTCCTTTATACTTAACCATTAAACTTCCAAAACTATTCAGAGATTTGAACGAAATCTGAAAATTCTGCTTGAAAAACCCATTTATATTAATTAAGGGGGGGGATTAGAACCCCTGTTCCCCCTATTTATACTTCTTCAATGAACACCTAATAACAGTCACGGAATCGCCTCATCAGAATGATCCTAATCTAAATTTTGAACGAAAACTTAATTCTGCATGAAAATCCCATTTATATCAACTAAGGGGAGGGGCATGAGCCCCCCGTTCCCCCTCTTATACATATCGAATGAACTCCAAAAACTAATCAGGGAAGCGCCTTGTCAGGATATACCTACATACAAAATTTCAAGTGGATCGGATATTTTTATCATGAGTTATCGAGTTAAAACGAACATACAGAACGGACGGGCACATAAGCTCTCAGGCTATGACAGCCTATGAGCTAAAAAAAAATATATTTCACTTTGCATGTCAAAATAGGCGATAAATGTGATGTAATGTGATGAAATAAAAACAAATAAAAGCGATTTTCACGCGATTTATTTAATCCATCCATTTATGTTACATACATGGCTAATTCCATGAAAACTTGTCGTGTCCGTCACATGCAATGATTTTTGACTACCAGTAATTTAGAACGAAAAAATGTGACTTATTTTATCGGAGATATCTCATCAGTTGAATAGGGCAAAACAAACTTTTCGGAAACAATGGTAGCCAACAAGCATAGCGATTTTTAGCTGCATGATAGACATGACAAGTTTTCATGGAAATGACCGCATAGTAATTTTTTATTTCTTTTTAAACTTGAGTGTACCAATTAGAAGAAAAGAAAACAAAAAAAATGTAACTGATGACATTAAAAAAATATTTTAATTAAAATACTCTTTTTTAATATTTTTATGATTTTTTGCTTGAGAAGATGTATTCAGCTGTAAATACACAAAATTTGAACCCTCTGACTTATATAGTTTTAGTGTACGGTCTTTTTGACAGACAGACAGATAGAGGACAAAGACGACATTCGTCACATGGACGAAACCTTGAAAAATTATTGGTATACAACGGTGTCATTAGTTTTCAACTCCGTTATCTTCTGGAGATACATAACCCTTTCGGTTCTTGTGTACTATTAATAGTACATGTATTTTAATAGGGTAGTATTTTGTTTTAAAAAATACTTTTGCTAATATTTGCATGTAGTAATGTTAGTATAATGTTTATGCATTTACTATAAGACTGTTTAGTTTTTGTCACTGGAAACATACGATTTTGACAAAAAAATTTAAATATTATGTACAAATACCCAGTAACTAAATTTCAATTCATTTGCATGATAAGTTCTGAATTATAAACACTGAAAATATAGAGATTTTAATGGTAAATTACATTTTCATATTTTTAAAATATATCGATTGTAATTTTAATCCTAAAATGACATTTTTTATGTGATACTAGGAAGACTGAACATATAAACATCGAATTTGTGAATTTAAAAATTTAATTATGTAATTTATGAATTATGAAATTAACAATAGAAAAAAATATATGATTTGCAACCTAAATTATTTTAAAGATTTATAGTTATTGTGTCCTGCTTTATATGGATTCTTTATTTCACATTTTCTTCCAAGTAGTTTTTTATTTGTACATGAAAAAGTCGAAATGATGGTTTAATAATGCGTAGAAAAGCATAATTAACCCTTTGCGTCGCAATGGTTTCATAGATATACCACTTAAGTTTAATTCTAAAACACCACATTGACACCGGAATTCTGTTTAAAAAAATTACGGTTTATTGAATGCGTGAAATATAGCGTTTACTTATTTACAAATAAAGTTGTTTTCAAATTCCGGTTTCAGTCATTTATTTCAACACTTAAGCAATGAATTTGTCCTGCGCCGAAAAGGGTTAAATATATATTTATTTATTTATTTACTCATTTTATTGAAACATTTGGGTTGGCAATACTAGAAACATATTAGGCGAGTGATATGGGTATGTAGTCATGAAATAATATATTGACAGAAGTAACATAGTAATTCTGAAGCATTTCAACAATCAATCTTCAATCGAACTTTAGTTTGAATACAGCCCCTAAAATTTGCTCATTTTAAAATAATTAATTTCTTAAAAATTATTTCTACGTTATAAGGAAACCACATATTCGTAGTATACTTTTACTAAAAATTAATCAATTTTTAAAATTTATTTTCTTTTCCCAAGGTTCGCAAACTCCTTGGAGTTTCTAAGGACTCTGGCACCACTATTAGAAATAAGAAAATTTACATTTAATTTTTAAGCTACAATATCCATAATTTCCACCTTCATTCACAGATTTTACGATATTTTTCTTCAGTGAAACACTTCGAAAATATTCTTAAAATTTAGTGGTAGAACTGTGCGAACTCTGTTTTCCTCTATTATATACTAACATTAAAAAATATATTTCTTGTTTCTAATTTAACCCTCTCATGCATACGGGCCTCATATGAGGACAGATAATTATTGCATTATTAAATAAAAAAGAATTCGAACATTCATTTATGGAGATGTGATTTGTGGAAAGATAATAGCTAGCATGCAGCACAATAATAAAACTATTTTAGAATGGGTCTTTCATTTATCGTAAAAAAGATTTTTTGTGAATAATGCAAAATAATGAAAAATAATTTATGTATGAGAGGGTTAAGCACAGTTATTTTATCCGTGTAAATATTCATTCTTTATATTTTATGAGATAAGCGATTATTTATTACAAATTTGTTTATGCATTCTAAAAAAATCAGATATCAATTTAACCAATCTGGCATCTATTATAATCATTAAGAAACCCATAAATGACATTTCACCTCTTCTTGCAAATAGATGTTTGTCATTATTATGTGATCCTTTAGAGTTCTGTAAGAAAGATAAGGTTGCATTTTAATTTAACATTTTTAGTTGACAAGCAACTGTGACATTCCATCTTGTTCAAATTTTTACCAATTCTTACTAACGTTTTCTCCTAACATGGATGTATGATTGGCATATATCAACTTAACCTTTTCCGGCACATTGTGTTCAGTCCGGGGTACCTAATTTTAATTCCAAACTTGCAAACGGCACCAATAATATTTTAATGAAATTTTTCTTTTATAGTAGAACCTTAAATTAAAGAGATCTTAATTTCTCAAAAAAATATTTCTAAATTCCGGTGTCAGTAGATAATTTGTCATTTTACTTACAGAATTCACCCGTGCGGGAAAGGGTTAATTAGACAGATACTTAGCCTCAAATATTCAATTTAGTAACAGCTAAAAAAAGATTTTTACTGGTGATAGATTATTTTCTGATGAAAATAATAAATCATGATTCGAATATGGATGCTCGTACGTGGCACAGGCAAATCCTGATTGCCAAAAACAAGTTGCATGTATGATGCACGGGCAAATGAGGCAAGTTTTTAAATCATTATTTTAATGCTTTTTACTCATAATTTGAAAAGTAAGAAAAATTTGAAATTGAGAATTTGCACAAAGCAAGACATTTTAAATATAATAAATCTATCAAAAAAAAAAAAAAAAAAAAAAAAAAAAAAATGCAGGATGCAATTTTCTGTAAAAAAACGGACGATTTTAAGGAAGTATTACTGGTAATCTGGACGCCAGTATAATTTACTGTTTTTTAACGGAAAAATTTCCGTAAAATATTCCGTTTTTTCGAGTTTTTTCCCAGAATTTACGGAAAATTTTCCGTTAAAAAACAGTATATTATACTGGCGTCTAGATTACCAGTAATACTTCCCTAAAATCGTCCGTTTTTTTAAAGTGTTCATATTCTTTTCTTAGTATTTCATAGTTCATAACTTGTATTATAAAATTTAAAAACATTACGAAATTCAATGTATACTCTGTAGTTCATGTCCTCGCATTAGCAGTTCTCCTTCAAGATGTACATGTTTTTCAAAAGGTTTTAAAAAATGTAATACTTATAAAATACACCGCGAATGATTTTTTGCTATATGCCATAACTTAATGGAATTATTGTGAATGACCGTATACATGATCCGTAAGTTTTAGACGCTTAATTTTCAATTGCAGATAGTAAATTCGAATAATATCGATCAATATCATGGTAATCGCAAAATTCGAGTTAGAGTACGGAAAGACAGACTGACAGGGAGCCAAACCTAATTCATTAACACTTTTCAACTTTTTGGAAAGTTTTAAAATGAAGAAAACAATTCATTCTGGAAGAAACTTTTACTCCTGTATAATTTAGAACAAAAGGGTCAAAACATTTTTTACTTTTTGTTTCCTTTAAAACATTTTTGCTCAATCGGCAAGGTGTAAGCCGACAAAAAGCTCTGAATCAGTAAATGACTTAATTAGGCATATGAGGCATTACACGGAAAGCTATTAAGCATCAAGATATCAAGTAAGTATCGTAAATTGATAACAAAAGAAGAAAATGCCGTTATGAAAATAGTTGAAAAAACTGTTTAACCCTTTAACGTTCATTGGTTTCGCCACGAAACCACAAATTTTAATTCCGATATGCAACACTGACACCTGTATTTTTATCTAAAAATATCCGTTTTATTATGTATGTGAAAAATCACGTTTTCGTATTTAGAAATAAATTTGTTCTTAATTACCGGTGTCATTCATTTATTTCGCCATCTTACCAATGAAAATGCTTTGATCGTTAAAGGGTTAAATGTAATTCTTATTTGGATATACACGTACCCTATATATGTAAAATCTTAATGAAACGAATTTATAAAACGATTGTTTAAACGATTGATTTAGTATCACAGCTATTACGCGTTAAACATGGAACCTTAAGCGATGGAATTAGCGCCAATTACTGTATTGACCCCTGTATATATAAAATAGTATTAAATTTTTAAATGTGAATTAATTTCCGAAATATTATATTATTTTTTTTTCTAATTTTTAATGACATTTATTGAATAGTGACAGCTTAATAACTCCATTTTTGTGAAAAAATAAAAAATAATGGTATAGTGTAGAGATTATTAAATTTCTGTTTTTTTTCTTTTGTCGCATTCAAATTGAAATTAAAATTATCTTTTATTTCAATCGATTGTGTATACAATATTGTGATTCCAATGACTTAAAAATTCATTTTTTTTTTGTGGGGGAATAAGTGAAAAAGGAAAAGGATTATTATATTTCTTTTATGTCGAAAATTTAATTTGAATTTATAAAGTGAAACTACTAAAAACAAATATTAATTATAATACTTTAAAATAACTTTAAAATAAATATTAAATGTTCATCACATGTTAAAGGCATAAGATAAGGAAAATTACGTCAAGATATTTACACATAATTATTAAAAAAATGAGAAAACTTTAAAATAATAAAATTATTACTCGCAAAACGCATTTAAAGGTGAGAATTAAGTCATATGTGAAATGTACAAGTTTATCGTCATACTTAAAGCACCTAAAATAATTTTACTAAATGTGAAAAAAATTGTGTTGAAGATTACGTCACATTTAAAATGCTCAAGTAATATACCCCAAAACTTTTAGATTAAACAATGTATGTACATGTATATTTTAGAATCGGAAAAACAAACTTCACAATGAATAAATTATTAAATGAGAAATGAATTTACTAGTGAAAATTACGTCATATATTAAAACGATTTTCTTTCCGGAGAATTTTAATATGATGACACATGAAATACTAAAAGTATTGCGGCTACCAAATTTATTTATATATATTACATCATTTGATGTAGCATAAATACAGGTGAATGTATGAGCAAAATATTTTAGATTTATTTTGTACGACACCACTGCGCTACGTAACCTCTGCTCTATATAGTTAAGGGTTAATCCTTTCGCGGCCAGTGTCCATACAAAAAAACAGTTAAATTTAAGTTTTCTGGGATCAAAAATAATTAAATAAAATTTGCCTTTTAATAATGCCCGTTATAATAAGCTAATAAGTATTTTTCAATAAATTTCTTTGAAAATTGTGGTGAGGGTCAGTGTTGCCAGTGGGCGACTTTTTATAAATTCAGATTTCTTCACTGCCACCACTTTCTTGAAACCGTAAAATTATCTTTGTTTTCAACTTAAATAATATAGAATTAAATAAGGCGCATTTTAACATTGCAAAAACAGTGGTGCAAAACAAGATTTGAAATTTTAAAAAAGTAGCCCATCTGGTAACACTGGTGAGGGTCAATTATTTTATCATTTTACAAACATAAATATTCTCTGCTGTGAATTCAGAATTTCTACATAAAAGAAATCACCCGCCAGACTCGGCGACAATTGTTAAGTAACTATCAAATCCCTGTCGTTAAATGAGGCAAAAATTACTATTCGATATTCCTGGTATGATTATTTGAATAGACAAAAAAGTCCAAACTGTAAACCTGCTAAAAATAGCTGAATTTTAAATCTAAAAAAGCAAAATTTTACCCTCTTTTCTGAAAAGTAGTTAATTTTTCGCTAATTTGTATCACATTATAAGAGTAGAAGTGTTTTTGAAAAAAAAAAAAAGCTTTTAAAACATAATATGAAAGTACAGCTTTTCCTCTTCTGTTATCGATTGAAAAAAAATATTTTTTCCTTCCTCTGAAAAAAATCGAAACTTGTTGATAATAAATTGGCAGGGATAAAGTTTAAGAAATGCGTTGTCACAGTTTTTGCTTCGTTTTATGTTTTGACCTAATTATTTCTTAAAATTCCTGCGATAATAATTGCAAACGAAACCTTTGTTGCACTTGTTTAATGGTATTGTGAATGCTATAGTTAGTTTTTGCCATTTGTTTTGTAGTTGAATACATAAAATTAGGGAGTTCATTCTTGAAGATTTTTTTTATTTCCTGGAAAATTGCGCAATTGTTTCTACTGTTTATAAAATACCGTGTAAAAAGAAAAAAATCAACTCATGGATAATAGTAACAAAAACAAGAGAGGCATTGTTTTATTTATAATACACAAGAAAAATAGTGTAACTCTCTTTTTATTAAAAGGGAAAAAAAGAAAAATATATATTTTAGAGTAGCTGTTTTTAAATATCTGTTTAACTTATTACATAAAAAAACTGAAGTAATTCTGAAAAAAAAAAATATGATTTTAGATTTATTTTAAAATTAATTGCCATATTATTTATTATTTTCATGCCATCAATAATGAGAATTTTTTATATGGGATAGGGTGATTCTCCGATAAGTGGGTAATTTATGTCCCTTAGGGTTATTTGCTGCTTTTTGTCATTCATTTAGGGTTTTTTAGCATAAAATGTATTTTATAATGTTTTTCTACAATTTCATACAGTATTTTCAAGAAAAGAACGGTAAATTTTACTGTAATATTATTTTGAATATTCGATTTGTCATTTCTGTCCCGTGCCCCTCACCTCATGTACTGATCTTCTGAAACAATTTTAAGTGCAATGATGAACTATTTTTAACAATTTTACCACCCAAAATAAAAATTTATACTGCAAAGTACATAATAAAGTATTTTTATTGTAAATTAAAAATAGTTTTATATTTATTCTGAGCCAGAGAAACGCTGTCCCCTAGTTTTTATGTCACTACTGTCCTCTTGTATAAAACTGCTAAAGTGACCACCAGGTGGCCAGATAAAATTTGGTGAACAGGTGTATTTAGTAGAAGGAGCCATTTTAATTATCCAGAAAAACACATGGTACAATTTTAAGGATTTCAAAAATAGTTACAAGCTACAAAATGGATAGAAAGGCAAGAATATGTTTATTACTTGTCACTACTGTCCCCTACTTAAACTGTCCTTGTTATTGTTTTTATGTATTTATTGTTTTGTCATGAGATAACATACTTTTGCGTAGTACAAAATATCACATTGCAGTCTTACTAAGCCTAACTTACTATGTACACCGAAGCAATTTCCTTAATTTTGTTCCTTAACCCAGACAACCACAATCGTCCTTCGGACGTTTTAGAATGATCATAGAGATCCTATAGCTGTCATATCCTATAAAATTATCCTGTGAATGTCCCCAGAATACTGAAGACAGGACCGTCCAAACAGTACTATCCCTAGAACGGCCAGAGGACGGAGTACATGCATGCATAGTTCGACTCCTTGGATTTTATCCGTATACTCGATGTGCAATCTACCACCCAACTTCCAATGTTTATGTTACACCGCATGGCGATGGCGAATTTCTAATAAATAAAAAGTGGAATAGAATGTGGGTATAAGGTAAGATTTTTCTTTCATTTTTATTTACAATGCATTTCTTTATAATTATTCTGGCTCTATGTTTGTATAATGTTGGCAAAATTTCATTAAAATGCAATTAAAAAAAATAGGCCTAGTCATCGCCCGAATAAGAAATAATTTTATAAAACAATATATATTTTTACTGTAAAAAATAAATTTGTTTTATAAAATTGAAAATTTTCTGTTTTGTAGATGATGAATGTCAGCTGATGTATTGAAGTAAATGTGTATGTTTTTTATTATAAAATAAACTGGTTATAAATACAAGTATTTCAAAACGGTGTTTTCTCGCCAAAATCTCTAAAGAAAAAACGCCGACACCCTGATATGACAGCAGCATTTGTTCTATTTTAATGCTTTTTTTGTAGCAAAGCTGTTTAATAGAAAACAAGATCATTTTAACAAAATGATTTTATTTATCAGCTTTGGAGAAATCAAAAATTTGAATTTAATATTTACGCTGATGTAGCAAGCGCTTTTAAAAATTTAAGTTGACTTTGATTATTTATTGATTGTGCACAGTTAGTTTTTTACTTTATTTTGTTTGAAGCATCAAGATATTCTTTCCTGTGTTTCATGTATAGGTCATTCAAAAAATAAAGCACCTGAGTAAAACGTTTTATATTGTTATATTTCAGAAACATTTTTCTTCAATATAATTATGAAATTTCAGATGATTTTAAATTGATTCTAGAAAAAAAAAGCTGTGAGATTTTTTAATGGCACTTATGTCACAAATAAAATTTTGAATTGCAATTCAAAATTTTATTTGCGAGTTGCAAGTGTTCAAATTCAGAAACTATGTGATTAAAAAGCAGTGGTCTGTCCAGACTTTTCTCACAGTCCTGTTTTTGTGAAATTGTGAATTTTTTTTTCTTATTTGTGAAAATTCTTGTCAGAATTTTGTGAATTTTAAATTACGATGTCTTCAGGTTCTATTTTTCATATGTATAAAGCTAAGTAATATGCTCTTTGCTGTGTTCAACTGCTTATTTACAAGCCAGATTTTACTATCAAATGATTAAATTTGTGAAAAGTTCAATTTGAAGGTGAAAAAATTCTGTGAAAAGTCTATTTAAGAGACAAATAATTTTGTGAAGGGTCCTGTTTTGGGCTGAAATATTTTTGTGAAGAATCGTATTTGGGGATAAAAAAAAAAATTTGAAGAGTCCTGTTTTAAGATAAATTATTTTGTGCAGGGTCCTTTAAAGGACCTAAAATTTTCCTAAACATATCCCTGAAAAGTGTTTTCTATTTTTAAATAAAAACATATTAAAAAAAAACTTTTAAAAAATTTCATGATTTAGCATTTTAAACTAAATTTCCGGGTGCGACTGCTAATTGCTCCCTCATGACGATATTTCGATGGCTGTCAAGTCCTAAAAATTATCGTAAAATGCTAACTTTTAAGAACATTTCAATTTCTTCATATCTGAATGAAATCTGTGTAAATTATACATTTTTAGAAAACTAATGCAAATATATGTATTTATGAACAAAAAGGAATTAGCGAAAGTATAAGAATAAACATCATTTTAACATTTGAAAATACAGCAAATTTCGTCAAAGAAAAAAAAATGCACAAACTTTGTCATAATTGCGAAAAATCTGCAAATTTCCTCAAAAGATCTCGAAAAATCCATTCGTCAAAGGGCTGCGGAAAAAACATTGTGTCACAGTTGGGTTTCCTGTTTCCTTCCTCCCCACACACATACACTGTGGCGAAACATATCAGAAAATTTGCTGTGAATTTCAGTTCCCCCCCCCTCCCCTCAGAATCACCCCTGAAGTGACCCTTTGACAAATTCGGCGTTTTTCCTGTGATCCCTTAAGGAATTTTGCAATTTTTCTCGATTTCTTGACCAAATTTGAGTTTTATCGCACTCCTTTGACAAATTTGACATTTTGCAGGCATGCTACTTTTCCATTTAAACGTGGAATTTCATATGCATTAAAATTTGTTGCCATTTTTATGCGGGGGGGGGGGCAGTAAATACAACAAAAACACAAGTACAAACTGCATCCAAAATTGAGAAAATTTCTTCAAGGGATTGCAGGAAAAAATGAAAATTTCTCCAAAGTATAAAAAACAAACAAAAAAATATATAAATTTGTTAAACGATCAAGGAAAAAAATTTCTTCAAATGATCGGGAGAGGTAGCATGATTTCCATTGTATGATTCCAGAAAAAAAAATGTGATTTCCTTCATAGGATTACTGAAAAGACGCTGTTTATGTTAAAGGATCGAGAAAATACTCGAATTTCATTGGATAATTGTGAAAGATACTCCTATTTTTGTCGAAAGATTGGAGAAAATATTCTAATTTTGTTGAAAGATTCTGAAAAGCATGCAGATTTTGTCGAATGATCGGGAGAAGTATGTGGGTTTCGTCAAAAGATTGGGAGAAGTATGCGGATTTTGTCGAACGATCGTGAAAAGTTTCCAGTTTTTGTCGAAAGTTCGGGAAAAGTTTGGGAATTTTGTCAAAAGATTGGAGAAAATATACAGATTTTGTCGAAAGATCATGGAAATTATGCGAATTTTGCTGAAAGATCACAGAAAAAATGCAAATTTTGTCATAAGATCACAGAAAATAGACATATTTTATAGTAAAATTGGGGGGAGTTACGAGTTTTATCGAAAGTTTCAATGAAAATAGCACATTTTGTTGAAAAATTGGAGTATAATTGCGAATTTTGTCAAAAAAGTTGAGAAAAACCACAAATATTGCTAAAGGATCATGGATAAATGCGAATTTCATGGAAAAGACTGTGGGGAAAAAAGTGATTTTCGTAAAATGGTCATGAAAAACACTGCAAGAAAATGTGAATTTCGTCAAAAATCCATGAAGTCATGAAAATTGTTTTTTTTCTTTTTCTTTTTTTTTTTTTTTCTGAACCTGTAGCATGTCTGACTTTATCAAAATTTGCGATATCAGTAAGCCTGAATTTTTGATCTGATAACCGATTTTTTGTAATTTTTGGAATTGAATGCGTTGATTTTTTGAATAATTCAAAGCAGAATCTCTTTTTTTTTTTTTTTTTTTTTTTTTTTTTTGAAGTGGAAAATAGTATGAAAATTTTCACTTGATTGCAGGAGAAAATTGCAAAATATGTCGATTGGTCGGGAAAAAATCATGAATTTCAACAATCTTTCGCACTAGAAAACTTGCAAAATGTGTCAATCAGTTGCATGAAAATGTCACAAAATTAACAAAACGGTCGTAAGAGTTGATCATAGTTTCAAAAAGCAAAATTTTTTGGGCGGGAGCCTCCTGCCCACGTCATATTTTTGTGCGGGATTTCATGAATTTTGTTCTATTTAAAGATAGATTTTCTAAGAGAAAATACTGGTATAAAAAAATTTCTTGGTCGTGAAATTCCAGGTTCCATGCTAACCCTGCCATACAAAATCCAAATCAATCTGCACTCGGCTGTCTGGCTGCATTCGTGAACTATACAGATGTGAGTAGCTTTTGAAGATAGTTTTACTTTGTTCAGCTGTGTTTTGACATATATGATTAACGAGTCCTGTTTCTAAGCAATGGTTTGATATTTTGTATCTTAAAGAATCCTGTTTCTTAGAAAGGAATATGTTCAGCAGCTCTATCCTTGGAGGATGTAAGATTAATTCCGAATTTTTAAAGTTATATTGTCATTTCCAAACTTTGTCATTCGTAATGTTTTTCAAAAATGTAATAAAATCATAGTGTTTAAAGGGATAGCCTTACAAGGCATTGATACTTCATCTCTATTACACATATAATGTTCTTTTATATCTTTAAAATTCTGTCTTTTTTTTTATGTAGGTTTTTTAGATTATCCTGTTTTTAAATTTAGGGGGTTGGGGGGGGTAAAAATACTGATTTTAAAAATGTCGTTAATTGTTGAAAATGATAAATCTCAGAATATATTTTGTATTAGTCCATACTTAATTTTATCTATTTAATCTCTTTCAGCTTCTGCTTCCACAGTTAAAAAGCACCTGAGTTTGAAGATTTCCTCTTAATGGATAAGTGCAGTCTACAGTGCTTACAAGAAAAACGTTCAGGACCAGAAAATCAAGTATATATCATATGCATTTTCACCATTTTTTTCAGACTATCTTAATGTTTAAAGATTAGTCATAATTCTTAGAGATTTTTTTTTCCTCTCAAGAAACTCTTCTTTATAGTGCTACAAATTATTAATGTTTGTTAGTCGTTACTAGTAAGTTATGAATTAATTTAGTTCCATTTGACAACTACAAAATTATTTTCTTCTGTAAAATTTGATGCCCAAGTTTTATTTATTTTTTACTTTTTTTAAGTAATAGTGGTATACTGCAGATTTTGACTTCATGTTAAGTTATTCAAGTATAGATAGATGCATATATATACAGAGTTTCCCCCAGGTTTAAAAAGGGGCAGGGAGCTACTGTTCTGAAAAGGGCACTTTTTACATTCTTCAGGGCACTTTTTTGATTTTTAAGGGCACTTCTATAGAGTTGAATCTAAAATCTAGCGGTTCAAAATATTGTGAAAAAACAGAAATTTCGTCAAAAAATCGCAAAAAAGACAAAAACTTCGCTAAAAAATTTAAAAAAAAAAAAAGGTTAATTTTGTTGAAAGATCACAAAAAGGCAGATTTTGCTTAAAAAAATCGCGAAAAAACGACAAATTTCGTGAAAAAACGACAACTTTCGTGAAAAAACGGCAAATTTTGTTAAAAGATCGCGAAAAAACGGCTGATTTTGTTAAAAAATTGTTGAGGCGCAAGCCTGATTTATTAAAAAAGACATTTATTTATTGAAAAAAAAAAAGGTTTCTTTTTGTTTTATAAACAGTGCTTTCAGCATTCGCATTTAGAAAATTTTGGACAGTCGAAAGAGGATTGGGAACAGGGGGGAGAAAAGAGATTGGGCACGAAAATTTAGGGGGTGCAAAAATTATACTACACCAGGGGTGCAAAAATCTAGGCGCCAGCAGGCAGATTCTCACCACTAAAATTGTTTCGTTAATTTTCGTATAAAACTCTCGTAAGAATACTATTCAATTTTAAGCGAAGAAAATTTTTAAATTTTAGTGGTGAGAGACTGCTAGCTGGCGCCTAGATTTTTGCACCCCTGTACTACACACATCATTTTTTGGGCTGTCACAAGAATAAGTTGGGAGGGGGGTAGGTCTCAATTTGTAATTAAGACTCGGATGCAATTTTCTCTTCACATGTCTTGATTGTGAAGCAGGAAAATTAGATTTTAGAACAGAAAAATTCTCTTATGGCATTAAGTTTTTGTGAATGTGTGTCTCTTTGACAAAATTTGCTTTTTTTTGCGAATTTTTGGCGAAATTAGCCATTTTTCTCAAATTTTTTGACTGAATTTTCCGTTTTATTGTGATTTTCGGACGAAATTTGCCATTTTTCTGCAAATCTTTTGATGAAATCTGCCGTTTTATCATGATTTTTGGACGAAATTTGACATTTTTTTATGATCTTTTAAGGAAATCTGCTGTTTTTATTAGACTTTGTGACGAAATTAGCCATTTTTCGCAACTTTTTGACAAAATTACACATTTTGTGGGACGTGTAAGAAATTTTATGCGTTATAGTGCGTCCCCATCATCGCTGAAGGGTTGTGTTTTTTCAAATATGGGGCAAGAAAGACGCTATTTTTTTCAATGAGCGACAAGAGGGGCGCTAATTTTTGGATGAGGGGCAAGAGGGGTGCTATTTTTTAAACTAAAGGGCAGGAGGGGCGGAGCAACCCCCTGAAACCCTCTGGGGGAAACTCTGATATATATATATATCTTCCCCGGAATAATTGCGTTACCAACATTAGATAAAATTTTGTGCTCGATTTGCATGTAGCATTAAATATCTATTACTAGATAGCACCTGTCAAGACTTGACAGTAAATAACTTAAATGTTTTATTAGAAAAATTCTTAAATTTTTACGTTTAAAATATTGAAACCATGATAAATAAATTCTATAATGCATAAATGATTCCCATATCTGAAAAGCGATTGATGGTGCTGTTAGTCTAACCTCTTCAATGAATTAAATAATTGTAAGTTTATAATTTACAATCAAATATGCTTACTTTTTTGTCAGAAAATTGACTAAAAATACTGGGTAGAATATTTTTGTTTATTATGTTTTTTAAATAACTTTTTTTTAAACTCTGCAACCATTTAAAAACTGATGTGCATTTATTTTTCAATCTCATTCTCTAAAAACCTCAATTTAGATACAGCTAAAAATTTATAATATGTATTTTTAATAACTAGAATTTTGCATTTTTAAAATATTGAAACATAGAAATAAAGCAATTTCTTTTGTAGTTTCTTTTATAGTGATACTTTACTTTCTCACACAGTAATATTCTCGATAAATGGTCAGAAAATATAACAAGTTGTAGATCAGCTTCTTTTATTTGATAATGGTGAAATTTCATGATTTTCCTTTTCACTTTTATATTGAAGATCACAAAAAATCAAGAAAATTGATACTATTTTTATGTATATTTGAAGCTTTAATAATTCACTAAATGAGTTTTAAAATGCCAGTTTTTGTCTTGGCGGCAAAACGCTGCATCACGGACGAAAGCAACTGTGATGTCTTTTACCATGTTAACACCATTGTGCTATATTGCTGGCATAAGTGTTTGACATATTTCTCATACTATTTAAATTTTTTACATAAAAAAAGTAGCAAAATGTGTTAATATTGTATAGCACAATATTGCACAAATAGTACAGTAAATTCACTGCTAATAAGCACTTTTTTAGTGTTCCTAAAGATTATAATAAAGATAATTTATTCTGATGTTAACATGACAGAAATGTTTTTGTAAACTTAAAATCAGCTATTCTTCATTTGTATGTGTATTGATTGATTGAATCTAAATATTATTATTATTATTTAAAACGTGAATGGGAATATGCTTATAAAAAGAAAAAAAAATTATGTATCATATATATAGTCATTAATTTTTTATACATATTAAGAAATTCCAAGTAACTGATAGTTTATGTTTGAGATAAATAAATATATATATACACTGGTGTCCAAAAGTTAAGCATAATTGGTAATTAAGTAATTATTTTTAAGTAATGAAAGAAATATGAATCGGAATGTGCTGAAACTCCAGGTGTGTAAACAAAATAGTACGCGTCACATATTTTCGCGAAGAGTTTTCCCCGAAATCGAACAGGGGACCGTCAACAAATTGAAAAAGAACGAAGATCTTTTGGATAACCCTGTCAAAACAAATGTAGCAAAAGCGTTCAAACTGTACATTATGATTAATCGGCCTATTTTAATGTACTGTGATAATTTTTACAAGGATAGTATGTATACTCGTAGAGAAATTAAGGTTTTTATAAAAACAGTCCTAAATTTTTCCAAGTTTTTTGCTTATAATTTGCAGAGTTCTTATTATAAAATAATGTTCTTTTCTGAAAATATGACAAACATCATTGTACACAATACCCTGTCATCAGAATTTAAAAATAATAAAAATTGTGTGAAAAATGAGTATGTTTAGTAAATAATTTTTCATTGCGCATGCGTCAACGATATCAAAATGTCATTTGCATATTGTGTTAGCTAAATGTATAGAGCAACTTCTGTAAAAGTTTCAAAAACATAGCTTGAAAATTCTGAAAATGGGAGCCTTTAGAATCAACTCAAAATTCATTATTCCTAATGGAAGCAAAAAAAATCAGGGGTTTTACCTAAATATAGTTGCACGTGCAATATTGTGTAGGCACTAAACAATGGAATATGGATACAGCCCCTCATCTTTTTGCTTCATTTAGGGAATAAAGGATTTTGAGTTGATTCTATAATCTCCCATTTTCAGAATTTTCAAGCTATGTTTTTTGAAACTTTTACAGAAGTTGCTCTATACATTTAGCTAACACAATATGCAAATGACATTTTGATATCGTTGACGCATGCGCAATGAAAAATTATTTACTAAACATACTCATTTTTCATACAATTTTTATTATTTTTAAATTCTGATGGCAGGGTATTGTGTACAATGATTTTTGTCATATTTTCTGAAAAGAACATTATTTTATAATAAGAACTCTGCAAATTATAAGCAAAAAACTTGGAAAAATTTAGGACTGTTTTTATAAAAACTCTAATTTCTCTACGAGTATACATGCTATCCTTGTAAAAATTAACACAGTACATTGAAATAAACCAATTAATCATAATGTGCAGTTTGAACGCTTTTGCTACATTAGTTTTGACAGGGTTATCCAAAAGATCTTCGTTCTTTTTCAATTTGTTGACGGTCCCCTGTTCGATTTCGCGGGAAAATCTTCGCGAAAATATGTGACGCGTACTATTTTGTTTACACACCTGGAGTTTCAGCACATTCCGATTCATATTTCTTTCATTACTTAAAAATAATTACTTAATTACCAATTATGCTTAACTTTTGGACACCAGTGTATATATATATTATTGAATAAAGGGCAAAATTAGCACTGGCCGCAGGACCAGTAAATGAGAAAAAGCGGTTAGTGAAAAACATAAATATCAGCAGCCACTTTTTCATACAGAGAGAATAAAATTTTCTTGCATTTCAAAAAGTATTCTACTTTTTTTTATTCCAGTATATTTTAACATATTTATTTGAACTATTTAGTTTTAAATTAACTCTTGTAAAATTTTTACTATTTAGTATTTTTAAATAAAAAAGTAGCCACTTAAAAAACTAGTCCTACCATCCAATGGCCGCTAATAAAATTTCCCAATTTTATTATTCAATAATCATAATGCAATTTTTTTGAAGCCTCTGATTTTGATATCCATCATGTATAATTTTATTCAATAAAAAAATAAATAATACAATCACTTATGAACAGAGGTGGGGAAATACACCATTTTGCTCACCAGTGGCGAGTGGTTTTTCTTGCAGGGCGAGTGCATTTTTAGTTTGTGAAAAACTGTAGGCAATAGAGACATTCTCAGACACACATTTTCAATCTAGAAATTTTAACTTTCCAAATTATTATAGTGCAAATATGATACTAAGTTCTATGTTATATTAAGCTTATCTCTGTTGAATATATTTCTTAATTTTATAGGGAAAAATATGAAAATGTATTGTAGTAATAGTAATTTCGTGTGCGGTTTTGTCATAACTATTTTCAACTATGTGCCTGTTGCATCTTGCAGGCTGGTGAAATAACTCCTTGGTTGGTAAGATTTTTGAAAAATCCCCCACCCCTGCTTATAAAAACAAATTTTCACTGAAACCATACATTTTGAATGAAGCATATTCAGATTTTTTAATAAACATTTTTGCTTTAGTAGCATATCCAGAAGGAAAAAGAAATTGTAGGGGGGGAGGGGGAAGAAAAGGTTTGTTTTCAGAAGTTTTAATTCACTCGCATGAAAATTCAAAGTTTAAAAGATTTTTAAGGGAGATTTTAACCCCATAAATAACACTTTTGGTTTCAGAAATGTTTTGAATATATATACATACAATATCATAGCTGCCAACTCTTCTGATTTTTTTGCCCGAAAACACTTAATACAAATTTTTGTCTTGTTCAATCGATAGATTACGGCGATTTGAAATAGTAAAATTTACTGTAAATTTTTTCTGGGTTTAAAAAGAGGAGTATGTTGACAGCTATGCAATATTTTGCTTGTTGTGTGCATACAATTAAGCCTTTTTTTTTTTTTTTTTTTTTTTTTTTTTTTTGTCCCATGAAAATTTATATTTTATCTCATTTGTAAAATAACATTTCTACTACCGCCTAGAAGTTTATTTATTTTTTTATTTGTAATTATTAGTTACCATTATAAGTTTTTAATGTATATATGTACTTTATAGGATTAAGTGAAAATTTATTATTTCCTGTAAATTATAATTAAGTTTGGTGCCAAATGCCCAAATGTATTTAAGTTTAGATGAATAACATTAGATGAATTATATGACATTTTTGTTTTCACTCTAACAAAAAAATAAAGCAAAAATTTTCAATTTGAAATTTAAAAATTGTCTGCTGATCCCACATGACACATAATCTATGATACATACACATATAATTATACTTATTATAAGAAATCATTAGCTAAACTAACATAATAAATCAGAATAAATAATATTTTTTATTTATATCTTATTTTCTTTTGAAGGCAAATACTAGCTAAGAAGTTATGCTCTGTATATGAAAAATTTCCAAATTAATATTCTGTTTTAAATATTTTTGATATGTCACCGATTAATTGCATATTTAGTAAACTTCAAAGTTAGTATACAAAACAATTTTTTACTTCATTATTTGACATACATTAATATTTAAAACAAACCAAATATTAAAAAGTTATTCATTTTGTTTACGCTTTTTTCTAATAAATTACCATGCATTACTTGAGACAAGTAATAAGTACTTTTTAAAATATTAAAAAGTGAAAATAATGAAACTTTTTTTGTAAATAGGTAAATTTTCTGATGTTCATTTGTTTCTGTTTCAGATGCAGTTTGTGAGGAGCAATCTGTTACCAAGTCTGCTGTTGAAAACATAATTAAAACATGGCTAAGACATGCTAAAGAGAGAAAATATTATGTTAAGAGAAAAGATATAACAGTGTATATTAATAAGAGATGGATAAAATAAAAATTGGTCTACGGATCTAGAATTCTCCTTTTCATTTTTTCCTTTCAGATCACATTTTAGACCATTCCCCCCCCCCCCCCCCACACACACACACAAAAAAAAAAAATTACAACTCAGCTTAGAAAGCTTATTCTCTATTGGAAATTTTTCATGGTCATTCAAAAAGAAATGTTTAATTGAAAAAATTTAATTATGGAATATGTTAAAATTTATATAACTTTTTTATCAAATTTAAAAAATATATATATTCTTTAATCGCCTTTTTTTTTTTTTTTTTTTTTTTTTTTTTGTTCAAAAACTAAATTAATTTGTTCAAAAAAATTCTTTTATTTAAATAGTAACCTTGATTTATTCTGATCTACATGCAAAAGACGAAAAATAATTTGCTTTTTTATCTTTGATTTGTTTTAATTGCAAAGTAATTTTAATTTGCCAAATGTCATTTTTTATCAAAATTAGTCTAGTGGCCTAGTGTGATTTATTTTTTAATAATGATATATTGCCTATGAACTCTAAATGGGCCTGTCCCTTTAGCTTTTATACTAAGATAATCTAGATCTAGAGATGGATGTTTGTAAAGTACTCTAAAATCATGCAAATTTGTCTGCTTGTAGAAATAGTAGCACTTTCCCTTGCAGATAAAACATATTGGCAAAATTATCTTATTCATAAACTATAATGTGCCGTGCTTAACATTTTGTGATACAGGCAGAATATATTGGGAAAAACATTATCGAAATGGACATTTTAAAAGAAATTTCTGGAAGCAAGAGAATAAGAATAAAAATAATGTTTGTACTAATAACTGTTTAGAAAAGTGAAAAATAAAAACACACAACTGCTTATACATCTCTTCAAACGTTATGTCAGCGAGTTTCATGCTTTTATTTTTAAAAATGTGTCATAAAATTTTATCTTTTCAGAAAAAATATTTTTTTAAATAAATTCTCTTAAAAAAGGATTTTTATTTATTTATTTATTTTTTTTTTTTTTTTTTTACCATTTTTGTAGTCATCCTGGACATCTTACAAGAAAGGTCCTAACTCTGTTAGTACCATTTTGGATCTCCATTGACTCCATTATTATTATTTTTGTTTTAAAGATTTTATTTAAAACTGAAAACAAAATTGAAAATCGTAAAATCAACTTGATACCTTGTAAGAAGCGTCATTAAATAAAAATTTCTCATGCAGATAATGGAAAAACAAGAATGCTCATCTAGAATTGAAATCTCGGCTAGAAGAACTAAAAGTGCATTCTGTGAATACTTCAAAAAATATTATTTAATCTACTAATGTATATAATAAAGCATTCATCATAATGTAATGGAAAATTTGTCTCTCTGTAAATGATTTGACAATTTGTTTGTTTGATTATTATTTAATATTGAGAAAACTTCACTTAAAAACGCCTGCTCGCTAATGCTAAACATTTAGGTAGGTTCTTGTTTTAATTTCAAAATTTTTAAGCTTTTATTTTTCATTCCACAGCTAAGGTCTATTTCTAATAAGAGTATTTTGTACTTTTCCAATTTTGGTTGCAGTTTTTTAAATACAGGTACTTTTGTTTAACCAATTCTGAAAGTAAAAATACCTTCATTAAAAAAAAAAAAAAAAAAAAAAGTTATTGCATAATAGCCTTTGCTATCCTAAATTGTTTAAAAATATTTAAATTTAACACATTGCGATCCATGGTGACGAACTGAACTTTGCTTCGGCTACTGGTGGCTGACAATGTAATATGTGATATACAATAAAAATAAATTAGTGTTTAAATAATTAAGAAAGTAAAATCCTATAACTTTAAGTTTAATTAAGTTCAGTAAAATTTAAATAAATCTTCAGGGATTGCTTAAAACAATATATTTTTAAACTCTGTGACTCACATGGCATTCGATGTGTTAATAGAAAAATTCAAAAACCTGTCCAATTCGGAAATGTGTTTGCTAGAAGACATTCATGGATATCTTCGAATGGAGAAGCCCCTTGAGAAATAGATGCATCACTACAAAGTTCATTATAAATAGACAGAAAAGTTTATTTTACCATGAAGAGCTGAAGCTCTTGAATTCTTTTTTTATACATACGTTAAAAAGGGCTATATGTGGATAAAATAATGCTGGAGATCATACTTTTTTATACACATGCAGAGGTCGATCCATGCAAAATTTGAGGTCTATTTATTGTCCCTTCAAAAAAATTAATTTAATAAAATGGGCCCCTTCACGAAATTCCTTTTAATAAAATAGGCTCTTTTTTTTAAAATTCTTTTTCATAAAAACTGTTTAAAAATGTGTAATTTCTAAATATAACCAGTTTATGAAAAAGAAAACCTTTAGCAAAAGGATTTAAAGATGCTTTTGTTAATAAATGCTTGGTTCGAATTTGCGTAACTGGGTTTCTAGTTACTATTACTATTTTTTTTTTACCACAGAAATAATTTTACTTTTCACAAAATGAGCTCCAAGAATAAAAATCTGGATCAACCCCTGACATGTCAAAAAAGAAAATTATATACTGCAGGTTGAATTTGGTTGATCCAGAGGGTATCTGCAACTGCCCTATTACTGCACAAAATGTGTAGTAAAATGTTGTCCGCAGGACATTGGCAGGTTTCACACTTCGAACTTAAGGGGATGTCCTACAACTGTCCACGAGACGAATTCACCCATCCGTAGGATATCAGCTTATCTGGAATATGGCATTATTAGGATAATTTTAGGACCGTCCAGAGGTTATCATATAAGCGTCCCATAACCATCCTAAAGGTGTCATGAAGTGACATCCGTAGGATGTTGACAGGTGTGACATTTCGAAACCCAGGGGATGTTCTGTAACTGTCGATAGGACCAATTCATCGGTCCACAGGATATCACGCATGTCCGAAGCGTGATATCTTCTGGATGTTTTTAGGATGTATTTGTGTTGTCTGGGTAATTTTCTTACTATCTTTGTCACTACTGTCCCCTTTCAAATTATTTATTTAAGGACTGAATCTCCGAAGCAGATATTAATGCCATAGATGGCTTGAAACCAAAGGATACAGTGATACCATCTATTCCAAATCTATTAAAATTGCACCAGCTTACTTGGAATAAGCTTGAAAATGTTAAACTTCACCCGCAATTTTTAAGCTGTTTCACATGTTACACACATGAAAAATGTCAACATTACTGTTCAGAATCATCATTTGTAGACTTATCTCCCTGTTTTAAGAATATGCCCAATGATTATAACGATACTGAAGTATCAAATCCTAATTCTGAAAGTGAACATATTTTTGTAGGAATTTGGGTTGGTGAAAATTGGTTTCCTGATGAGTTTTAAATTTTTCTTTAGAATTAAATTGTTATTTTGAATTTTTATCAACAAATTTTATTTTTTCATTTTACTTATTACAACATTTGTTTTTAACCGGTTTAATTGAAGAAATAAATAATGTCACCCTTAAAATAAAGTTTATGTTAATTAATGGAAGCCGATTCTATTGGCTAAATACACCAGATATCCAGGATGCTCCAAAGAATGAAATTTTGTGTGCTATTGATATTCCCTCTCGAGTAGCTGCTCCGAGCTCATTTATTATTGACAAATTATATGATATACATTTAAAATGAGCAGTATTTATCGTATTTAAACACTTTTTTCTAACTAAAATTTTTGTCCTAATAAATTTACTTATTTACTCATTATCTTATTGTTGGTTTTTTTTCTAAAAGATTATTCAAATTTTAAAATAGTAAAAAAAAATATTAGATGTTAAATAATTTATAATTTTTAAAATGTTCAAAACCGAAAAGTTTTAAAAGTATGTCACTTCTGTTTATGTAAATGTCACTCCTGTCCCCAAATTATTAAAACTTAAAAAATATTCTGATTTATCACAGATGATATATCAAACATTATATTTTTTACTATAAAAAGTTACACTTTAATAAAGCACACATATTTTTCAAATAAATTTTATTCAAACCCTAATTTATAAAGTAAACAACTATATTGGGGACAGTAGTGACATTGATTACCAAATTAATTTATAAAATATTTTTTTAAATATATAGTGCTTAAAGTGTATGCCGGAATGTTGCATATTACTCAGTAACCTATGCTGTATCTAGTTATTAAAAAATTTTGGTTAAAATTTAATTTTTATTTTTCACTAAATCAATGAATGAAATTACCCACTTATTGGAGAATCACCCGATAAACTTTCAATGTCAAGTAATGGTGTTTTTTGCAATATTGAATTTACACCTGAATTTTCAACAAATTTTATTGTATAATAAGGAAAACTGAATATGAAACACCCTGCCCTCCCACATTTAAAATAATAATAATAAAATTTTTCCCATGATAACATATGATATCGAAAGGGGGGAGGGTCTAAATACCGAACAGATGATAACGTTATATTTGCACGTCTCCAAACATGTTTTCAGCATTCATGTTTCTATTTCTATAAGATATAATGATAATTAACCCTTTAACGTTCATTGGTTTCGCTAGGAAACCACAATATTTTAATTCGTATATGCAACAACGACACCGGAATTTTTTTTTTAAGAATTCCACCTTATTATGCATGAGAAAAATCACCTTTTCGTATTTACATATACATTTGTTCACAATTACCGGTGTCAGTAATTTATCTCAACATCTTAGCAAAGAAAATGTTTTGACCGTTAAAGGGTTAAACAATTTATAGTCCGAGAAACGGTGTCTTCTAAAATCCTGTGAATCCTGTCGCAGAATCGAATTTTTTTTACATAAATCGATAGTAAAATGTTATACGAACAAAAAGAGATAGGTGGAACCAAAAAATTTCTCTTGAAATGAAATAAGTTAAATTTAATCCATGCATTTTAACGTTAAATAAATAAATTAAATATTTTTTAACAAAAATTCTGGTATGAAATATTATTATCAAACTTGAGTGAAATTTCCGGGCGTTCTAGCGTTAACCCTTGACACTTCGTTCATCATCTTTCCTTCCAAAATTTGTTTTGGGCACCAGTAATAAAAAAAAAATAATAATAATATTTTCCTTATTTAATCAGGAGAACTTTTGAAATTGTCTACTTCAAGAAAAGTTCTTTTAAAAAAGTGATGCTAATCGAATAAAATTTGTGTAAGAGGCACCGGAGTCCGAAGGGTTAAATGATATGTCTTTTTCTTTTTCTGATTAGTTACATGCATTAAACTGCATATTATGCTAGTTATCCTTTTAACCTCTTCATACCTGACACATTTTAAGCCATCGTAAAAATAATTTCACAGTTTGTTCCATCTATTTATACGTATAGAAACATAATTTTGTAATAAAAAGTAAAAAAATTATTATTAGTTTCTATTTACTAGCAGGTACACATATGTGCATTTCGGGTTCATACTGCAAAAAAAAACTTCATTTTTCAAAAATTTATTTAAACGAGAAATTTGGTGAATAATTGATACATATAAGCTTATTTTACGTGCTATTTTCGAAAAAATATATTTTTTTTATATATAGAGATATATATTGCATTTTGTACAAATAACCCTTGTTCTTGATTTGCAGCCTTCATACTTACATTTTGAAGCAAAGTTATCATTTGTTGAACGAAGAAACTGTCCAATTTTGACATATCTAATGTAGTAAATTGGCTTCTAAATACCTTTACATTGTCTTCGCTGTGGTTTATTTGCGGAATCGTCTTCAAAATCATTCCCAGATGAATAAATTTTGCGTGGTCTCCATGGTCGTCGTTCTTCACTTACTTTGCTCTTATATTTCATAAATACTTATGTAATCTCTAAAAATACCGCATAAGAGACAATCTGTCTTTTCGAGTAACTTCACCTGTTTTGCAATTTCTGATATACATTATCCAACAAATAGAAATAACCAAATCTATAAAATGTATAAAAACTCTTGTTGACTACTTTTTGTGTGAATAGAACAACGGTACTAAGCTAAACACCTATCCTTTAAATCTGCACCACCCATACACGTTTTGTATTCACACTTGCAGATTGTGTTACATTACAATTTTTATCTTTAGACAACCTAACACAACTGCTTCGGGATCGCTATCGATGCAAGTCAAAGGCAAAGTTACACATTTGCTATCTTTCCAGTTTTGTATAAACATATCCTTCTCTTCCCTATCATTCCCCTCTCCGCATTACAAATCTCGATCATTGATTTTTTTATCTGCTCCTCCAAGTCTTTTGTTCATAATCATTCCAGTTTGGTAAATAATGTTCCTCAATAAAAAGTCAACACATTTTACACTAGTAAAAAAACTGTCCTAGTAAATCACCCGTATGTTGTCTTTTGGCATAAATTTAAAAAACAATTTGACAATGCCTCCACCTAGACCTAATCATAATTGTTTTGAATCATCAGCTGGTACAATTCCTTTTCCATGATCTATTTGGCAATTAAGGGCGTGGTCATACCTGGCGGATAAAATAAAGTTTTTTAATCTCAACGGATTAGGTTTTAACGGCACATAATATCTAGATCCGCAACGTCCTGCAAATGCGATCTAGTGATCTCTGTTCATCTAGTGATAAAGGTTTTGGCTTGAGCAGGGACAAACATTTAATTCTTACTGCATTCAAGATAAGATTTACTTTCCATAATTTGTCATCTGCTTAAAGATCGTTTGATTTATCTGCAAAATGAAGAAATTTTCTAATCTCAAAAAATCGATCACGTGGCATAGTAGCTGCATTTCTAAGTACTGACAAGTCTTTTTGCCAGTAGAAGCTTGCTTAGAGATATTTTAAAGTTCCCATGAGTATGTGTACGCCTGCAACTTTTATAATTTCATATTTAGATGCATTTATTGAGCGACGGTTTCGTGTTTGAACGGAATATAACGGAATTGGAATTGTTTGAACGGAATTGGTTTCATATGAAACTTTTTCCGCAAAATCTTCATTTAACTAATCTAGAAATTATTCAAAAGGATTTACGATGCTGGAAAATCTGCTTTTAGATAATCCTCATTAATCAATGAACCTCAGAATACTATTAGAAGAAAAAAAATGATTAAATAAATATTTGCAAAAAGATAAGGTTTTATTCTCAGCCTTATTATTATAGTGTGCTGTAACACAAGTTTTACAAATTTACATATTTTCACCTTTCCATAACAAAAACCTTTTAGATTAAACTTTATTGTTACATGGATTCGAGATAGATACTGGAGCAATATCCTCAATGGTTATATCTGTGTAACCTAAATTTTTATTGACAGAAGACTCACCATCACCATTGGCCTCACCACTCTTACAAAGATATAATAATTGTGATTTTTAAAAATTAATGTCTAATTTAAAACATCAACAAAATGAATTCTTATTTATTAGGGATGAGATTTCCGCTTTTTTGGACACCAGTATAATCTTAGAAAAAATGTTGTTCTCTTAAATCAGTAAAATGTTCCGAATAGAATACAATATTTTCTCTAAAAGAATACAATATTTTCTCTAAAATTTTACTAGTATGCAAACAGGCGGAAATCTCATCCCTGTATTTATAATTAAGAATATATTTTTTAATAATTTCACAATTTGGCACTGCACCAATTAGATATCATTCAGTACAAATTTTTTGTGTGAAATGACTTTTCACCAAAAACACAGAATTGAAACCGGAGGTGCACATATGTGTACCTTACAAATTACATCTAATTTAAATAGATATTATGATCTAGCTAAAACATTTAAATGATTTATGCAATACTGAAGAGTTTATAAGCATTCTTAAAAATTATTATGAATAAATATTAATTTTCTAATTATAAAAATGTACTTACTTTTTCGAAGTTTTATATTTTTCGCCACTGCTCGTTCTTTTTTTCTCCAGTCATATGAATTAAGACTGCTAGAGCCATTTCTTGCTGAAACTAGAAAAGGCTGACGTACACAGATAACATCCTCTCAACTGAATAAAAAAAATTCATATATTAAGTGAGATACGCAGTTGAAACCAGAGTACACAAATATACACCTCGGGTCTGAAGAAAATAATTCACAAAATTATATTAACATAAATACTTGTACGGGTTTTTAACTATTAATTATGCACAACTTTAAAAGAGGCAGCTTTTTTTTATCGTGTTTTTACTTCCTTTTCAGTATTGAAATAAAAAGAATTTTCATTCTAAAGAACAAAATCATTTTCATTTTTACTAAAACTCCATTTAGCCTTTGGCTAATTTCCATCAGTACACAAAAGTGAAAAAATTTTCTGTAAAAGACTAACTGTTGAATTTTGAAATAAAAGGCACATTGTTCTCTTATTTTTGTAACTTAAAAAAAACTTTACGTCTCCTGAGTAAAAAAAAAGAACTTTTGATTCAAAAGATGTTTTTTTCTTTGTTGTTAATCAAGGAACAGAATTCTAGAGTTAAAGAAAAGCTATTGTTATAATTTTACTTCGTTTATCCATTGATTTAATTAATTTTAAAAGCCTTTAGTGAATGTGCCAGAAACATTCGTTACATTCATAATTTTAAAGATAAATAATTTTGTTGTTTGTTTAATAACGATGGAGATCAATATTTCAAAAATTTATTTTTACGTATTCTGTTTAGGTTCTGTGAACGTAATGCATCCATATTCTTAGTGTATAGAAACACTGTAGAAGTAGAGAAAATATTGCAAATCGATATTTAACCCATTAGTGCCTAGCGTCCCTTTTAGGGACGTTTCGAAAGGTGCATTCAGCACTGTTTTTGACACCGGTAAAAAAGAAAAGCAATAATTATTTTATTTAAATGATGCATTTTCGTGATTAATAAACTAAACTTAAATCTTCTAAAAATAGTGGTGCAATTTACGCAAAAGATGCTGGGCACGAATAGGTTAAAAAATCGAAATGATCACTGTTTCCAGTTGCATTTCCCTCAGCAAATTAACCCGGGAGAACGCGCGCTTACCCAGGGTATGAATGGTTTTAACTTTGCCACCAATAAAATCAAATTATAACAGTCACTTTATTAATCTGTTCGCAACGGGAGACTTTTACGAAATTTTTTATGTTTTGTCACCGATTCAAAAAAAAAAAAAAAAAAAAAAAAAAAAAAACAGAAATTTGTTCTTTCTTAAATCGAGAAAATGCTCTCAATGAACAAGGCAACACTATAATTTTACCGGTGGGAATAAACAAGGATTCTTAACCCTTTCCGGCATGGGCAAAATCTGTTAGTAAAATGAGAAATTATCGACTGACACCGGAATTCACAAACGAATTTTTTTAATTTTATGAATTCCTTAATTTAATCTTTTATTGTAAAAGTAAAATTTTACTAAAATATTATTGGTGCCGTTTGCAAGTTTGGAATTAAAATTAAGTATCCCAGACGGGCACAGTGTGCCGTAAAAGGTTAAGCCTTTTTGAGGCACGTATTAGTGTCGCTCGTCCCCAAGGGGTTAAGACGGAGACAATCTTTACAAATTTTGCGATAAAATAAGTTGAAGATTACTTTTAAAAAATTAGTGGTTACAATTGTAAAAAACCATACGCACTTCGGGTCTTTCAGGCCTGCGCGCGTCCTCCGGGTTACTGATACTGAGCAGGAATGAGAGCACTCAAATCCAAATGTTTGACTCAAAGATCTTTCGATGGAGATAGGTGCCATTAATGTTTTGGATCCAAATTTTCAAATGATTATAGAAAATGAAAAAATTGGTCAATACGTTTATGGTTTTCACTAAAACTATTCTTTATGTCAGTATTTTCCTGAAAATAAATTTTAAAGATAAATTTCAAAAAATGCCAATAGACTTTAGGCGCGTTAGACAATGGGCGCTTTAGACTTTGGATTAACAAACAACTATTTTTTTACCTTTATTTTTTGCATATCATTAAATTGTTTTAGAAGCTGCGACATAAACTTAAATTTTGAGCTCAAAATCTGAATAGTTGTGAGTGGTTATGTAGCGCAAACTGAGCTGTGCTCAAAAGGGGGGGAAGCTTTAAGGACGCCAGGGAGACATAACATATATATGTATGTATATTTAAATGCGGCTTGTAGTCACAGTGAAAAAAATAACGAATAAAGTTAAAAATAATTTAAAACTGTAAAAAAATAATAAAAAACATGTTTAGATACATGAGTATAACAAAATAAGTGCGAAAAATAAAGAAAGAGAAAAGTGAAAAAGAAATTTCATTAGTTCCTAAAAAAGCCAGGCGAAAAAGCTTCCGGGAGTTACCCCAATAGAAAAAAAAACTCTTTTCGGAAATCATATAGTTCAGTAATAGCAAATATAAATTGCTAATAAATTAGTAGAATAAAATTTAATTTTTTTAACAACAAAACAAAGAAAAAAATAAACAAAGAAAGGTTAAGTATAGTAGAGAGGTGAAGAAATCTCGACTGTCATCTTTAAGCAAAAGCGTATATTTAGGACGTTTTCTATCAGTGGGGACGGATACCTCGTAGACTGGTAATTCCGCAACAATTTTGTTGGGATGATTGTAAAAAGTTTTATAAAAACTTTGAAACAGTTGTTTTATACTTTTTTTTAAGAAAATAGTTAAGATCTCTGCGGATGGTGATGTTGGGTGGGTTTCGATGTCCGTTATGGATATTTTGAAGGCTTTTGTTATGAGTGCTGTAAAGAATTTTCATACTTTCATTGAATTACAATAATTTAGTGATTACAACATCATCCAGGCATTAAAAAGTTAAAAGGCCAAAACTAGCCATCCGCAACGTGTTATGGAAATTAAGTTGTAAATATCCTTTTGTTGTTAATATTTGATAATGCTTTGTTGTTCTAAGTTGTTAATATTTAGTTAATTTATACTTATTCTTTAAGAAGCATTTAACCTCTTGAGGGGCGGTGGTTTCATAGGTATACCACTTAATTTTAATTCCAAAACGCCATATTCGCACCGGAATTTTGTTAAAGAAAATTACGGTTTATTGAATGCGTGAAGTATAGTGTTTTCTTATTTACAATTAAAGTTGTTTTCAAATTCCGGTGTCAGTCATTAATTTCAATACTTAAGCAATGAATTTGCCTTGCCCCGCAAAAGGCTAATAATTGAGTCATAATCATTGCGTTGTCGCATAGCTACCAACTTTTACGCATTTTTTCTACCACAAAAATTTTATACTAAATATTTCCTTATTTAATCGTCTAAATGATTAAACAAATGGAAAATTTCTGTACAATTTTAGTGGTAGCAAAAATTCGTAAATGTTGGCAGCTATGGTTGTCGTCACATTTTAAATAAAGCATTAAACAGTATAATTTCTTGCCATCCTTATAATTTATAGTATTATACAAACATAAATGCATTTACAGATTTGTAACAATTCATTACTCACAGTATTAAAAACAAAAATTTCCTTATTATTCTTTTTTTTTTATTTTTAGTACAACCATAAAAAGTTTTTTCTTCCTAAAGAACAAATATACTGTTATTACACTGTTTCTGAAACATCATTTAGCCTATAGCTACTTCCCATCAATTTAACAAAAGAACAAACATTTCTGTAAAAGACTAACAGTTGAATTTGGAGAAGAAAGGCACATTGTTCTCACTTTTTGTTATTGACTGGAAGAAAAAAATACTTTACTTATGTCTCGTTAATTAAAATAAAACTGTTGATTCAGAAAACGTCTTTTTTTCTAAACCCGTTGTTAATGAATAGACATAGCTCTAAAGTTTAAGAAATGGTATTGTTATAATTTTACTTCTCTCATCTGTTGCTTTAATTAATTTAAAAGGACTTTAGTGATTGTGCCAAAAACATTCGTTACTGTCATTATTTTAAAGGTAAACAATTTTGTTGTTTATTTTACAAAAATGGAGGAAGATATATGTTTCAGGGAATTAAACTTATAAAAAATTTGATTAAATTCACGGAAAACAATGCATTTCTTTTCTTATTGTATAAAAAAAACTATAGAAGTGCAAAGAATGTCACGTTTCCACAGGTGAGAAAAAAGCAAGAAATGAACAATGTTTTTGCTTAAATTATCGGCATAAAAGTCAGTTGAAAAATTTTGTTGCTAATATTTGATAATGCTTTGTTGTTCCAAATTGTTAATATTCAATTAATTTAGGCTTTTGTTTAAGAAGCCTTTAATAATTGTGTCATCATCATTGCTTTGTCATCTCATTTGAAATACAGCATTAAACAGTATAATTTTCTTGCCAACCTTATAATTCACAATATTATACAAACATAAATGCATTTACAGGTTTATAACTATTCATATCAGATTATTGTTACCAATTTATTTATATGTACATTAGTTTTATCATCTGTGCCCTGATGGGAGTTAAAAATCCAATTAACACTCAATTTCCCAGGCTAGGATACAATTTAGAAATTCCGTAGTTTAGAAAATCTGAAGGTGCACCAGTAGAACTTGACAAAAACATTCCAATCTATTTTATGACAAATTATCTGCTATTAAATGAAATAAATATTACTATTTAAAATTTCTGGTATGTGTTTGGAATTTTCAAATACCATAATTTTAGAAAAAAAATCAATATTAAACTTATTTAAAATGCCAGTTACTGAAATAAAATTCTGCACATTACATAAAATATTTCGATTTATAATGATTAAAAATCAATTCCAATTTTGCGAAGCTAAATACTGTGAAACAAACATTAAAACATTAATGACAGCATTAAATCCTTGGGGACGAGTGACACTTATACATGCCGCAAAAGGTTTAAGAACCCTTGTTTTCCCCTTGTTGAAAATCTTCACGGAAATATATGACCTGTACTATTATGTTTATACACTCTGAGTTTCAGGGTAATTCCTCATATATTTTTCCAGATATTTAAAAAAATGTCTAAAATCGCAAGTGGACGATCATTAATGGCCAGGTTGTGTATTACATCTTTATGAACATTTTATTTAAACAATGCTCCTTGTTAAATGCGTTATTGTGTTCAAAATGCACACAAAATTTTAAAAATATTAAAAGCTTTTTTTTGTTTTATTTGATGACAAATATTCAGTAAATTAAAAGAAAAATACTAATACATTGAATAATTTATTGAACGCATTAATATAAAATATTATTACCGTAAAGTTCCAAAACTAAGCTCGTTCCGAAAAAAAGCCCCCCCCCCCCTTCGAATATGTAAATTTTGTGTATTTTGAAAACCTGTGATTTATAAGCTCTCCCCCTGCAAGTTTTACTTTCTTTCGCTTTCAATTGTTCTGTTTTTTATTTCAGGAAATTCTTTAAGCATTGTTTTTCATGTCTCCTAAATATGCAAAATCTTATGCATTTTTTTCTTTTTTTTAATATTAATGTATCAGAATTTGATATGTTCTCTACATTGTAGTTTTAACATTTAACTGGATTTTTATGCATTTTTTCGATAGATATTTATATTTAGTTAATGATTTGTATTTTTGTTCACATTTCTTTCACATCTAAATTGATTACTGTATGTAAATTTGTTTCATCAATTTATTATTTTTATTACTGAATACAACATAACTTCTATAAAAGAGAATTTTAAACCCTCCGTCCCGGCCTCCCAAAAAAAAGTTTAATTTTATATCATTTCATTTTTCAAATCGTTTAAATCCTGTGAAATTTCATAAATTTTAAATATGCCTCCCCTCCCAACTCTCCTAAATTTTCTATACTTTTTACAAAATTTCAATTTATAAGTCAGCCTCCCTTAAAATCATTATAATTCCCTGTTCATTAAAGAGGATTTTACTTTCAGTACTGTATGTGCGGTTGACAACACCTTTTTTTAAAAAAAGTTTTCTTCGAGAACGTAATTTTTAAAAAAATGCTTAAATTAAATAGGGTAAATTTTATTTTATTACTGGTGCCGAAAACAAACTTTGTAAAGAGAAATGATGTTTAATCAGACTAAAAGGATACCACAGGTGACTAATTATTATTATTATTATTATTTATCTTGCACCACATTCTTAAAGAAGAAATCTTTCTTAGGCTCATTGACAATATTTGCAACAGAAATATGCTGTAAATTTTATTTTATTTTAAATAGTGGTGTGAATACAATAAAAAATAGTATCTTGTAGCAGCCCACAGACAGGATATACGAGTGCAAAGGGTTAATTATTTGGCTTTGTCCAAGATTAGTCATTAATTGTAAAAAAACAAAAAAAAAAACTTATTATTATTTGTCATATTATAATTTGAAAAAAATGATGTTCAATCAGATTGCAAGACTGCAAAAGGTGACTAGTTTTTAGCTCACAGGCTATCATAGCCTGAGAGCTTATGTGCCCGTCCATTCTGTATGTACGTTCGTGCGTTCGTGCGTAACGCGATAACTCATGATAAAAATATCGGATTCACTTGAAATTTTATATATAGGTATATCCTAATAAGGCGCTTCCCTGATTAGTTTTTGGAGTTCATTCGATA
The DNA here is from genome assembly GCA_964019185.1 of Maratus speculifer. Classification (NCBI taxonomy): domain Eukaryota; kingdom Metazoa; phylum Arthropoda; class Arachnida; order Araneae; family Salticidae; genus Maratus; species Maratus speculifer. The sequence goes on along the minus strand of OZ025303.1, from coordinate 174,574,465 downwards.
TGTATAAGAGGGTGAACGGGGAGCTCATGCCCCTCCCCTTAATTGATATAAACGGAATTTTCATGCAGAATTAACAGTTTTCGTTCAAAATTTAGTTATAGGATCATTCTGATGAGGCGATACTGTGGCTGTTATTAGGTGTTCATTGAATAAGTATAAACAGGGGGAACGGGGGTTCTAATGCCCCTCCCCTTAACTTGTATAAATGGATTTTTCAAGCAGAATTGTCAGATTTCGTTCAAATCTCTGAATAATTTTGGAAGTTTAATGGTTAAGTATAAAAGAGGGGAATAACTCCTCTTAACCCTTTAACGATCAAAGCATTTTCATTGATAAGATGTCGAAATAAATAAGTGACACCTCTAATTAAGAGCAAATATATTTTTAAATAGGGATGGGCATTACTTATCGTATTAGGATAAATAACAGTGTTACTACGCTGGAACCTAATATTGCATTACTATGTTACTGAAAAGTCCCTGTTAAGTAAATAACACATGGTTCTTAATGACAGCATCTTCCTTCACTTGCTTTAATCAAGATTTCATTTTTTTGCAGCTGTAAAATAAAGATAATATTCATTAAAAACGTCCTAAATCGTTTCTTTTGAGATGTTTGCCCAACAATGTTGAATTCAGACACTTTTCTTGGGAGGAATTTCTGTGCTCTGGAAGAGAAACAGAGGAACATTATAGAGTTCCGGGAGATGGGGGAGAAGCATTGCTTTTTCTGACCATTGAAAATCCAAAATCTCAAATCTTCCGAGGAAACATCTCATTGCTCACCGGCGGTCAACCCCCCCCCCAGAGCATCCCCTAAATTCAACACTAGCACTCAACATGACCCTATCTTCACCCTTAGTTATGACCTGCTCTGATAGGTATGTGATGCTAATTGTTTTGCAGTTCATCAATCACTATGACTAGTAGTGAATACATGCATGAATAGTAATAACTTACACCGCTAATTAAAAAACTTTTTTCTGCTTGGTGCCTGATGATAGGTCACCATCATAACACACTTTCTCCTATTTTTATAGCACAAAATACTACAGCACAATATCTAGAGCACAAAACACAGAAATTTTTAGACCAGGAAAACATTTGAAAATTTATTTGAAAAACCTCATGCTTGAAATGTTTTCCTGGATAATCAATATATAATATATTCAATATATTATAATCAATATATAAATGTATTATATATAACACATAGATTAATTATTCAAAAATAATTAAATTCTGTTTAAAACATCCCAAAACATGTAAATCGATTAAAAGTCGGAAGTCGAAAATCATGAATCATTGCTCTTTAGTAAAAATATGAAGGAAAAATGTGCTCAAAAATGTATATTCAACATATCCTAAAAATTGCTTTAAATGCAATCCTATGTTGCAAATGCATTTTAAATTAATAGAGCTTTATATTTTAAAAAGAAATTTTTTTTTAATGCTGCATAACCTAGCGTATATGATTGTTAGATTTTGTTAGCATATTTACCGTTACGTAAATGAAAAAAGCAATTATTTCTACCCCTTCACCCCGAATATATAGCAATATTTGAGTTCAGAGATTCATTTTATAAAAATTACCTTTTTTCTACATATAACTAAAATGCATTTATTCATAATTCAATGCCTTAAAAATTCAATTCTCGACTTTAGTTGAAAAATCTATTTAAAAGTAACAAAACAATATTTTGTCACATTCAAATAAAATGCTTGAATCAATGCATTTTTAATTAATTAGCTCATTTAAAACGTCAACATTAAAACTTCAGATTGATTTGAATTCAAAGCAGCAATTGGAAACCAACCCATGCGCGTAACCGTGAGTACCCGCACAGCCCCCTCCCCCTCGCTTGCGCAGACCCATTCACAATTATTTAAAAAAAATTGCGTCGCCCCTCTTTTTAAAACACCCTTAAAAACCCTTATTTAAAAAATATCACACAATTATGCACTCTAAGATAAAAACCTGTATAAAACGGAATTTAAAACTGTTTATAGACTTCCGTTTTAGAAGGTTTTACTATATAAGATATTGTTTATATCCAGCATGTTCAGGTTAAAAATTCTGGGCACCCACCCGTTCAAAAGGCTGGTTACGCCTATGCAACCATAGTAGAGATAATTCCTTAATATTCGCAAATTCAATATCTGTTAGATTTTTCACCAGTTTTTCAATAAATGTAGTTCTTTTCTGTTAGATTTTCCACCCGTTTTTCAATAAATGTAGTTTTTTACATTACAAAAGAACATTTTATCGCTTCGTAACTGTTGTTTATTTTCAAACGTTTTACATTTGTTACGTTGTTACAAATTATTTGACGACCTTGAAAAGTGCTGAGTAATACACATTATCTGCGGATAATTTTGTTTATCGTTAACGATTTTTAATTTAGTTTCGGTTCCTGCTTTTGGACAGGAAAAAGGAGTGGTTTTTATTCGCGGTTGCTGATGATCAGAGGATAAATAAAAAATGATTTCGTCTCTTTTTATTAAATATCAGAAATATTGAATTAAAGATTTTAGTATTTGATTTCTAAAGGGCTCTTCTGAGAAGGGGGAGGGGTTCACCCCCCCCAAACATATACCTTAAAATTTCGCTCATTTAGTTCTCTACCATTTTTAACTTAAAAGTTTAAGCTACATGGCACTCCCCCCCCCCCGCTTTCGGTGACTCACCTAATTTTGCTCATTTTTTCACTTCATTTCAATCTTTAAAAGGCTATAACTTTGCTTCTATGGGAGCTAAAGCGGAGAAAAAAATTCTAGCATAGCTAACTTTTCCTCGCCGTTCTTTTTGTCCTTTCCTTCTTTTCGTCAATTTTCCAGTTTTCCCTATAGGAGCATTTTTTTTTGGGGGGGGGGGGGCTTTCTCATTTTTTGATGTAATATGTCTATCGAAAGCTTATGCTTCATACATTACAAATCTAGCATAAAAAATTTTCTCCCGTTATTTTGGGTCACGTTACGGACCCATAATGGGTTGAAATTTAAATTTCTCAAACTTCTTCGAGGTTTTTTGCCAAGTCGCTATCTGAAAAAAATTGTGCCAATGTGATGCGTGTATGACATCTGTGCCATATAAATATTATTCAGTCTTTTTTATTGCAATTTTTTATGTAAAATAATATGCATTATTTTTCATGTACAATTGCGTATTAAACGAAAATTGTAATGTAATTTTTGTAGTAGTACTTTATAATAATGAATAATAATAAAAAAAACACTTTATTTAAAAGTATTTCCTGCACAATAAAATGTTTCCTGATGATTAAAAAAATATGTCTTGACAATTTAAAAAATACAAACGTAATTGTTCAAGTTTTCACTTCTGTCGGCACTCCCAAAATGTCACTTTTTTTTGGGGGGGGTGAAAATAATGTGGAAATAAGTCTTATTTTTTATTTACTTATGGGTCCGTATAAAAAAGCATGAGCTAGTGAACTTTGGAACTATTTTAATACAACTTATATTCAAAATATTAAAATAATAGAGAAAAAATTATTTAAAAAATATTTTTTATTTAATCATTTTTGATACTAAGTAAATGCAATTAAATTTCTTACAAATTGAATCTGGAATGTTTAGATAAGATTTTAATATTTACAAAATATGAAATACAGTACAATATATTAGGTTCACAGCTTTCTGAAAGACATAAAAATAGTACGATAAAATTTAGATGAGTTCAAAGTATTAGAACATATTATTTTACGCAACAATATTACCTTATTAATATGAAGTAAATGGTAATTAATATTTTGTAGCACCCTCTTTTGCTTTCATAACAGTGTACAATCGATCTTGCATACAATAGATATCTTGCTATTAAAAAACTAGACGAAAAAATTGAGTCTGGAAAAAATTTCATTCTCTACCATCTGTCCTAAAGTTACTCTGTCCTATCAGTTAATATTTGTTTTATGTTTTGCAGGCCGCTCTGGTAGTGGCAGCACGCGTTGACTTGCTATAAAAAATGCAGTATGCATTTCATCTCAGATTTTAAAACATCAACAGCGCTGATTGAGAAAATGCGGTATATAGAGGATGGATTTTTGAAAAATTCGTTTTCCTCTGTATGTTAAATAAAGTTTTCTTACTATGATTTCTTGTACTTTCTAATTTCCCTGTTTTTCGTATTTCCTATAGGATACATTATTTTATATTCAAAAATATATGTGCCTATAGAATTTTTCTTGAATGTTGTTGCCTCACCATTGGCCGAGAGATTCTGCCCTTAAAACTGGTAGACGGCAGGTGATGGATTAGACCAGAACACAATCGCGGCCGTCAGCCTAATCATTAGGAGTTTTCCGTGGTTTACTTCAAACTTTGGATTTCCTTGAGTAAATACGGGTTGGTTTTCTCTTAGAAAGACCCCCCTCCCTCCACGGAGGGCACCCCCTTAGAGGCCATATCCCATGTGTTGTCCGTTTGGGAGCATATTTAGCAATTGTTTATAAATTGTTTATTGTATCCTGTTACAAAAATAACAGGATGTTGGAACCTGTTACCAGCGCTACTGTGGAATGATGTAACCTGTTAATCAAAAATAACCATATTTCCCATCTCTATTTCTAAATAAGAAAACATGATTTTTCACTTACATAATAAAGGGAATATTTTTAGATAAAAATACTGGTGTCAGTGTTGCACATGGGAATTAAAATTTTGTGGTTTCGTGGCGAAACCAATGAACGTTAAAGGGTTAAATTATATAAATGCTAAATGGGTTTTTATTAAGAATTATCGGATTTGCTCTGAATTTTGGATATAGATTTTTTATATGATAAAACATGTTCTTGATAATTTAGGAGGTTCAATGATTAAGTATAAAAAAGGAGAAAGGGGAGAACTGTTTCCTCTTCTTAATTTTTTTTCGAACGGAATTAACGAAAATACAAGGCTGTAATGTACAATTAGTATGCGTAGCCTGTGAGCTCAATGCCATCAGTTTAACTGGGCAATATTCTTTTTATTTTTATTTTTCCTCGTGGTACATTCTTAACTACTTCGCGACTTGAGCCTTTTACAAAATTTTTAATGTTTTGTAACCGGTTTTTAAAACAGAAATTTGTGTGTTTTTAAAACGAGAACATGCTCCGATTACACAAGGCAAATTTCACAGTAAAATTTCACAAGGATTCTTAGGCGTGTTTGGAGAATGCATACGTGTCGCTCGTCCCCAAATGGTTAAAGCAGTAATATTTTATGCCCTATTCGACAACATTTGCAACAGAAATATTTTTTAAATTTTACTTTTGTTAAGAGAATGCTGAGAATACGATAAAAAAGTCACCTGTGGAAGCTCTCAGATTGGACATACTAGTGCAAAGTGTTAATTATTTGGATTTGTCCACATTTCTCATTAATTTTCAAAAAAGGCTATAGATATGTTAATTCTAGATTACAGTAAAAGATACGGTTAACTTTCATTATTGCTGTAATAATTTAATTAACTTGCTCCCGGTAATTTATTTGAAAACAATGTTCATTTCTTGCTTTTATTTTACCGATAGAAATGTGATTTTCTTTACACTTGTACAGATTTCTGTACAATAAGAAATAGATGCATTGTTCTCCTAGAATTTAAACAGATTTTTTATAAGTAAAATTCCTGGAAACACAACTCTCCTTACATCTCGGTAAAATAAACAACACAATTATTTATCTTTAAAAGAATGACAGTAACGAATGTTTCTGTCGCAATTACTAACGGCATTTTAAATTAATTAAAGCAACAGATAAGAGAAGGAAAATTATAACAATACTATTTCTTAAACTTAGAGTTCTTTCTCTTTATTTAACAACGTCTTTAGAAAAAAAGACATTTTTTGAATCAACAGTTTTTATTTTTTAACTAACAAGACATATGTAAAGTATTCTTTTTTTTCCCAGTAAGTAACAAAAAGTGAGAACAATGTGCCTTTCATCTCAAATTCCACAGTTAGTCTTTTATGTTTGTACTTTTGTTAAATTGATGGAAAGTAGCTACAGGCTAAATCATGTTTATGAAACAGTATAAGAATTTTGTTCTTAAAAGAAATACTTTTTATTACAATACTCAGGGATGCAAGCGCTGCGCCAGAAATGGCTGATTTTCACCACGAAGTTTTAATAGTATTCTTAGTCTAATCAAATATTAGAATTTATGTCATTAAATAAGGTGAGAAATATTATAAAAATTTAGTGGTAGCAATCTGTCATTTGTGGCGCAGGGTTTAAATCCCTGCATTACTAAAAAAAAAAAAAAAAAAAAAAAAAAAAGAAGACGAAGAAGGAAATTTGTCTTTAACCCCTTCGCGGAGGTAGCCTTTTACGAAATTTTTAAAATTTTGTCACCGGTAAGAGGAATTTGTAAGAGGAATTAGGGAGTTATTAAAACGAAGAAATGCTCTGATTAAATAAGTTAAATTTTACAGTATAATTTTTCTGGGCTAGGTAGTCAACAATCTTCAATGTTCGCTAATGTATTTTAATTTGAAATTGATAGATAGAGCCAGCATTTCAATTGACTGCTCTACCTTTCCCGACCTGCTAAAAAAATGGAATGATCCCGCCTCATAGGGAGAGAGTTTGTCGTCGAAGGGCTAGTATCCTTCGATAACATTTGTAAGAAAAATATACAAATGAAATTATTTTTTTAAATAATGCTGCAAACAGAATATAAATTTAGTTAATTGTAGAAGCCGTGCTGTTAGTATGTAACACCAATGGAAATGTCTTTTGATTTGTAAAGTTTATGAAAAACGATTTTTATTATCATATATAACATATTACATATTTTTTTTTCTTACAAAACTACAAAGCAAAAATTCATTCATACAATATGAAGAAAGAAATGGGACAATGAGAGAGGCTTCTATCAGAAAGATATTTAAAAGATACTTAAAAATTACTAATGCATCACATGCCCATATATTTAATTTTAGCAAAGGGAATTTAAGATCAATCTGACCAAACTCTGTACACATATTTCAGCTCCTATGATTTATTTACCAAATAGATTAGTTGTGTTAAAATTAATTTAGCATAATCAGGTATCCTAAGTTTCTTGGAGTTCCATTTACGGCGATTTGTTCTTTTGAACTTATTGAGATATATAATCATACGAACGCTACCACAGGGGACTATTTTTCAATTCTCTTTCACGACACTACTAATCCATTGACCGCCGAGCAAAAGGGCAAATTTGTAATGTTGTATCCTCTGTAAATATTATAATTTAACTATCAGAAAATGGAAAATTAAGTTCAATTCAAAATCGCTTAAATAGTCAGGCATTCCAATTTTATATGTTTCCATTAAAAAATGAATTTCTAAATGAGTAAAAACGTTTTGCGCTTGTTGAGCGGAGCAGTTGAGAACACCCTTAAATGTAAATAAATAATAATAAAAAAAAAAGATATTTTTGCAACATAAAATTTTATTATTAATGTTACGTCATATAAGCATACATAAGCTTTGAGAGTATTGATAACAACTGAATTTCTTCAAACTGGATTATATCTGAAGAATTATTTCAATAGAAATAACTTTTGTAGTGTAGTGAAGCCTGCATCTTCGTGAACGGATACATCAGTTCGCAACAGGGAGAAAGTTAAAACAAAAATATTTTACATATGCTTGGACTATATTTGCAAGAGAAACATTCTACAAAATTTATCTCTTAAAAATAGTGCAGTGAACAGAATATAAAAATAGCCATCTGTGCCATATGTCATAATCTTCAAATTTCTCCAGATGAATGGTGTCTGCCATATATATCCAGAATAGTTCAGTTTGTAGAATATTCGCAACTTACGCCAAAGATTACTTGTTCGAAAAGTGGCCTGGATATTTTTTCATTCAGTTGGAAAATTACAAATCATATGATATATTTTCTAAGGTTGTTTTTAAATTTACTGCAATTCAGAGAAATAGAGCAGTGAGCAGGGGAATGAGGATTAACGAGACCAATACGAAAACAAATGGGCAGACGATAGAAACTAACTATAGCAGGTGCCCCGTACAAATCGGAACTCTAGATGCTTTGGGCCGCTGCCATCGAAACCTCAAGGCCTGAAGACAGCACCGCCCTCTGTAGATAGATCTGAGCGCTGAGAGAAAATGGCGGCTGACGGAGGCGGATTTTTTTTAAACGTATATACAGTTCCTTAAATCTAGACATCAGTATTTTATCAAATATTTCTTTGGTTTTGTACAATCTGAAAAAAGTGAAGCAGAAAAAGCTTTTAAGTACTATTGGTACGAATGTTCAAGGGACAGTACAGACGCTGAAAAAATTCGACATCCGCCATTTTTGTGTGAACGCTCAGGCCTACACTTCAGAGGGCGGTGGAGTACAGGAAGCGTGACGTCATCACTAATAGCTCTCACTAGTGTTGGAAAACTCTCTGGAAAATTCTGAATAACTATTTCTTTCTTTTTTATTTGTTTAATAACTATCATCTTATAAAACACCAATAATTTTTTTTTATTTACTGGTCTGAATTCGAATTCCCCTAAATAAAAATTCAGTCAGATGCGAATGCCGCAGTGTGTCCCGCATCTGACTGATTTTTTATTAGGAAATTCAAAATTATCACCAGTAAGTTTCAATAGTTATTATAGTTTTATAAAATTATACAAATTACAGAAATAATTGCTATTCAAACTTTTCATGTTTCAATTGCAATGCTAATGAGAGCTCGTCCCATTAGTTATGACCTCACGACACTTGTCCTGATGCTTGAGGGTTTCGTTGGCAGCCTCTCGGCACAACTAACATATCACAGTTTATTTTGCCATTCTTAACCCATTAGTGCCTATCGTCCCTTTTTAGGGACGGTTATAAAAAAGGCCATAAAGCACTTTTCACACCAGTAAATAGATAGATAAATAAGCACTATTTTACACGAGGCAAATTCCCCAATAAATTAAAATAAAATTTATTCGTCCTTTAAAAGTGGTGGGAAACCCAAAATTTCAATTTTAATATAGAAAATAACTTGGGCATTAATGGGTTAATTACAGGTAATTCTTCAATTAGATAGGGCGGAAAAACTACTCTAATATCTGGTATTTGAGACGCCCGCTAATGAATTAAATGGGTTAATTAAACACAAAAGGAATAATTCGATCCACTAAATGTCTTTAATCTTTTCAAGGGCAACGTTTACAGTTTGCAAATACTTAATTTTAAGGCCAACTTGACGAGCTGTACCATTATTTTTTTTTTTTTTTTTGTACAATTTCGATTTCATAATGAATGTAAAGAAAAGCTTTCGATTATTTCCAAACAAATTTGTTCGTAAATTGCAGTAAGAATTAATTATTTGAAGATTTTGGAGCGGAAATGTCCAGCATCTGAAACGGTTAAACACGTAAAAAAAAATTTCATGATTTATATTATTAATTCAGTACGATAATAAATATTTTTTTTTCTAGAAAGAAACAGAAAGAAAATAGAATAAAACAGGGCAAAGTAATAAAACTCCAGTATACTGGCATATATTTTGTAAAAGATAAGTAATAATTATTCATTTAGTACTGATTTAAAGATATTCCACAACTAAACATTGGAATATAAAAGTTATAAACAGTTTGAAACTTCATTACCTTTAAAAGCATCCAAGGCCTTTATTAATTAAGTGGTTTAGCAACTGAATTCTCTAATGAGACATTAAACGATTTCGAATAGACTACAATTAAACTGTTGTTGATAGACTTTGATACTAATACTATGATGTTTCCAAATGAATATTATACTTCACTCTTATATTAAACAGGTAGTTGAATTATTAAATTATAAATAACCAGTTTGATATGCCAATTCTAAAATTTTCTTTAATCACGTACATTTCAATATTTAAACAAGAAAGAAAAAATCATGAATTCATAATTTAGGAGAAACATTTCAACACTTGCAAAATAATGTAACAAAAATGCACTGTTTAAAAAATTAAAATAATTTCTCTCTTTCAACCATATGGAAGGGAATAACACATTTGAAAACCCAATTTCATTCCTCTACTTCGTAAAATTATTCGAATTTTTGCGGCGCCATGTATATAATATGTTATTTTGTATCTATTAACGACATGCATTGCATGCCAAAATTTATTTCACTTAAGATATACATATATATCAGTTGAAAATTCCGCTTCAGTAATTTCCTATAGTGTGGAATACGGGAATACTTTTGTGGAGGCCTGCATATGAGGTATAGGTTTTTATATTGTTCGAATAGCGTGCAAAAAATAGTTGCATTTTAAAACGCATGCATACCGAATTTTAAAACACACATTTCAGCAAGTATGCCTCAAACACAGTACTGTAATCGATTTCTTTTGAGTGTTCCTGTAAATGAAAAAAAAAAAAGAAAAAAAAACATGAACACCGTGTTATAACGTAATCGTAGTAAAACTCAGCGATTTGTATTAGTTTCTATACATTTGAAATAGAGTAATATTAAAGAACTCTTCAAACTGTTTTTCAACATACCTCATAATCTAAGGGTATTATTTTTAGTGTCCCTGTAAATGAACAAGAAATACGATGGATGCTGTGTGAAAAAGGAATCGTAGTGTTATTTAGTGATTTATGTCAGTTTCAACATCTTTGAAATAGCTTATCTCATTAAGTACTCTTCAAATGATTTTTCTTAATGTATTAATACACCAGAATGTACTTATAATAATATGTAGGCGTGAAATAAAATTATACAACAAAACTTTCCGATTGACCTAATTTTCTCGGTAAATTCAAATGAAATTAGATTACATCTCCTAATCAACCATATTTTCCAAAACTGAAATTATTAAAAACTTTTCCTCTTTTTGAAAAAAAAAAAGAAACATTTAAAATTTTATCTAATCATATACATTTTACGGTAAAAAAAGCAATAATAAGCTTCGTAAATATATGTGTATTTATTACAAATAAACACTGTAAAATAATTTTTTTGATGCTTTCATTCATAATGTAACATCATTATCGTTAAAAGGTTCAAAGGCACTTATTAAACAAAGGGATTTAATAGCTTAATTTCCCAACGAAATATTAAACGATCTCCTAGAGTATATAATTCAATTGTTGTTAATAGTCTTTTATATCAGTTTGAAAAATGTTTGCTAATGAGTTTGATATTAATAACTAAACAGGCTGCTAATTTTTCCTTTTACGCAAAAGAGTTATATTTAAAGGGGGGGGGGGTGCAGAAATGATAATACCAGACTCCTCTGTAATAAAAATTCAAGTGCAATTTGTTTTGGAAAAGCAATACAATAGAACCCCGCTAATTCGAACCCCGTTAATCCGGACCGGTTTGGTAATTTTTTTTTTTTTCAAGTTTGAGAAGAGATTGGTAATTTCCATAACATTAACTAGTTTCACTGTCGTATTCTGAATTTAAAAAAAAACTTTTTTTGAAAACTTTTCTGAAGAATACCTTAAGCTTTCTTATTTAAACTACACGCAACGAACTACTAATGCTCAAGCTGATGCGTGACCCTACGGCTCGCAAAAGGTATAGAAAACTGACACAGCAGAAAGTCACAAACTTTTTTTATTACAAAGTAAGCATTTTTACTGTCCTTAAATATTCAATAAGTTTAAAATAAAGGAGATTTTCTGTAAGTATGTTTTATTTTATTTCGTTTTTTTTTCTAATTCTCCGAATAAACCGGATTTTCGATAATCCGGATTGAGTCTGGTCCAAATTAATCCGAATTTTCTGGGTTTTACTGTATTAAGGTTTTAAAATATTTTCTCTGTAATATTTATATTCATTTATTATTTATTTATTTATTTATTTATTTATTTATTTATTTTTTATTTTCGTAGGAGACTCTTCATACTTTTTCAAAGCAGAGCTTTTTTTTCAAACTTTGAGCAATATTATTACTAAGATCTTTCAAAATATGCTAATTCATATTGATAACAGTAAAGAAAACTTTTTTAATGTAATGCAGTAAACATAGTCCTAAAACTTAATTTCGATTCAAACTGCTTGTTTTCCGATTTATTTTTGAATTCACTTTTGCTCTCAAACATATAAAACTCACAGATTCTCTTATTTAGAAAGTGCACAAGGTGCCGTGAAGGTCAATTCTTTGATAAGTGCACAAAATATTGCAAAAAAAGCAATCAAAAACGGCAATTTGAACCGATTTTTCCGAAGTCGGAGATCTGGGAAAGAAAAAAAGGGTCTTCCTGAGAAGTTAATTGCTTATAAATCAAATTCTAATGAATTGAGCTTAAAAAGACATCACACGGCACCTTATACATCCCTTCAAAAATCCCCTCAGCAAATATCATGTTTCTATTTTTTAAAATGTATCTGAAATTTTATCGGAAAATTTGGAGCTGCTGAAGTTGGAAAAGCGTTTTTTTCGAATACACCCTTAATTATTTCAAATTTCAGACCAGATCGTTTATTCACAAAAATAGTTTTTTGACGATCAAGTAATGTATTTTCAATAAACTGAAAATAAATTAAATTTTTTCTATGAAAAATACATCTTTTCCAAAACCAAAATAATTAAGAACTCTTCTTCTTTTAGAAAGATATAAAAGGCAAAACATTACTATAATTCAAACGCTTCAAGTGTCATATAATCATATACATTTTATGATAGCAAAGCAATAATTACTATTTTATTATATATTTTACGTGAATTTATTATGAATAAATATTGTAAAATAATATTAATACTTTCATATTATAATGTAATATTATCTTGAAAAGATTCAAAGACCCTTATTAAATAAAGTGATTTAATAGCGGAATTTTCAAATGAGACATTAAATGATTTCCAGGAAATTATAATTAAATCGCTGTTAATAATCTTTGATGTCAGTCAAAGATATTTGCTAATGAGTTTAATATTCATAATTAAGCAGTTTGCTAATTCTTTCTTTTATGTAAAAGGTATTTTAAGAGAGGATCAAATTAAAATAATAGACACTTTTTAATGAAAATCAAATTGTTTATTATTTCAGAAAATAAATGTTTGCAAATATTTTTTTTTTCTTTAAAAAACATATATACATTAAAATAAAAAGTTTGAAAGGAATTTTTTGGTAAATTTTGTTAAAAGCAGAGCTTTTCATTTTAAATATTAAGATCTTTTCAAAATATGTAAATAGTGGTCGGTAATATTAAAGAAAACATTTTTATCCAAGTGCAGTAATTATAATGATAGAACTTAATTATTCTTCCAATTTCAGGACAGATTGTGTATTTACAAAAGTAGTTTTCTGACAATCAAGAAATTTATTTCCAATAAATTCAATACAAATTAATTACTTTTATCAATAATACATATTTTCCAAAACCAAAATAATGTAGAACTCTTCTTCTTTTTGGAAAACATAAAAGGAAAACGAATTACAGTAGAACCCCGCTAATTCGGACCCCGTTAAGCCGGTTCTCCATACAATCCGGACCGGTTTAGTAATTTTTTTTCAAGTTTGAGAAGCGATTGGCTAATTTCTATAACATTAACTTGTTTCATCGTCGCACTTTGAATTAAAAAAAAAATCTGAAATCTTTTTGGAAGAATTAAACAAAGTAATCATTTTTATTGTCTGCAAATATTCAATGAGTTTAACACAAAAGTGATTTTCTGTAGGAATGTTTTATTTTATTTCATTTCATTTTTTTTTAATTTTACCGGATAATCCGGCTGAGGTCTGGTCACAATTAACCCAAATAATCAGGGTTTTACTGTACTTGAATTAAAACACTTGAAATGTTATCTAACCATAGCAATAATTACTAGTTTAGTAAATATTTTACGTGTATTTATCATACATAAACATTGTAAAAGAATTAATAATTTCATTTTATAATGTAATAACACTATCTTTAAAAGATTCGTTGACCCTTATTAAATAAAGTGATTTAATAGCTGGAATTCCTAATGAGACATTAAATGATTTCCAAGAGATTATAATTAAATCATTGTTAATAGTCTTTTACATCAATCAGAAAAATGTTTGCTAATGAGTTTAACACTATTAGGGGTCACTATTAGGAACCGCCATTAGGGGTCATTTTGACCCTTTGCCAAAATTGATAATAGTCGATTCGAACCAGAAATTTTTTATGAAATGTGTTAAATGTATGTAATATAAAACTATGCTAATTAAATAAGTTAAATTGTTTTAAATAAAAATTCCTAGTTTGACTCTTTTTTTAAAAACATGAGTAAAAACAGCCGGCGGTTCTAGTGTTAATATTCATAATTGAACAGGCTGATAATTCTTTCTTTTAAGCGAAAAGATTTTTTTTTTTTTAAGAGAGGAAGAGGTTACAATAATTGACCCTTTTTAATGAAAATTATTGTGCTATTTATTTCAGAAAATAAATGTTTGTAAATATTTTTTTCTTTAAAAACATATATTCATTAAATTAAAACGTCTCAAAATATTTTTTTGGCAAATTTTGTTAAAAGCAGAGCTTTTAATTTTAAATATTAAGATCTTTCAAAATATGTTAATACTTGTTGATAACAGTAAAGAAATTTTTTTTAATCTAAGCGCAGTAAATACAATACTAAAACTTAATTATTCTTCCAATTTCAGAACAGGTCGTTTATTCACAAAAATAGTTTTCTGAAAATCAAGAAATTTATTTTCAATAAATTCAATATAAATAAAATTACTATTATAAATAATACGCCTTTTCCAAAACCAAAATAATTAAGAACTCTTTTTTTATATAAAATATAAAAGGAAAACAGAAATACTTGAATTAAAACACTTGAAATATAATCTAGCCATATACATTTTACGGTGACAAAGCAATAATTACTAATTTAGTAAATATTTTAAGTGTAAAGAAAAACCCCGATAATTCGTATTAATCGGGACCAGACCCAATCCGGATTATCGAAAATCCGGATTATATGGAGAATTAGAAAAAAAAAATGAAATAAAATCATACTTACAGAAGATCACCTTTATGTTTTATGTTAATCTGAAAAGTGCCTGAATTCAATGCTGCATCTTTATAAATATAAATAATTTTCTCCAAGTAATATTGTAGAAGCGTTTTGTCACAATAACAAGTGAACAGACCTATGGGCTGACAAAGATCGGGGAGCGATCCTTATTAGACAAAGGGTCTTATAGGGACTATTTTACCCTGCTTTCTTGCTATGCTCTAAGTAAAAGTTTATTGTGCAATGATTTTTATGACATTTCTAAGAGGTTTAAATAGAAAATTAGGAAAATTGGAATTGTCAAACTTAGTGATACAGTGTTATTTATTTTTTTTTTTTTTTTTAAGATAACATCAAAGAGTTTCAATAAGAAAGCTTAAGGTATTCTTCCGAAAAGATTTCAGAAAAAGTTTTTTTTTATTCAGAATACGACGATGAAACAAGTTAATGTTGAGGAAATTAGCCAATCGTTTCTCAAACTTGAAAAAAAATGACCAAATTGATTCGGATTAACTGGGTCCGAATTAGCGGGGTTCTACTATATTTATTACAAAAAAAAAACATTGTAAAAGAATTATTAATACTTTCATTTTATAATTTAATAACACTATCTTTAAAAGATTCAGAGAACCTTATTAAATAAAGTGATTTTATAGCTGATTTTTCTAATGAGACATTAAATGATTTATTTCCAAGAGGGTATAATTAAATCGTTGTTAATAATCTTCGATATCAGTTAGAAAAATATTTGTTAATGTGTTTGATGCTGATAATTAAACAGGATTTAATTCTTTTTTTACGAAAAAGAATTTTATTTAAAAAGAGGGGAAGAATTCCCAATAACAGACCTCTTTTTAATGAAATTTGAAGTTTAATTTTTTTCAGAAAAGAAATATTAATTTTTACAAATATTTTCATTGCAAAATATATTTTATTTAAATTAAAAAGTTTCATAAAATTTTAAAGCTGCGATTTTCATAGCAGGTTTTGAATTATATTCTTATTAAGATCTTTTGAAAAATTCTAATAATTTTTGATATCATAAGCAGTAAAGAATACAATAAAACAACGAAAAAAAAAAGATAAAAGTATACAGAACAGTAGTACATAACAGTAGGGAAATTTTTTTTCATATAAGTGCAATAAATATGATTCTAAAACTTAATTATTCTTCCAATATCAGTACAGATCGCTTATTCACAAAGGAACATTTCTGACAATCAATTATATATTTTCAATAAATGGAAAAGAAATTGAATTGCGTCTACCAATTAAACACATTTTCCAAAACCTAAATAATAAAGAAATTTTCTTCTTTTTGCAAAATGTAAAAGGAAAAAAAAATACTTGAATTCAAATACATTAAATGTTATCTAATCACACGCATTTTGCATTAGCAAATAATTATTATTTTAGTAAATATTTTACGTGTATTTATTATGAATAAACATAATATATATATTATTATTTAGTATTATAAAATAAATTTATTAATACTTTCTTATCATAATGAAACATTATTACCTTTAAAATTCTCAACGACCCTTATTAAATAAAATGATAAAATAGCTGAATTTCCTAATGAGACATTACACGATTTCCAAGATAATTATAATTAAATTGTTGTTAATAAAATTTGATATTCACAGTCAAATAGGATGCCAATTCTTTCTTTTACGCAAAAGAATTTTATTTAAAAAGGGGAGGAAAAATTTACAATAACCTGTTTTGATTGAAACAACTAATCAAGTGTTTTTTCTTATGAGACATATGAATAAACTTTGCAAGAAAAATTTATTAATACATCTTTTTATAATGTAACATCTTTATCTTTAACCCTTTGTCTACCAACGGTACTTATAAGTACCATTAAAATAATTTATTATAAAATTCTTTTGATACGTCAGTTAGTTGTAATACTGTTTAGAATAAGTTACAGATACATTAATTTATCTTGTTCTAAAAGCATTATTGGTTACACAAAACAAAAATATTTTTAAAAGGATGATTTATTTTGCCTTTGCATCTTCTCAGCTTTCTTGGCGCTGAGGGAAAGGGATGGGAATTTTTCATTGCGGAAATATTTCTATATTTCAATTGTAAGAACATGATATTTGTACATTTTAAAATTTTACAAAATACTAAGAAAACAATAAAAAATAAAAGGTTTGAGTGTCCTTATAAATATTGCACAAAATCCCTGTAAATTTAAAATTAATTAATCTTTCTAAATCCTACAAACCTTCTAAAATCTTTCAAATATTTATTAAATGATTATTTAAATATTTTAATTTAGTTTAAACAATTTGTGTAAAATGCTTTAGAATGTAAAATTTTCTTGAATTCATAATGCGGTAGATAAAGGGTTAAAAGATTCAAAGACCCTTGTTAAATAAAGTGAGTGTAAAGTAATCTGAATTTTCTAATGAACATTTTCATATACTTAAATCGTTAATAGTAATCTTCGATATCAGTTAAAAATATGTTTGATAATGAGTTTGATATTCATAATTAGACAGGCTGCTAATTCTTTCTTTTATGCAAAAGAATTTTATTTAAAAATGGGAGCGGGGATTCACAATAACAGATCCCATTGTAAGGGGACAGTGGACCTTTTTTTTTTTTCCTTTTATCATAGCAATACGAAATTTTTTGCATATATGCATTTAACCTTAAATATATAGAACATATTAAACAAACTTTCCAATCTTATTAAAATTTAAATTTTTTTTAAAAATTTGTAAGTTTTTAAATGAATTTTTAAAATGTTCCTCGTGTCTTAATTTTTTGAGGTATTTTCTTGCTTTTGCATTTTTATCACTTAGAACTCTATTATAAACAAATTTGTGCAAGATTTTTTAAATCTCTTGAATAGTTAATATTTTACAGATTTTTTTTTCTGTTTTTGAACCAGGTGGCAGACTCATTTTTTTCGTCAATTTTTAATGTTTACCTATATATCAGACCTGGCAGACAGTGATATTATTAAAATGCACATTGAGACCTACATTTTGATGTATGTCCGGTCCTTGTACTCGATACATAGGCAAACACTCAAAATTGATGTCATAAATTTGCGACTGCCACCGGGTTCCGGCAGGATAGGACCTGGCAGCGAGTGATATTCTTAATGTGCACATTGAAATCTACATTTTGATGTATGTGGCAGCCAGTGATATTCTTAATGTGCACACTGAAACCTACGTTTTGATGTATGTCCGGTCCTTGTACTCGATACATAGGTAAACACTCAAAATTGACGTCATAAAAGTGTGGCTGCCTTGGGTTCCGGCAGGATAGGGCCTGGCAGCCAGTGATATTCTTAATGTGCACATTGAAACCTAGATTTTTGTGTATGTCCGGTCCTTGTACTCGATATATAGACAAACACTCAAAATTGACGTCAAAAATGTGCGGCTGCCACCAGGTTCCGGCAGGATAGGACCTGGCAGCCAGTGATATTCTTAATGTGCATATTGAAACCTACATTTCAATGTATGTCCGGTGATTGTACTCGATACATAGACAAACACTCAAAATTGACGTCATAAAAGTGCGGCTGCCACCGGGTTCCGGCAGGATAGGACCTGGCAGCCAGAGATATTCTTGATGTGCACATTGAGACCTACATTTTGATGTATGTCTGGTCCTTGTATTCGATACATAGGCAAACACTCAAAATTGACGTAATAAATTTGCGACTGCCACCGGGTTCCGGCAGGATAGGACCTGGCAGCCAGTGATATTCTTAATGTGCACATTGAAATCTACATTTTGATGTATGTGGCAACCACTGATATTCTTAATGTGCACACTGAAACCTACATTTCAATGTATGTCCGGTCCTTGTACTCGATACATAGGTAAACACTCAAAATTGACGTCATAAAAGTGCGGCTGCCTTGGGTTCCGGCAGGATAGGACCTGGCAGCCAGTGATATTCTTAATGTGCACATTGAGACCTACATTTTGATGTATGTCCGGTCCTTGTACTCGATACATAGGCAAACACTCAAAATTGATGTCATAAATTTGCGACTGCCACCGGGTTCCGGCAGGATAGGACCTGGCAGCGAGTGATATTCTTAATGTGCACATTGAAATCTACATTTTGATGTATGTGGCAGCCAGTGATATTCTTGATGTGCACATTGAGACCTACATTTTGATGTATGTCCGGTCCTTGTATTCGATACATAGGCAAACACTCAAAATTGACGTCATAAATTTGCGACTGCCACCGGGTTCCGGCAGGATAGGACCTGGCAGCCAGTGATATTCTTAATGTGCACATTGAAATCTACATTTTGATGTATGTGGCAACCACTGATATTCTTAATGTGCACACTGAAACCTACATTTCAATGTATGTCCGGTCCTTGTACTCAATACATAGGTAAACACTCAAAATTGACGTCATAAAAGTGCGGCTGCCTTGGGTTCCGGCAGGATAGGACCTGGCAGCCAGTGATATTCTTAATGTGCACATTGAAACCTACATTTTGATGTATGTCCGGTCCTTGTACTTGATACATAGGAAAATCGACGGTCGGCTCCCGGACTAACCTTTGGAGTTAAATTATAGCGCAAATTCTGTAGAAATCTATCATGAAATTTTCTGTTAAAAAATATTGATGTTCAGTTCGTGGACCATTTGGGAACCCTGCTCTGTGGTCATGGTTGATTGTAAAATACTAAAAGTTTATTTTGCATACCAGTAGTCTTATAGAATATTTCACTAGATTTCATAGACAATTTCTGTAAATAATTAAGACATGTATTTCTTTAAGAAAATGGTAGTTAAAAAAATAGAATTTTAGTACATTCCTGGAAGCAGTGGCAGAACAAGAACATAATAAGAAGGAAAAGAAAACGTATAGATGCTTATGCCATATTTTCTGTACAAAAGATCAACGATTAGAGAGCATTACGACCAGAGGTGCAAAAATCTAGGTGCCAACAGGTAATCTCTCATCACTAAATTTATTTATTTATTTATTTATTTGGCCTAATATTTTGTGCAAAATTTCTGTCAGAATGCTATCAAATTTTCAGTGAAGAAACTTAAATTTTAGTGGTGAGATACTACCTACTAATGCCTAGAATTTTGCACCACTGATTACGACTAAGTAGTGTAATCTAAAGGAAGTTATTTATTTGCAAAAGTCAGGAAGCCATATGATCCTCACATTTCTATGTATTATTAAATATATGTATATTTAAGAAATACATATAATTAATTAATTATTATACATATTTAATGAAAGTGTATAGTTAATTAATGGTCATGGTTAATAATCATGGTTAATTAATGGATCACATATATTTCACATATATGTATTAATTACTTTAAAAAATTGAGGCAATTTCATTTTCATTTTCGTCTGAAATTCGGTTTCGGTTCCTTTTTCGGCTTTTAAATCATGTTTCGGGAGATCCTTTATTTTAAACTTAAATTAATTATCAATGGAGATACATAGAAACTAATAACAAGGGATTTTTTTTAACTTTAACTTTTAGCTCACTTCAGAGTCAATATGTTTAGAAAAAACATCTTTTTTTCTAAAGATTTTTTTTAGGACAATAAAGTATTTTTTGCAGTAAGTAAAAAATTATGTAAAGCTAAAACAATGTTCTTTTCAACTCATGATCCAACACTTTTTTTTTTCTTCAGAAATTTCTTCACAGAAACGTACTTTTATTTTTTTATACAAATCAGCCAAAGGCTAAATATATTTTTAGAAAGAATAGTAAAATTTTGTTACTTTAGTTTCAGAATTCTATTATTTTCAATCTTTAAAAAGCGTAAAGTTACAATAAGACAATGTTTAATTTTATAATGCTGTTAGTATTTAATGGGAAGAAATATCTCAAAGAATTCATGTTAGTTTTAAGTTTTCATTATGTAAGGATAGCTTGAATACTAGATACAGTAAAACCTCCCTAAAACGACCATGTTACATTCCAATTATTTTTTTCTCTTAATGAAGGTAATCTATACTAATAAAATAACAAATCGCTCTGTCTGCGTGTGTGTGTGTGTGTGTGTGTGTGTGTGTGTGTGTGTGTGTGTCTGCGATGGCTAGCAAAATCTATGGGACGTACGAAGCTCAAAATTTTTATGAGAGTAGCCCAATATCTCTCCTGATGCACCTGAGCTTCAGAATTTCGAAATTCTATTTATTAACTGAGTAATTAATTAAATTCCAAAGATCACTCTCATAAAAAATCGCCTTTTTTCTTCTTTTTTTCTCTTCATTCAGTTATGGTTGGTTGGTTGCATAAAATTTTCGCATAAATAATTAAAAAAGCTGGGAATAGACCTTTAAAATTCATAGACTGGCAAACTGTCAGTTTAAATGATGATTTTTTATCACAGCGGTTGTAAACCATGGAGGAAAAAGATAGGTGGTGGTGAAGTGAACCGAAAAAAGGGTTGCAATATTAAATCATTTATCGCTCAAATTTTAATGTCCCAAACAAAAGCATGTGGAAGTGATTTTGTATTAATAAGACGAATTGAAAGAAATGAATTACAGCCGAAGCGTGTTTTATGAAGAAATAGTAATTTTTTAAAATGGTCTTTTTTCTATTATATTATTTATTTTTAAAAAAATGTTTGCTTTTAAAATAATTGAAATTGATAAATTCGAAATAATTAAATGTCAAAATAAAATAAAATAAAATATTGAAAACATTTGATTTGAACTAAAAATTGTATTACTAAAAGGTTTCTTTTTTTTTCAGAACTTTTTAATACTTTATAACGTAGATGAAAATATGGTTTTAATATAACAACATATTAATAACTCTATATCAATATATAAAATATATTTATGAAAACATTCTTTTAAAATCATGCGCGAAAACTTAAATAACAAATATTAGTCTAAAATCTAGATTTCAGAGTGCAGACGATTTTAAGACATTAACGAAAGAATGCTAACTTTTCAAGCAAAATCTTAAATGATGCTTCTATATTGATATTTCAAAGTGACGGCTAGGTTACATTTATGTTATATTTAAGTTACGGTAGGGTAATGTTAAGTCGCAGTTAGGTTACAGACAGATTATGGTTATGGTACAAAAGTTTACGGTTAGGAATTTGTCCACAGAGTCAACATTACGCATGCTTTGATTAAAAATATACACTTTTGTTAAATGGCTCTGAAATTATAATACTATATACCAATCTTTTATCATCGCGTATCGATTCATTCAAGGTATAGTCGGATTTAAGAATGATATAATTAGTTTGAAATTCAAAATATTTCACTTGGGATTTCTATGTGAAAAAAATAATTAGTTACGTGATTTAACAGTGATTTTTACGGGTAAATATCAACACTTTAACACGAAACTAACGCAATCGTTGGATACATGTTCCCTCCCGTGTTTCTCATTGCTCATTTTAAGTATTTTTAGAGCTTAATATTAGTTGTTGTTTTTAAAACCGATTTTTCACAAAGTCAGCTGCAACGTATTTCAGACAATGCATTTCTGCATGCTTCCAGTTATTGATAAAATCATACAAATTTCAAGTTCGTTTAATATTGTTAATACGGACCCGGGCAACGCCGGGCGGGTCAGCTAGTGATTAAATGTAAATGTTAATTAATGAAAAAGTTAACAATTAATGTTACTAAAATTTATTTTTCATGTTAGGAATAAATGTAAAAATTTAAGCATCAAAACTAAAGTTAATTACATAAGGTAATACTGTAGAGTTTAAAAATTGAATACATTAACGTTTGCTTTGATTTTTTAGTTTTATCTTTCAGAACTTTTATTTCCAAGTCGTTTCAACACTTCAGGCCTTGGCTGTCATAAAAGGTACGAGTTACATGAAAATGGTATTGGAGTTTGATTGTTGGGCTCCTGATGATGTGTTAGATGTGTGTGCTTTGTGCAAATTGGGTTTGTGCATATGTGCCAATTGTATGCTTTTATATTATTACATATCTAATTATAATCTTGCATGATATTGCAAACTTCTCTTGCTGATTCTAATAAAAATTAAAAAAATTCTAATCTAAAGTAATAGAAAAAATAAAAATATAGAAAAGAAAATGACAGAAAAAAATAATAGAAAGGAAATTCTAAACCAATAATCTCCCAAGCTCATACCTTCATATATTTATTATTTTTTTTTTTCAATTTAAGAGATTACACTATAGAAACAGAAATTTTTATAAGTGATTTTAGTGATGAATGACAAATTTAGCTTGCTATCAAATAAGATAGCCATGACCACTCATGGAAGAATTTACACTAAGTTTTGTTGGGTGTTTTGGCTATCATTTTTGACAGCCAGGATGAAAATTTCCCTATGTTGCAAACTGAATCAGATTGAAAAATAATGTTTTTATACATACTAGTTTTATGTTGCAAAAATTCAAATTACACACAAAAAATTGTCACACTGGTGAACATTAGCAGTTTTCGCTTGGCAGTCAACGTGTTCATTGTGAATATTTAGATAGCTAATTTTTATCTATAAGGCAAATTTATCACGAGATATTCTAAATTTTTAATAGAGCCAGCTCAATATCACCCATACAGATGAAAACTTTACATTGATTATTCTCCCTGTTTACATTTTTATAACTTGTTTGCTCGATAAATATTAAGGCTTTTTTGCTAACTTAGATAGAGGTTAGAAATTTTTTAACTTGTTCTTCATGATGTATTTAATATTTTTGTGCATAGATTTAACATTCAAGTTTATAGTTACTTAAAAAACATTTAGATTAAGAGTTTGTTGTATTTCCTTCTATATTTGATACACACGAAAGAAAATATAGGTAAAATCTCATGCATCTAAGAATCCCTTTTTCAGTTCTATGTGGTATATTCTAATGAATGTTGAAAAAAATTGAAGAAAAAATATTAATACAGTGAAACCTCCAAATAAGGGACATCTACGGGATCGGAACTTTTGTCCCTTAAATAGAGGTGTCCCTTATTCGGAGTTTTTATATTACTTTTAATAAATAGTTCTGAAGCATATAAAAATAGCAAAACATTAAAGATGATGCCCCTTAAATGACCTGAAGTGTATCAATTATGTTAGTCAGACAAAAGGATGAAAAGAGAGAATTATTAATTAAAATTTTCAGTTAATTACAAAATCATTAAATGATTTGTAGAATTATTGATTTGTATTTTTTATGCTGCAAACTATGCACATGTAGCAAAAAATATAAAAACATTTGAAAGAACTTTATTTGAAGTAACAATCAAAAGGAATTGTTTTACAAATTTCAATTTTTCAGCATAAACCTTTCAAATGTTCATTTACCATATTTATAAATTTTAATTCATTACCAGCAGTATTTACCAAAGAAAAAAAAGTATTCAACTGCTTTGCGTATATTTTAAGGCAACAAATCTCTCAACTGCTCTAATTAGCAAGCAGAAAATGTTTTGGCGCATACAAATTTATTTTTTAATTGAAAGTTATGAAATTGGATTGCTTGTCTATGGAAGCGATTTGCAATTGAACTGTATTTTAATTTTTTTGAAAAACAAATTATCTGGTGAGTAATAACTTATTTTGATCACGTGACAAAGATGTTTTTTACTCTTTCTAAAGTAGTTAATTTTCTTTGACGTGGAAATTCCGTTCAAAACACCCACATTGATATTTTCTGAAACATCTATTGCATTTGGGGAAAAAAAAAAAAAAAAAAAAAAACTTGGTAGATTGCATATTTTTTGAACAACAACGATTGCTAGTTTCAGTCATTTACGAATAAAAATTAATTAAAACCTATGCCTTAAAAGTTGCCTTTTTTGGATTTCAGAACAGCTTAAAAGCATATGTAAACTTCTTTATTTCACAATTTTTTTTAAATTCTCCACTTTCAGAATCATCCTCACAATTTTCATCATTGCTTTTCAATGCGGATAAAAGCACTATTGCTGAATCAGAATTGTGGGTGTATAGTGTCATATGACTCTGTATCAACATGACTGTCTGTCTGTTTGATAAGCTCACAGAAATCTGTATTTTAATTTTCATCACAGATTACTTCATTATCTGAAATGGATAAAACAGTCTCTTTAATCTCATTTTCAAGTGTCCCTTAAATCGAGTGTCCCTTATTCAGAGGTAAATACATTACACGTCCTATACCCAGGGACTGGGACCGGAAGTTTTTGTCCCTTAAATAGAGGTGTCCCTTATTCGGAGTATCCCTTATTTGGAGGTTTCACTGTATTTTAAAAAACAATAGGGTCTTTTAAAAAGCTCTTTTTTCAAAAGTTTAAATTTTAGTAAAGTAGACTGTTTTAGACGATTTTTTTCATGCGGTCTTTTTGGTGCCCAATTTTGGTGATGTGTGCTTCTACCTTAAAGGGATTTTTTTTTTAATGTGAAATTTTTATGAAACACACGTGTCTTTAGTTGTAACATGAATTAAACTATAAACTAAAATACATTTTTAAAGGAATTTCAAGTAAATTTTCAAATTTAGGCAATATTAATTCAAATGTTAGCAAAGAATTAAATTTATGCCAAAACTTCTATAACGAATTCGATTCAATGTATCGCACTTTTTATTTTCAACTTCTCTTACAATTAGACAAAATTTTCTATTTCAAAATACCTGTGATAAATAATGAAAAAAATCTGTAAAAGACATGCAAAAAATAGGCAATATTTGAAAGTTTTGCTCATGTCTGTTTTAGCACATGCAAATGCATTAGTATGGCTTTGTCTCAAACCTATGTGAAACAATTGGTGCACATTTCACCAACAATTGTCGCCTTCTTTATTGCAGATATTAATATCTGTAGTAAAGAAAACTGCTTAAAATTTTATTAAAACAGTTTCTAAGGAAATTTTAAGTACTGATAAAACGCTTTAGTATCAGATTGTTTTCAGACTTCTGAATTATTTCGATGGTGAAATATTTAAACTGTTTGTACCACTCATTTATAGCAGTAAAGAAGACAGTTTTTTCCTAAACATAATAATTATAATCCTGAAACCTAATTATACTTCCGATTCTAAAAAGTAATATTTATTAATTTCAAAGAAACGCTTTTCAATTAATTAACGATAAAGTGAAATATTTCTAAAAATGAAACAACTTTTACTGCATAAAAAATACCTAAATTTAATTCTTTCCTAATTAAACATGAATAAAAAACATTTTCACTCTTTTCTGGGTAAATAAGAAGCAGGTGTATGAATTAAGTAATATTCTCTCTTAAAAAATATATAACCACTTATATTTTATGCTAAAGTAATCCATAGCTATTATATTAGTAAGAGTTTTGTTACACTGATTAACAATAAACTTTTTATATTTATTTTTACAATATAAAATTTATCGTAATAAGAAAACTTTTGAATGCTTTGAATTATAATTTAATTTCGATAGCGATAAAAGTTTTAAAGAAAATATTAATGAAGTGGTGTGTTCAGTAAAATAGTTAAAAAGTATATTAAACGATTTAAGAATATAATAATTAAATTGTTGTTGTGAAAGATGGATAGCAATCAGAACGATATATCATAAAGAATCTTCTCATCATGGTTCAAAGGGATATGAAGACTGAATAATAGCAGCAGAGCTGCCAACTTCTACGCCTTTTTAAATCATATAAACATGGTTGAAACCAGAAAATATTTTTAGTAAAATGCATGCTAAATATATATACAATGTGACGCATGGTAATACATAATTTCAATTATTAATAAAATTTTCTCTTTTTAATGTATTTGTTTGACTTTAAATAGGCGTAGAAGTTGGCAGCCATGTAGCAGGCATTCGTATTCTGTATAGCTTTTTTTTAAACTTTATTTTCTGTTTTTTTTTTTTCTTTATTTATTCACTTAATTCGGTGCGACCTTAAAAGTAAAGCATATATAAACTTTATTTAGCATTTCATAAAAATAAATTCAGCGAAACATTAATCTTTTTTTTTTTTCTATGTAGCTGAAATAAAACTCCTATTTCAATATTAAACATAGCATTATGTTAACCCCTTGGGGACGAGCGACACGTATACGTGCCGCAATTAGGCTTAAGAAACCGTGTTTATCGCCACCAGTAAAATTATATCGTAAATTTTGACTTAAGTAATCGGAGCACTTTCTCGATATAATAAGTTACGAATTTCTGTCGTTTAAAACCGGTGACAAAACATTAAAAATTTCGTAAAAGGCTCCCGTCGTGTAGGGGTTAAGCGCGCTCACAAAATATGCCGCAAGTTTCAAGTTTGCAACGCAGTTCATGGTGCTTACCACGTTTTTCCAGATAGGTTTTTATCACGTAACTGATAAATATTTCTGAAAACAACTTTCAAATAATGCATATTTTTTTCGTGTACTTTACAAAATTTGGTACTACTCTGTTATCCCGTCGACCAAAATACTATCGCCAAATTATAAGATTAAATGCCAATAACGGATGATCGTGAATGTCAATTCACTGAAATTAAATACGATACACGTGTTTAAAACGTCATTAAGTGACTTTTATTTCGACCTTTTATTTGTATTTTTATTAATATTCTACTAATTATTTCTTTTTTATTATTATTATTTAAAATAAAAATTACGTCAATATGTATAATTTGGCTTTGTATAATTTTGCGATAAATAATAAAAGTTTTGCGATTTGTATAATTTGGCGAAATCGGTCGACGGGATAACAGAGTAGTACCCAAAATTTTTAATATTTTATCGCCGGTTTTTCAAGACAGAAACTTTTGCCTAATTGAATCATAAAAATGCTCGGATTAAATAATCCAAAATTTGCAATAAAAATTTACTGGTGGGAATAATAAATCATGATTGGAATTCGGATATCCGTAGGAGGTACTGGCAAATCATGATTGACAAAAACACGTTGTACGTATGACATACGGGCAAATCAAGGAAGCGGTGAATACGAAAAAGGCCGGAAATTTTAGTCACGTTTTATAACAAATATTTCACACCGGAATTTTGATTTAGAATAGCTTTACGTTTTTATTTCACGTTTTTTTCCTGTGTATCTTTTATTTATTATTATTTTTTTAATAATAAAATTTCTCATTTGATCCGAAATACAGTCGGCTCTCGTTAATTCGAACTCGTCGGGACCATAAGAAATGTTCGAATTATGGAAAGTATGATAGGAAAACATATTTAAAGGGTACTATTACAAAAAAAAATAATAATATTGTAATGTTTTTTTTAATATATTTCGACTGTTATCGTTAAAATACGATTTAATATTAAATTAAAAATACAAATACATAAACTAATAAAGGGATTGGTAACAAGCATAAAGAAGATTGGGTGGAGGTGTCATTGATGGGCAGGAAGAGTACTAAAAAAGCGAATATCTAATTAATGGGACTACTACATGTGTACTTCTTCAGAACAATTCTGACAAAAATGAAAGAAAGAAAATTATTCCAAGGATGCGAAGTCCGGGAGAAAGTAGGGAAAAATGAAAAATCGAAATCTCGTTAGTTCGAATAAACGAATTAAAGCGAAAATGAGTTCGAATAAATGAAAAAAAAACTTTATTCTGCTATTGAAAAACTTGGGACTTCAAGTTTAGTTCGAATTAAGCGAAGATTCAAATTTTCCGATTTCGAATTAACGAGAGTCGACTGTATATTCATATGATATCCGTAAATGACCGTTGATAGTCATTTTAGTGTTTACTTTTAAATACATGAGAGTTGTATTGAAACATCCACTCAATGCAAACTAGTCATGAATCTTGAGTCCAGTGCTGCCAGATTGCCGAAAGCGAATTTCCCCAAAATTTCTGAAATTTTCCCCAAATCATGGTTTTTTTCAGAAAAAGTCCCCAAAACAATTTCTACTCAAAAAGACAAGTTCTCAATTTTCAATTTTCTTCTATAAAGAATTTTTCACAAATTTAGATTCAATTTTTCCCCCAAATCAAGCACTTTTTTGAAAAAATTCCCCATTTACAAAAAACATCGACGAGAAAAAAGACATACATTTTACAACGACAAGCTGGTTTACACTTGTTATTTAAATTCATGAAGATAGAAATAGTACAATGATAGAATAGAAATCAATCAGTATAAAGCTATCAGTACAACAAAAAATGTATTTATATATGTAAAATATGTATTTATATATTTGTATATATTTCTGTACTTGTATGTCTGTCCGCGATACGAGTATTAGGGAAAGCTACCTGATTTATCTATCTGAAAATTCAGATGGAGGATAGTCCATATTGCACATCGTGAGGAATCTGTAATGTGAGCACGACTACGAGAGTAATGATTTATATCTATTATTTCTGTCTTTTATTTTTGCTTTCCAAATCAAAATCGAATTCGAGGCAAATCCAGTAATGGCAAATGTCAAAAGTAAAAATTGAAATTGCGAAAACAATTCCCCAGCTTTTTCCCAAAAATTTTCGTTGTCCCCAAACATGTCCCCAATCTGGTAACACTGCTTGAGTCTTGAACTAGTGTTTATCTGATTAAGCCAGTAACACCCAATGGCTTACTTTTCGATTACTAGGTTTTGTGGCAAGAAAGAGTCTTTCACACCAATAAATACGAAGATAAATTATATACTCCTTTTCACAAGGAAAATAAATTTCCTTCATAAAATAATATAAAAAAATATTCTTCTTTTAAAAGTGGTGAGAAATATTAAATTAAACTTCTATGAAGAAACTAATTTGAGCATCAATACATTATTTCTAGTTAACTTAGTCTGTTTCAAATAATTTGGTGTACATTGCTTTTATTCTGATACTGGGCATTGTATTACACAAATATATCATTAAAGTTGTTGCCTAGGTTTTAAAAGCTGATTATACATAGAGACGCCGTCCCTGTCATTATGTATATCCAAACCATCCGTATCTTTAAAAGTTAAAATCTCGCCTAATTTCCGTCGATCATTATCAGTAATGCTTTTACCATTCTGCTACAATAGGTATCTCCAGTTTTTCTCAAACTATATGACCTATGATGATCGCTATAGTTTTATTGAAAGGTTTAAATTAATATCTATTACCTCTAATTTTGCTCATAATTTTAGTTTCAGTAGATAAAGAAACAGATGAAGGGGCATGTTTTTAATCAATTTTTCAATGTTTTTTCTAATATCTTAATGTCTAAAATTAAAAGAAATATATTTTTGAGTTAAGCGTTACAAAAGCTTCCACAAAGTACCTCACGCGATATACAAAGAAAATATGTTTCGTTACTTAACCCCTTTCCTACATTTTCAGTAAATATATTTGTGAAATTTTAAAAATCTGCTAATATGTGGGTCAATAGTCTTTTTTAAACCTTTGAGCTCTGGTGGGCAAATTTCTTTAAAATTCCATATGTCACACTAGCACCAATATTTTGCTAGGAAAAAATTTGGTTTACTGCATACGTGTAAAAATACATTAAACCTTTTTAAAAAAACTTGATTGAATACTCCGGAGCCGTTGTGACATTTCGGAATTAAAATTATGTGGTAGAAAATTTGACCATCAGAACTCAAAGGGTTAATTCCCCCAGCTTGAACTTTCCACGTTCCATAGTTTACGAGTAAAATAGCTGTGACAAACAGACAGGCAGACACAGGGGCGATCTTATATTGGTTACGTTTTCTCTTCCTAAGTATGGATCCCTAAAATACGAAAATATTGCATTCAAAGAAATATATCATTTTATTCTCAAATGTAGAATAAATTCAAGGCTTTCACTTTAAATTTTTTTTTTATTCCATTTTGCATCTCACTTTAAAAACAAAATCGTTTACAGATGCTCTGACACTAACCCTTCAATGACAAACTCCCCCCAAACTCGTGGATCATTCCATTTTTTTAGAAGGCAGAGAAAGGTAGGGAGTGATCGCGGCGTGCGGTACGAAGGGAATGAATGTAATATAGTTTAAAGTTAAAGGATTATGAAATCGAATACGAAAAAATTTTAGTAATCTGCTTTAGATACGTTACTTACCCTTTCACAAAAGAAAAAAAAAACTTAGCTAAATCCTGCTTTAATTGCATTTCTGTAGTTATATAATTTTAGAAAGGAGACGCTATCCTATCACTGCAGCTAAACTTGATATAATTAGTGAGATTTGAATTTTAAAAATACGATTTCAATTTAAAAAATGATTTTCTCTTACTTTATTTAACAGCCAAATAATAAATAAAACAAAAAATAAAAATTATATCTTCAATGTTCGCTAATGTATTTTAATTTGAAATTGATAGATTGAGCCAGCATTTCAATTGACTGCTCTACCTTTCCCGACCTGCTAAAAAAATGGAATGATCCCGCCTCATAGGGAAAGAGTTTGCCGTTGAAGGGCTAGTATCCTTCGATAACATTTGTAAGAAAAATATACAAATGAAATTATTTTTTTAAATAATGCTGCAAACAGAATATAAATTTAGTTAATTGTAGAAGCCGTGCAGTTAGTATGTAACACCAATGGAAATGTCTTTTGATTTGTAAAGTTTATGAAAAACGATTTTTATTATCATATATAACATATTACATATTTTTTTTCTTACAAAACTACAAAGCAAAAATTCATTCATACAATATGAAGAAAGAAATGGGACAGTGAGAGAGGTTTCTATCAGAAAGATATTTAAAAGATACTTAAAAATTACTAATGCATCACATGCCCATATATTTAATTTTAGCAAAGGGAAGTTAAGATCAATCTGACCAAACTATGTACACATATTTCAGCTCCTACGATTTATTTACCAAATAGATTAATTGTGTTAAAATTAATTTAGCATAATCAGGTATCCAAAGTTTCTTGGAGTTCCATTCACGGCGATTTGTTCTTTTGAACTTATTGAGATATATAATCATATGAAGGCTACCAAAGGTGACTATTTTTCAATTCTATTTCACGACACTACTTTAATCCTTTGACTGCCGAGCAAAAAGGCAAATTCGTAATGTTGTATTCTCTGTAAATATTATAATTTAACTATCAGAAAATGGAAAATTAAGTTCGATTCAAAATCGCTTAAATAGTCAGGCATTCCAATTTTATATCTTTCCATTAAAAAATGAATTTGTAAATGTGTCAAAATGTTTTGAGCTTGTAGAGCGGAGCAGTTGAGAACACCCTTAAATGTAAATAAATAATAATAAAAAAAGATATTTTTGCAACATGACATTTTATTATTAATATTATGTCATATAAGCATATATAAGCTTTGAGAGTATTGATAACAACTGAACTTCTTCAAACTGGATTATATCTGAAGAATTATTTCAATAGAAAAATAATTCTTGTACTGTAATGAATCCTGCATCTTCGTGAACGGATACATCAGTTCGCAACAGGGAGAAAGTTAAAACAAAAATATTTTACATATGCTTGGACTATATTTGCAAGAGAAACATACTACAAAATTTATCTCTTAAAAATAGTGCGGTGAACAGAATATAAAAATAGCCACCTGTGCCATATGTCATAATCTTCAAGTTTCTCCAGATGATGGTGTCTGCCATGTATATCCAGGATAGTTCAGTTTGTAGAATATTCGCAACTTACGCCAAAGATTACTTGTTCGAAAAGTGGCCTGGACATCTTTTCATTCAGTTGGAAAATTACAAATCATATGATATATTTTCTAAGGTTGTTTTTAAATTTACTGCAATTCACAGAAATAGAGCAGTGAGCAGGGGAATGGGGATTAACGAGACCAATACGAAAAGAAATTGGCAGACGATAGAAACTAACTATAGCAGGTGTCCTGTGCAAATCGGAACTCTAGATGCTCTGGGCCGCTGCCATCGAAACCTCACGACCTGAGGACAGCACCGCCCTCTGTAGATAGATCTAAGCGCTGAGAGAAAATGGCGGCTGACGGAGGCGGATTTTTTTTAAACGTATATACAGTTCCTTAAATCTAGACATCAGTATTTTATCAAATATTTCTTTGGTTTTGTACAACATGAAAAAAGTGAAGCAGAAAAAGCTTTTAAGTACTATTCGTACGAATATTCAAGGGACAGTACAGACGCTGAAAAAATTCGACATCCGCCATTTTTGTGTGAACGCTCAGGCCTACACTTCAGAGGGCGGTGGAGTACAGGAAGCGTGACGTCATCACTAATAGCTCTCACTAGAGGTCTGCACGGGCCGAAATTTCCAGGCCTGAGCCCGGCCCTAAAGTTAAAATTTTCGCCCGGGTCCGGCCCGGCCCGGCCTGAACGAAAGATATATTGGCCCGGACCGGCCCCGCCCGAAAGTTAAAATTTCGGCCTGAGACCGGCCTGAACGAAAAAAATATTGGCCCGACCCGGCCCGGCCCGAGAGTTAAGATTTCGGCCCGAACCCGGCCCTGGTGAATTTCTACAGAACATTGATCTTTACTCTAACGGAAGAGTTCAGACCAAAAAAACTTAGTCTTTTTTTTTTCCCATGTTTATAATCTCTATTTATGCAGAAATGCCATAGGCTGCGATATTTACGCTTTTAACGAACCTTTGTTGGCTGTATGTAAATCTTTCAGTTATCATTAGTATTATTAATACATAAAAAAAATCTAAAAAATGGTATATGGTATAAGTAAAATCTTCTAAAACATTGAAAAAAAACCGTTTCTTTCTTAGCAGATGTAAATGTTTAATAAATATTTTTTTTTCTCGTATTGTTGTATTCATTTTACATGAATGAACAGTTTAAAAGAAATTTGCGGTTTTCAGTTTAAACAAAAATTCCGTCATAATCATGTTTTTTTTTATCTGTTTAATTCTATTTTAAGACGCCTAGTGATCTACGATTCTTTTAAAAGAATAAACTCTAATGTTTAATTGTAGAATAATGACGACTTAAAAGTATATGTCTGTTTTGCAAAAATTTTTGGACCAAGCCAAACTTTACTGATTTATGAACAGACTTTTCCACGTCGAGAAAAGGATTTTCATACGGGAAGATTCAACAGGAACTGATTATTTTGGGCCGTGAAGACTAGAAAGAACGAAATCAGTCTCGGCCTCGTACGGAAAAAATAATTTAATCCCGGCCCGGCCCGATACTCCAGATGAAAAAATTAAGGCCCGAGCCCGAGCCCGGCCCGGTCCGAATGCCGTTAATGGAAATCGGCCCGAACCCGGCCCGCGGTTCTGAATAACCATTTCTTTCTTTTTTATTTGTTTAATAACTATCATCTTATAAAACACCAATAATTTTTTTTAATTTACTGGTCTGAATTCGAATTCCCCTAAATACAAATTCAGACAGATGCGAATGCCGCAGTGTTCCCGCATCTGGCTGAGTTTTTATTGGGAAATTCAAAATTATCACCAGTAAGTTTCAATAGTTATTATGCTTTTATAAAATTATACATATTACAGAAATAATTGCTGTTCAAACTTTTTCTGTTTCAATTGCAATGCTAATGAGAGCTCGGCCCATTAATGATGACCTCACGACACTTGTCCTGAGGCTTGAGGGTTTCGTTGGCAGCCTCTCGGCACAACTAACATCTCACAGTTTATTTTGGCATCCTTAATTGCAGATAATTCTTCAATTAGATAGGGCAAGAAAGCTACTCTAATATCTGGTATTTGAGAAACCCGCTAATGAATCAAATGGGTTAATTAAACACAAAAGGAATAATTCGACCCACTAAATGTCTTTAACACGTTCGCTGCCGCTCACGCGACAAAGCGTGATATGACGCCAACGTTAAGGGCCACTCACGCGCCAGCGCGTGATGTGGGGTGATGTTCAACAGCCAGTCACGCGCTAACGTGGGAAATTTTTTCACTGATTTTTTGTTATAAAAAGTAAATCGGCTTCTGGGAAAAACTCACTTCTACAGTGCTGCATTAACGATCATCACATCTTCATGTAAGCGGCAGCGAACGTGTTAATCTTTTAATGGGCAACGTTTACAGTTTGCAAATACTTAATTTTAAGGCCCAACTTGACGAGCTGCACCATTATTTTTTTAGTACAATTTCGATTTCATAATGAATGTAAAGAAAAGCTTTCGATTATTTTCAAACAAATTTGTTCGTAAATTGCAGTAAGAATTAAGTATTTGAAGATTTTGGAGCGTAAATGTCCGGCATCTGAAACGGTTAACCCTTTGAGTTTTGATGGGTAAATGTCTTCAAAATTGCAAATGTCACATTGGCACCAGTATTTTGCAAAGAAAAAAATCGGTTCAGGATATACACGAAAAAATGCATTAAACCTTTTTCAAAAAAATTTGGTCGAATTTTCTGGTGTCGATGCGACATTTCGGAATTAAAATTATGTGGTAGAAAATTCTGCCATCAGAGTTCAAAGGGTTAAACGCGTAGTAAATTTTTCATGATTTATTTTACTTATTCAGCACGATAATAAATAGTTTTTATTCTTTAGATGTAGAAAGAAACAGAAAGAAAATAGAATAAATCTATAGAAACAGAGCAACGTAATAAAATTCCAGTATACCGTGATATATTTTGTAAAAGAAATGTAATATTTTTTCATTTAGTACTGATTGAACTATACTTTCACAATTAAACATTGAAATATAAAAGTTATTAACAGTTTGAAACTTCATTACCTTTAAAAGCATCCATGGCCTTTATTAATTAAGTGGTTTAGCAGCTGAATTCTCTAATGAGACATTAAACGATTTCGAATAGACTATAATTAAATTGTTGTTGATAGATTTTGATACTAATTAGGATGATGTTTCCAAATGAATATTATACTTCACTCTTATAATTAAACAGGTAATTGAATTATTAAATAATAAATAACCAGTTGGATGTGCCAATGGCAAAATTTTCGTCAATCACGTACATTTTAATGTTTAAACAAGAAAGAAAAAAATCATGAATCAGGCACAATTTATGATAAACTTTTCAACAAATGCAAAATTATGTAACAAAAATGCACTGTTTAAAAAATAAAAATAATTTCTCTCATTTAACCATATGGAAACGCATAACACATTTGAAAACCCAATTTCAGCTATTTTCCTCTACATCGGAATATTGTTCGAATTTTTGCCGCGGCCTGTATATAATATATTAATTTGTATCTCTTAATGACATGCATTGCATGCCAAAATTTAGTTCACTTAATATATACTTATATATCAGTTAAAAATTCCGCTTCGGTACTTTCGTATAATATGGAGTACGTGAATACTTTTGTGCAGGGCTTCATATAAGGTATAGG
The DNA here is from genome assembly GCA_964019185.1 of Maratus speculifer. Lineage (NCBI taxonomy): Eukaryota > Metazoa > Arthropoda > Arachnida > Araneae > Salticidae > Maratus > Maratus speculifer. The sequence continues at coordinate 174,538,361 of OZ025303.1, read as the reverse complement.
TTTTGATATTGTTCGATAAGAGTGCAAAAAATAGTTACATTTCAGAGCATATACCGATTTTAAAACGCACATCTCAGCAAGTACTGTATCAGTACTTGCTCATAGTATCAGTACTTGCTCATAGTATCAGCTCATATATCAGTACTTGCATCACAGTACTGTAATCGATTTCTTTTGAGTGTTCCTGTAAATAGAAAAAAAATTACCATGAATGCCCTCTTATAAAGTAATCGTAGTAAAATTGAGCGATTTGTATTAGTTTCAATACATTTGAAGTAGCATAATATTATTAAAGTACTCTTCAAACTGTTTTTCAACATATGTCATAATGTAATGGTATTATTTTTAGTAGCACTGTAAATGAACAAGAAATATTATGGATGTTGTGTTAAAATGTAATCGTAATGTTATTTAGTGATTTATGTCGGTTTTAACATCTTTGAAATAGCTTATCGCATTAAGTACTCTTCAAATGATTTTTCTTAAAGTATCAATATACCATAATATACTTATGCTATACTCTTAACCTTCCGTCTACCAGACAAAACACCCATTTATCTACGGCAACACCTAATTTTAATTCCAAACTTGCAAACGGCACCAGTAATATTTTAATATAATTTTGCTTTTACAATGAAAGCTTAAATTAAGGAATTCGTAATATCTAGACAAGTCCTTTATAAATTCCGGTGTCAATCGACAATTTCTCATTTTACCATTGACACCAGAAATATTGCTGTCGGGTCCAATGGACCCGTCTGGTAGACGGAAGGTTAAAACGATGTTTCCCCATATGCTATTATGTAATAAAGCTCTTTTGAGTGTCCCGGTAAATTAATAAAAATTCTATGAATGCACTGCTAATACGTAATCGTAGTGAAACGCAGTGATTTATATCATTTTCAATGCATTTGAAATAGGGTTATCTCATTACAATACAATTAAAAGTTTTTTTCCTGTGTACCATATGAAATGAAATTCTTTTGAGTACCCTTGTAAATGTTCTGTATACTTCATACACAATGCTAAACATGCTGTGGTGACCCTGAGTAAACTTTATTAATTTCGTGAAACTCGCAGTATATTTATGGGTGTTAGATGGTGGACAGACGGACAGACAAACCGAGTGCATAAACACTTTTCAACTTTGTTGGAACAACAAAATTTCTATTTAAAATTTATTACCCCTTTAAAATCAACATTTTGTAAAAAAAAAAAAAAAAAACCACATTTTTACACTTAAAATTTATTTTAATTAAAACATAAAGTTTATTATTGCTTAAAATTGAGGTATATGTTTAATGTACATTAGTTCTACATCACTATCAATATTATTTGACACTCTTGAATCAGTAGTTTTACTTCAGTTTTGCGCTCAAGAGATGCAAGTCAAAATACAACTCTGAATTTTAATTTTTAACCCCTTGAGGGGCGCGGTTGGCAGTCTGCAAACGGTTAATTTTGCTGTTCAAATTGCGAACTAGCACCAGTAAATTTTAAATACGATTTCGATCTCATAATATACTTTTTGTGTTCGTAATTTGTGATGTGAATCAATTATTTTAACATTTTTGGAGCAGAAATACCTTGCCCATGACATGGTTAAATAATTATAAAAGTTCAGTTGTAGACAGAGTTGGGTCCCGTTATTTTCTAGGTCATGTATCAGTAATTTTACTGTAAAAAATAAATCTAGTTCAAAGGCATTAAATTTCGCGTTAGTTAAGTATAATTGTTTTAGTAAAATACCGATACCGAAGAATTTTCTGGTCTGGAAATTCCAGAAACCGTACGAACCCTGGTAGAGTAATAAAATAATTATGCTGCTTATAACAGATTTAGTTTGTATTTATGTTGGCCAGATATCTACACGTGGTATATAGGCCATAAAGGAGATATGCCCTTCGTGGGGGGGGGGCTTTCTAAGGGAACTAACCCGTATTTGCGCAAGGAAATCCAAGGTTCGCAGAAAAACACGGAAAACTCCGAACGGTTGAGCCGAAAGCCGCGATTGGGTTCGAACTCAGCACCTGCTGTCTACCAGTTTCGGCGGCAGTACAATTTTTCCCCCGAATATAACAATGTTAAAAAAATTAAAAATGATGTTATTTGAGCCTAATATATAGTAGAACCGAACAAAATAGCAATTTGTTTCGAAGAGCGTTTTTCTAGGGAGATATATTAAAATGGGCTACAGCAAAAATGTACCAAATTTACAAAATTGAAAATGGAAACAACTGTTCAGTGCGTTGAGATGTCATAAGTAGAGTCCATTAGAAATAAAAAATCATTAAATATATAATTATTCCGTTTTTTTCTAGTATTTAGAATGCAAAAATAATGAAATAAAATAAAAAATTCCAGAAATTGTCAAAAAATGTGCTTATTGAGTAACCATGTATCATGAAATTTCATGTGCAAAAAATGAATTCAATTTCTTTCGTTTTTCTATCTTGGTTTGCAGTTTGTTAATATAGGCTCAAAACTGAAGCTAAAAAAATGCATTAAAAAAAAAAAAAAAAAAAAAAAAAAAAAAAAAAGCGGTTGTCTGAAGAAGATAATGTTATTTCACACCTACTTTTTAAAAACTTATGTTTCTTCTTAAGCTCCACTTTTTTGAAATGGTAAAATTCTTAAAGTTTTCACATTTCACATTAAGCTGAAAACAATTTTAATTTTGCTATTTTATAAAAGTGGCGCCAATTGAAGAAATCTGAATTTTATAATAGTAGGCGTGAAGTAACATTGTGTGACAGAACATTCCGGTTGACCTAATATTCTCAATAAATTCAAAACAAAGAAATTTGTATCTACTAATTAAACAAATTTTCCAAAACCAAAATTATTAAGAACTATTCCTTTTCTGCAAAATAATAATAATAATTACTTGAATTCAAACATTTGAAATGTCATCTAGTCATATACATTTTACGATTAAATAAAGCAATAATTACTAGTTTCGTAAATATCTGTGTATTTATTACAAATAAACATAGTAAAATAAATTTTTTGATGCTTTCATTCATAATGTAACTTCATTATCTTTAAAAGGTTCAAAGACACTTATTAAATAAAGGGATTTAATAGCTGAATCACTAAACGATCTCCCAGAATCTATAATTAAATCGTTGTTAATAGTCTTTGTTATCGGTTAGAAAATGTTTGCTAATGAGTTTGATATTCATAACTAAACAGGCTACTAATTCTTTCTTTTACGCAAATAGGTATATTTATAAAAGTGGGAAGAATTCACAACAGCAGACCCTTTTGTAGTGAAAACTCAAGTGTAATTTGTTTCAGAAAGAAACATTAAAGTTTTAAAATATTTTATCTGTAATGTTTATATTTATTTATTTATTTATTTTTAATTTTCGTAGGAGACTTTTCGTATTTATTCAAAGGAGAGCTTTTTTTTCAAATATTGAGTTATATTCTTACTAAGATCTTTCAAAATATGCTAATACTTGTTGATAACCGTAAAGAAAATTTGGTACTACTCTGTTATACCGTCAACCGATTTCGCCAAACTAATAAACAAATTATACATATTGATGTAATTTTTAGTTTAAATAATAAAAAAAACCCCAAACAATTAGTGGAATATTAATTAAAATACAAATAAAAAGGTCGAAATAAAAATCACTTGATGACATTTAAAACATGAGTATCGTATTTAATGTCATTGAATTGGCATTCACGATCATCCATTATTGGCATTTAATCTTATAATTTGGCGATAGCATTTTGGTCGACGGGATAACAGAGTAGTACCGAAAAATATTTAAATCTATGTTGCAGTAAACATAATCCTAAATCTTAATTATTCTTTCAATTTCATACCAGATCGTTTATTCACAAAAATAGTTTTCTGACGATCAAGTAATATATTTTCAATAAACATAAAATAAATTAAATTTCTTCTATTAAAAATACATTTTTTCCAAAACCAAAATAATTAAGAACTCTTCTTCTTTTTGCAAAATGTGAGAGAAAATAGAAGTTATTAGAATTCAAATGCTTGAAATACCATCTAATAATATACATTTTACGGTAACAAAGCAATAATTACTAGTTTAGTATATATTTTACGTGAATTTACTATGAATAAATATTGTAAAATAATATTAATACATAGCTGCCAACTCTTCCGATTTTTTGGCCCGGAAAAATTTAATAGAAATTTTTGCTTTATTTAATCGTCTGATTATGGCGATTTGAAATGGTAAAATTTACTGTAAAATTTTTCCGGGTCCAAAAAGCGGAAGATGTTGGCAGCTATGTTAATATTTTCATATTATAATGTAATATTATCTTTAAAAGATTCAAAGCCCTTTTTAAATAAAGTGATTTAATAGCTCAATTTCCTAATGAGACATTAAATGATTTCCAAGAGATTATAATTAAATCGTTGTTAATAGTCTTTTGTATCAGGGCTCGAAAAATCTACATGCCCGACATCAGTGTTGTTAGACGGCGACTTTTTAAAAATTCAGATTGGCACCACTTCTTTGGATTGGTAAAATTACGTTTAGTTTAATGACATATTAATCAAGAGGAATTTTATCCTTTATTAAAAGTGGTGCCAATCAAATTTTTAAAAAGTCGCCGTCTAACAACACTGATGTCGGGCATGTAGATTTTTCGAGCCCTGTTTTGTATCAGTCAGAAAAATGTTTGCTAACGAGATTGATATTCATAATGAAACAGGCTGCTAATATTTATTTTATGTAAAAGATTTTTTTTTTAAGAGGAGAAGAAATTACAAAAACATAAACTTTTTAATTAAAATTCAAGTGCTATTTATTTCAGAAAAGAAATGGTTGTAAATCTTTTTCTCTTAAAATACATAAATTCATTAAATTAAAAAGTTTCTAAGGATTTTTTTCATAAATTTTGTTAAAGGCAGAGCTTTTTATTTTAAATATTAAGATCTTTCAAAGTATGTTAATAATTTTGATAACAGTAAAGAAAACATTTTTAATCTAAGCGCAGTAAATATAATCCTAAAACTTAATTATTCTTCCAATTTCAGAACAGATTGTTTATTCACAAAAATAGTTTTTTGACAATCAAGTAATAAATTTTTAATAAATTGAAAAAAAAATTAAATTACTTTTATCAACAATACATTCTTTCCAAAAACAAAAGAATTAAGAACGCGTCTTCTTTTTTCAAAATTTAAAAGGGAAAAAAATTAGAATTCAAACACTTGAAATGTCATCAAATCATATACATCTTACCAGCAACAAAGCTAGTTTACTATTTTACTAGTTTAGTACATATTTTGAATAAATCTTGTAAAAAAGTTTAGTACTACTTTTATATTATAATGTAATAACATTATCTTTAAAGGATTCAAAGACACTTATTAAATAAAGTGATCTAATAACTAAATTTCCTTATGAGACATTAAGCGATTTTCAAGAGTTTATAATTACAAACTCTGGTAGAGTAATAAAATAATTATGCTGCTTATAAGAGATATGTATTTATGTCGGCCAAATATCTACACGTGGAATATAGGCCATAAAGGGGTTATACCCTTCGTGGGGGGGGGGGGGAGAAAGATTTAGACAGATAGACAGTTAGAAAGATGTTTGCTAATGTGTTTCATATTCAACATTAAACAGGCTATCAAGTCCTTCTTTTACACAAAAGAATTTTATTTAACAGGAGAAAAAGAATTCATAACAGTCCCCTTTTTTACTGAAATTCGAAGTGTGATTTGCTTCAGAAAAGTAATATTAAAATATTAAGGTTTCATAGTACTTTCTTTGTATAATATATTCATTAAATTGAAAAATTTTTCGAACGAAATGTCTCGTAATATATGTTTTTTTTTTTTTTTTTTATTTGAGCTTTTCATTTCAAATACTGAGTTATATTCTTATTGAGATCTTTCAAAATATGTTAACACTTCGTGAAAACAATAATGAAAAACTTTTGATCTAAGCTCAATAAATATAGCCTGAAATTTAATTACTCTTCCAATTACAGGACAAATTGTGTATTCACAGAGACAGTTTTCTGACAATCTGGTAATATATTTTCAATAAATTGAAAACAAATTATGTCTACCAATTAAATATATTTTCCAAATCAAAAAAAAATAAGTAAGAATTTTACTCCTTTTTGCAATAAAAAGAAAAAATGTTCTAGGTTTCAAACAGTTGAAATGTCATCTAATCATATATACATTTTGCAGTAACAGAGCAGTAATTGCTAGTTTTGTAAATATCTGTACATTTATTATGAATAAACATTGTAAAATAAACTTTTTGATGTTTTCATATTATAATGTAACACCATTATCTTTAAAAGATTCAAAGGCACTTATTAAATAAAGTGATTTAACAGCTGAATTTCCTAATGAGACATTGAAAGATTTTCCAGAGAATATAATTATAACGTTGTTAATTGACTTTGATATCAATTACAAAAATATTTTCTAATGAGTTTGATATTCATAACTAAGCAGACTGCTAATTCTTTATTTTACGCAGAAGAATTTTACATAAAAAAGAGGGAAGAACCAAGAACGTATAATAACATACCCTTTCTTATGGAATTTAACCCCTTCGCGACGGGGGACTTTAATGAAATTTTTAATATTTTGTCGCCGGTTTTTAAATTCAGAAATTTGAGACTTTTTAAATCATGAAAATGCTCTGATTAAAAAAGGCAAATTTTGCTGTAAAATTTTACCGGTGGGAATAATCAAGGATTCTCAAGCCTTTTCGCGGCACGTATACTTGTCGCTCGTCCCCAAGGGGTTAAAGTGTAATTTGTTTCAGAAAAGACACAGGAAGATTTGGTAATATTTTTTCTGTAAAATATATATTAATTAAATTAAAAAACTTCGAAAGATAATTTTCGTATTTTTTTTAAACAGAGCTTTTTATTTCAAATATTGAATTATATTTCTATTAAGATCTTTCCAGGCCCGGACTGGCTCCTTTGGGGGCCCTCGGCTAGAGACTGAAAAGGGGGCCCCTTACGGGAAATTTAGCGAAAGCAGAATATTATATTTTATTTTTAAATTCAGGCTTGGAAGGCAAAAAAACCACATTTAGGCTATTTTGTAGTTGAGTAAAATGTAAGCTTTTTGTAATGTTGTTAACTTACTTTCACAATATATATTTTGTACTATTTTTATACACCATACCTAAGAGCGTGCGGTATATTTTTAGTTTTTGGCAATCAAATGACTGTGTCGAAGTCATAATAATCTGAATCCTTCTGCGATATCTAAGTAAATATTAAAAGTGACATAACAGTAATAAAAAAGTGGATACGTGTGATCGCAGATCGCTCAGAGTATTCCCTTTAATACGTTTTTCAAAACAACTTATCTTTTAATTAATAAATCCAAATTGTTGATTTATAATTACAGTGAAACCCCGATCTATCGTCCCCGCATCCATCGTTTTCCCGCATTCATCGTTGTAAAAAGTTTTTCTCCTCACCGAAATGAAATTGAAAGTCATGGGAATCCATATGGCACACAAACTGGAATTACTTCTTTTATCCTAAGATAGCTCATCTATGCTGTTTGTGTTAATGATGGTGACAATAATGAAAATGAAGAGTAGTTGTATATAGCAGAGGTTGTGATTACGTTATCATTGATCAAGATGTGGTATTCTACACATAGAAGACATGTGTACTAATACAAAAAAAGGAAATTATGGCGAAGAAGCAGAAGATAACGCTCATGCCGATGAAGCTGAGCCTTTATTGCCAAATCTGTCTAATGCAATTACGGCTTTGTGTTTGTATGAACTCTTCTTACATATGCTTACGAAATTACAGAAAATGACCAGAAAAATACTGTATACCTTGAAAATTTATTATTTTCTTTAAAAAAAAATACGGAAAACCAAACAAAATCTTTTTTTTTTTTTTCCCTTAAATAAATATCAATTTAGCTTCGATTTATTTCTTTTACAGTTTAGTAAGTAATAAATTAGTATTTATTAGTATGATGTATGCATTGCATGCATTAGTAATGCATAAACATTGTGTTTTTTTGTAATTTGAAGTTAATTTGCATTCATCGTTTTTTTCCCGTACCCCTTGAAAAACGATGGATTGAGGTTCTACTGTATTAAATTCTTACATAGATGGCAGCATCAATAAATTTAAAGTAAAAAGAAGTTATTTATTTTAATTAAACTAAAAATGTTCAAATTAAATTATTTAAATAAAATTCAAAACGCAAAATTCTTTAAAAACGTGAAATAAAAATAGCGGAGATATAAATAAAATTAAAAATTTTTAAAAACAAAAAAAAATGATTAAACGAAATTTAAAATGCTGAATCATTAATAAACCACTCGTTTTTAAAATAGAAAGAAAATTGTAATATTATATATATATATATATACATATATATACATATATGAATATTAGTGACAAAAAAATAATATAAACCCTTAAATCGGCAAAAAGTACGAATTTTTTTAAAAAAAATTTCTATCTTACTAGGGAACTGCAAGAAATGTAAGTCCCCGATGTTGACGAAAGTGGCATCGTTGAAAAGATCTCATTGTGAGGAGTAAAAAACTCCATGGAACTACCGGTCTGAAATGAGTCGTTTTCGAGATATCCGGCAATTTATGTCACGCAGTTAGTGGACACTTACTGGGAAACTGCAAAAAATTTTGGTCTCGATTTTAACAAAAGTGGTATCGCTGAAAAGATATTATCGGGAGGATTAAAAAACTTAATGGAATCACCCGTCGGAAATTAAACGTTTTCAAGATATACGACAATTTGTATCACGTAGCTAATGCACGATATAAACTGCATTAAGTTACATAAATTGTTGGATATCTCGAAAACGACTCATTTCCGAAGGGTAGCTCCATTGAGTTTTTTACTTCTCAAAACATGATATCTTTCCAACGACATCATTTTCGTCAAAATCGAGACAACAATTTTTTGCGGTCCTCTGTTAGGTGTGCACTAACCTAGTATGTGCAAGCTACGTGGCTTAAATTATCGGATATCTCGAAAACGGCTCATTTCCGATGGGTAGTTATTTTGAATTTTTTACTCCTCACGATAAGATCTTTCCAACGATACCACTTTCGTCAAAATCTAATTTTTTTTTCTTTTTTGCGATTCTTCAGTAAGTATGCACTAGCTACGTTATATAAATTGTCAGATTTCTCGAAAACACTCGTTTCCGACGGGTAGTTCCATTAAGTTTTTTACTCCTCTTAATGAGATCTTTCCAACGATACCACTTTCGTTTAAAACGGTGACTTACACTTCTTGCAGTTCACTAGTTAGTATGAAAACTTCAAATTCCAGCATCACGGTTCGAACTGTAAATCTTCTGCTTACTAGCGAGTATGTTTTCCTAAAAGTCCCACATACCTTTCCTTGAAAGACATAGCTGACGCTTTGTTTGTTTGTTTGTGTTTTGTTTGCATTTACGCAAGGAAATGCAAGGTTCGAAGAAAACCATGGAAAACTCCGAACGGTTAGGCCGACGGTCGCGATTGGGTTCGAACCCAGCACCTACCGGCTACCAGTTTGAAGGTCAGAACCTCGGCCACGGGTAGGATCATAGCTAACGCAAATTGTCAACTCGTAACAGCTATATTTGGAGTACTACCTATACCATCATGCTGAATATTATGCTATCATATGGGTCTTTTAAAATAATATTACAGAACATTGAACCTAAAATTTATTGAAGAGGTTTACATAGGCCCGGGTTTGGCCCGAGACCCGTATCCAACCCCGTCTGTGGGCCGGTCAGGCAAAGAAATTAAACGGGAGTATTGGGCCGATAAAAAAAGGGGGGGGGGAATTTGCCAATGCGATATAAAAACTTAAACGAAGTAGATAAAATATGACCCGCTTTCAGTGAATGACTTTTGCGAGAATGAGTATAAATGTGCGTCACGAACCGATGTTAGTTTGAGACCATCCAATCAAAAACGCGGGCATCGGACAATTATGTGGTATCAGAGGCAGGGTTTAATTTTTTCAGCAGACCCAAGGCCGTGATCAGAGGTGCACTTTTTTTCTACGTAGTAGAGTCGGGCCAGAACTGGACTTAAATGTTCTCAGAATATGTAGGGCAGTTACTATGTTTTTTAAAAATATTAATAGCGATAACAAACTTCTGTTAATGGAATCTTTGGAAGTATAACTTAGGGTGATTTTCAATCCACTTCTTAGTAACGCGAAACTTTCTGACTAATTTTTAACTGTAAATGCATAAAATTGACATGCGTGACTACTAAAGAATTTGGGAATAGAATGGTTTTTCCATTTTTGGTAAATAAATTATCAAATGGTAAGAGATTTTTGTCTCGTGACTGCAAGTTTTTGCCCTTTTCAATGATATCGCTTCCAAAAATTCAATTCAAAATGCTAACTTTGACAATATTTATAAAAGATATAATGTCTTTATCAAAAAATGGAAGACACCATTCGACTACATAGGTTCTGAATAACAAAAAAAAAGCAAAATTTATGCATTTCCGAAGAAAATGAATTTAGAAAAGTGTCAGGAACTCCTTTGGATTTGAAATAAGCTCTAATAAATGACAGACAAATATTTTCACAAATATATTTTTTATAATACATCTTCAAAAGTTAATCATGTTTTTACCGTCTTTTTTTTTCTTTAAATCTAAACTACATTAATTTAATAATGAATCTCTATTTGAATGTTCAAAAATCTAGGTTTCTAAGTAATCATTAATGTTATTATCGTGTATTTTCTATGTTGAGAAAATATCGTGATTTTAAAGTATAGTTTTAAAATATAAAATATTTCATGAATGTGTATGTAGTATTTTTTAAAAGGATCTTAAATGTGTATGTTAAGAAAAACTAATTTTTTTGTGCAAATTGAGTGGAATCGGGTCGTCCTTACTACTTAACCAAGTATTAAAAGTTTTAACCCGTCAGTAGTCGCGTGTCGGTCTTTTCGCCGCCCGTATAACTTATCTTCTCCTAACTTATATCACATTACAAATACAACGGACATCTACCATGTAGCTGACTTTGAAGCTTTCTCGACCACATTAGTGAAATAACAGGACACTTCTGTTTTTCTTTCAGGTACATTTTTAGAAACAAAGTTGAAATTGGCGAAAAAGTCTACGTGAAAATTACTAATGTCAGTTCTTGTTACTTTTTCCAATGACTCCAGATCTCATGAATAACATGCATAATTTAAGAAAACTGCCAATTTTTATCTTCGTTGTAATGTTATTTTCGTATATTAGGTGAAAAATATTTCTTATTTTACTTATTTGGTATGCGGGGGGCCAGCGGCGAAAAGACCGAGCGCGACCAATGACGTTGTGAAAAAAGTCGCGACTACTCGCGGGTTAAACATTTTTCAATGTTTAAAAAATTTCTCATTTTTACTTACCCATCATACGTAGTATAGGGTAAGTCTTGCAATCGTTTTGAAAATCGAAAAAAAAAATTTTGACGGATTTACACGTTTTAGATAGTGGAGATTCCGAAAAATATATTTTTAGAAAAAAAATTTGCCGTCCGTCTGTCTGTCTGTCTGTAAACGCTCTATCTCCAGAAGAAATTGAGATAGAGACTTGAAATTTTGTATGTAGTTAGTATGTAAGAATGGGACGAAGCCTATTTAATATCAGTAACCTCGATTATCCGGAACTATTTTTTTCGGACTCTCGAAAAACTCGTTCTGACGAAAAGTACATAAAAATTTTCGAATTTTTTTGTTCTAAAGAATGGTCGTAAAAAGCAATAAAATAACACGCATTTTGCAGATAGAACGAAGTCGATCGGATTATAAGTTGCCGAGATATTTGTAATCCTGTTTTCCACATTCTTCGATTTTTCGTGACCCTGTATTTCATTCAAATTTCAATTCAGAGGTATATTTTATTTGGAAATGAGAAGCTTAATCCGACACAGTTAATTGTTAGTTAATAGAATTATTATTTTTGAAGTTATAAGGATGTTTCTTTTACGCAGTTCGGTACTACTTGAGTAGTTTGGCGTTTTATATAATTTGTCGAAATTGATAATCAGCAGTTCTTTAATATAGCATTACTATGTATATTCACAATATTTAAATTTTGTTTATAAATTGCAATGCATTGTATAAATAGTTTTCACATGTTTTATTTTCATATACATATCCATGATGGGTAGGTATTACGGTGGCACCCAACGACTAGTTTTCTTTCCATTTCGTACTGTAGCTTTCATACAATTGCTTCATGTTGGCCACAATGTGAAATTGCACTAGTTACAACCATACTATACGCGATTGGCAAGTAAGCGTCGCAATGCATTCTGAATCTGAATCTATGAGTATTGCAGAAAGGGCGATGTATCAGTCAGCAGCCCTATTCCGTCTGCCCAACGACTCGATACGACGAAACAATATAAGTTACCATGAAAAAACTATCAATGATTTAAAATTTATTGTAAACGCATATTATTATTGGAAAATACTCATTTTTTTTCTTATGTAAGTAGAAATTATAAAATCATATATTCCTTTTTTGAGTTGCACTTCCGGGGCCCCTTTGGGCCGGGGGCCCTCGGCGATCGCCGACCAGCCGACCTGGCCAGTCCGGGCCTGGATCTTTCAGAATTTGTTTATTTGTTGTAAAGATATTTTTTTAAATCTAAGCTCAGTAAATATAACCCTGAAGCTTAATTATTCTTCTAATGTCAAAACTGATCGTATACACACAAAGGTTGTAGAACACAAAGGTTCGAACATAATAAAATTGATGTGGTCTATGAAGTAGGGGAGAGGGGCATACCTTTGAACACTCTAAATATTTTCCTTCAAATAAATTATTAAAAAAAAATGTATATGGCAATATATTACTGCTGCTTCACGGAAGTAATTATATAAAGCTGTACTATTTTGTATGAACAGTATTGTCTAAACAATATATGTATTTTTCTCCCTCTTGAATCTAAACTTAAGAAAATAAAGTTGCAAGATTTTTGTTTACAAACTTCTATCCCTAAAATTTTAATTTATTGTTCAATGCTTAAACAAAGATGTTAGGTTTAGTTTATAAGCTTTTTTTTATTGAAATTCTTCAGCTGAATTTAGTAAACCGTTGTAATATTGAACTCCATGTGATGGGGCACCATTGAACAAAAAAGTTGGGGCACTGTTGAAAAGCGGAAAAACACCGAATAAACTGGTGATAAATAATAATAATTGAAATAATTTAAAGCAAACACTTAAAATTTTGATGTAAAGAGTTGTTAATGTATATAAATATTATTATTTCTGTTTTTTTTTATATGAAAGGAGGTTAAATAAGAATGTCAAAAACATGGACCAATACTGCTAACGATTAACCTTACTGAACACATAGGCTCCGACCTCTGTTTGTATCAATGATGGGAAGCTTCAAATCTAAATTGAATCAAATCTAAATTCATTTGATTCAAATTTCTCTGATTTCAAAACATTTATTCTCAAAGATTTTCTAATAATTGGTATTTATTTGCAATAAGTTAAGAATAAAATTTATATAATTTTTATTGTACTAATCCTTTCCAGCACAGACATATTCTGTTTTCAAAATGAGAAATTATTCACTGACATCGGAATTTACAAATGCCTTTTTTAAAAATTAGAAATGCTAAATTTAAGGTTTCATTATAAAAGAAAAAAAATATTAAAATTTTCTTGCTGCCGTTGGCAAGTTTGGAATTAAAATTAGGTTTATCCAAAAAGGACCACTGTTCCAAAAAGGGTTAACATCGTTTCCCTATCAAGCGAAAATAATTCATTTCCAATTTTCTTACAATCTGTAAAGGGAAGAAACTTGTGCTAATTGAAATACACAAAGTACCGTCAAATCGTATACATTTTACGCCATGAAAGCAATGTAGTTAAATAATGTATATTCGTAATTTAGTTATATAGTATAATCTAGTTTAATATGTTTTTAGTTTAATAATAATTTTATCGGTATTTTTTGTCAGTAAACTTTGCAGTACAAAATTTACAATACATTATAAATTAACTTTGCTACTTTTTAAGGCCCCTGTCCTCGCTCGAGGAAACGCTCGCGAGCTAATGCTGTTTCTATGGGGAAGCATTTTCCTAATAACTCTTTCGCATTTTGACATTTTTGAATCATTTTTTTTTTTTTTTTTGCATTGGATAGCTGAGGTGCATGCCGATTGCGCACCTTTTTTACTTTTTCAATTTTAGTTGCAGATATATTTTTTAAAAAGCATTTTCAGTTTCGAAACCGGTTTTAAAAGTGAAACTAACTTTGTAAAAATTATCTGCAACTAAAATCGAAAAAGTAAAAAAGGTGCGCAATCGGCATGCACCTCAGCTATCCAATGCAAAAAAAAAAAAAAAAAGATTCAAAAATGTCAAAATGCGAAAGAGTTATTAGAAAAATGCTTCCCCATAGGAATAGCATTAGCTCGCAAGCGTTTCATCGAGCGAGGACAGGGGCCTTAACCCTTGGCAGTCCGTTGTCTCGACTGCAGAGACCTCATCTTTCCTTCCAAAATTTGCTTTTGGCACCAGTAATAAAAGAAAATGAAATTTTCCTTATTTAATCAGAGGATTTTTGAAATTGTCTACTTCAAGGAAAGTTCTTTTTAAAAAGTGGTGCTAATTGAATAAAATTTGTGTAAGAGGCACCGGACTCCGAAGGGTTAAAGCTTCAAAAACTCTTATTAATAAAGTGATTTGGTGGAGGAATTTCTGAATGAAATATAAAAGAATTTCCGAAAGACCACACTTATTATACGTCAGTCATGTTTAATAGAAATAATCTGAATAATAATCTGAAAAGAAAAGGCTTGTTAATGAGTACTCATTACACTCATAATTAAACAGGTTATCAATTCTATGATAAAAAGTTAATTAAATCCAATTGATTTTTTAAATTATCAGATTTTAATACATTCACCTTTTATATAAACATTTTAATAAAATTTTTAAATTTTACTTAAGAAAGGTGTTATAATAAAAATAATTGTATTGACCGTGAAGTATTTTGAAATTTTATTTTATTTATATTATGATTATGGAACTTATTTGACGGTTCCGAAACATGTCAATGTCTTTTATTTTTATTAAAACAGCTTTCTTAAGTAAAATTAAAAATTTTATTAAAAGGCTATGAATTCTTTCTTTTATGGCTTATTTTGTGTCGGCAGATTATCTACTAGAGGGATATAGGCCCAGGGGGAGGATTCCCTTCGTGGGATCTTTCTAACAGAATCTAGCCTGTATTTACGCAAGGTTTGATGAAAACCACGAAAACTCCAAACGGTTAGGCCGACGGCCGCGATTGGGTTTGACACCAGCACCCGCCGTCTACCAGTTGAGAGGTCAGAATCTCTCGGCCACTGGTGGGGCCTTTCTTTTATGGAAAAAAGTTTATTAAAAAAAGTATGTGAAAGAGGAATCATAACGTGCCAAGACCCTCGTAGCATGCATGGTCACAGTGACGTCACAATGACGTCACTGTGAGTCACTTTGGTCACATCACATCTGTGACGAAAATGCCACCACTCAATGACGTCACATTGTGACTAAGATGTGACTTTCTAAAAAAATTTTCACAGTTCGTCACAATGTTAATGTCAAAGTAGTCACAAATGACACACTTTTCACAAATTGGTCACATTGTGACGTCACAAAGTGGTCACAATGTGACGTCACAAAAAAGCTCTAAAACGGCCATAACGACTTCACATTTCAGTCACTGTGACGTCACAATGACGTCACTGTGAGTCACTTTGGTCACATCACATCTGTGACGAAAATGCCACCACTCAATGACGTCACATTGTGACTAAGATGTGACTTTCTAAAAAAATTTTCACAGTTCGTCACAATGTTAATGTCAAAGTAGTCACAAATGACACACTTTTCACAAATTGGTCACATTGTGACGTCACAAAATGGTCACAATGTGACGTCACAAAAAAGCTCTAAAACGGCCATAACGACTTCACATTTCAGTCACTGTGACTTCACATCGACAATCGCTGGTCACAAAGTCACAATGTGACTTCGCAACGACGTGACAGTGACGTCACCATGTCTTACGGGGAGTATCCTTTTTAATAATCAATAAAGTATAATATTTTTTCTATGAATGAAGAATCTTTACATCTAGTAAAGTCTGTGTGATGTGTTTAAATATAAACAAATCATTTTATTTTTTTCCCAAAACAATAAAGCAAAACTATGATATCTAAATGTTTGCTACATAAAACACAAATCAAATAAATAAAAAAAAACTTTCATGATTTATTTTCTAACATAATTTAGGAAAAGTGTTTTCTTTACTTTCTATCGAATTATTTTTAATGATAAGTCATTTCAAAAACTTGATACTTCTTGATAACATTAAAGAGAGCCCTTTTTTATTCTAACCATAACATTTAAACAAAAATGTAAGTATTACTTTGATTTCTGAACATATATTTTATTCCCATAAGTTTTCTGGCAATTAACTATTTATTTTCAATAAGTTAAGAATAAAGTGCATATCATTGTGCGCGCGGCAGCGCGCTACAATAATATGATTGAGCGATGGTGCACACGGATTTTTCAATTTTTCTTTTTGCAATAACTAATTAAATACTTATCCAATTTTGATGATTTTTTTTTTAAATGTTCGTCTGACCAAGAAGCACAACATAGCACAAAAATTATTTTTTTTTTATGGCATACTGTGGGTGTACTGTAGAGTATTCTGAAAATCGGACAAAAATTTTGTGTCACAGCACTTTTCTCGAAAACTACTAAAGATAAAAACTTAATTTTTTTTTAAACAAAAGACAAACTTTTTATCCCGGGGTAGTCATCGAGAAAACGTTATTTCGCTGGGCGGTTTTTCTGAAATTGCGTATTTTCCAAACTTGGTCATAAATGGGTATATCTAACGTTCTATTGCAGATAGAATGTTGCGGTAAAGTTTATTTTAAAGATTTTGAGATGCTAATTAATCCTGCAAAAATTCATAGCTTTACGTTAAACAGTTTTTTTACAAGATGAAATAAAAGAATGGCAGTCATCAATCTAAGGTACTTGTGATCATCGGAGAGAAAAACCAGTTACACCATTCGATTAAGCATAAAAAAATACAGAATGCTTTTTTTCTTTTATTTTTAACTTAATTTTTTAACGAATTATGAATTTTTTTGAAATTTTTGACATGCTGATTTTTGTCATTTTTTAACACTAGAACGCCCGGATGGAGTCGATTCGACTCCAATCATGTAACTAAATTTCAATTCGAACCAGAAAAATTTTCTTGAAATAATTTAAATCTAATCCACGCAAATTTACGTTAAATAAATCAATTAAATAATTTTGAATAAAAATTCTGGTGAGAAATATTATTTTCAAACTTGAGTAGAATTTCCGGGCGTTCTAGTGTTAATGAATCATTTACTGAATAATTATGCACGGTGTCTAGCCCTGGTGGCTGTTAAATTTGATTTTTAATTTTAAATTAGGCAATTTTTTGCACCATACCAAATTTATATTTTATCCATTTTTTTTCATTTATTTATATTTCGTTTTTAGCACAATGGCATCAATGGCAAAAATGTCTGGCATACCTGTCAAATATTGGGGCCCTGTACTTTAACAAAGTGTATTTACTATAAGTATATACCGTATTTATTTTAATAGAATGCGCCCTCTAATAGGGCGCGTCTTCTAATAAAGTGCGCACCTTGGTGCTGATTGAAAAAATAAATATACGGAAACGATATAGTAGATAAGTAGAAAACGATTACTTAAATGCATTATCGAGGATTCTCATCGATCAAAATAGAGATATTCTATCAAAGCGATGGAGTGGCGATGCAGCAAAAGTTTCAAATTTTGAACAATGTACCACTCCTGTAAACTATAGCGCCAAGGATATGCACACTGTTAAAAATCTGCTGCATTTTGCTGCAACGCACTCCCCTGCTTGTATAGAAAAAGGTTACTTGGCCGTGAAATGGCGCTTTCTCATTGGTTGGAATAGAGATATTATATACAAGTGGTGGAGGGCGTTGCAGCAAAATGCAGCAGATTTTTAACAGTGCACTGTTAAAAATTTGACCCATTTGTTGCAGAGTCACTCCACAGCTTTTATAGAATGTCTCTTTATGGCCAATGAGAATGCTCCATAACACAGTAAAGCAATCGTTTCCTATAAAAGCGGTGGAGTACGTTTTTAATAAGTCCGTAATAAATACGGATTAAGAAAACAAAGAAGCATGGTTTTTGTATCAAACTTTACTCTTGCATAAAAAAAGTTCCTGTTTTTGGCAAAAATAATGGATATTTGAATGAAAAATCTATTCTTTGAAAGGATTTATTATTTTATTCACTTTAGTAAAAAACTGATTTTTTTTTTTTTTTTTTTTTTTTTTTGAAAACCACCGTAGAATTTTGGTATAGAAAAACTTGTTTAAATTTTTTTTTTTAATTTGTAACACCAGAGTATTAGAGTATGTAGCATTTTTTAATTTCAATACAAATAAGATTTTGTTTCCTATATATAAAATACAAAACAAGTTGTGCAGTATCCCTATGGAATATGGAAAAATAGAAGGACTAGTGAAAAATGCTCCAAGGAGCAGTGCAAAAGCAGAATATGATTTTAATTGAGCATTAAAAAGTAATGGACAAGTGCTTCTGTTAATTACTGAGCATGAGGAAGGATAAGGGATCCCTTCTTGGCTACAACTCACTTCAATGCCAACTTTGAAAAAATCATATTTGCGCTTTTTTCGTGAAAACAAATCAGTCGCAGTTACTATAAAAATGTATAGTGTAAAGACGTAACCATTAAAGATGCAGCTTAATTAGACATAAATGTAAAGGAAGGCGACATAATGCCAGATACCTAGTTCCTGCAGGTATCACATTCATGCACTGCCACCAAGCATACCCTAAGTGTATAATTGCACAGAAAATTGATTTGTAGTATAGTGCAGAGTGAACAGTGCAGTTAACATCAGAGATGTAGTACAGGCTATACGCCGCACACCTTCTGGACTTTTTAATAGAACATCATATACCCTCTGTTTTTCAAGAAAGCTTATAGTATACACATTCTAGAATATCCCTCTGGTTAGAGCATATATCTTATGTTATTTTTATGACTACACCCCTGGTTAACATCTAAAGCACGGTGGAAAATTCTACTAAAGAACCGCAAATTTCTTTTATATGGAAAAAGCGCAAATATGATTTTTTCAAAGTTGGCATTGAAGTGAGTTGTAGCCAAGAAGGGATCCCTTATCCTTCCTCATGCTCAGTAATTAATAGAAGCACTTGTCCATTACTTTTTAATGCTCAATTAAAATCATATTCTGCTTTTGCACTGCTCCTTGGAGCATTTTTCACTAGTTTTCTAATTAGATTAAACATCGTTTCCCAATTAAGAAAAGATAATTAATTTCCATTTTTTTTTTCAAACTTTATAGAAAGAAAATTTAAATTTAAACGCATGAAGCACCTTTCATTTTGTATACATTTTATAATACAAAAGCAGTGATTATTTGTTTATTAATGATGTTTTCAATATTTAATGTGAATAAAATTTACCATACGAAATTTATCAGTATTTTGATATTAACCCTTTAACCGTTTGTCCCGGCTTTTTCCGTTTCTAGATATCATGTTTAAATGGTTGCAGACAAAAATATTTTAAACGGAATGATATTTTGAATCATACGCGGAAAGAAGTGATATTAAAGATATCATAGCATCAAACTGTGATTAATTAATATAAATATCTTGCAATTTATAAGCATTCTTATAAAAATACATGAAAACCCTTGAACGGTGAAAGGGTTAAAAATTATCTTCATTTTCGTTTAAAGTTTTGAAAACCCTTAATAAAGTAGTTTAAATGCTGAATTTGTTAATGAAATATTAAACAATTTCCAAGAAACTATGCTAGATCAAACATATTTAATAGACTTGGATCAAAGTTAGAAGGATGTTTGTTAATGAATGTTATACTCATAATTAAACTGGTTATTATTTTTTCTTTTATAAAAAAGAGTTTCATTAAAAAAAGTGAGCATATGTGTGAGGGTGGGGTGGGGGATTACATGATCACTTTTTTAATTCTAAATAAAGAGTAATACAGTTCTAGTAATAAAAAATCTTTGCATCGAGTAAAAGCTCTGTGAAATGTTTAATCTAATGAGTAATACATATAAATTCAATATTTTAATTTGCTCTAACAATAGTATTAATTACTTTAGGTAAGTTCAAATTAAAGCACATATTCATTAATTAAAAAGCTTTGAATTAAATTGTTCATAAAATAATTTAACGTTGATATTTTTTTTCTTTTTTTTCAAGTATTACTATATATTCATGATAAAGTATTTCAAAATAATAATAATAATAATAGTCCTAGATAACGGTATAGAAAGCTTTTTTAAAGCTGAATGTTTTAATGAAATATTACACAATTAAAAAGAGATTATAGTTCAATAGCTTTTAATAGACTTTCATGTGAATTAGAACATTGTTTACTAATGAATGTAACACTCATAATTAAATAGATTATTAATTCTTCTTTTATGGAAAAGGGAGTTGTTTAAAAAAAGTGTGTGTGGAAGGGGTGGAAGTAGTTGTAGTCAAGAGTACCCTTAAAAAAAATTAAAGTATAATATCCTTCTACCATTGAAGAATCTTTACATCTAGCAAAGGTTCTATGATATGCTTAAACTAACGAAGCATAAATATAAAACAAAACAAACAAAAATAATAAAATCAATAATATTTTTTGAACGTAAGATCGAATCAAAACAGATATTCATTAGAGAAAAAAGCTTTAATACTTTCGCGACGGTAGCCTGTTACGAAATTTTTAATGTTTCGTCACCGGTTTTTAAAAACAGAAATTAGTGGCTTTTCAAATCGAGAAAATGCTCCGATTAAAGAAGACAAATTTTACTGTAAAATTTAACTGGTAGGTCAAACAAGGATGCTTAAGCCCTTTTTGCGGCACGTATATGTGTCGCTCGTCCCCACGGGGTTAAAGGAAATTCTTCATACAATAATTTAGGGATTTTTTTATTTTTCAAATATTAAACTATAGTAATGATAAAATCTTTTAAAAAATTGTAATAATTCTTGATAACGGTATAGAAATCATAATCGATAAACCGATAAAACCTTGTGTGGAAAATTAGAATCATTAAAATCAACGTTTAATACACAATAAATAAAAACATGCTACAGACATATACGTTTCACGAGCACCAGGGCTCACTTCCTCAGTGTACAAAAGGTAGAATTGTTTAGAATCAGAAAACCCTCCAACTGACAGCAAGTCAGTTGGGGGTTTTTAATTTATTGTGTGTTAAATGTTGATTTTAAGGATAGATAGAAATCCTTTCTACGGCAGAATTTCTTAATGACAAATTTAACAATTAAAAATATATTATATTTCAATGATTTTCAATAGACTTTGAATTGAATTAGAACGACGTTTTGTAATAAGTAATTAAATATATTATTAATTAAATTTATAATATATTTAATTATTTTATTAATTAAATATTAATTAAATACAGTCGGCTCTCATTAATTCGAACTCGTCGGGACCACAAGAAATGTTCGTATTATCCGAAGTTCGAATTATGAAAAGTATGAAATGAGAACATGATTAACATGGTACTATTACAAAGGAATTAATGTGTTTTTAAAATTTATTATGTCTGTTATCATTAGAATATGACTTAATATTAGAGTGTATAAATACATAAACTAATTAAAAAATTAGAAACAAGCACAATGAAAGAAAAATTTGAAGCGTCACTGATGGGCAGACGGGGCACTTAGAAAGTGGATATCAAAAGCATGGGATTATATCTATACTCGTTCGGAACAATTCTTACAAAAAACAAAGAAAGTAAGTTATTCAAATGGTCTGAAATCCGTAAGAAAGAAATTAAAAATGAAAAATCGGAATTCTTGTTAGTTCGAATTAAACGATGTCAAGAGAAAATGAGTTCGAATTGATGAAAAATTTAACGTTATTCTGCCATTGAAAAGTTCGGGACTTCATGTTTAGTTCGAATTAAGCGAAGATTCGAATTATCCGATTTCGAATTAACGAGAGTCGACTGTATATTAATATGAAATATATTATATATTTAATAACAATATTAATAAAAAAAATTATATCATAATTAAATAGGTTATTATATTTAATAACAATATTAATTAAATACATAATATCAAAATTAAATAGGTTATTAATTCTTTCTTTTATGGAAAAATGTTTTATTAATAATGTGTGTGGGGGAGGGAGGGGAATCAGATGTTGCCAAGAGTGCCTTTAGAAAATAAAGTATAATATCGTTTTATCAATGAAGCATTTTTACATCTAGTAAAAGCTCTGTCAGATATTTAATATAACGCTTCATAAATACAAACAAAATATTTTATTTTGCTCCCAAAGCAAAACAAAAAAATTAGTAATATGTTTCTTAGATAAGTTCAAATAAAATGCATATTCATTAAATAAAAAAGCCCCGAAGCAAATTGTTCATAAAATAATTTAAAGTGGGTTTTTCTCCTTCAAATATTAAATTGTTTTCATGAAAAGATGTTTAAAATAATTGCAATAATTCTTGATAATAGTAGAGAAACAATTTTTATAGGAGACTTTGTATATAAATTATTAAAAAATTAACCAAATATTATAGTTCAATCTTTCAAGGGAATTAGAAAAACGTATCATAATGAGTAATATATTTATTATTAGACATGTTATTAATTATTTATTTTGTGGAAAAGAGTTTTATTTTAAAAAAGAGGTAAAAGAGACTTTACAAGAGCTTTTTGAATTCTGAATACAGACTAATAAAGTTCTACCAATGAAAGATCTTCACGCATAGTAAAAGTTCTCTGAAATATTTAATTTAAGGAGTTGTAAATACAAGCAAATTATTTTACTTCCCACTCCCCCCACAAAAAAAAGCAAACATTAAAAATTTTGGTACTACTAGGTTATCCCGTCGACCAAAAAATTATCGCCAAACAATAAGATTGAATGCCAATAATGGATGATCATGAATGTCACATTCAATGAAATTAAATACGGTTCACGTGTTTAAAATGTCATTGATTTTTATTTCGACCTTTTTATTAATATTTCCATTAATATTCTACTAATTATTTGTTTTTTTCGTTATTTAAAATAAAAATTATGTCACTATGGCTATTAGTGGCTATTAGTGGTCACTATGGCTATAGCTATAGCTATATTTGGCTATTAGTTTGGCGATTTGTATAATTTGGCGAAATTGGTAGACGGGATAACAGAGTAGTACCAAAATTTTAATATATTTATTAAGTGAAAAATCGTCGAAGGAAACTTTTCATAAAATAATTTAAAGTAGTTTTTTTTTTCAAATATTGAATTATACTTATCTTGTAGTATTCCTCAGCAACGTATATAAATCTCATAAAATGTTAAATAGTAAATTACAACTAAAATGCGCACCAAACAATGTTCTCCTCATACCATTATGTAATGGAATACTTTCGTTTGACTCCTTGTAAATCAATAACAAATATTCTTTGCACCACAGATTGTGCAAAATGTATATTATAGAATGCACTTCATAGATGCATATCAATTTTATTATGTTCGAATAAGTATAACACTATTAAAATGCATTTGAAACTTTTTTCCCTGTTGACCTAATGTAACGGAATACTTTTGATTGTCCCTGTGATTGATCTATGCATCCGAGTTTCATAAAATTTGAAATCACTCGACAAAATTATGTAATAATTATATATTTTAAGTTTCAAACGATTTAGTGGGTAGTTTTTGCGTTGTTACATACAGACGGACTGAACGACAATTATAGGCGCTACGTATTTACATAATTAAGAACCCACCTAAAAGGAGAAATTTTTAATTGGATCAAAAATAATATCGATATCAAAAGACAAACCCTTTTCCCCTTAAAGATATCTTACGATATCATATGCCACATTCCCACTCTCCCCCCTAAAACGATAGCGTTATATATGCACAGACCCTTAACACGCAGTTCGATAACATTTGCAAGTGAAACATACCTCATGATTTATATTGAAAAAATACTGGGGCAAACACATTGCTAAAACAGGATTGAATCCCTATCCTTAAAAATAAATGGGAGGAGCTTCATACAGTGTTGCCAGATTGTCGAAAGCCAATTTCCCCAAAATATCTGAAATTTTCCCCAAATTGGGGCTTTTTTCAGAAAAAGTCCTTAACGCAATTTCTACTCAAAAAGGCAAGTTCTCAATTTTCAATTTTTCGTTATGAAAATTTTTAAACAAATTTAAACTCAAAATTTTCCCCAAATCAGGTATTTTTTTGAAAAAATTCCCCATTTTTGAAAATAAATAAATAAATAAATAAATAAATAAACATTTAACCTCAACAGAATTTTGCGCTGTTTGCTAAAAACAACAACAATAAAAATTACAAAAATGTTTTCATTTTTGTTGTATAAATCTATACTATTAAATGAAATGCATTTCTGTTCTCAATGACAGGAAAATCTGAATCACTTATCTGGAAATTCAGATAAGGGATAGCCCAGTGCACATCATGATGAATCTGTAGTACACGTAAACGGTGAGCACGACTAACGAGAATGATTTATATCTATTATTTCTGTATTTTATTTTAGTTTTCTATACCAAAATCGAATTCTAAACAGATGCAATATTGGCAAATGTCTGAAAGTAAAAATTGAAATTGTGATAACAATCCCCCAAGTTTTTCCCCAAATATGTTCATAGTCCCCAAACATGTCTCCAAGATTTACTTGTCCCCAAAAAATTCCCCTGGAGGTTCAAAATTCCCCAAAATGGGGACAAAATCCCCAATCTGGCAACACTGCTTCATATTTATACAGCTTTTTAGATGCAATCTATGGGATGGAAATTTCTTGAATAAAATAAATTAAAATTAGTATTAAAATTTTTCTGGTATTAACTAAAAATTTCTGATTAAAAAATCCACCATATTTGAGAATGCTGTTTGCGACCTCATAATGTTAAAATGGACAAGTGGAAGTTAATCTGTTTTACAGTTATCCCTTTAACGATCAAATCATTTTCATTGCTAAGATGTCGAAATAAATAAATGACAACGGTAACTGCGAAGAATTACATGTAAATAAGAAAAAGTGTTTTTTCATATGCATACTGAAATGGATTTTTTTAAATAAAAATTCTGATGTCGTAGTTGCATATCGAAATTAAAATTTTGTGGTTTCGTAGAGAAATCTAGGGACGTTAATGGGTAAAACCAGTTACATATGAAACTGGAGGGATTTAAAATAATTGAGTTATGAATAGTAAGGAGGAGACATATAAAGTAGGGTCAACTAGCCACGATTGAAGTAACTGCGTATAGGGAAAGTCTTGCACGATAATTTCGCGCGTATCTGCCGCATCTCAGATAACTTGATTTTCTACCAGAATTTATTTTAAATAAAATGTGACCTTTTTTTCCTGCTTAGCACTTATTTTATTTAATTTCGCAATTAAATTTCTGGTTTGAAAAAGATTTAAACCTTTCCGGAATACTAATTTTAATTCCAAACTTGCACGCGCCACCAATAATATTTTTGTAAAGTTGTGCTTTTACAATAAAAGCTTAAATTTAGAATTTCAAAATATTTAAAAAATTAGTTTATGAATTCCGGTGGCCGTCGATAATTTCTCATTTTACTAACAGATTTTGCCCGTGCCGGAAAGGGTTAACTAAGTCGTGGCGCATTCGCAGGAAATTGCGGTAATAGCTCTAAAAATAGAAATTTGTTTCCTACGGACATTTGTTTTTTTACGTTTCAGACACTGGATATTCCAAAATACATAATTTTAGGAAAAAAGGTCGTCCGTCTATACGTGTGTTTGTCTGTCTGTGTGTCTGTAAACATTCTATCTCCAGAACAAATTGAGATAGACACTTGAAATTCGATGTGTACTTAGTATGTAAAAAAAGAAAGAAGCCTATTGAATATCAATAAGTTCGATTAACAGAGACTATTTTTTTTCGGACACTCGAAATATTCGTTCTGATAAAAGGTACATAGAAATTTTCGAAATTGTTTATTTCAAGGAATAAATATAAAGTATAGCAACTGAAAAAAAAAGATAAATTTTGCATAAAGAAAAAGTCAGTTGAATAATTAGTTGCAGAGATATTTGTAATTTTCGAATTTTTTTCTGATTTGTAACTTTTGATTTTTCATGACCCTGTAAATTCATTCAAATTTCCATTCAAAGATATATTTTAATTGGAAATGAGACGCTTATTCCGATAAAGTAAACTGTTAATTAAAATTATTAACATTTTTGAAGCTATCAGGATGCTTCTTTTATGTAATTATGTATAACATGATTATGTCGTTGACCAAAAAACGTCGCTAAATTGGCGATATATCGTTGATTCTCGCGACAGAAATTATTCGCTAAAAGTGACCCCAACTTGGCACTATTTCCAGTATTTTTCCAAATTCCAATAGACTCCCGTTATAATCCAGTAGAGACCCGTTTTGTTAAAATATATTTAAATATATGTTTAAATTTCATTTTCGAATTGCAATATATTTTATAAATAGTTTTCGCGTGTTTTATTTCCATATTTTATATTATGCATATCCATCATGAGTAAGTATTACGGCTGTCCCTAATGACTAGTTTTACATAGAATAAACAGTTTTTGACTATAGCGGGAGAAAACTTCTACCAGTAAATTTTTAATAGAAAAGATTATCTTAATGAAACGGGTTTTTTTCGAGAAAAAATAATCTTCTCAACACGGTTAATTTTTTTTTCACTGATAGCAGTTTGCACAAGTGTTATAATCTTTTTCAATGACACTGGGTATTGGTTGTATAAGTTGTCATTATATCATGAAAACACAAGGTTTGAGTATTGCCGAAGCAAATTTCCAATAGTAAAAATGAATATCTGTTTTAGTAATGATTTATAACTGAAATATTTCACTAAAAAGGATTTTAAATAAGGTGAAAATGCTGTTTGAATTATTTGGCGGAAGTTTCATCCGGCGGTAATCAACCCTAGCGAAAGCGGTTAGAGTTAAAGCTTCACTATTTTATGGATATATCCAGTTCCTTTTTATTAATAGTTCCATGTTTAAGATGTGCCAGCTCCTTTTTATTTTAGTTTCGTCTACACAAAAATATGGATTTCAAATGATAATGATAACTTTATTCATAAGCCTAATTTAATTTATATTTTAAAACAAATATTGATTTTTTAAATAAAAATTTCACAAAAAAAAGAATATAAAATTTAAAAAAAGAACACAATGTTCTCTGATAAAGAAACCCTGCATTCAAAATAATATAAAATTTAGATAATATGAAGTTTAAATAATATTTTAGTGTGCATTTAGAAAATTGTGTTTCTTTAAATAATTGCATACAAGTACAATTTATTTTTTTTAAATATTATTATTGACACAATATTATGTAAATGGTATGAAATGTAAAAGCTAATTAAAAAGTTTCAGAAAATAATAGATTAATATAAAGTAGTAATAATTTATTTTAT
Source organism: Maratus speculifer (assembly GCA_964019185.1). Classification (NCBI taxonomy): domain Eukaryota; kingdom Metazoa; phylum Arthropoda; class Arachnida; order Araneae; family Salticidae; genus Maratus; species Maratus speculifer. Next base: position 174,510,757 of record OZ025303.1, on the reverse strand, counting down.
GACACATTTAGCTTGACTTTGCCTTAATTAAATAATTTATAAATCGCCTTAATTAAATAATTTAAATGGCTCTTAAAATTCACGGATTAAATTTCAGTTTTACTAATTCTTTGGCGTAATTCACCGTTTAAAAATTATAATGTAACATGACCCCTTTGGAATATAGATATGGCATTGTGAATTCTTGTTTCTTGTATAAATTTCTGTTTATATTCAAAAGTTTAATTAAAAAAATATATGCTGTTATTTAATATATGGATTCTATGTTCTATAATTATTTATCTGTGTCACATGCAACATATATTAAGAAGATATAATAATATGAGAAATAATTAAAGAATTCCGGATTAAAACTGATAACGTTAAAATTATATATACAATTTAAAAGTACTTAAAATATCATCATAATAAAGATAAAGTAACAAAGAAATAAGTACCATAATTTCCGGTATATAATCCGCGGATCAATCATTTTTTGACCCAGAAAATTTTTAAAGATAAATATAACTCATTAGATCGCCATAAATATTTGCCTTCAGCCATTAAATAATATTTCTGAGTCCAAAAAGAGTCGTTTGATCCGCGGATTTTACGCCGGAAATTATAGTATGTGTATTTTTTTACGAAAACAATAAAGAAACAACGCATAATATCAGCAAATTAAATAAATTGGAAAATAATCTATCCATAACCAACTTATTCGAAAATATTGATCGCTAGTTTTACGATATACTCCAGTAAAGCCAGATATTTACTTTTAAAATTTAAAACCCGCGTGCTTTTGTATTTATTTTAATAGCAGTTCAAAAATAGTAAATGGATAGAATCAGCCACATCTCATCGATTTTAATTGCGATATTAATTTAGTTCATTATTACTTTAATTCCGTATCTTAGTTAATTTAAGAAAGGGTAATTACATTTCTAAAAATATAATTCCACTATGAATCATTTTTCAGAGTGGGTTAAACTAGGGTATCAAAATCATTAGGTAATACCGTTTAAAAGTGTTGTATTTTGTTGATTATGTTAAATTTAATTAAAGATTAATTAATTTTAACGAAAGGGTAAGTCTTCCTCGTTATTTTTTAAAATCTGTTCTAGTGATTAAAACGATAATTTAAGATATGGTTTTAAAAATATCCCAATTTCTCTTTTTCACTATTTTATCTTTTTCTAAATTACATATTATCATACGAATTTTAGCATGTACAAATTTCTCTCTTTATATATGTATATTGTCAAAAAGAAAGACGTATTATGCAAAATTATCGATCCAAACACGACAATATATACACTGAGGTGACAAAAGTGACGGTATAGCAATATGCAAATATATAGAAGGCAGCAGTGTCACTTAAAATTTAAACAAATGATCAGTGCCTTTCATTCGTGTTCAAATGCTTCTTGTGAAAAGGTTGATTATGTGAAAATGGCCACATGACGATGATTAATTGATTTCAAACGCGGTATGCTAATTGAGCTAGACTCGTGGGACATTCCATTTCGAAAATCGTTATGGAATTCAACATTCCGAGATCCTCAGTGTCAAGAGTGTGTCGAGAACACTTAAATTCTGGTATAACCTCCCATCATGAACGACGCAGTGGTCGACCGCCGGCACTTAATGACTGCGACCAGTAATGTCTGAGTACACATGTCAATGTGAACAGACAAGCAACACTGGGTTAAATAACCGCAATAATGAATGGGGAATGTCCGAGGGGCGTGTCCGTTAGGACAGTCCGGCAATATTTAGCTTTAATGGGCTATAGCAGAAAAAGATCGTCTCAGGTGCCAATACTAACAGCACGACTTCGCTAACAGCGGCGCTCATGGGTTCCTGACCTTATCAGTTGGACCGTAGATGACTGGAAAAAAAGTGGCTGGTCAGACGAGTCATGAATTCAATCGGTAAGAGCTAGTGGAAGGGTACGAGTGTGGTGCAGACCCCATAAAGCTATGGGTCAGAGTTGTCAACATTGCACTGTGCAAGCTGTTAATGGCTCTGTAATGTTGTGGGCAGTTTTTACATAGAATGGACTGGGTCCGCTGGTCAAACCAAGCCGTTCGTTAACTAGAAATGATTACTTTCAGCTACTGGGAGGCCACCTGCAACTATTCATGGACTTCATGTACCCAACCAACGATGAATTTTCCACGCTGACAATGTGCCATGTCACCAAGCATAACTGTTCTCAATGAGTTTGAAGATTCATTCTGGACAATTCCACGAATGATTTTAGCCACCGCGATCGCCCAACATGAATCCCATCGAACATTTATGGGGGCATAATCGAGAGATGAGTTCGTGTACAAAATCCTCCACCGGCAACACTTTCGAAATTACAGACGTCTATGGAGCCTGAATGGCTCAATATTTCTCCAGAGGATTTCCAACGACTCGTGGAGTTCATGCTACGTTGTGTTGCTGCACTTCGCTGGGAAAACGGAGGATCGACACACTATTAGCAGGGTATCCCATGACTTTTGTCATTTCAGTGTATGAACAGGGATGTAAAAATGTAGACGCTAGCGGTTAATTTATCACCACTAAATTTTATTCGTTACTTTTCGTCTAATATTTCTATGAGATTATTTGTAAGAATACTAATAAAATTTAAGCAAAAAAAAAAAAAAAAAAAAAAAAACTCAGAAAATTTAGAAGCGAGAGATTACCCGCTGGCGTCACCTAAGAAAATATACTTTTAACACAGTATCGTTATACGCGATTTAGGCTCTAGACACTACAGCACAGAAGTCGATTACCACAGGTCAAATTTTCAACAGTATTTTAGTTTAGAAAATTTAACCTTTTTTAATTGCTAGAATTTTATCTTTTATTACAGGGTTCGCACAGTTCTACCACTAAATTTTAAGAATATTTTCGAAGTGTTTCACTGCAGAAAAATGTCGTAAAATCTGTAAATGAAGGTGGGGATTTCGAATGTTGTGGTTTAAAAATTAAATGTAAATTTTCTTATTTTTAATAGTGGTGCCAGAGTCCTTGGAAATTCCAAGGAGTGTGCGAACCTTGTTATTAAAGCGAAAAAAAAAGTGTTGCAAGCGGTTCGTGTAACCGTTGGATGTGTATTAAAATTGTGCTGAAGCATCTTGAAATTCAATTAAAAAGAATCTCAAAACTCTTAAAGCTTCAAAATTTTCGCTTTTTTAAGGTGAAATTTTCCAAACATTTTGATATACCTAATTCCTTTTTCCTTCAGATTTTCTTTGAAATTCTCATCACAACACAAGCAATGGGTTTTAGAATGAAACCCACTCAATTGTTAAAGCTGCGTATACGAAACATTGAAGTCATTTTTCTTTAAATGACGTCTTTGAGCATGACGTACAGGTAATCCCAAAAACTTTTGAGAATTATATCATGAAATATTGAAAACGTAAGTTTCATGTTAGTCTGTATAAATTGAATCTAAACTTTCATTTCCATTGTTTAAAAATATATATTTAAGTTTAAAAATAAGTTTTGTTAAATGACTATGCTGCTGAAATTTTCAAAATTTTGTATTAGCTTAATATAGTTTTGTTTAAAAATATAAAAATGCTTTAAATATAAATTTATTTAGTTTCAGGGTAATTATTACAAATTGAAGTATAATTAGACACATAAATTTTCATTCTGATTCCAAAATGTTTTTTTTCATCCTGCACGAAATCTATTATACCAACTTTATGTTAGACAAATTCCTGACAGAATGCAGCACCCTATAAATAATGTATTTTTAAATCAGATACATTTTATCTCTTTTCTTCAGGATTTTCCCCACATATAAGATTTTCCTCAACCATCAGAGAAATGCAATTTTTTTTCGCCATTAACTCTGTCATCCGCCTGCCTTACTGAGTTCATTATTTTCCATATTCTGTCTCAGGTTATCGCTCCAATATTTTCCTTGTCTTCCTCTTCTGTTCCTTCCTTCCAGTTATCAGTTTATTACTGCCTATGGTTTGAGTTTGTTTGCTGCTCACCATCCTTTACCCATCTCCAAACCATCTCAACGTTTTCTTAAAGTCTTCTGGATAATATTTGTTCTGACAATTAATTGGTTTCTTACTTCGATGTTTGTCTTTCTTTCCAATCTCGATATTCTTGCCGATTACCTCCAATAATCCATTTCTGTTACGAATGGTTTCTTATAATTTGCTTTATTGATTGTTCAAGTTTCTGCACCATACACAGGGTTGCAAGTGGTCAGGGAAAAACACAGTCAAAAAAGGAGGAAGAAACCAGTAATTTCTTATAGAAAAATACTTTAAGCATTTCCGGCGTGGACGAAATCTGTTAGTAAAATGAGAAATTATCGACCGACACTGGAATTTACAAACGACTTTTTAAGAGATCAAGAACTCCTTAATTTAAGCTTTTATTGTAAAAGCGAGATTTTATTAAAATATTATTGGAGCCAATTGCAAGCTTGGAATTAAAATTAGGTGTTGCCAGACCGGCAACACTGCGCCGGAAAGGGTTAAGTAATATAAAGAGGTTAAAAACAGCAAATTTCTCTTTAACCTATAAACAGACAAAGCATTTCCATTGCTAAGATGTTGAAATAATTAACTGAAACCGGTAATTGCGAAAAAATATATTTGTAAATAAGAAAAAATGATTTGTCATATATACAATTAAACCTCGTTAACGTGAATTACTTTTAACATGAACTATTTTTACAGTCCCCTATAAAAACAAATACAGTAGAACCCCGATAATTCGGATTAATTGGGACCAGGCCCAATCCGGATTGTCGAAAATCCGGATTATCCGGAGAATGTGAACGAATGAAATAAAATAATGTATAATATTCAAAGAAAATCACCTTTATATTGAACATAATCAATATTTACAAACATTAAAAATGTTTACTTTGTAATTACAAAATTTGTCATATTCTACCATTTTTGAGGGCCGGGTGGTCACGCATTCTCTTGAGCATTCTTCTTCCTTTTATTTCAATTTTCCGCAAGTGATTTGTAGAAGGGTTTTGGCACGAAGATAAGGAAACAGTTTCAAGAAGACTGTTTCCAAGAATAGTTAGATAAAGGTCCTATGGACTGGTTGACAAAGATCGGATCACGATCCTTATCAGTCAGTGTGTCCATAAGGATTATTTTACTTTGCTTTCTTGCAATGCTCTGAGTAAAACTTCATTAAGCAGTGAGTTTAAGATGACATTTCCAAATGGATTAAATAGAAAAGTGTGAAAATTGGAATTGGCAAAGCTTAAATGATGTATAGTTGTTCTTTTCACAGGTAACTTTAAAGAGTTTAAATAAGAAAGCTTGAGGTATTCTTCCGAAAGAATTTCAGAAATACTTATTTATTCAGAATATGAAGTCGAAATAAATTTATGTTATGGAAATTAGTCGATCACTTCTTAAACTTGAAATAAAAAATTCCACCAAATCTATCCGGATTATCCGGAGATCCGGATTAACGGGGTCCGGATTTGCAGGGTTCTACTGTACAAAGATTTGATACTGATAATATGAACAAATTTTGATTCCTCTTGAGGTTTATGGTAACGAGGTTCGACTGTAAAATAAAAGGGATTTTTTAAAATTAAAATTCTGATGTCGATATAGCTTATCGGAATTAAAATTTTGTGGTCTCGTAGAGAAACCAATGAACGGTAAAGTGTTAAAAAAATACTGGGATATAACATTTCCCCTGACCACTCGCCATCCTGAAATAATAAAATATTTTGAATGACTGTATTATGAATTATATTTTTCGTCTTAAGTACTATATTACAGCTCCATAAAACAATGTTAACTACTTAATGGTCGCATTAAATTACGGTTTAAAAATTCAAATTTATTATTGCCACCACTTCTTTGAAAAATAAATATTCATCCTATTTAATGACGAATAAAATGATACCAGAATAAAACCAAGTACACTATTTTATAAAACAGGTTGGAATCAAACATTTCTAAATAAAAGCCGTGAAGCTAGCAGCCCGTGACTGTCTCGGGCGCGACGACAAAGTGGTTAATTTAATGCTGATATTGCTTTCCTTGTTGTTGCTACTCTTTTATTTATTTCCATTTCTGTTTCATCCTGTTCTTATATTTCCAAAACCAATTACAGTCGAGTCTCCCTATAACGAAACTCCATACATCAAATTTCTCTATATAACGAATTTTTAGTAGGAACGGTCCCCTTTTCGCATGATTACATTAAAAACAGTCTCTATATAGCGAAATATCTATCTCCATACAACGAATTTTTTCATAAACTGGTCTTTATTTAGATTTAAAAAAGCTTTGAAATCATATGGAATCAATTTTCCACCACTTATTTTTGATTTATCGTTCAGTGCTGAGTTTTTTTTATATTACTTTTCTACTTGTTCTTTAAATCCAACGAATACATCCCACCTCCCACACACCTTTCCACATCCTTCTTAAAACAAAGTGAATTGGATTGTTACACAGATAAGAGAGGAATCAATGACAGGCACATAAGAGAGGCCTTCAAATAGAGGAAAATGTTAACTACAATTTTTCATTCCGTGCTAAAATTTGAGCATTTTTTTGAGAGCTTGACAATTTTAAAATAAAAAAAAAACGAAAAATTATAGATATCTTCGTCTGAAATCAATGCAAGTCTTCTTTATTTGACTTTCTTTAAGCTTTCAAATAAATGTCTGTTCTCTTTTTTGAAACAGCTTAAATAATTAAGAAATAAAACGTTAAATTAATATTTACTTTTAAACATTTCAAATTCTTAATTAAAAAGATAAAAAATAATATTTATACAAAATTTACACATTAAAGGCAATTTTTAACATCATTCTCTATATATCGAATTTCTCTATATAACGAATTTTTTACTGGAACGGTGAATTTCGTTATATAGAGACTGGACTGTATTTATCACTAGAACTACTAGAAATTTGATTCAAGTTTTATAAAATTATTTCACACCAGAAATTTGATTTAATTCAATTTAACTTTATTATTTAACATTTTTCTTCTTTGTAATTTTTAAAGTAATAGTATCAACTTTCTAGTTTGAACGAATCATATTAATATAGTGGCTGTAAAAATGACGGATCACGGGTAGTGCTCTAGTGTTAAAATAAAACAGGTTCTCTATCGGTTTGTCTTCTATTATGATAATTTCCTTGGAACCTGATGTTAAGTATTCTGTTTTTTTTTTTTTTTTTTTTTTTTTTTTTTTTTTTTTTTTTTTTTTAATGTTGTTCTGTCGCTAATCTCTTTAAGTGTTCAAGAGTATCTTCATCATATAGTCAATATGATACTTATCTATATCTAATATTGTCAATATGATACTTGCAAAACAACTTGGTCTTCGAGAAAAACCAGGTAAAATAAATATTTATCATTCATTAATTTAATTGAGCACCGAGACCTTTTAATTAGTCTAACGGTTTTTATAACCACCCTGTATTTTCAAATAAATTTTAAGTGAGTATTTCCATTTTTTACATTGAATAAAATAATGTAAAAGATTAAAGACGAAATAAACATGTGAATAAGGTTTTAAAAAAATCAGAAACTTTATTAATACTGATTTCACTCACATAGATATAATTCAATTTATTTTTTGCTGATATGCAAAGGAAAAGCAGTTGATAAGCAAATTTTAGTAATTAAAAATTGAATTAAGTACATATTTAATTACAGAAAAGTTGTTACGGCTGTTAATTTTTTTTCCTTGTCTGAAGCGTTTAAAAGGTCACTTGATCTGCATCAATAAATCTAAGTATTATGATTCAATTTTATAGTAAGAAAAAAAACTCCTTCCATTAATATACTTTTAATTATTTTGTTTTAAGTCTCTCTTTAATTTCAAATAAAGATGCTATTTATAACTTAAATTTATTGATCATTAATAATAACCTTTTTGGGTTATGTTAATGTGTGATTATATTTAAAATTATTATATACTAGCGTTTTTATTCTTTCCTGGATTCGGAGATTTTAAGTGTTTTAATGCAAGAAATTCGTAGAGAACTGATTTCAATATCTGAAAATAGATTTTTCTTCATTATATAAGTCAAATAATATTTTACTAAAATTCCGGCAGCTTGTGCTTGAAAGTCCTTGAAGAGTAGGTAATCCCAGTGTAATTTAATGTCAAAGTGTCAAAGATCGGAGCTACGTTGGTCAAATCGTTATCGCTCAATTACATCCTATAGTTATTCTTCACCGTAGACCCTCTTATTCTGTGGTTTCTCTTTATCTTTTACATATGTAAATTATTCTATTGAACAACAAATCACACTGCATAAAAATATGATAATTTTGACATGAGATGTACAAATGAGCAGCAGTTATACTCAGAAGAACTGTCGTTTACTGTTGGAAAAGCAAAAGCTGAAAAAAGCACAATAATCAAAGAAGTTAGTAATCAGTCACTGAGTAATCAGGTAAATCTATCATGATTTTGACACTAATAGGTAATACTGCATTTAATGTCTAAAGAAACACAATTCACTCTGCGCTGAAAATACCAGCGTGTTTTAATGGTTTGCTGATTTAAAAAGTCCGGCAGCAAAAAATCTACAGCTCAGTATGGATCCAATGTTATTTCTCATTATTGACAATTTTCAGTGATAGGATGTTATGGCTGACTTTTAACAAACATATCTTGTAGGTGTATCATACATCCTTTTAGAGAGTTATTTGTTTAACCCATTAATGCCCGAATTATTTTCTTCGTTAAAATTTAAATTTTGTATTTCCCACCACTTTTAAAAGCTAACTTTTATCTAAATTTATCGAGGATTCTGTCTCGTAAAATAAGATATATATTTACCCTTTTTTTACTAGTTGGAGAACCTTTTTTTGTTGTTTTGGTAACCGTCCTCAAAAGAGAACGCTGGGCGTTAATGTAAATGCCTCCAGATATTACGCAGTTACACCCGTAAAAGACATTCATCTATACAAGAGACTTTCTATAAAATACATTTTTACTCTTCGCGCATAAATAGCGCTTAAAGCCTTTGGAAAATATTTCATGTTATCAAACTTATTGAGACAAAACGACGATAAGCAAAGACAGTAGTTTCGAAAGACTCTTAATTCACTTTGCATGGTTTTGTATGAGACAACCTCTCAACCTTCATACAACAACGCATACCTATATTGCTTCCGGATAAAGCAGAATGATTTCAAGATGCCATATGTCTTTTCCTCCAAAACAAGCAAGCTAAAGAACATAATCAAGCAATACTTTTATAAATCAAAGTGAACACTGACAAGAGTATTAATTCACCACAATAATTAAATAGCAAGATGGAATGAAGATGATCATGCGTCTAAACTTCCGGCTGGCTTTATCTTAGCAGTTTGGATGCAGATTTATCTTACGTACCAGTAACTGACCGGATTGAGGATCGGTAAACGCTGCATTAACCCCTTGGTGACGAGCGGCACGTATACGTGCCGCAAAAAGGCTTAAAAATCCTTGTTTATTCCCACCGGTAAATTTTTAATGTAAATTTCTCCTTATTTAAGCTGAGCATTTTCTCGATTTAAAAAGGCACATATTTCTGTTTTTAAAAACCGGTGAGAAAACATTAAAAATTTCGTAAAAGGCTTCCGTCGCGAAAGAGTTAAGCGATATTGTCTATGATCCAAGATTTCACTCTCCAGGCTTGTCACGGTCGATAATGTTTCATTTCTATGAATATCATGGGCAATTTCTAACTGAAAAAATTCCTCATCAAACCAATTTATAAATATTAGAAAAAAGAAAGGTTTTATTCTTACGAATTGAGTTCCCTTTACTAGTTGCATATCCTGTTACTATACAAAAATGTCAGAGTTTATTTTTGTCATAATCATCTGTGGAAATTGTTCTAAATGTATTCTCACATAAAGCACTTTATGTCATTTTTAGTCTAATTTGTTGTTTAAAGTAAACTTTCATTGGAGCGCTTTTTCTCTAAGGATAGACTTTAAAACCCTTATAGATTAGCATTTTAGCATTACCTGAGGTAAACGATTCCGTACGGTTAAAGATTTATTTGTCTCTTTTGTTTATTGGTTTTATAATTTATAATTTCTTTTACGTATAAATATACATCTTTATATATCTCAGAGAAGTCATACACTAATTAGTTGCTTTTAATAAAAAGTACTTGATATAAATACTGTTATTATTAGTACTATTTTCCCAGAATATTTTCCCCTTATTACCTTTTAATGATCTTTATAAGAGTGAATTTGGTCGTCAATAATAAATAATTTCTAAGATTTACAGACAATTCAATTATGTCTCATTTGTGCCCGCTTTTATAAGCTATTCCATTCGTGAAACATCCAATTAATAACTCTCATGGAAGAAATTCTTCTTGATGAAATGACATTAACGAATAATTTATATGTAGCAATAAATACTTGAACTTTTATTTTTATCGGTATAAATACATATATTTCTTTTTTCAAAAAGAACGATCTAATAAGCTTTGTCGGAATGATTTTCATCGTTATTATTAAATGATTTTTATATCTTTTCCAAACAAATTAGAAACACTTCAATTACATATCTCTAAGTATATCTTTTGTCTTACATCCTGTGAATAAAATATTCAATTATTAATTTTCTTAGAAGATTTTTTTTTAAGAACTATATTCAAAGCGTTCATGAAAATATCAAAATTTATGTAAATGATTTGTATATCTTTTCCAAAAAAATTAGAGGCACATCAATTACATATCTCTAAGTACATCTTTTATGTTACATCCCGTGAATAAAACATTCAATTATTAATTTTCTTAGAATGAATTTTATTTTTAAGAACTATATTCAAAGCGTTCATAAAAATATTAAAATATACATAATTTCATTCAGTTTTACATGCAAAAGGAAATACTTATACCTTATGTTTTATACAAATCATATTCTTTTTTAAATACTTTTTAAAAACATTTTTAATATATCTTTCAGTTTTGTGAAAAAATAATTTGTTTTCTTTTGTATTCTCCAAACACGTTTCGATATCGGTTTGTTAAATTCTATTAAATAAAAACATTCAATTCATTATTTTTTAGAAGTAATTTCAATTAATAAATTTGTGTTCTTATTTCAAAGCTTTCACACAAATCTTAAGCATAAATAATTTACTAATATTTTACTTGAAGTGGAAAGAGCATAAAATAACATTTTCTTAAAAAAAATCAATGTATGAATATTTTACTTTTTTCTAGCTTTAATAGACTCAAATGATCTAGATCATAATGATTTTCATCTATATTATGAAATGATCTGTTTAATTTTTTCAAACAAGAGACAATTCAATTGTATCTCTTTATTATCTATTTTATGAATCACCATAAATAAATCATTCAATTAACATTTTTCATAGAAATATTTTCAATTGATACAATCATGTTCTTATCCAAAACTAATCTTGATAAAATTAATTTTTCAGCATAAATCATTCAAGAAAACTTTATATGAATAGGAAGCTGTTGAGATAATGTTTCCTTTGTTACAAGAATTTCTTTTTCTTCTTTAACTGCCTTCTAATGATCCTGATCACAATGACATTTATCTTTATTGCGTTGTAATTTGTTTATTTTTTCTTAAAACAAATTAGACGTAATTCCATTATACCTGCTTTGTTATCCCTTTTATGCTGTACTTCATGTCTGAACCATATAATTAGCAATTTTTAGAAAAGTTATTTTAATTAATAAAATTATATTATTATCACTGAGCAGATAAAAATGTTGACTTTAACATTACTTAATGAAAAAATTTAAAAACATAATACAATTCAAGTTATCTTTTACTATATCGAAATACCGAAGTTTCATTAATTGTCTCCATTTCTGAAAGACAAATGCATTAATCTCAAATGGAAAAAAAAAACTGCCGTAATTTTGCGCGTATCCATCGTATCTCAGATAATTCAGATTCCTCCCAGAATTTATTTTAAATAAAATGTGACTTTCTTTTGCTTAGCAATCATTTTCCCTTTAGTTTGCAATAAAATTCTCGGTCTGAAAAAGATTTAACTGAGATGCGGCGCATACGCGCGAAATTTCGCTAATCTTTCTTTGATTAATGGAAAAAAATAATATCAGTGCTTAACCAGGGTGGGTGTCTAAGTGCTCTGCATACCAGTAATCTTTGAAAGTTACGTTCGCCTTATTTAACCACAAAATTTTCAGCTTTAAAAATCATGAAGGAAAAAAAAAACATACAATATTGCTGGTTTTTGGGCTTCCACCCTTGTTACGCCACTGAATGTTTATAAAAAGAAAATATTGGGTCGTTCGGAAAATTGAGTTTGTTTCGGAAAATTAATTCGCACCGAAAAATTCTATCGTTTAATTATTAAATATTATTTCCCATTACTAATGTTAAGCAATTAATGGGCAGAATTTTCCGGTAGGAATTGATTTTTCAAAACGGACTATACTTACCGTACGACCCAATAAAATTCACACTGCCTTTTGTCATACCGGAGTTTATTTTTGTCGATAATTTTTAAAGAAGAAGGCATGATATTGGAAATGAAAGGTACACTGTAAAAATAAGGACAAACATTCCGAACTTTACGAAACGAACTTTCTGAACATTCCAAACGAAAAGCATAATAGTATTCCCAAGTTATCCATGATTCCGAAAGTCGGTTTTTATTTATAAAAACTTCAGAAATCAGTAAATTTCGGAGATTTAAAGCAGCATTTAGGAAATAAAATTTATTTTGTTGCCACTGATTTTTGAAAATTTTTAAAAACAGTTTTTGTAATGCATTAATCATTAAGCTGAAATCCGATTATCAATTTTTAAAATGGTACCAATTCAGCGTCCGTACTCTTCAGTGAGTTTTCCAGGGAAATATCAGTATTTTTATCTCTAAAAAATAAATCTAGGATAAACGCTCGAAATTTTGCCTTATTTAATCAAGAATTTCCTCTAAGAAAATACTGATACTGAAGAATTTTCTGGTCATAAAACTCCACTAGGCTTACAAACCATGCAGTTCTTAATTTAACATTTTCAAATGCGCTATTGTATTCATCCTGGAAAAATTATGTTTGACGATAAGATTAACTAAATAAGTTTCTGTTGATTGCTGCAAAAATTGCTTAACCCCTTGGGGACGAGCGACACGTATACGTGCTGCAGAAAGGCTTAAGAATCATCGCTTATCCTAACCAATAAATATATACTGTAAAATTTGCCTTATTTAATCGGGGCATTTCCTCGATTCAATGAGACACAAATTTCTGTTTTTTAAAACCGTGACAAAGCATTAAAAATTTCGTAAAATGCTCCCGTCGCGTAGGGGTTAATGCGCTATAAAAATTCTCGTAGACGTTACTGATAATTAGATACACACACACACATACAAAATTGTCTTAACACCAGAACCGCCGGTTTTTTAACTAAATTTTTATAAAAAGCACTTTACATCAGAATGTTTATTGAAAAGTATTTAAATTAGTTTATAAGCCTACATATTTCACGCTGCTAAAATTTTAATGTAAAAAACAATTTCTGCTTCGAAATTACTACCAATATTTCCGGCTTATAATCCGCGGATAAAACAATTATCTTTGCACCCAGAAATCTTATTAAGTGAAACGTAATTTATTAAATCGCGGTAAATAGTCAAGTTTAATTTTTATGTAAAATTTCTATAAAACATGATTGTTTGATCCGTGGATTATAGGTTAGAAATTAGATATTATTAATTTGGTATGGGTCAAAAAGACCATTTTGGGAGTTCTAGCGTTAAATATCTATATTATAAAGGCCAAACGTATCTGTGCATAACGCATACGTCAATTTGCAATGGCAACACTTTCTCCTGTAATTTCGGTTTTGCAATTTTTGCTACTGCAAATTTTACACTTCTAAACAACGTATATTTAAATTTTTTACACCATCGTATAAAAAAAATGTACTTTTAAATGCAATTTTTTTCAAAGCTGTATCGCAATTAAATTTTGTGATTTTTTTTAAAAATAATTTTTAGTACCAATTGTATAATTGTGGCATTAGAAATATTGAATTTTCTCTTAAAATAAAAATAATAATAATAATAATAATAATGACGAATGTATACTATTTCAAAAATATCGTCTGTTACAAAATCCGGAAAATTTCGGTTTTATTTCGTTTAATAGTTAGAATGTTTGAGTTTTATAGTATATTTTGTTAAATTAAGCTTAAAATAATATTTGCTTGTGAGTTTGACTGACCAATATAAGATGCATTTTTTACTGTAATTAATTTTGTAGATTTTTTATAAATCAATGAAGCAGTTCTTTCTTAAAGATTTTCTATAGTCGAATTTCGACGGGTTACACCTTGTTTCTTTAAATTTCGAAATTAAAAGGTGAACCAAAAGTCTTGCCAAATTATAAATATTTTTTGCGCTCAAACTATTATAATTAGACGTATGTTTATGTGGGTACACTGTAATTAATGTTATATATTTTTTATAAGACCACATACATCAATAAATTTTAACTGGAGGCAAAGTTTTCAGTTTGGACTCCATTTTTAATTTTTAATTTCGAGTTTGTGCCAGAAAAGGTAGTATTTTATGGTTTTTTTACAAGAGACATTTAACCATTGTTTAAAGTGACAATTATTTTTTCAAAATGTCAGTGCGAATTTAAAACTTCGGATTAAAATTAGATGCCAAACTGGCAACTCTGGTTGGGGTAATTACTAAGCGGTGTTTTAGTTTTCGCCAATCGCTTTTCAATATGACTTCTGTTACAGTACACTCAGCATTTAATATCCTGGACTTCAGTTCGTTGACGCCAGCAGTTGATTATGCAAAAACTGTCATTAGACAGAAGAAAAAAATGACTAATATCTTGAGAGCGCGGATTATTGCACAATTCTCTTGCATTTTTATGTAATTTTATGCATTATACAAAATAACACAAAACACAATTAAATTAAATTAAATTAAATTAAATTAAATTAACCTATCTAATATTAGAAGAACTTTCATTTTTACACAAACGGTTAATTTCTAATAATTATTATAATCAAGGCAAGAATTTTGGTTCAGTCTCGATAAAGATTTTTGAGTTTACTGAAAATAAAGAACCTTTTTCGGAAACGAGTATGCCTCTGAAAAGTTTATGGTATGTTTTAATTCATTATTTTTTATAAAAATGCAGTAGCGTATAGGGACAGCTTAATACAACAATGTTAAAACTGAGACTGCATATTGAAACGGGGGGAAAAATGAAAAAATCCCTACCCGGTTTCTGCGAGTTGTTTTCTTGGTATTGATTTTAAAGTTATATTATAGACTTATAAACTTAGGCAAAGGTTATAATGAAAATAATATTTCTTCAATTTTATTTTTTAATGATGATTTTAATTGCTATTTTATAGAAATGTACAATGAAAGATGTTATATTCTTTTTAATATTAGAATATTAATAATTATAATGCATTCTTTTCAAATATTAATGACACAATCTTAAACCAGACCAGACATTGGATTTTGGTGATTTTAGTGACAAGCACTCTTAAGCGAAATGAATTTTCAGAAAACTAAATATTCTCCTCAATCACAACGCGGAATTTTCGGCAGACAATTAACGATGTAAAGAGTTCCAAAGATGATTCCTAAGCGCTGCGCGCCTATTAAAACGAAACAACAACAACAACAAAAAAACATCATTCGGCAAAAGAAACTGACTGAGCAGCAGGCTCTAAAATGGACGAAACTCGTCAATGCCGCTGTCACTAACGTACGTATGAGCGCTGCGCGCCCATTTAAATCAATAAAACATCACTGGATTTACGAAACTCGCTGTGCAGCAATCTAAAGCAGCTTTCTAAAGTGCACGAAACTCGTCAATGCCGTAGTCACTAACATACGTATGAGCGCTGCGCGCCCATTTAAACCAAAGAAACATCATTGGATGCATGAGACTCGCTGTGCAGCAGTCTCTAAAGTGCATGAAACTCGCTGTGCAGCAATCACTAAAGTGCACGAAACTCGTCCATGCCGCAATCACTAACTTACGTATGAGCGCTGCGCGCCCATTTAAACCACAAAAAAAAAATCACTGGATGTATGCAACACGCTGTGCAGCAGTCTCTAAAGTGCATGAAACTCGCTGTGCAGCAATCTCTAAAGTGCACGAAAATTGTTGTGCTGCAATCTTTTAAGTGCACGAAACTCGTCAATGCCACTGTTATTAATGTAGGTATGAGCGCTGCGGGCCCATTTAATAAAAAAAAAATCACTGGATGCATGAAACTCGCTGTGCAGCAGTTTCTAAACTGCATGAAACTCGTCAGTGCTGCAGTCAACGCGCTTATAAGCGCTGCGCGCCCATTTAAACAATAACAACAACAACAAAAAAGTCACTATATGTACTCAATTCGTTGTGCCACAACGAAACTCGTCAAACCTGCTGTCTCTAACGACACGAAAACCCCCCAAAAAAACATCTCTCAATGCACGAAAGTCGCATTGAAGAAATTTCTAAAATGGACAAAACTGGTTAATGCCGCGGTTACTGACACAGGAATCAAACTATTAAAATCTGTATAAGTTTGTCCAAAAATACGCGATAAAACTTTGAAATATTTTTACAATGTTTATTAGGAATAAATATTATGCTAAATTTTAAATATAGGCCAGTCAAATTGTCATAAATAGATGCAAAAATTCTGCTAAAAGATTTTATGTTTTTAAACTGTTTATGGGGATACTAGTAACAAGAATTAATGGTTTTCCAACAAAATATCTCGAGGCTAAATTTTGTAAATCCAAAAACCCACAAAATTTTCGGACTTTTTTCGGTTTTTTACCAATAACTATAAAATTATAAATTTTTGCGTGCTTTACTCAGTTACTAATAGAAAGAGCATTAAATTCTCTACAAATTTCATTGCAAAACTGTTTGTCTAAAACCATTATTAAGCGCGCTACAGCTTTCTGAATGTGACTCTTTTTTTCTAATTTTGAGGAAAAATTGCAAAACGAAAATTTGACACCATTTTTCGTTATTTTATCCTTTTTAATATAACTTATTTTAATTATAGGTATTTACATAATAACAATCATGATGAATTACAATGGTAACATTGTAAAATATTAAGAACATTGTAACTTTTTTTGTATTTAGAGCTTTAGTGGAGAACATTAATATTAGGTATTTAACATTAATAGAACATTAATATAGAATATTAATATTAGGATTGTAAGTAAAAAATACTTACGGTGACATTTTTTATCCCCTCCTTCTAGATAAATAATGCCGTTAACATTTTTCGTTTACAAATTGTGGAGCATTTTAGTCTTAATTTATGAAAAGAACATGCTTTGCTGCACCTTTTTTTACAGCTACATGATACACCATGGAGCAAGGATTCAGGTGCCGGGTCTTGCACATTTGAACTGGCTGAAAGAGATCGTCTGACCTGTGAACACCCCCCCATTCTTCAGGGGGGATGTTGTTTCCTAATCTAGCTTGTACCTGATGATAACATCTGAGAAAATGATGCTGCGCAGCCTCTTGTGCTGGTAGTAGTCTTGCAAGATGAACTTTGCTTTTTGTGGCAGATTTAGCAAATGGCTGAATTTTTAAGGTGTTCAATTTCTGTATGGTATATATGCATCCACTGTATCGTGCAACATGGAATTTGTCTCCAATCTTTATGACGTCTTGACGGGTAGAACCTAATTTGTTGAACACGCAGGCTATTTCTCCAAGCTGATCATGTTTTTTCAAAGTGTTACAAAACTTTGACTTTGCCCAAAAAGAGCGGATGTTGTATCACATCCGCTGGTTGCATGAGTGAAAAGAACATTGTTGTAATTGTATTTGAACGACATGGTCGAAAACCATTTGGTTTCGATGTTACCTCTTCCTGGCTTTTGGAAAAATAGATTTTTGTGCTGATAGCTTAAGCTCGTCATGATCACAAGAAGGTCAATATCTTCTCCGACAATTAAGACGCTTTCAGAAGATTCGGCTCTTGAAATGACTGAGATAACTATTATGACACCAGCTTCTTCTTTTGCCTACTCATCTAGAATTCTGTTATTTTGAAATTTTTAATTTGTTTTAAGCAATGAAAGGAAGAAGCTCTTGTTTATCTCATTGGCTTTATCAACGGATGGTGTGAGTCGACACCCACTTTTCTCTCCACTTGTTGCAAAATGATCTAGTTTTACATGACAAAAACTATGATACTATGCATCTGCAAGTCAGGTTCGCATCTGCTAATCAGGTTCGTGTTGAATATGTTCAATTACTTTCTGGGACCATTCATCCCCACGTTTTTCTGCAGCTTTCAAAAATATAATTTTTGCTTCTAACTTCATTACTTTGTGAATCAAATTTCTCTTAGCGTAGAGCTTTTTTTATAATTTTTCGTTGAAGTCATCGGGATTACTTTTTTCACATAGGAAGCAATTATCTTGAAACTTGAAATAAGTGCTCGATCTGAGGGACAAATTATAGTCTGTGTAGAATCTTCACCCCGACGAACATATGCTGCTATCATTCTCTAATTCGCATATTTTTTCAGAAATCATCCTGTATTCTGACTTCCTTTCTACTTTCCAAAAAACTGATGAATATTACTTTTTGTGAATATTACTTTGACGCTGAATGCTATGTTCAAAGAGCTTGGCAAGTTTTTTCTGGCTCACAACGCGATTATTACTATTTGAAGTCGTTTGGCAAATGAAACACAATTTTCGGTCGAGCTCACTCATTTTTCATTGCTGCACGAGAAGAGATACAATAAACTGAATATCAGCACATGAGAAGAGTATGTCTTTATAAAAGAACACTTGCATCTAATTGAAAACGGCTCGGGAAAGTGTAGTGGTTGCAATCTACCATCTACATTCCCTTTTTTATCCCTGGCCCTCCTTCCCTTTGTAATTGCTTTTCTTATAGGATTTCTAGACATTGTGCTTCTTCTGCCTTCATTTCTTAAAACTTTCATTTCTCATCCATCAATAGGTGTATTTATTTTCATCGTTAGAGATGAAAAAAAGTTTTTTGGGATGGGAGGCGAAAAATAGGTCACTTTGTGTAAAGTTAAAAAAAAAATGACATTTTTAAAAAACCATAGCGCGTTTAGTAATGGGTTTAGAAAAACGTTTTTATAACAAAATTTATAGAGAATTTAATGCTCTTTCTTTTTGTAACTAAGTATATTGCGCAAAAAATTTATAATTTTTGAGTTATTGGCAAAAAACTGAAAAATTCCGAAAATTTTGTGGTTTTTTTGGCTCTACAAAATTTATCCTCGAGATATTTTGTTGGAAAACCATTAATTCTTGTTACTAGTACCCCCATAAACATTTTAAAAACATAAAATCTTCTAGCAGAACTTTTGCTGCTATCGGCCCTTTTTTCTGACAATTTGACTGGTCTAATAAGGAAAAAAGTATTTCTGATATAGGAAAGGGCTACCATATCAACACCTCACATTATAATAATAAGAGTAATAAAATTATGAGAAAAATAAAATATAACTGCAGAATACAATGTAAAAAAATGTAAAACAGAGGGAAAAGTAACCAAAACGAACATCCATACCAAGAAAACAACTCGCCGAAACCGGGTAGGGATTTTTTAATTTTTTCCCCGTTTCGCTATGCAGTCTAAGTTTTAACATTGTTGCATTAAGCTGTTCCTATCCGCTACTTAAAAATGCATACATTTAAAAAACATTCATCTTTTTTATAGTGTAATAATGATGGTCATATTATGACAGTGAAATCGTATTCAGAATTATATTCTCATTGTTAATATCAATTATTTTCTGAAATTTTAAGGGGTCGAAAATGGCTGCCATAAACAGTGTTGCCAGTGAGCTACTTTATTTTTTTTTTTTTGCAAAAACATGAATCTACTTTTAAATTCCGATTTTTGATTGGAACCTCATTTCTGAAATAGTAAAATCTCGTTTTTGTCTTAATTAATATGACATTGAATAAAGAGAATTTCACCATTTCAAAGAATCGCTGCCAATGGAGAAGTCTAAATTTTAACCTTAATGGACGTGATGTACTATTAATAGAACATGTCTTTTAAGGGAGTATTATTTTGTTTTGTGAAATAGTTTTGCTACTATTTACATGTAGTAAAGTTTGCATATATCTATACATTTAGTGTATGAATTTATTTAAGTTTAGGCATTTATTTAGGATAATAATTATTTTTGTCTTCCTATGTCTCTTTGCGCCCTTTCCGATTCTTTTATTTCTAACTTATATTTCAGTTTTTAATTTAAAATAAAAGTTACTTTCCAGAATGAATCATGCGCAATAAAGCGCATAAAGTATTAGAAAGTATTATTATAAATTAAATCCTATTGTAATACAATATTATCTAAACATCTCCAAAAATGCTTCTTTAACTAATTATCATATAAATATGAATTGAATACTACGTAAAACAACAACGTTCATTATTTTTCAGACAATGAAATATTCGTTAAACACTTATTTATATATTTGGATAGCTAGTGTTATTCTTATTAACGTAAATGTAATTAATTCTAAAAATATATATAGGACCCGAAAGGGTTAAAAAAAGAAGTAGCCCATTGATCATGGAGATGCGTAAGTATAATTAATCAAATTAATAAATTGGAAACCTTATCAGGAATTTACGAAATTTAAAAACATCAAAAGAGATTTTTCTTTA
Source organism: Maratus speculifer (assembly GCA_964019185.1). Lineage (NCBI taxonomy): Eukaryota > Metazoa > Arthropoda > Arachnida > Araneae > Salticidae > Maratus > Maratus speculifer. Next base: position 174,490,088 of record OZ025303.1, on the reverse strand, counting down.
GCAACATATATTTTATCTCGAAATATAAGTATTTTCAAATATTTCTAATTCGCTTTTCTCCGAAGGTTTCTTAAAGATAAGGATGGCAGTGAAACTGTAAAACGTTCTTGTAAATATATCAAATAAAAAAATTAAAAATTGTGAATTTTGTTTTACAATCTCTAATTATCTTCGTACATTTTCCGATGATAAAAATAAACAACGATGTAAATATTTTCTCCCTCTTTTTACCCTTAACGTCCCGATAGTATAAAAATTTGAAGGCAGTTTTTCGTTTCCACTGTACATTAAATTGTAAGGAATCACAGGACCATTAGTTTTGTCCAAACTATCTAAAACATTGCCTTTTTTTCAAAATACTGAAACACAAATAATATGATATTAAAATCTTTAATTTTCCTTTCTGCCTGAAGTATATATTCTTAATTATATTATCCAAAAAATAAATGTTGTATACACACACATAATTAATAATTAAACTTGGTGTTTGAAAACTCATCTCACCTATGCTTGGGCTAAAGTCATTAAGTGCTGTGCGCATGATAAAAATCTTAATAATGCAAATAGAAAATAATTCCTGAACAAAAATGAATCATAGCATACCTAGTTCTAAATTAAATTCAAAATATGTGCAGAAACGTTCGCTTAAATTTTGATTTTAGCACGAAATAAAAAAAAAATCAACATTTGCAAAATTTTTTAGAAAAGTTTTTAAAAGTTAATATACTATATATATATGTATATATATTACCGAAATGTTTTTTTTTAAATTATTTATTTATTTATTTATTTAAATTATACAAAAATTCCTGGTTCATTTTGAAAGTTTCAGCTCACATAGTTTGAATATAACAAAGCGCATGAAACCCTCAATTTATTAATCTGAAAAAACATGTTTTAAAATTTCAATAATAGAACATTTATATTTATCGCCTATAAATGATTCTTACTCAAGAAATAATGCAGATATGGGGAAATAACTGAATAGATTTTTTAATTCTGCCTTTTTTTTTTTTTTTTTTTTTTTTTCTTGAGAAATTCAAAATTATTGAGAATAAAACAAAAATCAAAATCTGAATTTTTTAAAGTTTAAAGTTCTAATGCCCTCTTAAAACCTTGGGGATAAGCAACTGACATACATGTCACTTAAGAATCTACTTTATTCAAATAAAAAGACTCGTTCACTAATACTAATTCTAAGGAGCAAATTTATTAAGATATTTCGATTGCATGTTAATATTTTTAAATGATTTTTTTTTTCATTGGATAGCTGAGATGAATCTGAACGCAGAACTTTTTTACGTTTTTGATTGTATCTACAGATATTTTTTACGAGGACGCTTTCATTTTTGGAACCGGTTTGGGAAGCGAAAGCACCCTCATAAAAAATCTCTGCAACTAAAATTGAACAAGTAAATAACGACCTGCATTCAGATCCATCTTAGTTATCCAATGAAAAAAATATATTGATATGTAATTGAGATACCTTTCTAAATTTCTTCCATAGAGTTAGCATTAGCGAACAGGTCTTTTCATTTCACTGAAATAGCCTCTTAAGTTGCTCAGAATCCTTTATTTTCTCACAAGTAAGATTTTGCTGTAAAATATGTCTTACAGTCGAACCCCGTTATAGCGAATCGATTTATAACGAACGCCCGGATATAACGAACGAAAATTTTGGTCCTGCCGTTTTCCTATTATATTTAGTGCTATTTTATTCTTTTATAGCGAACCTCCGGAATTTTAAGAATCGGTTATAACGAACTTTTTTTCTAGTCGACCATGATTTTTTTTTCTCTTTTTTCTTTTCTGCTGATGTGAAAAAAGGTTTTCGACTCTAATTTTATAAGAAAATGCATACCGGCTAGTAAAACATGGTGCAAATTAACTATGTCTCTTTATTAAAGAGTAATAAGACCTGCATTCTTTCTCTTTTATGGTATCCATTCTGCAGGTGTGATCACGCCCACCCGTAAGTTATTTCTCATTACTCCTGTCATAGCAAATAAGTAACGCATTTAAGCTAACTTATTTAACTAATACATTTAAGAATAATTCGAGACATGGCAGCATTGAAAAGAACATTTTTAAAGCAAGCAATAATCAAAAGCTTTTTTCCTTAAATTATACTCTCTGGAGTTCACAAGATGAGGAAAAAAGGGAAAATTTAAATGAAAAAACAGTAAACAAACAAAATAAAAATAAAACGATTTTTAATGCGCCAATAATTAGTGTTACTCATCCTAAGTCTGGATAAAGTGTAAAGATTTTAGTATAGTCAGGATCAGTCTTTAAATTGTCTGCTGATTTATCCCAACATTTATCCGAACTAGGGTTGGTCTCGAATGTTTAGATTATCGGTGCTTTACTGTATTTCTATTTGTCTTCCTTTTTAGTTAATTTATTTAGTATTCTGCTAGTTTAATATTATCAATTTTAGTCAATTTAATTCATTAATGATCATACCTGAATGAATTTACGTTTTTTTTTTTTTAAATAAATGATTATTGAACATATAGGTGTCAGGTAATTATATACATATTTTGTAAACTCTAACATTTTTTAACGGTTCGGATATATCGAACAAAAACTTCGGTCCCTTGAAGTTCGTTATAACGGGCTTTGACTGTATATAACCAGAGCATTATTTCGATTCAATAAGGTACACATTTCTGTTTTTAAAAATCAATGACAAAAGATTAAACATTTCTCAAAATGCTTCCGTCCCCAAGGGGTTGAGACCCTGTACAGTAGTTGGTTTTTACCCGTTTTTATTAAATTCATTATAATAAAATCATTAATTCATTTTTATATGAAATACAAAATAATTTTTACTGAATCAAAACGGTAAATAATACTTTTCTGTTTTTTTTTTTTTTTTTTTTTTTTTTTGTTGTTATTTAATAAACTGCATTTTTGGCTGTGCTTAAACTTTCGTGACAAACTATGTGTGCATTTTCAAAATGAACTAAATAGTTTTTCACCTAACATTTACATGGTATTTATTCACGAAATAGTGTTCGTACACTTCATAGAGTTTCAAGCACCTTTTATCAGAATCTTCCTAAAATAGTATTTGCTTTATTTAATCACGTTAGCTCTAGTGTCTCCAGTAGGAGATACAAAAACAACCTTTAAATTAATTTGATCCGTTCTAGAATGGTTAAAAATAATTCTAGACTTTTTAAATAAATGTGTACATATCACAGGCATTGATGATACATATTTGAAGATGTTTTATAGTAATTTTAATAAACGCTTATAGAAAAGGAGAGGTTATAGAAAAGAAATCTATCTTCAAATATAGAGTCAAGTATTACGAGAACTTCCTATTATTAAAGCATCTAAAATCCTCTAAATCACTTGATGCGTATGAACCCTATCAATAATATGTCTATTCTACTATCTTCGACAAATTATATTAATTTTAAAGCAATAACTGTTAATCTTTTTATAACCTCGTGGTTTTCATGTAGTTTTTAAATTTCAGTTATATGATTTATATGAATAAACGGATAACTAAGAAAGACTGAACATATAAAAATATTTTATTTTTATCATTGTGTATAAAATTTGAAGATAAATAGTTACTTAAAAAGTATACTTTTTTTACTATTTCTTGGGATTTTACTATTTTTTTATATATATTTTTGCATTGCAGAAACATTGAAAGGTATAAAATAGACATATATTTAGTATTTGTTTTGCTACTAGTGGACTGCATAAATGGTATCTTAACACACAGTAAAATTATTTACGTTTTCATTTTTGTATATTTCGTACATTTCTAATGCAAGCCATTTTTAAATAATACGTAGCTCACTAGAAAAAAACCACTGTAAGAAACCAATTGCTATTTTGTTCAGTTCTGCTATCTGCTAGACTCTATTCACTCAATTTTCTCTCCGTTTAGATCTACTTATATACTTGAAAAAAATAAATAAAACAGGTGTATCCAATAGGATACAACTCTATATGGGATACATCAGGTCTGAAGAGGTTAATATAATCTTCACTAAACGGAAATGTCATTTAATATCAGATGCAGATAATTTAACAGAATAATTTTTCAACTAAAAGTTCAGCATTCGAAATTAAATTGAAAAATGTTAAATAACTCTAATAAATATTATTCTTTATTCAGCTATTAAGGTTTTTTTACACTTTTGTGGACATTTAAAACGTGATTAGCATCAATTTTCACCAGTCCGTATCATAGAAATCAACTGAATTTCTCTTTAAATAAAGCACTCGATGATTTTCAGAAATAAAGCTCTCGTAAGCTCTTATAAATGATTAAAAGAGTTTTCAAAACTTCTAAATTTTTATTTTAAAAATCCATATTGCAAAATTTCATTAATTAGCAAAGAAAAATTTATATTTTACAAATATTTCGAAATATTTCATTATTTTTAAAAGTACATTTCATATCATATAAATTATTTTGATTATTTATAAAAATTCTGCCTGTTTTAATACAGACATCAAGATATTAAGATCTGAAATAATGTCATTGAGCAAGAATGTGATGTCATTTCATATAAATTTGTCAGATTTACTATGTATTTCTCCTTTTATTGAATTTAAATTTAATTTTAGTGCTGTGCATGTGCACCCGCTTAAGATTCTGTATTGTAATTGTTTTTTTATGATTCTTTATCAAATGCATTATAAAAAAATTATTTAGTCATTTTTATATAGTATCTAAATGATTTTTACAAAATTGATAAAGTAATTAATACTTTTCTTAAGTTTAATTTGTTAATTGTTATTTAATAAAGGGAATTTTGGTTGTGTTTAAACTTTCAATATACAATGTAATATTCAATATTAACCCTTAAATGCATATTGTATCATTTTCGATACCATATATATTCCCGATTTATTGGGGGTTTTATTCACATATTCCGTATTCTCACCGGAAATTTAAAAGAGCAATTTTCACTTTACTTAATGACAGACCATTCGTAATTAAATAAAGAAAAATTTACTATTTAGATTTTTCTGTTATGAAGTCTGATTCTTTGAACTGCGCATTATTTGGAACGCGTTCTATCCTATGCATTTAAGGGTTAACCACTTAAGGACAAGCTAGCGGTATGCGTACCACATAAGGTACTCAGAATCCTTAATTATTTTAAATCAGTAAAATTTTATTGTACATTCCGTCATGTTTAATCTGAACATTTCCGCAACTTCGTTAGAAAAAAATATTGTTTTGAAAAACCGGTGATAAAAGATTAAAAATTTTGTAAAAGTCACTCGCACTGAAGAGGTTAATCTGTATCTTCACTAACATTTAACTGTTACTTACAGGGTTGTTATAATTAAAGTTCGCCTATTCAGAAGGCTCTAAACCCGGTTCTATGGCTTCAAACTAAACAAAAGTTCACTAGTATGAAGTTAAAGGAATGCGCTCTGCGGAAAAAAAAAAAAAAAATAGTCACAATTTTTGTCAATAGGTGGCGCTGCACCAATATTTAAGGCGATGTTTGCAGGTTCATTATATCAATTTAAGTCAATCCAGACGAAGCACACAAATTTAAAAGTTTCAGCAAATTTCGACGAACTGCGAATTTTTATAATTAAAGTTCACCTAATCAGACAGCTTTAGAGCCTTACCTATGGCTCCAAACGATACAGAAAAAAATATCATTTCATGTGAAGTAATCTGCAATAACAAAAATAAAACATGTCGCTCGGTAGCGAGGAAATAACGAAAATAACATTTCGCATGATCAATGAATGCTTCATCATTTTCAATAATGCATTCCATTCTCAGAATTGTGCTTTCTACAGTATTGCGTAAACTGTACTGTGAGATTAAGCGAATGCGAAGTCTAATACTGTCTTTCAGATCAGAGATTGTCAGACATCTGTCTTTAGATACAGAATATTTCAAAAATCCCCACAACCAAAAATCTTTAGGCGATCGGCTAAAATATTGGGACAGCGCCACCTAGTGACAAAAAAATTAAAAAAATTTTCATTCGATTTTCGTAGAGCGCATTTTTTCAACTACATACTAGTGAAATTTTGCTTCGTTTGGAGCCATAGAACCGGCTCTAGAGCCTTTTGAATAGGCGAACTTTAATTTTAACAACCCTGTATTTAAGAAAAATATTTATATTCCATTATCAGTGACAAATTATATCAATTTTAAAGCAATAGCTACTATTGTTATGCTGGACTAAACGGAAATGTCATTTAATCAGTTTGCTTTGGCAGATAATTTAGCTGAATAATTTTTAAACTAAAAATTTGACGTCCGAAATTTAACTGAAAAATGTTAAATGTCTCTAATAAATGTTATTCCGCACTCATCTGTTATAATTTTTTACATTTTAGTCGGCATTTAAAACGTGATTAATATAAATTTTCACCAATTCGCTTCATAGAAATCAATAGAATAATATTTTAAATAAAGCACTTGATGAATTTCAGAAATGAAAGCTCTGTTTAACTCTTATCATCGATTAAAAGAATTTTCGAAACTTCTGGCTTTTTATTTCAACAATCTATATTGCAAAATTTCATTAATTGTGAATGTAAATTTTGAGTTTTACAAATGTTTCGATTAGATATGATATTTTACAAATTATTTGTGAAAGCGCATTTCATATCACATAAATTATTTTAATTATTTACAAAAATTTGCTTGTTTTAGTACTGACATCTAGAAATTACAATCTACAATAATCTCATTGAGCAAAAATGTTATGTCATCTCAGACACATTTGTCACATTTATTATGTATTTTTCAATTATTACATGGAAATTTAATTTTAGGCTCGAGCTGCCACTTAAATAATTCCGGTTTCTTATGTAATTCTTCTCCACTGAATTGTAATTGTTTTTTTTTCCATGAATTTTTATCAAATTCATTACAGTAAAATTATATATTAATTTTTATATGCATTTGAATGATATTTATAAAATCAATAAGATAAATAACAACTTTGTTCTATTTAATTTATTTATTGTTATTTAATAAACGGCTCCTTGGTGTCGATCGACTGGTATACGTACCACATAAGCTACTCAGAGTGCTTGATTATTCTCACCAGTAAAGTTATATTGTAAATTTCCCCTTGTTTAATCTAAGCATTTTGCCGATTCAATTGGAAATATATTCTGATTTGAATAACCGGTGATAAAAAATTAAAAATTCTGCAAAAGATGCTGTTGCCGAAGGAATTAACCGTATAATAACTTTAAAATTACGAATATCATTTATAGGATACTTATTCATGAAAAATATTTATATTCCATTATCAGTGACAAATTATACTAATTTTAAAGCAATAGCCACTAAAATTATTCTTCACTAAACGGGAATGTCATTTAATCAGTTTGCTTCAGCAGATAATTAAACTGAATAATTTTTCAACTAAAAGTTTAACGTTCGGAATTTAACTGAAAAATGTTAAATATCTCTAATAAATGTTATTCCACACTCAGCTGTTATAATTTTTTACACTTTAGTCGACATTTAAAACGTGATTAACATCAATTTTCGCCAGTTCGCCTCATAGAAATCAATAGAATTATACTTTAAATAAAGCACTTGACGATTTTCAGAAATGAAAGCTCTACTAAACTCTTATCGAGGACTAAAAGAGTTTTCAAAACTTCCAGATTTTTATTAACAAGCTATATTTCAAAATTTTATTAATTGGAAAAGTAAATTTCATATTTTACAAATCATTCCAAATATTTCATTGATATTGAAAACGCATATCATATCACATAAATTATTTTAATTTTTTTATAAAAAATGTACTTGTTTTAATTCATGCATCAAATAATTAAAGTCTCAAATAACAGCATTGATTGAGAATGAGATGCGATTTCATATGAGTTTGTCAGATTTAGGATGTATTTCTCATTTTATTAAATCTAAATTTCTAAACGAAAGAAAAAGGGATTGAATATTTTGGTTTTAAAACAAAAATGATTTAATTTCAGCAAATTGGGTTGTATAGTACATAATATACATTAGTATACGTAAAATTCATAAATGAGTGATTGAAATAAGAAACATTAAACCACTTCATTTCAAAATAAGAATAAGGTTTTCTTCCCGTTCTTAAAAAAAAAAAAAAAAAACATTTTGTTTCAATACTCTGGTATCAGTGTGACATTTCGATATCAATATTAAATTATCCAAAGATGAACTAATCTCCTTGAAGGGGATTAATCTCTTAGAAGGGGATTAATCTCTTAATGGTCGCATTAAATTACGGTTTAAAAATTCAAATATATTATTGTCACCACTTTTTGGAAAAAAATATTCATTTTATTTAATGACAAGTAAAATGATACCAGAATAAAACCAATTATACTATTTTATAAAACTGGTGGGAATCAAATAATTCTGAATAAAAGCCGTGTAGTTGCAGCCCGTGAATGATTCGGGCGCGACGATTAAGTGGTTAATTGATAAAATTTTTGAAAAAAAAGTTTCATATAGTGTCTATCTTTTCCATGTCTTTAACAGAATTGTTAATCTTGTATTACCGGTTTTTAAAAAGAGAAACTTTTGCCTAACTGAATCAGAAAAAGGCTCGAATTAAAAAATGCAAAATTTATAATAAAAATTTACTGAAAAGAATTATGTCTGGAAGGGGTTAATTCATATTATAAAATATTTTAAATTACAAATTCATTCTATTTATTTAATTTTTTGCCACACTAAACTAAAAATTACATCATTGGGTCTATAACTCCATGAGATATTAATAAAAATATTGAGATCTGATTTAATATTCTAAGTTCTAAATTTCGAATGTTTACAAATCAAAAGTCTTATCATTTTATTACTTGAAGTTTCGTTTTTGAAAAATAGTTTTAACAGAACATTTAAATTTTAATGCTGAAATTTGGTGTTGCTTGTGAAAAAAAAATGTCTGATTTTGATTTGTAGATAGCTTCATAAAAATTTTTTTATATACGTTATTTAAAAGCAGACTTTATTTCCAATCGTTTAGGACCATTAGTTTTTTCTTTCTTTAATACTAAAACCGCCGAGAATTTTACTCAGATTTTATAAAAAATGTTTCTCACCAGAATTTTAATTTTAAACTATTGAACTTATTTAACCCTTTCCGGCGCACTACTCTTTAAAGTTGGAATTTAAAGAAATTAAAAATTGGGCAATCTATTTAGGCCTAGAGGAGTACACAGGAATCGTTTTGTAAAGATTGCACTAACCATTTTAATGATACAGCTGTTGACGAAGTGGTAACCTCCCATAAGTAAAGCATTGATAAGCGCAGTGAGAAGAGCATTGCTGTGAAGCGCGTATTACAGTAAAACATTTTACCTATTATTTAAAAACAGTAGAGTTTGATCTCTGTGGTGCTGTCAACTAGAACTCCTAAGAAATATTTAAAGTAGCCATAGGAGTAGTTTTTGAAATATTCACTGAGTTTTTCTGTCTCTAAACAGGGGGAACTTTAGGTGTTGCCGACCCGGCAACACTGCGCGTTAAGGGGTTAATTAGTCTATTTTTTGCTGCATTCATTTAACATGTTTTATGCAGAAAATTCTGGTTCGGATTGATTATTATCAATCTTGCAGGGGTCATTTGGACCCCTAATGGCGGTTCTAGTGTTAATTAGTTGCAGAGTTAGTACTGGTCGTTTTTCATGACTGTACATCTACGGAAATCCTCTCAACTCAACATTTGAAGAATTCATTACGCTAAAAGGTTATCAAACAATATATGCGTGATGAAAATTTTAAAAAAACTCTTGACCTAAACGTGTCTTTTTTTTTTTTTTTTTTTAGCTTTCACTTCTGGTCGAAGAAAAAGATGTTCAGTACAATGAAACTGAAATGGTTGTGGACATTAAGACGACACATTACTGACTGAAAAAGATCCGGATGATAATGTAAAGTCTACGGGGGCGTTCTTTTGAAATGTTTCGCTGAAATTTTTTTTTTTTTTTTGCATAGGATAGCTAAGGATAATCCACAACCGGCCTAGTTTTTACTTTTTCGATTTTGGTGTCAGATTTTTTTTTTAAATACTTTACCTTTCAGAATCGGTTTAAACCTGATATGAAACTGAAACTATCCTAATATAAAAGGAATATATCCAAAATAAAAAAAGTAAAAACTAGGCCGGTTGTGGATCGTCCTCAGCTTTTTTATGCAAAAAAAAAAAAAAAAAAAAAAAAAAAAAAAAAAAATCACGTCCAAAAAAAAAAAAAAAAAAAAAAACTGAGTGCCATATTTGAAAAGAACTACCACATAGGCTTTACATTATCATCCGGGTCTTTTTCAATCAGTAGTGTGGTCTATTAAAAGAGAAGAAAGAAAAAGTAGTTTCAAGTACTGCCCGCACTTAGAAAGAGTTATCGGAGTTTGGAAATTAACGATGCTTACCGTAAAGGGGAATTCCCTTCGAAAAAACACTTTAAATATGTTGAAAACTTGGAACATGAATTTTTAAATATGTCACATTTGTTAATGATTGACGCGTTAGAATTTTAGGGTTGACATCGTATCATTTTTGTGTCATCGCTAAAATATTAATTACATGAAACGATAATAAGAGTTTTGCTTCTTATTATCGCTGAACCACAAGAACAGCATTTATGCAAACCTATAACGTTGAGCTAAAAAAGAAATCGAAAATTTTCGCAATAGCAGCGATTTGAGAGTATGTACATACCTCAACATTAGAAAGGAAGAAAATTGTATTCAAGTTTTATAAAAATGTATTACCTAAAAATAAATAAATAAATAAATAAATAAAAATTAACCCATTGACAAGGCCCATGTGCGATGCTCGGGTAATAAAAACCATTGAAATTAAAGTGGGTTTCGTCGACAACTTAGTAAATATGTTAAAATTGTTTAGCCCCTATGGGACGAGCGACACGTATACGTGCAGCGAAAAAGTTTAAGAAACTTTGTTTACTCCCACTAGTAAAGTTTTAATGTAAAATTTGTCTTATTTAATCGGAGCATTTCCTCGATTTAATAAGGCACGAATTTTTGTTTAGAAACTGGTGACAAAACATCAAAAATTTCGTAAAAGGCTTCTTTCGCGAAGGGGTTAATCCTTCCAGGGGGCGTTGAGATACATTAAATCCCATGTATCTTTAATTAAAATTTCCGATAAGTGCTCCGATTAAAAAAGGAAAATTTCACAGTAAAATTTTACTGGTGGGGATAAATAAGGATTCTTAAGCCTTTTCGCAGCACGTATATGTGTCGCTCGTCCACAAGGGGTTAACCCTTAAATGCATATTGTATCATTTTCGATACCATAAATGTTCCCGATTTATTGGGGGTTTTAGTCACATATTCCGTATTCTCACCAGAAATTTAAAAGAGCAATTTTCACTATACTTAATAACAGACCATGCGTAATTAAATAAAGAAAAATTTACTATTTAGATTTTTCTGGTATGAATTCTGATTCTTTGAATTACGCATTTTTTAGAACGCGTTCTATCCTATGCATTTAAGGGTTAAGCTACAAAACGACTGCTTATTATTAGTCTCAGTCATTAGTCAAGGATGGTAGCTGATGGTCCACTGATATTGAAACTTTAACTCCTTTCTTTCATGATGAGAAACACGTATACGGGCCAGAAAAAGGCTTAAGAAACTGTGTTTAACTTTTACCAGTAAAATTTTATTGAAAAATTTGCCTTTTTTAATCGGCGCATTTCCTCGATTTAAAAAGGGCACGATTTTTTTTTCTTTTTTTTTTAATAGAAACAGGTGACAAAACATCAAAAATTTCGTAAAAGGCCCTCGTCGCGAATGGGTTAATCACTCCAGGGGCGTTTAGATACATTATATCCCATGTATGTTTAATTAAAATTTCCATCGGAAAAATTTGATTAAGTTTTGCTTTTACGATTTTGGTGATTAAGTACTTATATATCGTTTCTCCTTATTTTGAAGTACAGTTTTTCAAAATTTTTAATGGAAATTCAACATTACAAAATTACAAAATTACTTGCTTCTCAAAGGATTAATGTTTTTGTATTTTTTTCCCGCTTTCAATGATTTAAATGCACTTATAAAATTATTTTTGTTTCGAACTGAAATACATTCATTTGGTGAGTTTCAAAATGACTCCACCCCGTTTTAATAGTATTAACCCGTGCCGGTGCTGAGTAAATCTGTTTGAAATAATTAATTTACACCAGAATTTACAAACAAATTTATTAGAAAATAAAAACATGTTTAATCTGAAGTATGTTAAAAAAGAAGGGATTTAATTAAATATTCTGGGTACCAGTAAAATAAAAATTAGATGTCTTTTTGATATCGAAAGGGTTAAGGCAGAGGTGGCCAAATGAAGGACGCCGGTTACTTCTAAAATGCTGCACAACCAGTCGATTTCTTGAATCGCAGAAATTCGATAATTAGATAGAACGATTATTACTATAAAATTTTAGTGGTATACAGCGTGCCACATTCGACATTTCCGGCATTAGAGGGTTAAATCTTTAGAATGTCTAGCACTTACGTTTGTGTAATACTGAATCCCCACCAAAAACTTCGAAAAAAAAATTTAAATAGGAGAAAGCAATTTTTTATCTTTTTTCTTGAAATTTTTAAAAGAAAAATTTAATTAAATGTTTCTGAGGTGAATCTTAATTAAACTTAGGTAAGATATAATGTTTTCCACAACCTCGAAAAGGGTTCAGAAAAATGCATTTAATAAATTTTGTAACGAAAATATAATTAAATGAATGTTAGAAATGTTCTCTATTGAAAACCAAATAAGAAATATTGTTTGCTATCAATTTAGATTTGCATAACCTTTCACAAAATAATTTTTAAAATTTAACATTCGAAACGCATTTGAAAAATGTGAAACTTCTCTACTAAATGTAATTTCACTTTCCGCTATCATGTAATTTTTCTTTCTTGCTTGTACTGAAAACGTGATCAACATCAGATTTTACAAATTCGTTTCACAGAAATAAATCGAAAGTTCTTTAAATAAAACACTTGAACACTTTCACAGGAAAAAGCTCTATTAATTTCTAAGGATGATTAAAAAGATATGCCGTATCTTTATCATAAATATTCCTAGAATGTCATTGCAATATTTCTTTAATAATTGCGATAACAAACTTCATGTACTACAAACCATTCTTCTTTTAAGAAAAATTAATGCAAGATTAACTGCTTGCTTTATTTGGTAGTAATTTAAATTAAAGTCTGAGTTTTTAGCATATGGATCCGGGAAATGAACAATGATTTAGAAATGTTTGGGAATTTAAAACTGTTTGATATATATTTTTTTACATACATATTTAATACCATACTTTTCTACGATAATATAAGTTATAAACATTTATACTTTTAAATTTATAATTACAAATTCGAAAATATGTTCAAATAATTCTCATAAAAATTAGAGCCTAATAATTATTACTCAATCAATTAAATACTATCGCCTCTTGATGTATTGAATATAAATTTGTTGAAATGTAATGTTATAACGCATAAATCTGGAATAAAGTTATTTTTCAGTAAATAATATGGTAATCTAGATCTATGCCCAGGTCTGAAGCAATGCTTTGCAGCCCTTGAATGGCAGTAGAATATATTTTATGTCACCTAATTTAACGAGGCTCGCATCAGAAACATTTAACAAAATTTTAATTTTTTAACTTTGGCAGCAATATTTACTATATCGATTAATATAGCAATTGGTCAATAAAAATTTAGATACATTTAGTTTTTATTTAAACCTTTTGCGGGAGAAGTGTGTTTCTAAAATATTGAAATGATTGATTATTATCAATATTTACGATCTTTTTTTTTTTTTTCAAAAAAGCAAGAGAATTTTCTTCCCACACATTATAAATATATACCTTATTCAAAATTGCCGATGTGATTGAGGCATTTGCAATGTCAGACAATTATCAGTATGCAGGACTGCAGGCGCTCTGCTACAAACGACCGATTTGATCTACTAAATTTGAACAGTTTTTCTTCCCTTATTTAATGACAAGATTTATAAGATTTAACTGTTAGCGACTTTGATGGATAGTAATACATTTATGAAAGCACTCCGCTTTAACACTAAAACGCCGTGAATTTTTAGATAAGCTTGTTAAAAAAATACTTCAACCCGAAAAATGTATTTAGAATTATTTAAGTTCTTTATTCAACCTAAATTAGTACAATATATTTGTAATTTTTTTAATGAAAAGTTTTCTGATAGGAATCGAAAAATTGCCCGTTCTGTGGGAGTAATTTGCCCCTGAAATGGTAAACTTTCTGTTGATAAATCAGCCATTTGTGTCGCAGGGCTTTTATGGCGACAGTATATTTATTGATTATATTCAGCCTAAAATATCGTAACCAATAGTTGTATATTACAAGCGATAGGCAAATACAGTCTTTCAAATCAATTCGTAATCTGAGTTTGACACAAGTAATATCATAGTTGCTAACTCGTCTGATTTTTTCGTTTGGAAAGAGGTTCGAACCTTCTTGATGAATTCCAAGTTTCTTTTCTAACATCTACCATCTCTGTAGGGCTAAAGGGCACTAGCATAAAATGCTATCATTAATTTTCAAACATTAATTTTGAAATCGATTAGGTATTTTCTATTATTCCATAGATTAAAAAAAAGAATTTTTTGGAAAGTTTGTTGTTTGTGCCTACCTCAGGTGATAGTAATACAGGCATAAAATATAGCCCGTGTAGGATCAGAGACTGTCACCACTGATTTGAAACTATTACTTTAATACCTTAATTTAACGCGTATAATCCGCGGATCAAACAATTCTTTTTTGACTCAGAAATCTTATTTAGTGTTTTAAGACAAATATTTACGGCGATCAAATGTGTTACATTTCTTTTAAAACATTTTCTGAGTTGAAAAATTATTGTTTGATCTGCGGATTATACACCGGAAATTACGGTAATCGGTTTGTTATTTACAGAGATTGCATACAAAATTTGAGAATGTTTTGAGCTTCTTTTAAATTTCGAACTTATTTTCGACTGTTTTTAGAGGACATTTACATTTTATAAGCAACTAGCATGTCTTATTCAAAAGCCTCTTTAGTATCACCGGAATTCTAATTAAGAAAGTATTTTGATCAGCAACCAGGGATGAGATTGCTCCACTTTTTTGCATACCAATATATTAAAGAAATTAAATAGCAGCACTTCACGATTCAATAAATCTACATTTTCTCTAAGATTATACTGGTATGAAAAAAAGCGGAGCAATGTCATCCCTGTCCGCAGCCCTCTGGTGGTAGTAGTACCGAAATAAAATATACTCTGCAAAAACTCAAACACATAAATAAACACATTTCGTAACACTTCTTGTCCTCAAACTTACAACACATTAATGTGTTACTAAATAAATAAACAACGTTAAAGAGCACAAATATTATAAAATAAAAGATGTTAAAAGCGACAGCCGTTTCGGGACTTCTAAAGTCCCATCGTCAGTGCTAAAAAGTGTAAAACGTAAAAGAAAGTCACATCGTTAAATAAAATATAAAAAAACTTTTTTTATTTATTTATTTAACGATGTGACTTTCTTTTACGTTTTACCCTTTTTAGCACTGATGATGGGACTTTAGAAGTCCCGAAACGGCTGTATGCTTTTAACAACTTTTATTTTATAATATTTGTGCTCTTTAACGTTGTTTATTTATTTAGTTATATATAAGCACAAAGTACAATCCTCCCCCTCTTCTTACATTAATGTGTTGTGAAGCATTTTTATGAATGATGATAGTGATCTTAATATGTTGCGAAAGTGTTTCTCTCTAGAAATGTGTTTTTAATATGTTGCAAATATTGGTATCTAGAAATGTGTTCTAAAAATAGTGTTGTTAATTGTGATGAAATAGTGTTGTTAACAGTGTTGATGAAAACAGTATTTTAAAATAGTGTTGTGCACAACACTTGTCCCCAAATTAACAACGCTTTTTATACACCACACAGTTTAGATCACTATAAAACAACACATGAAAAATACATTCAAAAAGTTTTCTACATGTTGCTTTTAAAATTAAAAAAAAATTAAAAATGAATATTTTGAAATATGCTTTGAAAACACATTTGCTCCTCTTGTAATTTTAAACACTTTTTGTAGATTCTTTTATTTCGTACAGCACTTTTGCAACACATTCACAATATAATCGAAAAACGATTTTAGTTAGGAGTGTTGATTTTTAGGCTCAGTGAGTATTGCAAAAGTGTTTCATGCAACTGCAGTGTAAATTACGTTTGAGCAGGTACTGACAACATCAATTTGCAACCGTTATTAATAAAATCGGTTTGGTATTTGATTAAATAAAAATTATGATTTAGAACGTTTTTAGAAGGCATTTCGTTCACTTCATCCTTTTAAATTTGGAATTTTCTTTCGACGGTTCTTAGAAAGCATTTGCAACTTTTAAGTAATTATGCCAAATTTATAAAATTTTAGGCACCTCAGTTGTATAAAATAAGCAATTTAGAACATTTTTTACTCTTGCAGGAACGAGGTGGTAGTGACAGCAGCATAAAATATAGTCTGTATTGTAGTAGGGACTGTCACCATCAATTTGCAACTATTAATTTCGAAATTGGTTTGATATTTCCTGAAGTTTGAAATAGCAATTTAGAATGCTTTTAGAATGCTTGATACGCATTTTTACCCCTTTTAAAGTTCGAATTTTTTTCAAACAGTTCTTGAAGAGCATTTACTTCCTATAAGTAATTACCACTCTAAATTTTAAGTTTCTTTCTGAGATTTTTCATAATTCGGCACTAGAGCATTTTTAGAACGCTTTTCGCCCATTTTCTTCCAATTTTAAATTTCGGTATTTTAAAGAAATGTTATCAGATATCATTTATATCTAATAAATAATTAGAATGACAAATTTTATCAATCAACTTCATTCAATAACGCAAAAATCGCCTTTTTAGAACTTTTTTGCTCTTACACCGACATAACCGGACAACCGGCAACCGACAACCGGCAACCGGCAACCGGCAACCGACATAGAACATGCTCTGTCTTTAGCAAAGGCTAAAATCATGTGTTTTAGACCATTATTTTTTAACCCTTTAAGCGTCCTGCAAAATTTTCCATTCATGTTTAACTATTCCTAAAATAGTAGCTATGAAAAGTATTGACATGATAATTTTTATTTGGTAACCTTACATATTAATTTATCACTTTAACTTCAAAATTTAAGCTTTAATATCAATTTTGTGCTAAATTCTTTGATTCCAGAAGTTACATGACGGAAAAACCCGGTTAGGTCGCTTAAAAGGTTAAATCCGTTTGATATTTCTTCATTTTGCATAGAAATCGAAACTTCGAACTTTTTTTGTAAATTTTTTTTCCAATATTCCCCCCCCCCTTTCCTTATAACTAACTACCGTGCCAAATTTCATGTTTCTAGATTCTTCCGTGACAAACAAACCGAAATTTAGCGCGTTTTTTTCTTTTGCATCTAGGGATGAGATTTCCGCTTTTTTGTACACCAGTATAATCTTAGAGAAAATGTTGATCTGTTAAATCGCAATAATATAGCCTTTTCTCTAAAGTTTTACTGGTGTTCAAAAAAGCGGAAATCTCATCCCTGTTTGCATCTCAGAGTTGGCAGAGACATTGACATAAAATAGAGCCTATATAACAGCAAGGACTGCCATAATCTGTTTTGACACCATTATTTTTTTAACTTGGTTTAATACTTCCCACGACTGAATAAAAATTGCCATTTTGAACTGTTTTAGAATGTCTTTAGTGCAGTGTTGCCAGATGGGCTATTTTTTTAATTCAGTTTCTTTATTGGCACCACTTTTTACAAATAAAATGTGTCTTATTCAATGACATGATAATTAAAGCGAAAACAAAAGGCAATTTACCCTTTCAAAAAAAGTGTTGCCAATCTAGAAATCTGAATTTTAAAAAAGTAGCCCACTGACAACACTGGTTTAGTGCGCATTTTCATTCCTTTTTAATTTAGTGTTTTTAAAGCAATGTTTTTGACGATCAGTTATATCTTTTAATTAACATGTCAAATTTTATTATTCTAGGCTATTCAGTAACACAAAATTCGCATTTTTAGAATGTTTTTTGCTCCATACCCCATTTTGGGTTGTGACACCAAATTAACCCATTAGTGCCTAGCGTTTCTTTTAGGGATGGTTATAAATATGGCAAAAAAGAGCTTTTCAGACCAATAAATATGAAGATAAATAAATAATTTCTTTCATGAGACAAATTCCCTGATAAATTAAGATAAAATCCATTCTTCTTTTAAAAATGCAGGGAAATCCAAAATAACGAAGAAAGTAATTCGGGCATTAATGGAATAAGATTTATTTTATGTTTGAGCAAAGATTCTCACCATTATTTTGACTTTATTGTTTTTTAAATTGGTTCGTTTTTTCCCGAAATTGCTTAAAACTCGCAATTTAGAACGCTTTTCCTGCATTTCACCTTTTTAAATGTCTTACTTTTTAGGAAATGTTCTTAGATATCATTTACATCTTATAAATAACTAACAAGCTAAATTTCATGTTTCTAGGCTCTTCAGTAAAACAAAAATTGCATTTTTAGAAAGTTTTTTGCGCCTGTACCTCTTCAGGGTTAGTGGCATCGACGTAAGATATAGCATATGTTTGATTCGAGGTGAAAACCATCATTTTGGTTCCATTACTTTGAAATCAGTTCGGTAGTTCCAAAGATTACCCTCTACAAATAAACAAATTTATTTCTTTATAATACAGGCATAGATATATTTTATGTTACGAGGAAATTATATAAAATAAAGCGGTAATAATAAATAGTTTTTTATGCACACTTCAATTAATTGTATAAATAATGATTATGTGCCTCGGGCCGCACATAAAATGTTGCCGGGCCGCAAGTTGAGTATGGCTCACCTAGACAAGGAAAAAAGTTTGTAATAGCTCTACAAACTGGCACTAGAAATTTTTATAACATTTTTTAGAAACTATTTCTGCATATACGGCCCTTAAATAACAGAAAATGCTTTATTCAAATTTACTGGTGAGAATTTTTCATTTGTCGCGGTGATGAGAAATTGTTCATACGATTTTAACTCCTTGGGGACGAGCGATACGTATACGTGCCGCAAAAAGGCTTCTGAATCTCTTTTTATCACCACCAGAAAAATTATACTGTCAAATTTATTATACTGTCTTTTAATTAATTATACTGTCTTTTTAACCCATTAGTGCCTAGCGTCCCTTTTTAGGGACGCTTCAAAAGGTGCATTCAGCACTGTTTTTGGCACCGGTAAAAAAAGAAAAGCAATAAATATTTTATTTAAATGATGCATTTTCGTGATTAATGAACTAAACTTAAATCTTCTAAAAATAGTGGTGCAAACCAAATAAAATTTACGCAAAAGATGCTGGGCACGAATGGGTTAAACCAGTGACAAAACATTAAAAATTTTGTAAAAGGCTCCCGTTGCGAAGAGGTTAAAAAGAACGGTCGACATCGTGAGACAATATCCTCAGTTTATTCAAACGCAACTGCCAGACAGTACACCTTATGACTTTGTGACGTGTCTTGGAGTATGCTGGTTTAATGAAGACATATCTAAGTATAAGATAATATCAAACAGTTTATTTAAACCTCCGGAACATGGGAAAGTGGAGCTAAGTTCGAAATTTCAGTCACTAAGCACAACACTAAGGGATTAAATCATAAGCAATACCCACGTCCACGGATTAAGCTCAGTTCGGGGCACTCACTCCGGCTCTACGTTCAGATTGCGGCTAAAAGCTAGTTTAAATTTATAATAAAACACCCCGTGGCTGCAAACAGTCTCTATTCTCAAAAATATTCAATGTATTAAATAACTTCTTACCCACAGGCTTTCTTCTTGGGTAACTCAGCTCACCACAAGCTAACTCGGCTCACAATGCTAACTATCTCACTTCAGAACACCTTACTTCGCTTATCAGCACAATCTATCTCGCTTTGCGGACTACTGCCGCTTCACCACCACTCACAACACTCCAACTTATAGCTTTTATACGTTGCAAACTGAAGACGGAGCTATAAATTTGCATATTACTCCCAACCGCAGCTAACTGTAAACTCGAGGGCGCCACATACGCTCTGGAAAGTTAAAGTTGAATAAAGGATAGATGTCGCTTCAGCGCCACACATGTTAAAACATTTACGTCACGATCTCACTAAAATGCTAGAGTGTCTTTATCATAAAGGACACCCCCTTAGAACTTCTCCTCCTTATTCAGAACTCCACTAATAATTAGTCATCTGAGATATGCTCATCACTCTAAATTAATTGGGAGAGATCAAGTAAACCCTAGAAAAAACGCCCTTTTGATAATGTATTTATAATTTTACTCATTAGGTGCGTTCGAAATTATGTAAATACGTAGCACCAATAGTTGTCGTTCAGTCCGTCCGTCTGTCCACATATAACAACGCAGAAACTACCCAACCGAATCGTTTGAAATTAAAAATATATAATTATTATATAATTTCGTCGTGTCATTTCAAGTTTTATGAAAATCGGATGCATAGATGAATTACAGGGACAATCAAAAGTATTCCGTTACATTACGGTCAACGGGGGAAAAAGTTTCAAATGCATTTTAATTGTTTGAAATTTAAAATATATAATTATTACTTAATTTTGTCGAGTCACTTCGCATTTTAGAAAATCGAATGCATAGATCAATTACAGGGACAATCAAAAGTATTCTGTTACATTACGGTCAATGGATTAAACAGTTTCAAATGCATTTTAATAGTTTTAAACTCTTTCGAGTGTAATAGAATTGACATGAACCTATGAAGTATTGTATATAATTAAAATCTACATTATGTAAAATCTGTGATGCAAAGAATATTTATTATTAAATTACAGGGCTACACAGAAGTATTCCACTACATAACGGTGTACGGGGAAAAATGTTTGGGGCATGTTTTAATTATATTAAACTATTTCACATTTTATGAATATGATATATGTTACTGAGGTTTACTGCAAGTTTCTTTCTGTATATTTACAGGAACACAAAGAAGATTTCGACCGCTATACTATATCCGAAGTACTATCTACTATAACAGAAAGATCTGAATATTTTTTAAACTTCGTTATCGTACGAACGCACGTCATTTGCTACGCTTCACGTGCAATTTCCAACTTGTCTTGTTATTATTTTCTGCTAGATTTTCCTTCTGTTTTGGTCATTTCTATGCGAACTTATCATGTCTGTCCGCAGCTAAAAATTGTTTTGCTTGTTGGCCACCGTTATTTTTGAAAAGTTTGCTTCGCCCTATTCAACTGATGAGATATCTCCGATAAAATGAGTCACATTTTTCCGTTCTAAAATACTGGTAGCAAAAAATCGTTCTATGTGACAGACATGACAAGCTTTCATGGAATTTGCCTTTTCGTATAAAAATTAGTGAAAATCTTTACTACAGTAAAACCTCCATAACTGACAGTCCCGAATAGCTGATACCTCTATTTAACGGACAATTTTCTAATCCCCACTCCCAAAACTTAAATTTTTCTATGTTTAACCTCTGAATAACGGACACTATTCGGACTGGGGGGGGGACTGACTTTCCCCAGTCCATCCTCTACATTTATCTGTGATCACACATTTTGTGATGCATTTCCCCAATAAATTTAGACGCTTTTAACTTTTTTTTATTTTTTTTCTCGCTAAAAGATATTTTTTCATTCTTTATCGCCGAAAATAGTGTCCGCTATTCGGAATGTCCGTTATTCAGAGGTTAAACATAGAAAAATTTAAGTTTTGGGAGTGGGGATTAGAAAATTGTCCGTTAAATAGAGGTGTCCGCAATTCGGGAGTGTCCGTTATGGAGGTTTTACTGTACTGAGTAACATTTACAATTTCGCGGTTTCATTAACAAAAGAAAGGCCAGTATTTATAACTGACACCAGTATTAGTCTAGGAAAAATGTTATATGTAAACTTACTTATCTAGTAAATTCTCGCATTGAGGCAAAATTGAGTCGAAAGTTTTGACGAAAGGATTAAAGAAAGACATTTTGGGCAAAATATTATCATAGCTGCCAACGTCTTCGATTTTTTGTAAGCCTAAGCATTTGTAGTAAATTTTACCACTTCAAATCCAGCTAATCTGCCGATTAAATAAGGCAGAAATAAAAGAAACAGAAGTTAATAGCAATAAATTCAAGGCTCTGACTTTTATATTCGATCTGCCCCACTATTTAGAAAATAATAAATTTACTAATACACTTTTCTTGCACATGTGAAAGTACTGAAAGATTTTTATAGCATGTGGTAAGAGATGAATTTACTGCTGACCCAAGCATTAAAGACCGGTCACGTGAGTAACAGGTCTGAGTAAGGCGAGTCTATTCTTGATAATAGGACTAAGAGCAATGAAAAGGGAGTTTCCCCTAGTATTGCTTTTGTGGGGAATAGAGAGAAATTTCGTGTCCCCTCAATGATTCCCTACCTTTGGAAAGGTCCATTATTTTGGCAGTATGCCAGAACAGGTCTTTAGTCTTACCTGGTCAAGCAGTAAAAAATTCCTCAATAATAACTTTGTAATTTCATTGATTTCGATGTTGTGTGTGCGTTTGTTAAAACTGGATATCTGTAGCATTCACTGCTCGTTGTGATGTTCGATACAGAAATGTGCAGTGCCATTTAAAGTCAAAAATTATGAATTTAAAGATATGGCAGCATAAATTCATTATAATAAGTAAAGAAGAAGGGACATAAATTGTCAGATATATTATACGATTTGGCTGATTTGTGACGGATAATTCCATTGATTTTTTGCATCCCACGATGAGATCTTTTCAACGATACTTCTCTCGTCAAAATCAGAGCATAAAACTTCTTGTACTTCTCTAATTCATATTATACACCATTGTTGTGGATATTTAATAACATTGTTTTTACAAAAATTTACTGGTGTAATACTACTGTCATAAAATTATTTTAACCCCTTGCGGCGCCGTGGTTTCATAGATATACCACTTAATTTTAATTCCCAAACGACCCAATAGCACCGGAATTTTGTTTTAAAAATTACGGTTTTTTGAATGCGTGAAATATAGCGTTTTATTATTTGCAAATAAAACTGTTTTTAAATTCCGGTGACAGTAATTAATTTCAACACTTAAGCAATGAATTTGTCCTGCACCACAAAGGGTTAATAGTTTAATTCTACAAAATTGTTTTATTCAAATTATTTCTTTATACATTATTTTTCAAATTATAATTAAAACTTCACACGAGTATTGTATTTTATATAAGTAGGAATAGTTATTATTTTTAAAAAAATCAAATGTTGTATGTATTGCAGATAATAAAAGATTATTTTTTGCGAAAATTCACAATTATGAGGATTATTAAACTTGTGTATTTTTTAAATTAATTCTTTCAGAAAAACAGTTGATAAAACTAAACCTTCATAAATGAAAAACTGAAACAAATACGAAAGTTTTTAACTATTTCTTGTATGTAAACAGAAGAATACTCTAAGACTTAAAAAAGAAAAACAGACGCAAAAACAGACGCAAAAACAGACTCAAAAAAGAAAGATTGCAAACACTGGATGATCAAAGGCCCATGTTTACTCCCGCTTGTTAGATCCTTACCGAATTCAATTAGTCCAGCGAGTCATTAATAATGTCTCAGATGGGTAACTCCTAAGCGAACTCCGCTCTTTTAGCTTTACCGTAATTAAGACATATCCCCAAACATTCGCCCAATTACCTGCCCAAGTCGGGGTTTTTGGCGCTTCTCTGAAGAGCAGATTTTTCTAATCTGAATCTGAAAAAAGTCGTCATTAGAGTTATTTAATGCAGGGTTACTATTGACGAATGTTTTTACATTCTATTGCAACAACTATTTCGACTCCTTCAAGGGCGGTGGTTCATTTTTGAATCACCCATTTTTAATGCCTAAATTTTACATTGACTCCAGAATATTGAAATGACTTTTTTTTATATAATATGAACTCTGAAAATTATGTAATTTAAAACATTTGGAAGAAAATATTCTCTAAGGAAAGGCCTGATTAAAGGTTTGAAAGTACTAAGATGTTTTTAAATAACCTGTTAACATATATATTTGGTTATTTTAATCACCTTTTAAATAAACCTGAATATTTTAAACTTCATATTATATATTTTGTGTTTAAAGCAAGGTGAAATTTTCATTCCGTCATATTTTTATATTTATTAGAATTTTTTTCTTTCATTTAGTGCTTGAACAAAAGCTTCTGATTATTTTCGAATAAATTTGATTGTAAATTCTGGTCTGAAAAGGTTAAAAAATAACTTTTTATAGTTTTATTTATAGTTTTTTTTTTTTTTTTTTTTTTTTTTTTTTTTTTTGTCAAAGATGTTGTCAAAGTGTAAGGGAAAAATTTCTGTTTTTAAAAAATGGTGCGCGATTTAATTGATAAATAGTCACTTATGGCAGCTATGTTAATATTTTTCTCGCACAAACTAAACTAGCTGATTTTTTTTTTTTCATTTTTACTTTAATTTTGTGCAGTCGAAATTTTTTTCCATTTTGTTTTATAACACAATCAATAAATGACAGCACTGATGTTTATATATCCTAAAATAACAGGGTTTGTATTGGTTCCGCTTTTTTTTTTTTTTTTTTTTTTTTTTTTTTCAGGTGATATATCAATATTTTTTATAAAAAAATATTCAGTAACACACGTAAAATTTTGTTCCATTTAAGGAGATATTTTCTAAAAGGAAATATTGGTATTGATGAATTTCCTGTTCTGGAAATCTCAGGACCCGTACAAACCCTGAATAAATATTATTTTAATCTTAATTTGCAAAATGCCGTGAAGAGAATTGTCCAAGAATAAAAGTAATGTTTATAGTTATTTAACTTATCCTTTGCAAGGGCGGTGTTATGTGTATGAAACCATTTATTTTTAGCCCCCAAATGTAAGAAAAAAATCAGAAAAAAATATTTCTTAAACAAAAAAAGTTATTTCTGAAATGTGGATTCATTCATTTGAAAAGTTCAGAAATTGACATACATAGCTGTCAACATACGGATTATATCAGTAAAATTGTTCCAGTGTGACTTAGGTCACCCCCTAAATACAAGACTTAGGCGATGATACAAAAATGGCGGCTTTCAAAGACTGATTTTTTTAAAAACATATGTATGGTCTCTTAAATTTAGCCAACAGTATTTCATAAAAGATTTCTTTGATTTGTTTAATTTGATTAAATAAGTGCAGAATAAACTTTTAAATTAAAAATGTATGCTACAAAATACTTTTTAAAATATTGCTTGTATTACATTAAAATACATCATTAAAGAAATTTTTTTGTATAAAATATACTTAAAATTTACAATTAGAAAGTATCTAATTTAAAAAAATTTTGAATGTGTTTTGAAAAAAAAATTAAAGAAAAAAAGAAAGGATGAGCTAAAAATAATGGGGATGGATTATTTAAAGAATTTTTTCTTTATATTTGATTCCCAGCCATTTCAGTTATTGTAATGAGAATTTATAATATCTGCACGAAGAATCAGTCCTAAGTAAAGTTCATTCTTTTTTTATTCCCTTGCAATTGAGGAAAATGTCAGTAAAATAGTCTTTCTAACATAAATGATGTTTTGGAAATTTTTTGGATAACTCGTTAATTCACCACAAATTATTAAAAGAATTTTACAAAAATTCTTATGATTATCAAATTTAATTTTGTGTAAAAAAGAAGAAAAAGGTTTTAATTTATGAAAATGTATTGTATTCGCGAACGAAAATATATAATAATCTATTCCGAGTCACCAAGTTTTGCCCCTAAGAAGGATATGGCAAATGTCAAAAAAGTAGCCTTTCGACCGTAAATGATGTTTATAAAATTCCCTGGAAAACGGGTTTGTTCATCTAACACTTAAGAAAAAGAATTATTTAAAGAATTTTACATAAAATCTTCAGAAAATAAATATCAATTTTGAGAAAGTCGTTGTAAAAATGACAAATATACTTTTTTTAATTTATGAAAATGTACTAATTCGCGAACAAAAATACATAATAACCTATTCCAAACCACCCAAGTTTCCGAAAAGCGTTCTTTTACCTTTAGAAATACCACAAAATAATTTATCTTTAAGAAAGAATTATTAAAGAAAAATTTATTAAAGCAGATTTTCATTAGCTGCACGTAGTGTTCGAAAACATTTCTGATAATATTTACAGTGCAGTAACCAGTTCCCTCGATCCAGAAAACCGGTTATTCGATTGCTACAGGATTTCAAGTAAACATTTTTAAGTTCAATAAATTTGTTCAGGTGAAAATCATGTAAAATTAACAGCATTAACCCAATAGTACCTTGCGTCCCTTTTAGGGACGATTATAAAAAAGGCAATAAAGCATTTTTCACTCCAGTAAATAGAAAAATAAATTAGCACTGTTTTTCACGAGACAAATTCCTCAATAAATTAAGATAAAACTTATTCGTCTCTTATAAGTGGTGGGGAATCTAAAATTTCATTTTTAATGAGGAAAATAATTTGGGCATTAATGGGCTAACATTAATGGTAAAATGAATATTATTCTGTCACATATGCATACGCAATTTCAATTATGCAGCAGAAAATGTTTAGTTGAAGTCTGATATCATCCGTAAAACTAATTTTCCGGTAGAGAGTACTTGTTATAGTATTATAAAAGCTACTCAAAAATGTTTCTGTAAATAACGGTAGCTAATAAACATTTATATATATAAATAAATCGTTCCTTAACCCCTTGCGGCGCGGTGGTTTCATAGATATACCACTTAATTTTTATTCCCAAACGCCACATTGGCACCGGAATGTTGTTTTAAAAAAATTACTGTTTATTGAATGAATGAAATATAGTGTTTTCTTATTCACAAATAAATTTGTTTTTAAATTCTGGTGTCAGTCTTTAATTTCAACACTTAAGAAATGAATTTTCCCTGCGCCGCAAACGGTTAAATTGAAAAATAAATTGTATTCTGAGGTTTATAAAGATAAAGAAATGCTTTTCGGAATATTGAAAGAATTTGAAGCGGTTATCGATTATTTTCTTTCACGATTATGGTAAATTTTCGTCGTTTGAGAAACATTTGCATTTTTCAATGCACTGATAGTACCCGAATCCCGTTTCTAACAAATTTTTTATTTCAAATTAAATTGTACTTAATTTTTGTATAATTTTTACACAAATCTATACTAATAAAAGAACAAAACGCTCTGTCTGTGTGTGTGTCTGTGTGTGTGTCTGCGATGGCTAGCAAAATCTACAGCACGTACAAAGCTCAAAATTTTTTTGAGAGTAGCCCAATATCTCTCCTGATGCACCTGAGCTTCAGAATTTCAAAATTCCAATTATTAACTGAGTAATTAATTAAAATCAAGAGGTCACTCTCATAAAAAATCATCTTTTTCCAAATTTTTTTCTCTTTCATTTGTTTACGGTTGGTTGGTTGTGTAAAAATTTTCGCAGAAGTAATAAGAATGCTGAGACAGAATTAAAGAAACCCATGGAGGAATAAGATAAGTGGAGGTGAAGTAAGCTCAAAAAAGGTTTGCGATATGAAACCATTTATCGCTCAAATTTAATGTGGCAAACAAAAGGACGTGGAAGAGATTTTGTATTATAAGACGAATTGAAAGAAATGAATTACAGTTGAAGCATATTTCAAGAGGAAATAGCAAATTTTTAAAATGGTCTTCGTTCTATTATTATTTATTAGAATAAATATTCGCTTTTAAAATGAAGGAAATTGGAAAATTAGCAATAATTAAATATCAAATTAAAATTAAATAAGATATTGAAAACATTTGATACGAATTAAAAATTGTATAACTAAAAGTTTCCTTCATTAATGTAATTTTCAATACTTTATAACGTAGATGAAAAATGTTTATGACTTAATAATTGCATGTAAATAAATATTTAAAATATAATGATGAAAACATTCTTTTAAAATCATGTATGAAAACTTAAGTAATAAATATTAATCTAAAATATAAATTTCTGACTGCAGACGATTTTAATGTACTAACAAAATAATGTTATATTTTCAAGCAAAACGTTGAAATAATTTTCTATATTGATATTTAAAACACATATGATAAAATAATTAATAAATTTTTACCGGTGAAGCGATAAATTAGTTCTTTTTTTAAAAACGAGAGAAAAAAAATACAGGTTTAAACCTGTTTCAATTGATAGCGAAATTTTAAAATGGAGGGCCAAAATCACAGTCCGGTGAAATCCAAACACCTCATTGGTCATTGAGCCGCGTCCTTTTCAGGGAACAATCTCTTAGCAGTTGGGTAAATGTTGTCATACTCCTTTTTCCGAGAAAAAATCGTAGCGGCAGTTTTGAAGTAAATCTTATCTCTTTTCATTTATAATCTAAATTTTTCACTCTCATTTTATAAAATGGCATCAAAATATCTTAATTGAGTTAATTTCGATGGTTTATCTTAAATAAGAACAGGCGGTAACAATCGCTTAAAAAATACTTTCCCCCTCACCTTTTTCAAATGGAGAAACAAGTTCGTGATTTTCACCCTTACCACACGACCAATGGGGTGGCTGGATTTCACTTGACTGTGATTTTGGCCCTTCATTTTAAAATTTCGCCAATTGATAGGCGTGTCAAAGCAGGTGCTTTTGTTGGTACTTAATTGGACTTAATGTAGGGTTACATCTTAAGCATCATCTCCAGAGATAATACCTCCACTCTATTAATTTCTTTTTACTCTATAAAAGAAACCAATTTGAGATTTTGACATTTCAAAAGTGACTGTTTTTTTCCCAAAGACCTTTAAAATTCATAGACTGGCAAAATGTCAGTTTTAGGGCGCTTTTCCATTATACGATCCGACAGCGACAAAACCGGACGATAAATTAGCATGGCATCGTGTCGTCTAGTAAACTGCTTTTCCATTTTACCGATATCGTTTCCCGACAACGTGAATTTTCACCATCATTTCACTCCGAGATAGCGAAACAGACGCACGTATCTCGCTACGGCTCCTGTGTAAAATTGTGGGCGTAGCACATATACTTGTTTTGTCAGGAGTGTTAATGCTGACGGAAGCATAGTTTGGAATTATTCAAAATTTAAAAAAAACTTTTATTCTTGTACAGTTATGATTATTCTACTATTAGGTATTACATTCTTTTTAAATCTTTTATTCGAATTTAAACCACAACATGAATGATTTAAAAGTTTCAGTTTTACAAACATTACAATGTACAATATTCTAGTGCACTTGCAGTCTAAAAATAATTGTATAATTAAAAATTTTACGGATTACAGAGAAATAAGTGTTATGACAGCTCTTATTAATATTTTTGTTATAAATTTATAATCATTTTTCTAACTAACTAATTAATTCCTTTAATTTAAAAAAAAGTCATTTAATTCCAAATTTTTTCTATAGTCAAAATTACAATGATATTTTTAAATGCAGACTGTGTTTACAGTTAAAAATGATTCCATAAATATGTCAAAGTTTCACATTGTTGAGCAGTGAAAAATATTAAGTCTTAACATATCTTTATAAGAAAATAGGAGATGTGTAAGGGATATGTTGATCAGACATTTTTAAATTTTTAAGAATAAATTCAGAACTCAAACATTCCTCAGGAAGACAAAAGTTTTTATCGACTTGTACTGATCCTGAAAATTCCATTTGAATCTTAAACCCGATCTGAACCTGACAAGAAAGAAATCCCATTCAAATATAACCTGATTTGCACAAGAAGAAATAACTTTTGTTGAAATGTAACCACAGAAGAACTTAGTTCTATTTCAAATCAACCTAATTTGAACAAAAGAAAAAAAAATCCATCAAGCTATAACCCACTCCGAATAAGAAAAACTTCAGTCAATGCTAACCAACCAGAACCTGAATATGCCAAATTCCAATTGAAATCTACCCTAAACCCGAAAAATTTAAACCATATTCAAATGGAATTTTCAGGTTGCATTTCAAAATATATTATTTTGTCACAGGTAAAAAAATTCTAATTAGAAGGTTTTTTTTTTTTCTTGTGGTGTTTCAATTGGGTTGAGGATAGATTTCAATAGGAATTTTTAGGTTCTGAAGGGTGCATGTTGACAGAAATTAATTCGTCTTTCTTAAACAGATTAATGTTTACACTGATTTTTATTTCAGTTCAAATTGGGTTCTTGTCAATGTGTATCAGCAGAAATTATTTTTCCTTTTTCGGATCAGGTTAAGATTCCATAGATTTTTTTTAATTTTTTTTTTGGGTGGGTGGGGGGGGGGGGGGGGTTGGAGTGAGTGCAATTCAAATGTAATTTTCAAGTTCTGGTCAGATTGCATTTCCACAGAAAATATTTTGTTTTGTGCAGGGATTAGATTTAAAGTAGACTTCAAATGGAATTTACAGCTTCTAGTCTGTCCGTATCAATGGAAATTACATTTTCTTTCTCGATTCAGGATATGGTTGGATAGATTTTTTTTAAGGTTCAAACCTGGTTATGTGTCGACTTGAAATGAAATTTTTAAGTTCTTGTTGAGTTAAATTTCAATCTATAATATTTTGTCGCAGATAGATTTACCACTGGAGGGTTTTTTTTTTTTTTTTTTTTTTTTTTTTTTTTTAGTGTTTGGATTGTATTTATGATAGACTTCAATTGGAAATTTCCGGTTCTGGTCAATGTATGTCAAAGGAAATTATTTTGTCTTTCTTGGACAAATTTATGTTTCCATTAATTTTTTTTTTTTTTTTTTTTTTTTTTTTTTTTTGGTTTAGATTGAGTTTTAGGTAAACTTATAGGTTTTTGTCAGTGCTTATTGCCAAAAACTATTTTTTCTGTTTTGGATCAGGTTACAGTGTGATGGGATTTTTTTTTTTTTTTCGATTTGGGTTCAATTCAAATGGAATTTTCAGGTTCTGGCCAGGTTGCGTTTCCATGAAAAAAATATGTCCTGTACAGATACTGGATTACAATTCCTATGTTTTTTTTTTTTGGTGGGAGGGGGGGGGAGTTTGTATCGGGTTTAAGATAAACTTTTATTAGAATTTCCTTGCTCTAGTCTGTACGTATTGACATAATTTTTTTTCCTAAAAATCTTGATTTGGTTGGATAATTGTTTTTTTTTTTTTTTCGGGTTTGAATCTTGATTCAGTTTGACTTGAATTGGAATTTTCAGGTTCTTGTCGAGTTGCATTTCAAGTACTAGTTTTCAATTCTGGTCAGTGTATGGGGACAGAAATTATTTTGTCTTTCTTGAACAGATTTATGTTTCCTAATTTTTTTATTTTACCTTTTTTTTTGGGGGGGGGGGATTGGATTGGGTTTCAGGTTAGGAGTTCGGATCGGGTTTGAGATAGACTTCTATTGGAATTTCCATGATCTGGTCAGTACATATCCACATAAATTGTGTTTTTTTTTTTTTTCTAAAATCTTGATTTGATTGGATATTTTTTTTTGGGGGGGGGGGGAGATTGAATCTGGTTTTGGATTGACTTCAAATGGAATTTTCAAGTTCTTGTTGAGTTGCATTTCAAGTATATTATTTTGTCGCAGATAGATTGGGTTACAATTTGAATTTTTTTTTCGGGGGGGGGGGGGGGTAGTGTTTGAACTGGGTTTAGGATAGATTTCAATTGCAATTCTTGTCAGTGTATGTGGACAGGAATTATTTGGTCTTTCTTCGACAGACTTGTGTTTCCATTGTTTTTCCCTTTTCGTGTTTGGATTAGGTTTCATGTTAACTTTCAGACTCTTGTCGGTGTGTATCGGCAGAAATAATTTTCTATTTTTTGGATTAGGTTAAGGTTCGATGGAAAATTTTTGGAGGGGGGAGTTGAATCTGGTTTCGGCTTGACTTCAAATGTAATTTTCAGGTTCTTGTTCAGTTGCATTTCAGGATAACTTTTTTGTTCTTGTTGGCAGACTTGTATAAAACTAAAAACTTTCTGCAAATTAATTTAATGTTGGGTGTAATTCGCATTTTTTGCTAAATTCATGGTCATGATTCGTGTTTTTTATGCGATTTATGAATGTAATTTGCATTTTTAGAGCAATTTATGGACATAATTTGCAATTTTTATGCAATTAATGAATGTAATTTACATTTTACATGATTTATGGACGTAATTTGCTATTTTTAAGGGATTCATAGACATAATTTGCATTTTTTCAGCTTTCTGTCAACGAAATTTGCGTTTTTTGATCGATTTATTGACGTTATTTATGTTTTTATAGGATTTATGAATATAATTCGCCTTTTTTTTACCAATTCTTGGACGTAATTTGCATTTTTTGCAATTTATGAACATTATTCATGTTTTTTTTCCACGATTCATGGAAGTGATTTGCATTTTTTGAGTGATTTATGAACGTAATTCACATTTTTATGCGATTCATGGACATAATTTGCGTTTTTTGAGCGATTCATG
This sequence comes from Maratus speculifer, assembly GCA_964019185.1. NCBI lineage: Eukaryota > Metazoa > Arthropoda > Arachnida > Araneae > Salticidae > Maratus > Maratus speculifer. The sequence goes on along the minus strand of OZ025303.1, from coordinate 174,457,647 downwards.
AATGTAATTTGCGTTTTTTATGCAATTTATGAATGTAAAACACTGTTTGCTATTTTTATGCAATTAATAGATGTAATTTGCATTTCAGCTTTCTGCTGCCAAAATTCGTGTTTTTTGAGCGATTTAAGAACATAATTCCCGTTTTACTACACGATTCATAGACGTAATTTGTGTTTTTTATACAATTTATGAACATAATTCTCACTTTTTTACACAGTTCATGGACGTAATTCACGTTTTGAGCGATTTGTGGACGTAATTCGCATTTTTTTTATGCAATTCGCTTTTTTTGAGCGATTCATGGATATAATTCGCAATTTTTATGCGATTAATGAATGTAATTTACATTTTACATGATTTATGGACGTAATTTGCTATATTTATGCAATTCATAGACATAATTTGCATTTTTTGAGCTTTCTGTCGACGAAGTTTGCATTTTTTGATCGATTTATTGACGTTATTTGTGTTTTTATAGGATTTATGAATGCAATTCGCTTTTTTTACCAATTCTTGGACGTAATTCGCATTTTTTGCAATTTATGAACATTATTCGTGTTTTTTTCCACGATTCATGGAAGTGATTTGCATTTTTTGAGTGATTTATGAACGTAATTCACATTTTTATGCGATTCATGGACGTAATTTGCGTTTTTTGAGTGATTCATGAATGTAATTTGCGTTTTTTATGCAATTTATGAATGTAAAACACTATTTGCTATTTTTATGCAATTTATAGACGTAATTTGCATTTCAGCTTTCTGCTGCCAAAATTCGTGTTTTTTGAGCGATTTAAGAACATAATTCCCGTTTTACTACACGATTCATAGACGTAATTTGTGTTTTTTATACAATTTACGAACATAATTCTCACTTTTTTACACAGTTCATGGACGTAATTCACGTTTTGAGCGATTTGTGGACGTAATTCGCATTTTTTTATGCAATTCGCTTTTTTGGAGCGATTCATGGATATAATTCGCAATTTTTATGCGATTAATGAATGCAATTTACATTTTACATGATTTATGGACGTAATTTGCTATATTTATGCAGTTCATAGACATAATTTGCATTTTTTGAGCTTTCTGTCGACGAAGTTTGCATTTTTTGATCGATTTATTGACGTTATTTGTGTTTTTATAGGATTTATGAATGTAATTCGCTTTTTTTACTAATTCTTGGACGTAATTCGCATTTTTTGCAATTTATGAACATTATTCGTGTTTTTTTGCACGATTCATGGAAGTGATTCGCATTTTTTGAGGGATTTATGAACGTAATTCACGTTTTTATGCAATTCATGGACATAATGTGTTTTTTGAGCGATTCATGAATGCAATTCGTGTTTTTTATGCAATTCATGAACGCAATTCGCTATTTCTATGCGATTTATAGACGTAATTTGCGTTTCAGCTTTCTGCTGCCAAAATTCGTGTTTTTTGAGCGATTTATGAGCATAATTCCTGTTTTACTACATGATTCATAGACGTAATTTGTGTTTTTTATACAATTTATGAACGTAACACTTTTTTACACAGTTCATGGACATAATTCACGTTTTTGATTGATTTGTGGACATAATTCGCATTTTTTGAGCGATTCATGGACATAATTAGCAATTTTTATGCGATTAATGAATGTAATTTACATTTTACTTGATTTATGGAAGTAATTTGCTATATTTATGCGATTCATAGACATAATTTGCATTTTTTGAGCTTTCTGTCGACGAAATTTGCATTTTTTGATCGATTTATTGACGTTATTTGTGTTTTTATAGGATTTATGAATGTAATTCGCTTTTTTTACCAATTCTTGGACGTAATTTGCATTTTTTGCAATTTATGAACGTTATTCGTGTTTTTTTGCACAATTCATGGAAGTGATTCGCATTTTTTGAAAGATTTATGAACATAATTCATGTTTTTATGCAATTCATGGATGTAATTTGCGTTTTTTGAAAGATTCATGAACGTAATTCACGCTTTTTATGCAATTCATGAACACAATTTGCTATTTTTATGTGATTTATAGACGTAATTTGCGTTTCAGCTTTCTGCCGCCAAAATTCGTGTTTTTTGAGCGATTTATGAACATAATTCATGTTTTACTACACGATTCATAGACGTAATTTGCGTTTTTCATACAATTTACGCAGTGTGTATTGACAGAAATTATTATTTTTTTTTCAGACCGAATTAAGGTTTGATGGAATATTTCTTAGGGTTTGGATGAGGTTCAACTCAAATAGAATTTAAACAATTACATTTTAGAAATGACAAAACTAAAAAATGTAATTATTTATCGCCCATTATTAGCTGTTAGTATTTTAAAATATTTATTTGTTAGTGTGTTAGTAACTTTACATTATTCGAATTAAAATTTTTCAATTTCTTGTATTAAATTGAATCTTAAACATTTTTTCTTCTTAGGTATGTTATGCAGTTTATTTAAATAATGGATTCAAAGTTATTTGAGGATTTTGTGATCATTAGTAGAAACAAGGCCTTTTTTTTTTTTTTTTAAATAAAAAAAGCGTTAATTATCAAACATTTTTGTAAAAGAATGTTAGAAAAAAATACTTCAATTTCGAGACAATGAAAATGAAATTAAAACATCTATAGAAAAAAAAAGGGGGGTAAATTTATATTTTATGAAACTCATTATTAAAGCATAGAAGTATAAGTTATTTATTTTTAAACCAATGTTATTGCTAATATTTGGTTAAGAATTATTTGCTTAACCAAATTTAAGTGCTTGTGAATTCTAACATTATAAAAAATATATTTCCATTTTAGATGTCTAATTTATAAATGCAGTTTATTATTAAAAATATGTTCTAAGCTGTAGAGCTAATGCTTTTATATTTTGATTATTGATTTCTATAACGTATTATTAACTATTACAATACTTTTATATTCGGTTTGTGATCTGAAACAAAATTTTTCGCACTTTGATTTAAATCATCAAACTCTTAGGAAGAAAAAAAAAATCTATTTTGAACAGCATCTAATACAGACTACAATGATAAACTGGAGTACCTCTGTGGCAACTGCTAAATAACATTTTAAAATATAAACATGGAATTTCAAAATTATTAATGAAATAATAGGATGCATGAAACATGTTAAAGCTGCAGTCACTAATGGATAATAAGAACTCGGTGAATGTCAAATTATTGGATGCAGCAAACTTATGCAATGGTCTCTAAAATACATGAAATTTCTCAAAGCCGCAGTCAATAACAAATGTATGAGCACTATGCCCATATGAAAACAAACAACAAAAATTAATAGATGCAGCATACTATGCAGTAACATGCAGATTCCCAATATTTGGAAGAAATGAGTGATACCTGAACTAAAAAAATCCAGTGACAATATTGTGAAACAAATACATTAAAACAATAATGTTTATATTAGAAAAAAAGGGCCTAAAACTCTCACTCGCTAAAATAAAACTCGTTAAAGCAGTCTAACTACTGCATGTATGAGCACTTAGAGCACATGAAAACAAAACACTCAGGCTGCAGCAAAATAGCTGTGCAACAATCCGTAAAATACACAAAATTAATTAAAAATGCAATCACTAATGCATGTTGTACAAGCACTGTGTGTACATGAAGAAAAAAAACAATGAATGCAACTAATCTGTTTTGAAATCTCTGAAATCTTTATAGCCACAGTCACTAATGCACATAAGAACAAATTAACTTAATTACTTTCTTTTGAATTATCAAAATACTGCTGTAATTTGTTGATAAATACTAGTTTGTTCACAATTTCCAATAATAAGTGCACTTACTTATTTTAAAAATTGTTTAAAACCTGGATTTACTGGCCATTAAGCTAAGCTAAAAAGGCACAGTTTCAAAATGAAAATTAATAGCGACAAAAATGCACAAGGAAAAGTAATAAATGCATTTTGAATAACATATTCAAGCAATTTTAACCTAAAAATCAACATCCTGGGTTATTAATCACAAAGATTAATAAATGAAATAAAAAAGCACAACTTTTACAACACTTAAAACTTAGTATTGTTAATTAATTCATATAATTATTGTTAATTCATATAATAAGCACATCTATAAACTTAAAAACAATCTATTTTGAGAATTTTAGAATTCACAAGCACTTGGTTAAACTGTTGGTCAATTATAAGTATAATAGTTTGTTTACCAAAATTTAGCAATAGTTTATGTTGGTTTGAAAACAAATCAACATGCTAACTAATGTATACATCACTTATACTTTTAAATAATACTTTAATAATGAGTGTCAAAAAATATTTATTTACCTTTCATTATCATTACAGATGGTATAGCTTCACGTTCATCTATTCGTGTACCTTGATTCACCATATTTATTTTATCCAAAAAAGGGGGGCCTTGTTTCTCCAAATAACACAATACCTACATTCACAGTAAACTTTAAAACCATTATTTCGCAAATTACACAACATACATGCTAAAAACAACAAAAAGTGCTAATTCGTAGATTCAAACTTCAGTCATTGATTTCATAAATTGTAAACAGTCAGCAAAAATGTCGGACGATTTTTTAGGGAGGTTGGTTGTTTGACGACAAAATAACATGTCGGCCGATATCGTTCAATCGATTACGACAAAATCGTTATCGTTTCGTCAAATGGAAAAGCGGGTAGCATAAATCAATGCATTTTGCTTGCACCGATGTCGGATAACGACAATCGGGTACGATTTATCGTTGTCGTGTCGTGTAATGGAAAAGCGCCCTAACTTAGGATTTTTGGACATAGCTATTGCGTCAGATCGTTGGTACTTCGTACATTAGAATGTATTTGTGGTTGGCTAAGTTGCAGTTAATATATGTATATGTATATATGAGGCTTTTTTAGCAGTTTTTTTAAATCATTGATTAAATTTGAATGCATTTATTTAAGTTAAAATTTTATTAAGACTTTAATTTGTTTTAAAACAAAAATGAAATGGCTCTTTGACGTACAATTGTTCGAATAGGCAGACGATTCATACACAGTAATAAATTATCGAATAGCAAAATAAATTATATATAAAAAATAGTCACTAAAAGAATAGTAGCAAAACATAATACTTAGGCGTATTAACACATAACCCGATCCCAACCAGAAAAAAACAGACTATACTCCGATCCAAGCAAGACAAAAATTTCATGAGCATAAACGCGACCCGAACCTAAAAATTCCACTTGAAAAAAAAACTATGGATTTGATATTTGACCCGAATCAAATCTGAATCCCACAAAAATATTCAAATGAAGCATACCCCAATTCGATCAAAGAAAAATAATGTTCGTGTATATGCAACCCGACCCGAACCTAAAATTTTTCTCTGAAATAACCCAAAAAATGACCAGAACGAAACCTGAAATCGATAAAAATATTCCAAAGAACTATAACCTGATAAGAGCAAGACAAAAAAACTTCCATGAACATAAACCTGACTCGAACCTAAAAAATTCCATTTGAAAAAAAAGCCTGAAGTTTTATGCAAACTACATCTGAATCCGATCAAAATATTCGAAAGAACCATAACCGGATTCGAATAAGAGAAAATAATTTTCGTGGACATGAAACCGATCGGAACCTAAAATTCCATTTGAAAAAAATACCTGAAATTTGAATCGACAAAAATATTCCACAGAACCATACCCGGACCTGAACAAGACAAAAAAATTTCCATGAACATGAACCCAATCCGAACCTAAAAAATGAACTAAATCTGAATCTGACAAAAATATTCCAGAGAAGCATATCCTTATTCGAACAATGCAGAATAATTTCCGTTGATGCGCAACCCAACCTGAACCTAAAAATTCCATTAAAAAGCCGAAATCTGAATTGAACGACATCTGAACCCGAAAAAAATATTCCAAAGAACCAAAACCCGATCCGAGCAAGACAAAATAATTTCCCTGGACATGAATCCAACCAGAACCTTAAAAATCAATTTAAAAAAATACCTAAAATCTGAATCGAACCAAATCTGAATCCGACGAAAATAGTCCAAATAACTATAACCAAATACGAACAAGACAATAAAATTTCCATAGACAAAATCCCCATTCCAAACCAAAAAATTTGTAAAAAAAAGAAAAAAAAATCCCGAAATTTGAACCAAACTTAATCTGAATTAACAAAAATATTTCAGTGAAGTATAACCTCATTGGAACTAGGTAAAATAATTTCCATATAAGTACAACCCGACCCGAACTTAAAAATCCCATTTGAAGGGAAAAAAACCCCACGAAATCTGAATTGAACCGAATCTAAACTGAACACAAATATTCCAAACAACCATAACTGTATCCGAAGAAGACAAAATAATTTCCATGAACTTGAATCCAATCCGAACCTAAAATTCGGATGTTCTACAAAACATAATGCGCTCCGTAGCGGTGGAAAGTGAAACTAAGTACTTAGCGCGAGATGGTTAAAATATTTCGTTTATAGTAAATGTTAAATTAGAACTAGGTTACGGTTAGATAACAGTTAGGTTGCAATTACGTTCCGGTGACCCTTTTGTTATTTTATTTTCCGGTTAGGTTACAGTTAGGTCAAGGTTAAGTTACAGTTAGGTTAAGGTTAAGTTGCGGTTAGGTTGTGGTTAGATTATGGGTAGGTTATGATTAGGTGACGGCCAAGTTACATTTATGTTATATTTAACTTGCAGTTAGGTTACTGTTAAGATACAGCTAAGTTACAGACAAGTTATGATTCCGATACAATTAGGTTACGGTTAGGATTTTGTTCATAGAATGAACATTACGCATGTTTGATAAAAAATATACACCTATTTTTGTAAAATGGCTCTGAATTTATAATATTATATACTAACCTTTTAGCGAATCATAGAGAATCGATTTCATTCGCGGTATAGTCAGATTTAAGAGTGATATATAATTAGTTTGAAATTCAAAATATTTCACTTGGGATATCTATGTGAAAAAAGTATTTAGTTAAGTCACTTAACAGTAATTTTAAGGATAAATATCAACACGAAATCGTTGGACACATATTCCCTCCTGCGTTTCCCATTGCAGTCATTTTAGGTATTTTTGCAGCTAAATATTAGTTTTTTTTAAAAACCAATTTTTGACACAGTCAGGGGGCACGTATTTAATATAATGTACACTGTAAAAAATTTGACCCTTTTGCTGTATCATCACTCCCCCGCTTTTATAGAATATATCTCTTTTGACCTATGACAATCCTCCAAAATAGGCTGAAGTAATCATTTTCTATAAAAGCGGTGGAGTGACGATGCAGCAAAAGGGTCAAATTCTTAACAGTGTATTAACACATATTTTGAGTTGAAGATAAAATCATAAAAATTTCAAGTTCGTTTAACATTATTATAACGGACCCGGGCAACGCCGGGCGGGTCAGCTAGTTTAGCAATAAAGAAGCGAAGATTGAAATATATTTTATCTTAACCCTTTCAGAAGTGGTGGTTAAACTTCTTCAAATTCCAAATGTCACATTGGTACCAGTATTTTTCAAAGAAAAAATTGGGTTTCTGATATGCACGAAATAATGTATGAAATAAAATTAAGAATAATTCTTTTAAAAAAATGATCGAATATTCCGGTGCTATTGTGACATTTTGAAATTAAATTAACTGATAGAATATTCAACCATTAGAGCTCAAAGGTTTAACTCTATAATTCTCACTGCTATGATATTTACGGGCCTTCACGGATTTTATTTAGAATTGTTCCAATCCTGCCAGTTTTGCAAAATAGTGTAATTGGTTTTATTCTAGTATCATTTTGCTTTTCATTAAATTCGGTGAATATTTACTTTTGAAAAAAGTGTTGGCAATAGTCTATCTGACATTTTAAGCCGTGATTATATACGCAGCTTAAGAGGCTAAGTTAAAAAAAATGGATTGCCACAGGTAACTACTTCACCATTTTTTAAAAACAAAAACAAAAAAAAAAGTTAAATACACTCTAATAACATCTGCAGCTGAAATAAACTAGAAAATTTATTTCCTTAAAATATCGGTGCGAATAAGACACAAATAGTCGATGCTGGCAGCTTTGAAAAAAAAAGTTTTAATAATTCAATTTATCACATAAAATGAAAATTGTTTAATAGTGTATTCCAATGCAGTATTTCAAAACCCATGAAGTATTTTTTATATTCATCTCACTTTAGAAAGTTTGCGGCACTAAATATTTTTATTTAAGTGAAAAATATTATGTGTTAATTTGAAAGAAGACTTTTCCACAGACAAATTAAAAAGTGACCTTTATTATGTTAAAACAGAAAAAAAGAACAATAATAAGGATAAAACGATAGATTATATAAAGACTATATTTCATCTATATTTGATTGCCCGCCAAATCAATTAGTTTAATGAGGCATTTATAGTATCTGTACGGTGGGTAATTCCTAAGTGAAATCCACTCATTTTCATTCCCTTGCAATTAAGGCAAATGTCAGTAAAATTGCCTTTATACCATAAATAATGTTTTTTTAATTCTCTGGAGAAATAGTTTGTTCACGTAACAGCAAATATGGAATTATTAACAGAATTTAACATAAACTCTTTCGATCATAAGTTTCAGTTTTTTTTAAAATATTGGACGTACCCCGATTTTGTTTGAAACAGAATTTTCGCTGCAAACGAAATTAATTGCATATTATTTGTTAGTGATTTTCGCATAACTTCAACAATAAAACACAGACGTTTTAAATAATTCAGAACTGCCAAGTCTCCGGTTTTGGTGATACCAGTATTTTAATACAGAAAATATTGTTTTATTTAATTGAAAAATTTTGTCGATTGAAAAGAACAACATTTTTTCTCAAATAATACTGGGGTTCAAAAAGCCAGAGATTTGGTCACACTATAATTATCTTTTATGTTTTTAAAAATAGGCTTCCACATGCAACTATTTTTCAATTATATCTCACACAGTTTTTTTTTTTTTTTTTTTTTTTTTTTTGAAAATTTTGTATGCACTTTAACAACATCTGGAAGAGAAATAAACAAAATAAAATATTTTCTTAATATAGCGGTGCGAAAAAAATACAAAAATAGTCGCCTAAGTCAGCTCCAAGAAAAGGTTTTTAATGATTAAATTTATCCTACAAAATGGAAATTTGTATAATTCTTATTTAGCAATGTATTATTTTGTAACCTAAATAAATATTTTTTTATATTGATCACTGTTTACAAAACTTCCAGCTCTAAAAAGGTGAAAGCTAACTTTGATAATAAGAGATTTTGATTATTTTTGCATATGTTGTAGAGTAGAGGAGCCATAGTCTCAGGTTCATCGGATTTTATACAATGCGCCTTAGTTCGAGAAACAGGGGTGGGGGGGGGGTCTAGTATTATAATACAACTTAAATACTTACTTTTTAACACAACTTTTATGTTGGCGTAGCTCATTCGATAGAGTGTTTGGTCATTGATCAGCAGTTCTGGGTTTCAATCGCAAAACGCGCTACTTTTTTTTTTCTTTTTAATATATTTATAGTTATAATTTAATAAACTCACTGTTAATTAAAAATTGTGCATCAATTATAATTGTCATGTATTATTTTTAAATGTAACTAAATCTTTGCATAAAACTGTTATTTTTTATGACTTTTAAAATACATTTCATGTACATTTTTAAATTGTTATTATTATTTTTTTAAATTACATGTAAAATGCATTTTATATATTCTTTGTCGAGATAATGATATCTAACAATGGTTTTAATTTGTGAATTTAAAGAAACCCCATTTATATATTGCCTCAATAAGGGAAGTATATACGATGATAATATTGCGTCATTTTTAAATTAAGAAGCAATATTATAAATATTACTTTCAAGGAAGACTTTTCCACAGTTTAATTTAAAAATGACTTTAAAAATGTTAAAAAAGAGAAAGAATTAACAATAATAAAGATAAAAATATAGATTGTTTAACGACTACATTTTACCCATATTTGATTGCCCGCCAAATCAATTAGTTTAATGATGTATTTATAGTATCTGTACGGTGGGTAAGTGAAATTCGCTTTTTTTCCTTCACTTGCAGTTAAGCCGAATGTCAGTAAAATTGCCTTTATACCATAAAAGATGTTTTCAAAATTCTCTGGCGAAACAGTTTGTTCACCTAATAGCAAAGGTGGCATTATTAAAAGAATTTTACATAAACTCTTCCGATCATAAATATGAATTTTTGTGAAACACTAGCCGTACGACTAATTTTGTTTCGAATGGATTTTTTCGCTTCAGATGAAATTGCATATTATCAATTAATCATTGCGAATAAATTCGGTTGTAAAAGGCAGAATACCTTTTCCTTGAGTTTAAGAAAAAAGAAGCTGTTACAAGTGACTATTTTTTAATTATATCTCGTCCCGTTTTTTTTAAATAAAAAAAATATTCGTCTACACTATACCAACATCTTCAAGAGAAATAAATTTTAAAATTTATTTTCTTAAAATAACGGTGCGAATAGATTACAAAAGTAATAATTTTCCAATAAAATTTCAAATACTTTCCCTAGATTTTCACATTTTCACTTTAAGATGAGACATAAGTGACATAAAAAAATGATTTATTATTATTTGCTATAATTGGATTCAGAAATTCTTTGAACCTTCCAGAATCCATTCGTATTCCAAGTTCTTTTTTCGGACCATTAGAAATAATGTAATAAGTTGTAATATTTCAGGGGAGCACAAGACTGGGACACCACGCCCTCTCGTAATAAGGGAAAACACGAAAGGTACGCCACGACTATTCACATTAATTTTACTCTAACATTTTATATTTGTTTATTATATGTAATTAAATTTAATTTAACCTTTTAAATATATTTTAATTCATGTATTCATGCATTAAATTGACTTTAATTCATATATTAAATTGTGCACGAATTCTACACAAGTTAGAAGAGATAAGTTTTAATTTCCCGGAAAAATTTTATTTTTCAGATGAATACCACATTAACGCCTAAATTTACTCAAGCCGTTACAAGAAGTAGAAAAAAAGCCAATTGAGTATCAATGTACGATAACATGCGACAGATAGTTAAAAAAAATAATTAGTTTCAGAAAAATACATTTCTGCAAATAGAAAATTTCCGAAACATTGCCATTGCTCAAAAATAAAAAGTTTCAATCACAGAAAAAAAAACTGTCATAACATAAAAATAATAAACATAAATCTTGAGCATAATACAGTGAACAGGGTTTCAAAATTTCATCGAAATCGGCCTGGTAGTTTCAGAAGAAACAAGTCTGAAAGTTTGCATATTTCTTTTATGATTGCATTCGATTTAGTCTTTTTTCTCAAAAGCAGTTTTTGACTTTTCCATTTTATAACACAAAGTACAAGTTCGAAAAAATATAAACCACAGTTTAACAAAAAACAAAATACAGTAAGTTAACGTCATTTGATTGTTTAAATAAAAGGTAGAAGGATTTATAATAGGTTTACAAACATTTAACCGACTATTGACACTTTTAACGTCTATTCAATCGATAGGTAATCAGAAAACTTGATATGTCATTCTCAAAGAGCGGGAATTTAGACTAAGTTTTTTGGCTTGCCCGATCGTACTTTTCAGGCAAAAATCCAATTTTTTCATAAAGTACCGGAACAATTTTAATAACTTGGGGTAAGATATGCACAAAGAAACTTTTAATACAGTTTTCATTCCATCGCGTTGACCGGAAAGAATTTAAATATTGCTTCTTCTTATTTGAAATTTTTTTTTTCCGATTTTCCGGTGAGAATTGAGCATTACACAATTTCAATAACTTGCTCCTCAAAGGGTTAGAATTTTTTATGTCTAATATTTAATATGGGTTTAAAAGAATGCAATTTAAAAAAAATACGCATTTTACCCCTTAATTACGCATTTTACCCCTTAAAGGGCAAGCAATGTCTCTGTAATATTGAGTTATCACCGGAATAATCGAAAAATTCTATTTTAAAATAAGGAAAAACAATTGATCAATACTTTGTTCTTAAAGTTAAAAGTATAAACTTACATTAAAAGTTTTTGGTTCGAAACTTGTTTAAATTAGGTGGGGTAAAATATAGTCCACCGTCCGTCAAGCGGTTAGGGTTAAATTTTTTAATTCTTAGAAAACCACTTTTACGAATAATAATTTTTAATTTGCCTTAAAATGTTTAATAAATTGAAAAATAAGTTGTCGAAACTAATTGCATTTTAAAATTAATATATCTTGACCAATGTATACGTCACATTTCGTGTCGCTCGTCAGAAAGAAGTTAAGATGTAATTAATATTTTTGAAAGTTCAATATCCTCCTTTGAGGAAAGACTTAACGATTATAGTCGGAAAAAAACATAGATTATAAACAGATCATTCAAAGTCTATATCATCTCCAGGCTTGATCATCAGCCACTTCAATTACTGTAATGAGCCGTTTATATTACCTGTCAAGAAATAGAATCCTACTTGAAAATCGCTATCCTGATTCACTTGCTATTAAGGAAAGTGTCGATAAAATTTCCAGCGCTCCCACACAAATGAGATTTTTGAAATTCCCGTGAGGCTATATTCGTTCACCTAAAGCTGATTAGAGTGTTATTAAAAGTATTTAATAGTAATTCTACCGATCATAATCATAAGTTTCAGTCATTGAATGATTGACCGAACTTGGAACGTAATTTCTAACAGGTTTTTGTCTATAGTTAAATTAGCGAGTAATATTTTAATGATTGGAGGAAAATACAGCAACAAAGCGAAGAGGTTTGAGTAAACCTTATTTTATTTTTAAAGTTATTTTTAAATCTTAAATTTATTAAATTATTACATTTCAGATTTTTTTTGTTGCTATGGTTTTACCGTTTCAAATTAGTCAATCCATAGGTGCCAACCTGACATCGATTATCCGTAATACGTGCGTTAATTTGACCCTGGTTTAATCAGTTTCGAACCAGAATTTTTTCAAAGAATTTTTTCAAAGAAATTAAGTATGTTCCTCTGACAAACCTGAAATTAAATAAAGAAAGATTCATTAAATATATATCTGGTTTGAAATGACGTTAACCTGGATCAAACTAAACCAGATATTACGGAAGATTAGCTGAAGGTTGGCAGCTATGTCAATCCCCAACAAACACATAAGTGATGGGCCTTTAGAGGCGTCGTTAGCGGTGGCCCAAAGTGTTTGATAACGGCCCGCCATCTTTGGCCGTAACGGCTCCGTCAAAAAACTGTCACGCCGGCCAGAATGCGGCCACAAGTTAATGCCCACAAATGTGCCATTAATGTTTTTATCAAAAATATCAGACAGCCACAAGCTGGCCACAATTATTCTTTTAAAGGCCATTAAAAATAAAGGCTGGCCAGGAGATCACCCTCACCCATACATTTGTGTTTGTAAGAATTAATATTTAAGCATAAATTCAAAATTTGTTCTATAAAAAATATTTGCTGGAAAATTATTTAAATGATAAACTGTCTTTGCATGTAAAACAAATGTACTAATAATCTTTATGTACACTTTTCAAAAAAGTTATAAATTTACAAATTTTTATCTTCAAATTTTTCAAAAGTTTCCAAAACATATAAGTTGAAAATGAATTTATTTGTTTATTATTTAATTATATGTTTTAAAAATTTACATTCGATACACTTAAAAAAGCATATAAATTTACTTACCTTGAACTTTTGCAAAAATTTTCAAATCACAATACTTGGCATAATAAATTTATTAATTTGTTTATTTATTCTATTATACATTTAAAAAAATAATAATATGGTTTTCAAATCGTTTCATGTCATATACAATTAAAATTATTAATTGAAAAAAAAATAAACTAATTAATTAATTCGCTATGCCAAGCATTCTTTTAAAATTTTTTGAAAAAGTTCAAGATAAGTGAATTAGTAATTTTTAAGATAACCTAAATGACTATTAATATATAGTATTTTTCAAGCAAAAGCATTTATCATTTAAACAGTCTATCAATAAATATTCTTTATAGAATAGATTTTGAATTTATGCCTAAATAATATGTGTAATATTAAACTTAGTTATGTATGTTTTATTAAAAGATGTGCTTTTTTTTCTTTCTTTCTTTTTTTTTTTTTCAACACTTATTGAGAATTTCTTTGTCATTATTTTATTACTTTTGCCCATTCATTAAAGTCTAATTAAATCATAAAGTAATAAGTGAAATATTTCTGAACCATCTTCATTTTATAAATACAAATTTTCACACAAGTATTATTAATAAAATAATATCAATAATAAATAATATAAAAATGCTATTTTATGTTTACATATGTCCTTAATGACATTTTTTTTTAATCCCTTTCCGTTTTTTTATTTTGTTTACCATCGAAAACCATTAGATTTCTCAATTAAAGTTGATTAATAAAATTTCCAAATAATGATAATAATTTAAAGAAGAGTTTAAGCTATGCATTCTAACATTTCTTCTGAAAAATAATTTAAATTTTTTTTTTCAAAATATCTTGGTTATTTTAATGAGTTTTTCTTCACTCTAATTTTTCTTATATTGTATTAAAATTACTCAGTTGTTTAATTTAATGACATTTTCCATAAGGAAAAATTACAATCCTATATCAGAGTGGATATAAAAAAAAATCTTTTTCTTTCAAAGTCGCATTTAAAAAAATAATTATAACATTAAATGAATTTATTTAAAATAATCTAGAAGAATTACTATAGTGATATAAATAAGTCGCAATGTTTAAAACTAGTTACTTTCTTTAAAATTACTAATTAAAACTTCAACAGTTGAGGGAAAAAATAATAAAATCCATATAATGATACAACTGAATGAAAATTTTGAAAGAGTAATAATAAAAAAACAATTATCCTACCAAACAAACATACCTTTAAAAAATTCGAGTGAATTTGCGAATTCTTACATTTTACGTCGTATAAATTATAAAATGACGACTTTTTAACTTTATATACTTATTTTTTTTATAATTCTATTATAAAAATGCATTAAAATAGTACAGAAATATTTCAAATTAAACTTAATGAATAGGCAAAGAAAATATTCAGACTTACAATATTTTAATGTAATCCCACTGCGAAGTTTTTAATAATCGTGTAAAACTTTGATACACAGTCCTTACAATCCAGTCAACATTCACGAAGTGATTTCATGCCATGAATGATACAACAAAAATTTTGACCCCTGAATGTGACTGGTCGTGTCCTTGAAAGACCCCTTCGAAACAAACCCTTTTTCATTCGTTCCCTCGCTCACGTGTAAAGGACCGGGCACATAGCATTAACTTCTTGTGGTCAGGCTTCGCTATTTTTTATCTTTCGGGTCGGCGCTTTGATGTATAAATTGCTCTTTCTTTGCACTGAATCTGAACTTCAAGAAAGGAATCGAATTCGAAATCAGTTGACAGCTTTATGACTCAAGATTGGGGGAGATAAACTTTCCCATCCTTTGTCGGAAACAAAGATAGATTTATTGCTCTTTTAGTGCAAATGAAAGTAGTGCTGTTTTCCCGCAGCCTTATGATTCCCAACAATTTTCCGAACTTAACGATAACACTTATCAGTCAAAAATAAATAAAACTAATTTTCAGTTATTTTTTCACTTTATCCTTTACCTATGTCGGTTCAATATGGAAAAGAAAAATGAAGAGAATAAGTTTTTAAAGATAATTATATAATTATATTTAGTGAATTTCTGAAATCGTAGAATTTATGTTATCATAATATGTAACCCTTTATAAACAAATAAGAGCCATGTCACACTGGTTTAAATAAAATACATTCACACACACACTCAATTACATATATTGATATAATATTTTTTTATAGTTATATAGTTAAAGGTACCTATAACTATATAAC
The DNA here is from genome assembly GCA_964019185.1 of Maratus speculifer. Classification (NCBI taxonomy): domain Eukaryota; kingdom Metazoa; phylum Arthropoda; class Arachnida; order Araneae; family Salticidae; genus Maratus; species Maratus speculifer. Next base: position 174,441,779 of record OZ025303.1, on the reverse strand, counting down.
TGTCTATTAACTATAAATATGTCTAAGACATGTCTTAGACAGATTTTACTGTGAATATGAATTATATCTTATAAAATATTTAAAGATATAATCTATATTTATATAAATAACTTCATATAGTGTTTTGTTTTTACAAAAGATTTCGTTCAGCTTTTAGACGACTGCCAAATTCCCAGTTCAACAACGCTAAACATTTATGCAATTTTTGAGTAATTTTGAAAGGGAAAAGGCATTAAACTGGCTAGTCTGATAACTAGAGCGATTTAAGTTTTCTATTTTCTTATAAATTAATAAATTATTTGATAGTAAGCGGTTGTGGTCACGTGACAACCGTTTTTCCTTCTGTCTCACAGTATCATCTTCAGAACATAGATTGAAAATGTCCAGTTAAACAATATTTGCTGTTTTTTTTTTTTTTTTTTTTTTTTTTTTTTTAACCAAAAAATATAAATTATCTTTCGATTACATAGTTTCTTACTATCAGCTCCTGCAATTTCATTCGTTTATGAAGAAATATGAATTTAAATAGATGCTGTTATTAGATGTTTCTTCAAATTGGAATTCGTTCAACGTTTAAAGGGTTTTTTCTTTAAAATAAATTTTTTTGTTAGTGTATCCAGTGTGACATATTGTGCTTTGTGTATTAAGGAAAACATTTACAAGTGTATTTCATTCCAGAGTGCTTATAAAAAAACATAGATATATACATTTTAATACTTAATTTACAGAGAAGATAATTTTAAAATTATTTTCTGTAAATTAAATTATTCCTCCTATATAGGGAGAATTATTAGCACTATAATCTCTCCCTTGTCTCCGCGCTTGCAGATGCGAATGAATGAAAATACATTCTTTCTTTCTTTCTTTTTTTTCTTTTTTTCTCTTTTTTTTATAACATGATTTTTTATTTTTTAGAATGATCTTTCCTAAAAAAAAAAAAAAAAGTTTTGTATTACTGATTAATGGGAGGGGAGGACTGAACGTGGGCTGTTTTAGGCACAATCTAAGGCGTTTTTCTGTTTTAATATTTATTTTAAATTATTTTACTATATTTTAAATATTTATTCATTTTTTTCAACTATTTTTTATGAATAATGAATGTAAAAGTGTGCCGGTGAAGAAAAAACTTGGAATTCTGTATATATTTTGGTTACAATTCATTTTATATGTAAAAATATTTTCAAACTAAATAAAATATGTCATCTATTTTATTATTTTAAATATAAATCTCTTAAATTATGCATATGCTTATTAAAACCCAGATATAAAGTACTTTTTGAAAGAAATAAAATTATACATTTTCTCTCTTATTTTTATTTTAAAATTTTTATACATTTTCTCCTATAAAATAAAAATGCTGGTCAGTTTATATTAGCCCTCTGCTTTCTAGATGTTGGAGGGCCATTACCTTTTTGCCCGAAACCGACCTCTAAGAGTTTACCGGCAAAGTAAATGCAACAGTTCTGTCATTGCCGAGCCGTTAACGGCTCGGCGATAGCTGCCGCAATTAACGGCGGCTCACTTGCGGTACAGCATTGTTTTTGTACAAATGGCCTTAACTCCTTTTGGCCACGACGAAACCAGCTTACGGCCTTAAGTCGAGCGTTTGTGGGGTCTCTATATAGAATACATAGCTGCCAACTTTCAACTAATCTTCCGTAATACCTAGATTAGTTTGATCCAGGTTAACGTCGCTTCACACCAGAAAATATATTGCATGAATCTTTATTTATTTAATTTCAGGATTGCTAGTGGAACATACTTGTTTTTATTTCTTTGGAAAAATTCTGGTTCGAAATTCATTAAACCAGGGTCAAATTAACGCACGTATTACGGATAACCAATGTCAAGTTGGCACCTATGAGAATATCACTTTTAATGTTCTTAATCGCATTTAAACAAATAAAATAATATTGAAATTAAAGAAACTGCTTAACTCTTCCAAGTACTGTGTTAAACTATTTATATCAATTAATTTTAATTAACAATTTCTGAATTAGCAACGGATTTTTCAAAAACAAAATTGCTCTTCTATTTTTATGAAGAAAAACATTTATTTATTTTGAAGTTACTCTTATTTGTAAATTCTGATGCTCGTCATCGATTGCAATATATTATTTATGTTATTACGGACTGGGCCTGGGTATTGTGTTTATATTCAATAGTACCACAATTAAAAAAAAATTTCTGTAGTAGAATTCTCTTTAAAATATCTGATCCTTTAATATGATTGTCTACTTAAGTATCATTCCCCGAAAAGTGGTCATTGAGATGACATCTGTCCCAATCCTTTACTGTGAAGTGATGAAATGATTGCCTGACACTGGAATTTAAAACCGACTTTTTTAGAAATTAAAAATTTGTTACGTTAAGGTATTCTTGTCATCATTTCTAACTTTGAAATTAAAACTAGGTCGTCCCGGGATGAGATCAGAACATTTTTACAATCTTGTTAAAAATATGTTGCATTACAAAAACAGATACCATGAGTATTACTAACAATCTGTCTATTAATTATTATCTGGCATTTCACCAGAATATTCAGAAAACGAAACAGAAAGTAAATGCAGCTAAACTCTTTATAGAAACAGAAAACATCTTAGAACCATTGAAATTATTAACCCCTTAACTGGTTAATTCTTCTTTTTTGTTCAATAAATTGAAAATAGAAGATTCACATCAAATTATTTAAATAAAATATTCGTAAGATTTACTCTAAACATTTTCGTCTTTCAATAGTACGAAAATTTTCTTAAAAATAATAGTAGTGTCAAGAAGCTTTAAATGATGCAATAAGCAAATTCGTCTTGCCCGACCAGCGTTCGGGCAAAACAGTTAAGTGGTTAATACCAGAAAAATGTACCAATATTTTACTAATTATGATTTTCACTCCAGGTATCCATCTACACATTAATGTAGGATTTAAATAACGTATTTAAATACAGGTGACGCTTAACAAGCCCCGTATGCTTAAGAAAAAGATAACCACCATCAAAATTAATATATTGTATTATATCATTAATAACTTTTTCTGATATGCGGACGATAGACCGACAATTTGCCGTATTTATTATTGTGTATATTTTTAAGGTAAAGAAACGTTACTTTTGACATCTATAACAATCGTTATATAATACGCAAATTCAACACGTGCTTTTATTTCTATTTTCAAACAAATTATGTTTATCGTAGAGAACAATACACATCAGTCAATCCATTTTTTAAATGAAAATTATTCATTCATCTATACATATGTTACAAAAACCATTCATGGCTATCTTTAGCGTTTCGAAATTCTTTTTTGTATTTTTTCCTGGGATCTTTAACCCCTTAGTGGCCGCATTAAATTAAGGTTTAAAAATTCAAATTCATTACTGCCACCATTTTTTTGAAAAAAAAAATATTCCTCTTATTTTATAATAAGCAAGATGATACCACAATAAAACCAATTACACTTTTTTATAAAACTGATGGGAATCGAACAATTCTGAATAAAAGCCGCGAAACTTGCAGCCCGTGAATGTCTTGGGCGCGACGATTAACCTTCCTACCCTGTTCAAATTTTACTCAATCCTGATTAAAAACATTTCACACCAGATTTGTCATTTAGGACATTTTAATATATTTAATTGACTTACTGCTCTGAATCTGTTATTTATTTTTCCTTATGAAAAAAGTTCTGGTTCGAATCGTATAAAACAAATTATAGGTATGGGTCGATTAGACCCATTCAGGGTAGGAAGGTTAAGTGGTTAAGATTCCGGCTACTTTTTTTACAATGTTCAAGAAGGAACTGGGAATCGATAATCCAGCGCTCCCACTCGGTTCGCTTTTTGAACACCACTTTTATTTTTAAAAAAATTTTATTTAAAAATTTCGTAGAAACTTGCCTGGAAGCTTGTTTTAGTGGCAATCGTTGCAAAAACCTACTACGGATTCAATTCTAAAAAACAAACCAGTGGGAGCCTTGGGTTATCATCTGCACAAAACTTTTCAAAGAAACTGGGATATTGTAATAGGGTTTGTAGCCAAATTTTGTAAATCGCCCAGATTAGCTTTTCGAAATTTAATTTAATGTATGGTTTGGTTTATTTTTGTCGTCCGATTATCTACACTAGGGATGTAGGACAGGGGGAAGAATGCCCTTCGTGGGGGTCTTTCTAAAGAAACCTAACCCATATTTACGCAAGTTTCGAAGAAAACCACGAAAACTCCGAACGGTTAGGCCGACAACCGCGATTGGGTTCGAACCCAGCACCTGGCGTCTACCTGTTGAGAGGTCAGAACCTCTCGGCCACTGTTGGGGCCTTAATTTAATGCATGTAATTTTGTCTTTTTTTTGTATCAAGGAAAGTTATGTAATTTTTTAACATTTTCTAAAGACTTTTTTTTATGAGATTTTAAAGGTCAATCAAAACTTTTAGAACATACTGATGTTTAAATAAAAAAGAAAAAAAAACTGCAGCTGTCCTTTTTATTTGAAGGCTCATAACTGTACACCTGTCATTTTTGTATAAGCAGCATAGCTGCCAACTTTTACTCATTTTTGCTACCACTAAAATTGTACAGAGATTTTCCATTTGTTTAATCATAAGATTTCGACGAATTAATAAGACAATATTTACTATAAATTTTTTGTGGTAGGAAAAATGCGTAAAAGTTGGCAGCCATGATAAGCAGTGACTTTTCTGTCATTAGGAAAGTGCCTGTAAAATGCATTCTTTAAGTTGAAAATTCAAAAATTATTTTTCTTTTACTAAATAAGAAGGAATACATATATGAAAATGAAGTTCTCTCGCGCCACTAAAATTTAACAGTAAATTTTGATAAGTTTAATACCAATGGCAAGCAAAGTTTGAAATCTACTTAAGAAATTATAGTGGAGCTACCTAATTATGATGCCGTTGAGCCGCAACATCGATCGTAAAAGTCCCAAATTTTCTATTATTATGATACTCTGTGATTTCTTTATTAATCACACTTAGATTGCTTTCTGTCTATGTCTTCATTTTTAAACCTTTCTCACTTATTGTTATAAAAAAATACAGTTTTCTCTCTATATATATTAATATAATGACTTAGCCCAACCTTCAGTTTTATATTTAAAGAAATTTCAGAGTTTTGTCAATAGTTGGCAAGCAAAGCTACTTAAATGTTCAAGGAATAGCTTTTGTTTGCAGTGATGTAGTCGCAAAAATACAGAGGGTATACCCTCTGAGCAGAGGGTATATGCACAAGGCAGAGTGTATACGGTGTTTCTTTAAAAAAATCCTGAAGGCATACACTCGTACACCCTCCACTATATCCCAGGTTTCATGTAGATAAATGAAACATGTGTGAAAAATCAATTATAAAGTGTATTCAGCTTAAAAAATGTAATTTTTGGAAACTTTTTTTTTTAATATCTTACCAAGCAAAATAGATCATTGAAATTTAAGTAATTAGATTATAATTATTTCTGAAACATTGAGCTTTAATTCCAGGTATAATGATTTTACATGAAATTAGGCTAAACGTAGCTATGTCCTGTTCGATAAAATTATATGTGGGGCGACTTGATTTAATCTGAGTACGCGAGGATAGAACATGGTCAAAGCTACCTTAAGTGTTTTGGGAAATATTTTTATTATACTTTGTGCTTAATAAAGGATTATCGGTTGAATTTCCAAAATAATGTAAATTTATTCTGTAAAATTAGAATATAATCTAGTGATGAAAAAGAAAATGTAAAGAAATTATTCACCTTTGTATCATAGTGATGTATATCTGCAACATACCCAGAAGCCAATGGTAATTACACAGTTTTAAAACACGATTTTAATTATTGTTCCTATTTTCCAATATACCTGTTAATACAAATTGATCATTGTAATTCTGAATGGATGATGATATTGGGTTAATTTATCATACCAAAGATTTGCTTATTATTTCAGAAGCTTCAAGTCGTTACTGCAAAAATTAACTAAGAAAATTTTGCCAAATTAAAAAAAGCTAGAGAAGTTCGAAAGTAGATTTTTTAAAAGGTATCTTTGTACACTTGAAAAGTTTGTATTAGAAAATAGAAGATATTTATGAAAAGTATGCCAATCTCTATTTACTGTAGACGTGAAAAAGATACTTTTTAGTCAATAATTATTTTAGTTTAACGTTCTAATTTTTTTACACGTCTAAACTGATGTATTCTAACATCTGAGTAAATATTTTTCAAATCGGAGTTATTGAGTCATAAAAGGTTAAAAGAAGATGTGAAAAATTGCTATAGAATAAAAAATATGTTTAATAATATTCAAATGGGAAAGTTGAAAGTATAAGTTTTTATTTTCCTCTATCTTTACAAGAAGGAAGTATTAGATTTGTGATATATTTCGAAATCCGTTTTCGACTGATTTTCACTTTTTAGAGTTTTAACAACCCGAAAAACATGTTTTTACAAAATATTTGTTTGTGAATCCGTCTGTCTGTCAGTCTGTCTGCCTCTATGTGAGAAAAAAAAATTGTGGGCGGCGTTGTCTCAATGTGGAAAAAAAAATTGTGGGTTGGTTGGTTGGTTGGTTGAGGTTTTATGGCGCAAGGGAAAAAAAAATGTGGGCTCTTTATTTTAAGAACAAATTCATGGAATTTCTATGAGACATTGATTAAAAGTAGATCTGATATGTTTTTGATGTATATCGCTTAACAGGTGGTGCTGCTATGGTGCATTATTCGTGATTATCGCAAAAGCTCTGTCTCAAGAGCTAATGCACAAAATTTTCTAAACTTTAAATTCAGTTTTGCTGATATAGATTAGTGTTGTTTAGTTTTCGATGTAAATCGCCTGACAGATGGCACTGCTATGCTACCTTTTTCACGATTTCGCAGTAAATGCATCTCAAGAACTAAAGCAAAGATTTTTATAAGACTTCAGATTCAGTTAGAACCTTTTAAAAATTTTATCCTATATTTTGCGCTGTTATACAGATAATAAAAAAAGATTTTTCAATAGCTCTGTCTTAAAAACGCATGCGTGGATTTTCATGAAACTTCAGATTCAATTAATAGTTGATATAAGTTGTAGCTGACTAGATTTTGGTTTAAACCACCTAATCACAGTAGCGCGCTATGTTGTAATTTTGAGGAAGTATTAACATACATAAGTTAGAAGAAAGTTTTGGTTAAATTTAAACAAGTTAAACACAGTGAGATGAATCCAAAGTATATGGCAACTAGCGTAGATTTTTCATATAGAGTGTTACAAAATGTGGTTGTTTAAAATGGATTTTTTTCTCTTGTACCTGGAATTCCTTCAAAATATATTTGCTTAAACGTCGCATTTTCTTAAATAAATCTGGATAATAATAAACCCTGTATCCTATAGTTATTGCACATTTTTTATTTCCATTAACTCCTTGAGAGGCGGTGGGATATATTTTGCCCCACCTAATTTAAACGAGATTCTAACCAGAAACTTTTAACGAAATGTTATGTTTTTATATTTCGCAGCAAAATGTTGAGGTTTGCCTTTTCTTAATTTAAAACAAAAATTTTCTATTTTTTTATTTGTTTATTTATTTATTTATTTATTTATTTATTTTTTTTGAGAGAATTTGAAATTACAGAGACATTTTTACAACCCCACTCAAAGGGTTAACCCGTTCAGGACCAGTAACTTTGCAGGAATTTTATTTGTTTGGTACCACTTTTTTGTTAATTATTTCACTTAAATTTATAAATCAGGAAAAATACCGGGATAAAATGAAGTTAATTTTACTTTTATTTTTTATTGGTATCAAAGTCAAGCGCTGTAAAGCTTTTGTTGAGGATGCATATATGCATCGATGCTCCTGAACGGATTCACAAATATTTCACTATAAAATTAATTGGATCAAGCCCCACCTTCAAAAATTAATTTCTCATGATTAATGTCAATCCTTTTTTTTCCAATTTCTTATTACACTTATGAAACAATTTTATTTTCATAATTGATTGTATAACAAATAAAATAATACATTGTATTTTATTCAAAGTTTAATATTTAAAAAATAACAAAAACATTTTTTTAAAGTGATCCAACCCTCCCAAGTCTGCTCTATATATACAAAAATATATTACCCTGATTAGAGCCTTTTTTGAATAAAGTGTTTTTTTCCATCTCTTTTACAGATTTCCTGTCTAGCTTGGGGCCCCACCAGTGGCCGATAGGTTCCGACCTCTCAACCTTCGGTAGACATCAGGTGCTGGGTTAGAACCCAATCGCGGCCGTCTGCCTAACTGTTCGGAGTTTTCCGTGGGTTTTTTTCGAACCTTGGATTTCCTTGCGTAAATAAGAGTTTTCCCTTAGAAAAGATCCTCACGGAGGGCTCACCCCTTTAAGGCCTATATCCCATGTGTAGATAATCGGCTGACATAAAATAAACCAGACCAAACCTGTCTAGCTTGGTGAGAGCAATTTCTGAATAAGCGCTAGCTTTCATTTTCTATCTTTTTTACTTTTTATATAGTATTTTTAATAACTAGAATTATACCTAACTTTTATTTTTCCACTAATTTAATAAATTTAAGTTTAAAGATTTAATATCTAATTTTAAAAATTTTCTTCATTTTTAATTTTTTTAAATTATTTACTTTTTTATTAAGTAGCTTTATGTTACACTTTTTCTATTCCCAATGATTCACTTTAACATAAGACATCACAGTTATAACACTGGGTATTAAACCTTTGCGGCGCAGTGTGTCCGGTCTGAACACGCCTAATTTTAATTCCGAACTTGCAATTGTCACCAATAATATTTTAATAAAATCTTGCTTTTACAATAAAAGCTTAAATTAAGTAATTCTTGATTTCTTAAAAAGCCGTTTGTAAATTCCGGTGTCAGTCGATAATTTCTCATTTTACTAACAGAATTTGTCCGCACCGGAAAGGGTTAAGCTGATTGTATCTAGGAAAATTTTCTCAATGCTCTGAACTATTCAGCAGTGTTCAGCTAATCATAACGATGCTCTTTAATCTCTCATGGATGAATTTTCTACCATTTAACACTAGAATTACGGTGAGCGGTCATTCTGTCCGTTGCCTTGTGTATTTACACTGGTTCGATTAACTTCTTTTTTTATGAAATTTGTTTTAACCCATTAGTGCCTAGCGTCCCTTTTTAGGGACGCTTCAAAAGGTGCATTCAGTACTGTTTTTGACACCGGTAAAAAAGAATAGCAATAATTATTTTATTTAAATCGTGCATTTTCGTGATTAATCAACTAAACTTAAATCTTCTAAAAATAGTGGTGCCAGCCAAATAAAATTTACGCAAAAGATGCTGGGCACGAATGGGTTAAAGACACGAGGGAAAACTAGCTTAAATAAATAATTTAAGCTGTTTTAATGAAAAGCCCGGTGTTAACAAATTTTATAAAACTTCAATAAATTTTTATTCCGAAATCTCACAATGACATCGGAATATTCGTCAAAATTTTTTTTGAAAAAGGTTTAATTCTTTTTTCATGCCTATCGTAAACCGATTTTTTTCTTTGTAAAAGATCAATGTGACACTTAGAACTTTAAAGAAATCTACTCATCAGAGCTGAAAGAATTACCTAAATTCATAGCTGCCATTCCGACTTTTTGTCCCGTAAAAATTTAATAGATTTTTTGTACTTATTTAATCGGCAGATTAGATAAGGAAAAAATTTTATAAAGTTTTTCCGGGCCCAAAAAGCGGAAAATGTTGGCCGCTATGCTTAAATTAATAATTCATAGTTGAATTTTTGTGATAAAAAAAAGTTTACATGTAGAAAATTTTGAAATGTGTAATGTATATTAAAAGCAAATTTTATTTGAAATTTTAATAGCTGCTTATTTATTTGGTAGTATTTAAATCAATCCCAATCCCACTATGATCTTATATTACGCATTTAAATTACAGCATGTTCCGTATTTAGAATATTCATTTTATATTCATTTTATACCAAAACGAGGTCTATTTTCGTATATATCAATAATAATATAAAATATATTCTATAATCACTATTATATCACAATTTTATGATATCTATTTCCGTAGAATGCTGTCAAATTTATATCTATAAAAAACTAAGGATGATTTTCTAAGAATTGAGGTAAATATTGGTACAATTTAAATTAGTAATAAGAATTAATACCATTGCCCCAGATAATTTTATTTCAACACCAACGCATATCCGTTTCATTTTCCATGTAAGACATTATATTCGACTAATTTCCGTAATTACTCATATTCACGCAGCTTGTACTATTTAGAAGTAGTTGAGAATTTCCATTTTCTTTCCAATAAGACAGCATATTCATGTTAATTCTTATTTATTTTATTTTATTTACCTCTTTAACTTAAAAATCTTTCAATTGAAAATTAATTGTCGATGAAATATTATTATTCCAGGTTTTCATTTTTTGACAACGATGATCAAAGGTTTTTAAATTTAACAGGGAAAATGTCAATTGGTTTTCTTTAAAAATAATGGAATTTTGAACTACTAAGAAAAATGCTTGAGTAAAATAAATACAACATAGCTTATGTTCATTACCAGGTAATAATACATCAATACTCAATGATACAGAAACAATAATTACTCCGTTACTGAAATCAAACATTTTCACGCACTTTTACCTTTATAGTAATACTAGATTAGTATTATCATCAAGAAAAAAAATGAAGTTATAGAAAAAAAATATATTTTTCTTTTTACGAATATCTATTCACAAAAAGATGCACATTCCCGCACATACAAGGTTTTTATTTAAGTCATCAAAGTAAAATCTTAAAACAAAAGAGCCACTGGTCCAAATGATCTGTAATTTAACAAATATGCTGCCAAAGCAATGGGTATTTTTTAGGCGTATTAAACTAAAAAAATTAAACTTCAAATTAAATTGACAGATAGTCATAGCTGCCAACGTTTACGCATCATTCCTACCACAAAAAATTTATAGTAAATATTGTCATGTTTAATCTCTGTACAATTTTAGTGGTAGCAAAAATGAGTAAAAGTTGGCAGCTGTGCTATGATAATGATTTATATGCGGAAAAGTCAAGAGATGAGCTTGTACACGAAACTAGCACATTGGCGATCGTGTTCATTATTCTACAGATATCCTTGCAATGACTGAGCAATTTTTGATGAAAATGATGGAAAGCTCATTGAAAATATCTCACGTTAATTGCGCAGTTCCGTACGATTGATTTACTCCATATTTTTACTTCATCCTGTTTCTACGAAGATGTTCGCAGTCTCTTTACTGGATTACTGCATTGTGTGTGTTTTTGATATGCGGGTAATTCCATGAGCACATGTCGCGTAAGTCACATACTACGATTTTGGACACCAGTATTATAGAACGAAAAAATGTGACTTATTTTATAAAGAGACATTTCATTAATTGAATAAGCCTTTGAAAACCTTTCGAAAATAACGGTGGCCAACGATTTAGCGGTTATTAGGAATGTGACTTACACGACAGGTGCTCATGGAAATACCCATGCGTATGAGAGTTTTTTTCTCAAGTTTCTGTCCATTGTTTTCCAGAATGCAGTAATTTGGAAAAGAGACAAAGAACATCTTCGCAATTGTACCTTGCAAAGATGATTGAGTGTTTTTTTTTTTTTTTTTTTTTTTTACTTCTTGAGGCATGCAACAATGTATATGTAATATATTAATCTCACCGGAATAACCCGAAAATTTTATTTTAAAATAAGGAAATGCAATTTCTATTAATTGTGCCCCTAAGTTAGATTATGAAAATTATTTTAAAGTTTACGGTGCGAATCTTGTTTCAATTGGGTTTGACAAAATATATGCGGGTGTTTTTGATCTGCGTAATAAAGTTTTCTTTTTCTGAAAGTTCTGTCCATTGTTTTCCAGAATGCAGTTTTGAAAAAGAGACAGAGGCAATTGTACCTTGCGAAGAGTCTTGAGTATTTTTTTAAACTTCTTGAGCAGGGGTGCAAAAATCTAGGCGCCAGCAGGCAGTCTCTCACCACTAAATTTATTTTGTTGTTTTTCGTTTAATATTGCGCGGAAAATTCTTGCAAGACTGCTATTAAATTTTAACCGAAGAAAACTTTTATATTTTAGTGGTGAGAAACTGCCCACTGGCGCCTAGATTTTTGCACCCCTGTTCTTGAGGGGCATGCAACAATATCTGTGCAATAGTATTTTCCCCGGGATAACCGACAAATTTTATTTCAAAATAGAGAAACGCAGTTAGCTCCTAAATTTAAAATTATAAAAATTCGTTTAAAGTTTACGGTGCTAATCTTGTTTCAATCTTAACCCCTTGATCTCTGTTGGCAGAATTTTCTACCACATAATTTTAATTCCAAAATGTCACAATGATACCAGAAAATTTGATCAAATTTACTTTAAAAATGTTTAATGCATTTTTTCGTGTTTGTCGTTAACCGGTTTTTTCTTTGCAAATTACTGGTGCCAGTCAGACATTTGGAATTTTGAAGAAATTTACACCCCAGAGCTCAAAGGGTTAAAGGGATAAAGGGATAAATACGTACAATTTATTTTGATAGCGTTCATTAGATTTCAGCGTTTCTTAAAAACCATTATTTTTGTGAGAAAATGTTGTTTTGTTTAATCGTAAAAATATTCCGATTAATGAAATAATATTTTTTCTAACATAATACCGGTGTGAAAGAACACTGAATTCTCATCTCTACTTTACACTGTTACATTCTTCTTTTTTATCACTTATTGTAACGTCTCGTTAAATTCAATATGAGGTACTGTAAATCACAACGTTTGCTGTGTAACAGCGGTATTTGAATTAATATATTACAATAATACAGAAAAATCTATTGTAATGATCACAGAACATATATTCTTTACATTTATTTAACCTGCAAAATTGAAATTTGTTTAGAAACTAACTCGCCACTCTTGGCGACCATACTAAGCATGAAATCATATTGCTTTTGTTCATGATTTATTTTAATTGCTCATTTTTTTCCAAATTAGAAGATTCTGCTAGAAAAATATACTCAGATTTCCTATACGCACCACATTAGTGCAATTGCAACAAAAATACAAACATATGCCTCACATGATAACCCGGAAATTGTTATTTATTCTTTAATAAACTCTTTATTTATTTTTATTTTCTATTTTAAAAGATATAAATTGTTTTGCTCTATAATTATTAACTAAACCTTTTTTATTTATTATTATTATTTCCTTTTCAAAATAATAGAAAATACTTTAAAAATATGTATGAGCAATTCCATCTCAGCTCAGGCAGGGCATGTCAATTCACCATCACAGATTTTTAAAAAAAAAAAATACAGTAGTTACAACTAAGTAAAACACAAAATTTCCCAAAAGGATTTTTACCAAAAAATTTTTTTCCTCCGGTTACAGCACTTTCAAGTTTGTGATAAAATTGACAATTTTCAGAAAAACTGAAAAACGCTTCATTTTGAAATGAACGCAGTACCAAACATATTCAACATATTCAGTCATTTTATTTTTTGCAAATAGTTATTAAACTGAATTTTACTTTAGCACAGTTTTAAAAAATATTGTGACATTTTTACTTAATTAAAAAAATTAGTTTTTAAGTACAAAAAATATAATTATTACTGAATTCAAGATTTTTTTTCAGAATGAAAACATATTTTAAAGCTAAGCATTGATGGCAATCCAAAGACCTTTAATGGGAGTTTTAGAGCAAATTTTATTGTAACCCTAAGGTGCATACAATTTTTGAAATTCAATTTTAAATTATGCAAAATCTTGTAAAATCGCTACTTTTGAAGTGCAATTTCTCAAAAACACCATTTTTTAAAAATCTGATAATATGCTCAATAGATACCTTATTAGTTTCTAATAAATACCTTACAAGCAAATGCTGTACTTTTGCTTAGAAAATTTTATATGATTTTTTGAAAATAACATGTTGTGTGTTTTTTTCAAAAAACAGAAAGTCAAGCTCTTTCTTATTTAATCGAATTTGTAATATGATTAATATTTCAAACTAAAAAATACAACCCTGGTACATAATTATTATTGTTAAAATATAGCTAACCATTTGCTTATTTTTAAATTGTATAAAATACAGCCATTAGTAAAATTAAAATTGATCATATGTCATTTCATTCCATACTCATAGATGTATCAAATTCACCTACAGTGTGTTAAATATTTTGTTATGTAGTATTGGATATAATACATTAATATGCAGATACATACATTACAGAAGAATTAGGTACTGAAAATTTCTTAAATTAACTTCAACTCCTTATCATCATAAGTGTGAAGTTGTGCAGATTGTCCTATTGGAACTGATTTTTCTATTTTTAGAAGCACATTTTCTAATGGTAATGCACATTCATCTTTTTTTCTTTCCAGATTCTTCTGGCCACTGGAATGCTTTAGCAGGATTATGGGGGTACATGAATGATACTTTAATGTCATGTAGTTCTCGTGATATACCATTGATTTGTCCTATCCACCAATTATTTTCGTAAATGCATCCAATGAAATCGCCAATTTGGAAATCATGAACTGAATATTGTTTTTTAATTTGGCTGGAGGCTTCAACTTTTGTCAATATATTTTTAATCGTTCGTCCCATATAACCTTCATTATTTTCAATCTCCTCAATAATGTTTAGATGGTATACCAGCAATAGATCTTACATTGGCATATTCTTTCTCTTTATTAGCTCTATAAGCTTGAATAATCTTTTTGTTTAGATGAAGCAGAATGATATTTTTTAACAGAGAGGAAAGTTCAGCAACAAATCAGACAGAATCTCGGATAGCTCTTATTATAACAATTCTGAATAAAAACACCTTCACGAAAATGTTGTATTTTTATACAGCATTGGTAAATGGTAGATTGTAAGATAATAATTGTTAAAAAGAAGTTTAATAAAATAGAAAACTTTCTTCATGTTGATTTTTTTTAATTAAGAAAAATATTAAAATTTTAAATATAACTGTCCTGTTAAAATAAATTGTAATAAGTCAGGATCAAAAAATTGAAATTTTTAAATTCAATGAAGTTATTAAAGAAAACTTTTAGTTATATATGTACATCTTAGAATATATTAAAACATAATCATCATAGAATATCAAAATATATTTTAATAAAAGTGTGAAAATAATGTTTTATAATATTTTCCTCTAATCAAAAATATACCTGTTCAATAGCAATCTAATTATTGAGTACTAAAAGGAAAGAAAATGAAAAGAAAATCAGATTTTTCTTTTTTTAAAGGGGAGTTTGAATTATTTACATTTTATGAATAGGAATTTTTGAAGATTAGCTTATATTTATCTGCCATAATTATGTGTATACTATTACCTTTTCATTAAACAATAAAAATCATATTATTAATTCAGTGAAATTAGAAAGAACTTGACTTTCTGGTTTTTTGAAAAACACACACAACATGATATTTTCAAAAAATCATATAAAATTTTCTAAGCAAAAGTACAGGATTTGCTTCTAAGGTATTTATTAGAAACTAATAAGGTATCTATTGAGCATATTATCAGATTTTTAAAAAATGGTGTTTTTGAGAAATTGCACTTCAAAAGTAGCGATTTTACAAGATTTTGCATAATTTAAAATTGAATTTCAAAAGTTGTATGCACCTTAGGGTTACAATAAAATTTGCTCTAAAACTTCCATTAAAGGTCTTTGGATTGCTATCAATGCTTAGCTTTAAAATATTTTTTTCATTCTGAAAAAAAATATTGAATACAGTAATAATTATACTTTTTGTACTTAAAAACTAATTTTTTTTAATTAAGTAAAAATGTCACAATATTTTTTAAAACTGTGCTAAAGTAAAATTCAGTTTAATAACTATATGTAAAAAACAAATTGACTGAATATGTTGAATATGTTTGGTATTGTGTTCATTTCAAAATGAAGCGTTTTTCAGTTTTTCTGAAAATTGTCAATTTTATCACAATCTTGAAAGTGCTGTAACCGGAGAAAAAAATTTTTTTGGTAAAAATCCTTTTGGGAAATTTTGTGTTTTACTTAGTTATAACTACTGTATTTAAAAAAAAAAAATCTCTGATGGTGAATTGACGCATATCAATACTGCCTGCCTGAATGGAAATGGAATAGCTCGTATGTGACTGGTATAGAAAACGAAGTTTTCGCCAAATTGACATCAGAAAAAAAATCGCACAATCTGTACCGATAAACCAAGCACTCAGTATTTTTATGAAAACTTGGCGCATCGTCAAATAATGTACCCGTTGCATTTTTTTGTATTTCATTAATTTCATAAAAAAATATATTTAATTGTCTGAGCGAAGCGAAGTCTTTATACTCAGAGATACGTAACGATATTAAAATTCAAAAAAATTCTTTCGTCAAGCAAATCTCAAAAAGTACTTGTCGGATTTTGATTCTGTTTGTACCAATAGGTACCTATGAAGGTAATCTGGTGAATGCACCTACTTTTAAAAATTAATTCCAAATAGTTTAAAAGTTATATTAAAAAAACTGATAAAAAAAGCACAATTTATGTGCATACGTCACAGAAATTTGGTGAGCGTGATTTTCACCGGCTGGACATTTTCGTAGATAACCGAATCAGTACATGGAGTAAATAGTAATCATTTTCGCACTCAGAAATATTGAATGCAATAAAACATTTTAAAATTTAATCATGCAGGAAAATAAAACTGTTATTTTTTTCTATTAAAAAATGTCATAAAAACTTTGATTTTGAGATTTTGTGATAATCTCTTAACAGCACTTTTTGATCGCTAAAAGAATGTTTTACATATTTCGCGTGTGAAAATTAGAAACAATTTCGTTCTTAAATAAAAAGTTTCTTTTATGACATCATTTTCCCTTTATATTTATTTTCATTGCATGTTTTCTTTTAACTTATATTTGTTTGTGTATGGAAGTCAATTCTGGTCACTAATTTTTCGGCACGGATACCACAAGCGCATCAGATTTGTCGCAATTTTTTTCAAAGCCCGTTTTGGCGAAAACTCCCTTTTCAAATAACGCTTACATACACATTTTTAATTGTTTTCTATTTTCAAAAAGAACTTACAGTAAATAAAATAATAATAATAATTAATAACTATAAAAAGAAATATTTTATATAATTAAAAGAAGGAAGTGAAAGTAAATAAACATTTTAGGAGTAAATAAACAAATAATAAATAAATAAAGCCGAGTTACCATCTCAGGTAAAATAATGCCATTTTGACGCCAATTATGTACCCTGGTGCATATGTGACATTTTTTCCCATTTTTCATCCGTTTCCTGTTGGCATACAACTTTGAAGTATGTAGTATGTATGCATACCTGGGAGCAATACTGGAATTAGACATTGATTTTTTTTTTTTAATTCGATCCAAAAAGGGGCAACGGGGCTATTTTTTAAATTCTTATACAATTTATACTGCATAAAGGAGCCACTTACCTATTTCTATATACCAGAAGAAGTAAGCGGTATGTAAAAACAATTATAGTATACATAAATAAAATACTTGAGATAATATACTAGAGATATAAGCACCGGGTTTGGCGAGATTTTTTATGCCAATTAGGCGAAAACAACGTTTTGATTACCAGATGCATATAGCATGCTATAACAACACGTTATTTATTTATTTCAAAATGAAAAAAAAAAAGGAATAAACGAAACATTTTCTGTTATTAAAAAAGATATAACAATCAATATATGATAATATTTTTAGAACAAGAAATTTATTATAACATTTATATGATAACCAGCATTTTAGGCAACTAAACACCATTTTGGCACCATTTAGGTACATCGGTATATATAGGGCATATATGTGCCATATTTATTTGTAAAACTGAGCATGAACGGTTACCAGGTGTGTTTTCATAGGCGCTTATATCTTTTTGCAACATAGCGCACCTTTCGAAGCCAAAACTGCACAAAAGAAAAAAAAATCAATATTTGCAGCATTTTTTTTTTTTTTTTTTTTTTTTTTTTTATGTAATGCACATTTTGTAATCAGTAGGCTCGATAATCAGACTTCGTTCTTTTGCTTTAAAAGATGATATTTCATACGACGTCTTTTTGGGATTCGTCGTTTTTCTATATTTGATAGTATGTGTCTACTCGTTTTATACCCTTTTTTGTAACTTTCTTCTTTCTTAACAGCGACATTTGGATTTCCTATTTAAATAAAAATTCTTCTAAATACAAAGAATTTTGTTAAAATAAATAAATAAAGGAAATGCGGACATCTATTGCTCAAAGCACAAAATTTTTCCTACTGAGTTAATAAAAATGTGTAAAAACATAATTTTTATGATAATAAAAAGGTGACTTATGTAATAACAGAGTCATATATTATGTACGTTATGGATTAAGTATGAATATTTCTCCACCATTTATAAATAATACTAATACTAAAATAAAATGTGGACAAACCAAAGTCTATATTTGACTGAAAACAACAACCACTTTCTAAATGCTTTAAAAAAAATGGCCAATAAAAAGTGATATTTCAAAAGTATTATGAAATTAGTTAAAAACCATTTATTTTAAACTAAATGAATAAAAGATTTATATTTTTAATGAAATAAATGGGATTTGAAAAATTAATGGAAATTTATCACCATAGATGCATCAATATTACAATCAGTACCTTGTATGCAAAATGGAACAATTAGCAATACTTTTTGTACCCGAAAAATGGTCGTTGCTTTTTTTAAGGTTAAAAAGCAGATTACGAAATATTCCTATACAGAGATGCCAAACCCTCGCTTATTGCATAGCAGAATTTTCTTATAGGAAAAGTTATTTTTTAAATCCGCAAAATGTTCCAATTTAATAAAACATTTTCTGTATTAAAATACCGGTACCCAAAATGCCGGAGACTTGGCAGCTCTGCCTATAACATTTTAATTAATCACGGTACTTTTTTTAATCGGATTCAAATTTAGTGAAGGCAACGTTTTTTGGCCAAAAGCAGCTTTTTTCCACATGTGTAACTACGATACAATTCCTTGATGTTGACTTATGAATGTTTTGACTTATGCTATTATTGCTTCCTCTCATTTATTTATTTGAATTTTAAATAAGATGACTCAAAATCGTGTTTTTTAAATATACGAAAAAAAAATTCATTTCGAGAGAGGGCGAAAAGGACAATATTTGGCGATTTATTACGTGCGTTTGGCTAAGTGTCTTACTACCTTGTATTTAATACTCTTCACAATACTTCGCTGTTATATAAACTTAGGCGCTTTTATAAAAAGTTTGACGTAATTCGGGCTTAAGAAAGTGAGTTTTTTACTGAATAATACAAATAAAAGAAAAATGAATACTAAGAAATACTAATGAAAGAAAAATGAAGCATTATATTGATCTATGTATATTTAAAAATTCATCTGCTAGCACTAATTAGATAATTTATGTGCAGGGGTGGGGAAATTTTCCAAATTCTTACCAGGCAAGGATTTATTTCGCCAGCCCGCAAGATGCAACACACGCAGTTGAAAACAGTTATGTCAAAATCGCACGCGATTACAGACAAAATTACTATTACTACAATGCATTTTCATAATTCTTTTTTGTATAATATTAAAAAATATATGTAACAAAGGTAAGATTAATATTAGATAGAACTTAGTACCATACTTACACTGTAATAATTTGGAAAGTTAAAATATCTAGGTTAAAAAAGTGTTTCTGATAATGTGCCTATTGCCTACAGTTTTTCAAAAACTAAAAATGCACTCGCCTTATGAGAAAATCCACTCGCCACTGGCGAGCAAAATGATGTATTTCCCCACCCCTGTTTATGTGTATATAATAGGAGATAAATAGCTTTTGATTCTGTATTTCTATGCTATAAAGCATTAACGTTTGTGTGTTTTTCGTTAGCATTGGGAGTACCTAGCCGATTTAAAAAATAATGAGGGCAAAAAATGTTGGTAACCATCTTTGCTGCAAAATACACTATATTTTCGTAGGAACAATAATCACCATCAATGCACGAGCAAAAAAAGTTCTAAAATTGAGAATTCTTTGATGTTGATATGACTAAAAATTTTAAATCTTTTTTTTTTTTTTTTTTTTTTTGGTGGCAACTTTTAAGGTATAATATTCTCGTTATGAACGATTTCTAAAACATTCGACAATTTAATTTCACAAATTAAACATTTTTTTTCTAGAAAAAGTTTTAAACCCAATTTATTGAGAATATTGCAATTTCTAGGATACTGTTGGGGTCAGAAACTATAACTTTGGCATCACAGTAACTTATAAGATGTAAGTGCTCGTTTAGGACAAATTTTTAAAAAAGGATTCCTTAACTCTTATCGACAACCTCATTGCATCCGTGGAAAACAGATATTCAACATTATAAACTATTCGGACGGATTTCACACCATATAAAATACACTCCATTTCTCTTCAAACATAATAGTTTATGTTATTTATAGTTTCTCAAATCGGTGCGAAGCTTCTGTTTATGCTCATGACATCATTTCAAAGAGCTATATTTCCAATATAGGAAAATTTGGTGTTTTATTTTCTGTATTACTTTTAACATTTTGCATATTTCCAATTTTATATCCATGCATGGTTTGCTTTTCTTTTATAAAAATAGTATATGTAACAAGATTTTGTAGTTCTACGATTCGATATGCTTATTTTCATCATTATATTTTATCACAATAGTGAAAAATGCTCCAAGGAGCAGTGAAAAAGCAGAATATGATTTTAATTGAGCATTAAAAAGTAATGGACAAGTGCTTCTGTTAATTACTGAGCATGAGGAAGGATAAGGGATCCCTTCTTGGCTACAACTCACTTCAATGCCAACTTTGAAAAAATCATATTTGTGCTTTTTCCATACAAAAGAAATTTGCGGTTCTTTAGTAGAATTTTCCACCGTGCTTTAGATGTTAACCAGGGGTGTAGTCATAAAAATAACATAAGATATATGCTCTAAGCAGAGGGATATTCTAGAATGTGCATACTATAAGCTTTCTTGAAAAACAGAGGTATATGGTGTTCTATTAAAAAGTCCAGAAGGTGTACGGCGTATAGCCTGTACTACATCTCTGATGTTAACTGCACTGTTCACTCTGCACTATACTACAAATCAATTTTCTGTGCAATTATACACTTAGGGTATGCTTGGTGGCAGTGCATGAATGTGATACCTGCAGGAACTAGGTATCTGGCATTATGTCGCCTTCCTTTACATTTATGTCTAATTAACCTTCCGTCTACCAGACGGGTCCATTGGACCCGACAGCAATATTTCTGGTGTCAATGGTAAAATGAGAAATTGTCGATTGACACCGGAATTTATAAAGGACTTGTCTAGATATTACGAATTCCTTAATTTAAGCTTTCATTGTAAAAGCAAAATTATATTAAAATATTACTGGTGCCGTTTGCAAGTTTGGAATTAAAATTAGGTGTTGCCGTAGATAAATGGGTGTTTTGTCTGGTAGACGGAAGGTTAAGCTGCATCTTTACTGGTTACTTCTTTACACTATACATTTTTATAGTAACTGCGACTGATTTGTTTTCACGGAAAAAGCGCAAATATGATTTTTTCAAAGTTGGCATTGAAGTGAGTTGTAGCCAAGAAGGGATCCCTTATCCTTCCTCATGCTCAGTAATTAACAGAAGCACTTGTCCATTACTTTTTAATGCTCAATTAAAATCATATTCTGCTTTTTCACTGCTCCTTGGAGCATTTTTCACTAGTCCTTCTATTTTTCCATATTCCACTGGGATACTGCACAACTTGTTTTGTATTTTATATACAGAAATAAAAAATGTTCCCGGGATAAAAAGTTTGCCTTTTGTTTAAAAAAAAATTAAGTTTTTATCTTTAGTAGTTTTCGAGAAAAGTGCTGTGACACAAAATTTTTGTCCGATTTTCAGAATACTCTACAGTACACCTACAGTATGCCATTAAAAAAAAATAATTTTTGTGCTGTGTTGTGCTTCTTGGTCAGACGAACATTAAAAAAAATCATCAAAATTGGATAAGTATTTAGTTAGTTATTGCAAAAAGAAAAATTGAAAAATCCGTGTTTTTGCGGTTTCCTATGCTTAAGCATTATCGCTCAATCATATTATTGTTGCGCGCTGCCGCGTTTACAATGATTCCAACCAATGAGAAAGCGCCATTTCACGGCCAAGTAACCGTTTTCTGTACAAGCAGGGGAGTGCGTTGCAGCAAAATGCAGCAGATTTTTAACAGTGTGCATATCCTTGGCGCTATAGTTTACAGGAGTGGTACATTGTTCAAAATTTGAAACTTTTGTTGCATCGCCACTGCATCGCTTTGATAGAATATCTCTATTTTGATCGATGAGAATCCTCGATAATGCATTTAAGTAATCGTTTTCTACTTATCTACTATATCGTTTCCGTATATTTCTTTTTTCAATCAGCACCAAGGTGCGCACTTTATTAGAAGACGCGCTCTATTAGAGGGCGCATTCTATTAGAATAAATACGGTATATACTTATAGTAAATACACTTTGTTAAAGTACAGGGCCCCAATATTTGACAGGTATGCCAGGCATTTTTGCCATTGATGCCATTGTGCTAAAAACAAAATATAAATAAATGAAAAAAATGGATAAAATATAAATTTGGTATGGTGCAAAAAATTGCCTAATTTAAAATTAAAAATCAAATTTAACAGCCACCAGGGCTAGACACCGTGCATAATTATTCAGTAAATGATTCATTAACACTAGAACGCCCGGAAATTCTACTCAAGTTTGAAAATAATATTTCTCACCAGAATTTTTATTCAAAATTATTTAATTGATTTATTTAACGTGAATTTGCGTGGATTAGATTTAAATTATTTCAAGAAAATTTTTCTGGTTCGAATTGAAATTTAGGTACATGATTGGAGTGGAATTGACTCCATCCGGGAGTTCTAGTGTTAAAAAATGACAAAAATCAGCATGTCAAAAATTTCAAAAAATTCATAATTCGTTAAAAAATTAAGTTAAAAATAAGAGAAAAAAAAGCATTCTGTATTTTTTTATGCTTAATCGAATGGTGTAACTGGTTTTTCTCTCCGATGATCACAAGTACCTTAGATTGATGACTGCCATTCTTTTATTTCATCTTGTAAAAAAACTGTTTAACGTAAAGCTATGAATTTTTGCAGGATTAATTAGCATCGCAAAATCTTTAAAATAAACTTTACCGCAACATTCTATCTGCAATAGAACGTTAGGTATACCCATTTATGACCAAGTTTGGAAAATACACAATTTCAGAAAAACCGCCCAGCGAAATAACGTTTTCTCGATGACTACCCCGGGATAAAAAGTTTGTCTTTTGTTTAAAAAAAAATTAAGTTTTTATCTTTAGTAGTTTTCGAGAAAAGTGCTGTGACACAAAATTTTTGTCCGATTTTCAGAATACTCTACAGTACACCTACAGTATGCCATAAAAAAAAATAATTTTTGTGCTAATGTTGTGCTTCTTGGTCAGACGAACATTTTAAAAAAAAATCATCAAAATTGGATAAGTATTTAGTTAGTTATTGCAAAAAGAAAAATTGAAAAATCCGTGTGCATCATCGCTCAATCATATTATTGTAGCGCGCTGCCGCGCGCACAATGATGAATGACCAATTAAAGGTAACATCTCATTTTCTTTACTTATCGCAAGTTATTAAATGTGTATTCTCAGCAATATCGCTCAGACTAATTCCTCTGAGGGAAGTCCTAGTAATATAATCCTTTCACTCATTCCGTTTATAATAACAATTTTAATTTGAAACTGAAACGTTTAAAATTCATGATTTTTATTCATTTTTTAAGCAAATATAATACAAAAATAAATAAATAACGATATTTTGAAGCTCCATAATTGCAGCGAAAGAACTTTGGGCGTTGTCATTAAACAATTAACAAATAACCGTGACTTTTGTGCCACAGTTTGTTTGTTTGTTTGTATTTATGTCGGCCAATTATCTACGCTATGGGATATAGGCCCTATGGGGTGGGATGCCCTCCGTGGGGGTCTTTCTAAGGGAACCTAACCCGTATTTACGCAAGGTTTTGTGCCACAGACATTAGCGTAATATATATATATATATACATATTATGTTACTTCAGACGTTGGGCTAAATAATAAGTTCTTAGACACTTCGAGACGAACGCCATTTATGGCATTTGTAATCATTTATCACAATTTCCTTAAAGCAGCAATTTTTACTTTGTTGAATCGCAAAAATGCTCGGATTAAATAAGGCAAAATTTACATTAAAAATTTCCTTGCGAGAATGATCGATGATTCTAAGCACCTTATGCAGCACGTATACCAATCGCTTGTCTCGAAGGAGTTCTCCCTCTAAAACACTGATTAAACTTTCGGGTAATTTTTTTGTTTCTGTTAAACTTTTAAATACAAGGTTTGGGACAGATGTCGACAAAATTGCAATACTAGTGAATATAATAAAAGCGCCAGTTCTACTCCGCAACCATGTAGGTAAACCATTAATAAATACGAAAACATCGTAAAGGCCACAATAAATAATAATAAAAAAAAAACTTCTTGTCTATAAAAATTGAGGAAGCGGGTGGGTGATAACTTTCTGCTCTGTTTTCAAACTGTTGATAAGCGATTTTGACAAAACTTTGAAGTATGGTTACAGGGTACGCACTTCTTTACCACTAAATTTTTACAGTATTTTCAATGTATTTTACTGCAGCAAAATATTGCCAAAATTGCGGATCGAGGCGGTGTTTGCGAACTCCGTTTTTTAAAAATTAAATATAAATTTTCTTATCATTAGTAATGGTGCCAGAGGCCTTACAAAATTTAAGGAGTGTGCGAATCCTGGGTTATGAATTTAATTGTTATCAAAAATATTACGCTTGGAGTCCCATTTTATACAGAATTTTATGCTCTACAACAATTCGTAGTCCAAAACGACGTTCTTTGAAGGTGGGGTTTTTTTTTGGGGGGGGGGGCGCCCTTTTAAAGGTTTCCTAGTATGAAATTTTTTAAAAAATAAAATTCAATTTAAAGGATGTTGTATTTATTTTTTTATATTTGCTTGGGTGATATTTTTAAAAGATCTGTAAGTGTTATCATTTGTCATTGGGTTTTTTCACTTATTTATATTTTCACTAAGTTATAGTATTTCTTTATTAAAAATGTTATGGAAATTGGTAAAAGTTGGCAATAACTTTTTCAATATATTAATATGTGAAATGTAGAAAAATAAGTGTACCTTTTGCCCCTCCTTCGTTCATGAAAATTCAACTTTTTTGCTGTTGTTACAATGGTCCATTCTTATTTTATATATGGGTAAAAATGTGTCATTTTCTCTTCAAACTTTTAAAATGTTATGTATTTTTGTTAAAAATAAATCCAAAAAATCAGGCGAAATAATTTCCATCAATGAAAGTTAATCCATCTATCTTTTTAATACCACCGACGCATATTTGAACCTCTGAAACAAATCAAGGAATGATTATTAATTCTAGAAAATCTTAACAATATCTCTAATATTATTTTATTTCAATTAAGAGTCAGATTAAAGTTTCTTGCTACTTCCACTACAAAAATTTTGTGACAACACCTCCAAGAAAAATGCATGATTCAAAATTTATTGCGATTTTTAGTTATTCTTCTTCTTTTCTTTTTTACCACGGAACGCTAGATCCACACAGATGCTTTATACATCCTATTGCGATGCGCATTAGCATGTGTGCATCGCTACTAATACTGTGAGATTATTTTGTTGCAGGTTTTGAGCCCTGTTAATGATGGCACCCGTCATTATTTGCCAAGAGGTAAAATGCGATTTTGCTTAAAGAAAGGTTGGACAGGCCTGCTTCACAATATTTATAAGGACAAATGTTTTGATAAAGTTAATATTTTTAAGATACTCTTATGGTAATGAAGGAAAACGCGTTTTTCGACTATAAATTTGTACAGCTTTTCTAACGCTAGTACTAGGGTGAGGGTGTGTTTAAAACTTTATACATTCATTCTTGAACTAAATGGATTGAAGCAATTTCCAGTTTTCTACTAATTAATTGCAATTTTAGCCTTTTTTTACCATTCCCACCACTGGGCTATAAAAGAAGTGTATTGTAATAATTATCAGAACCATTATGAAGCTTAAACGTAAATCACATGTTTCCAGAGAGTTTCAATAGCTTTAGCAGCTCTTTTTCTCAATGCAAATTGAGGTTACGTACAGGTTTATCAGACTAATTTTCTTCCATTAAACTATTAGCTAATTAAAATTGGGAAATCCCTTATGGAAACCTCCAATTATAAAGAAGCTTAACATATCATCAAAAGTTTCGGACCCCATACATCTCATTTTCTTGTTATTTAGAAAATTAGCAACTTCTGAAAGTTATAATAGCTTTAGGTAATCTAATTTACGGACATAAATATTCAGAAAGCATCTGAACAATTGAAAAAAAGAGAATTGGAATATTATAATTTTCTTTCTTTCCAAGCAATAAATGTCAAAGTCCTGAAATTCGCCTATTCATATTATTAATTCACCATCGACACGCGTTTAAACTCTTTATGTTTTATGATTTTCAACTCGACATAATGCTACTTGAATATTAATAAACTTACGAAATCTTATACCCCATAATTTTTTTTTTTTTTTTTTTTTTTTTTTTTGTGTAAGTGAAGCAAAATTACGTGACAATATTGCATTGTAACGATTTTATTCTGGATGTATCAGCTTTTGTGATACGTTAATTTAAATTTTATTTTTTATTTTTATACTTCAATTGCAGTTACATTTTTTTTTTAAATTCCAGTTATTTTCATTATTCATAATGTAATAGTGGGAAGAAATTTTCGCTTTTTGAAAATCAAAATCTACAAATTATGAATAATTGTGAAAATTCAACTACATAATTTCACTGCGTGCACTTAACAGCTAGTTGTTAATAAGTCATTAATGTAAAAAATTAATTAATAATAGATACGTCGATAGTTGTAAAATAATCACAGTTATTCATTCGGTGTAAAATTGACTTTTAAGTTGAATGATTATATATTTTATATCGATTATTATATGGATTGATATGAAACTCTTGGTGATTACAGACGACCTGCAAAAACAATTAATTTCGTCCGCCCCGCATCAGAGGGATAATTGCATTCACAAATTTGAATTACAACTCTGAGATTCATAATACAATTAATTTGGAAAAGTAAATTTGTGCTTATTTAATCTCAAAATATCTGCCATAAATAAGGCTAACATTTGTATTCGAAAAGGGACGGATCCCCGTATACAAAGATAAGTTTAACAAGTTGGAAATTGCACGTGAAGCGTAAGCAAATGAGGTGCGTTCGTACGATAACGAAGTTTTTAAAATATCACTCTCATATATCTATCTCATAAAATTGCAAATAGTTAATTACAATTAAAATGCGCAACAAACAATCTTCTATACCATTATGTAATGGAATACTTTTGTGTGGCCTTGCATATTAATAACAGATATTCTTTGCACCACAAATTATGCCAAATGTATATTATAATATGTACTTTATAGATACATATCAATTTTATTATGTTCAAATGAGTGTAATACCATTGAAATGCATTTGAAACATTTTTCCCCATTGACCGTAATATAACGGAATACTTTTGACTGTCCCTGTAATTGAACTATGCATCCGATTTTGATAAAATTTGAAATAACTCAACAAAATTGTGTCACAATTATGTATTTTAAATTTCAAACGATTAAAATGCATTTGAAAGTCTTTTCCCTATTGACCGTAATGCAATGGAATATTTTTGATTGTTCCTGTAATTGATCTATGCATCCGATTTTCATAAAATTTGAAATGACCCGACAAATTATGTAATAATCATATATTTTAAATTTCGAACGATTCGGTTGTGTAGTTTTTGCGTCGTTATATGAGGACGACGAACAGACGCACGGACTGAACGACATCTATAGGTGCTATGTATTTACAAAATTACGAACGCACCTAAAAAATAGTTTTTTAATTATTATGAAATTACAAAATAATATACTATAGAAATATTTAAATAAGTTAGATATTCATATTAGGAAATGATCAAAATGCAGTGAATTCTTTTTAATTTCACAAAATGAACCTGTGACTATTCTTTTACTGCTTCCCTGATTTGCCCGTACCTCATACGGGCAACATGTTTTTGCCAATCATGATTTGCCACGTACCTGGTACGTGCATCCATATTCCAGTCAGAAATCTAGCTGTCGCTCGCCAATGCGCCAAATTGCGACTAAATTCTCCATTTGGCGAGTAAACAATCGATTAGATTCGCCAAATTGCTATACTTTTTTTTTCTTTTCTTTTTCCTTTAACATACATTTGCATATATACATATTTTCATATACTTGTAGCGGATAGTTGAAATTAGATTAATAACAATCGTTTTCGCAGTTATAAAAACTTAGGTTATTTTAGAACATATTGAAAAAAGGGGGTATATTAAAGAATTAAAGATTTTTTTGTGCTACACGGCAAATCTATTTGGCAAATCTCTTTTTCTCAATTAAAATTGCGGCTGCGTACAAGCTTTTTAGACTAATTTTCTTTCACTAAACTTTTAGCTAATTAAAATCGCTGGAATCCCTTATGAAAATCGATTCGGCAAATCTAATACTTTTTTCATTTAACGAATGTTTTTTATTTTTAATTAGCCAAATTACTAACGTTAGTCAAATGTCAGTGAAAACACTGATTCCAGTCATTATTTCTTATTCCCAGAAATAAAATTTTACGGTAAATTTTGCAATCCCAGCATTTGCTGATTCAGTTACACAAGAATTTCGGTTTTGAAAAACAGGTGATAAAAGATTATAAAGTACGAAACATGAAAATAATTGGCATTTTTTGAAATTTTTTTTGGAGAATATTGATTTGTTAAGTGTTTGAAAGGGGGTAGTAAATTACACATTTTCCGAGAATTTCAACAGATTTGCAGTTATTTTTCTCAATCTAAATTGTGGGTGTTTACAGGTTTATCAGGCTAATTTTCTTTCACTAAATTTTTAGCTAATTAAAATCGGTGAATTCTTTTATGAAAAACGTCAATTATAAAGTAGCCTAACTTATTATCAAAAGTTTCGGACTCCATTTATCTCAATTTCTTGTTATTTAGAAAATTAGCAACTTCTGAAAGTTATAATAGCTTTAGACAATCTAATTTACGGATATAAATATTCAGAAAACATCTGAACAATTGAAAAAAAGAGTATTGGAATGTTATAATTTTCTTTCTTTCCAAGCAAAATATGTCAAAGTCCTGAAATTCGTCTATTCATATTATTAATTCACCATCGACACGCGTTTAAACTTTTTATGTTTTATGATTCTGAACTCCGCATAGTACTGCTTGAATATTAATGAGCTTATAAGATCTTATACCCCATAATTTCATTTAGTGTAAGTGAAGCAAAATTACGTGACAATGTTACATTGTAACGTTTTTGTTCTGGATGTATCGGCTTTTGTGATATGTTTATTTTATTTTTATATTTCAATTGCAGTTACGATTCTTTTATCCCAGCTTTCTTTCATTATTCATACCTTAACAATGGAAAAAAACATTTTCACTTTGTGAAAATCTGAACCTGCATATTATAAATAATTATGAATATTCAATTATGTAATTCCATTGTGTGTATTTAACACTTACTTATCAATAAATTATTAAAGTAAAAAATAATAATAATCGATATCCCTATAAATGTAAAATAAGCACAAACTATTAGTTATTCATTCAGTGGAAAATTCACGATTTAGTTGAATGATTATACATTTTATATCGATTATCACATATTTCGAGAGCATTTCAACTTCTTTATTACCGGTTATTTTTATTGTTATTACACTGATTATACTATTGTTATTATACTGTTAGAATTATTTTACTGGTTATTTGTTGGATTCAGTTAATTTTTTACAATGCAAATCTTGGGTACATACAGACTTGTCCGCTTTTTGAACATTACTTTTATTTAAAGAAAAAAATTATTTATACATTTCGTAGAAACATACCAGGAAGCACACACTTTTATAGGAATTGTTGCGGAAACCTACTACGATTTTTTTTCAAAAACTTTTCTGGTTTTCAAAAAACGAACCAGTTGGAATCCATTTTATCAGACTAATTTTCTTTCACTGAACTTTTAGTTAATTAAAATCGGTGAATTCCCTTATGAAAACCGTCAATTATAAAGTAGCCTAACATATCATCAAAAGTTTCGGACTCCATAACGCATTTTTTGTTATTTAGAAAATTAACAACTTCTAAAAGTCATAATAGCTTTAGGTAATATAATTTACGGACATAAATATTCAGAAAGCATTTCAACAATTGAAAAAAAGAGCATTGGAATATTATAATTTTCTTTCTTTTCAAGCAATATATGTCAAAATTCTGAAATTCGCCTATTCATATTATTATTTCATCATCGACACTGGTTTAAACTTTTTATGTTTTATGATTCTGAACTCCGCGTAATACTACTTGAATATTAATGGACTTAAAAGATCTTATACCCCATAATTTCATTTAGTGTAAGTGAAGCAAAATTACGTGACAATGTTACATTGTAATGTTTTTATTCCAGATGTATCAGCTTTTGTTATATGTTAATTTTATTTATTTTTTTTTTATACTTCAATTGCAGTTACGATTCTTTTATCCCAGCTTGTTTTCATTATCCATACCGAAACAATGAAATAAAAAACTTTTCACTTTTTGAAAATCTATGCCTACAAATCATGAATAATTTTGAAATTTAAATT
Source organism: Maratus speculifer (assembly GCA_964019185.1). NCBI lineage: Eukaryota > Metazoa > Arthropoda > Arachnida > Araneae > Salticidae > Maratus > Maratus speculifer. Next base: position 174,410,981 of record OZ025303.1, on the reverse strand, counting down.
CAGTAATTTCCCTGCGTGTTTTTAACAGATAGTTGTTGATAAGTTAATAATGTAAAAATTAACTAATAATAGATATGTCGATATTTGTAAAATAATCGGAAATGACAACTTTTTCATTCGGTGTTAGATTCAAGAATATGTTCAATAGTTATGCATTTTGCATCGATTATTATATTGATTATTATATCGATTGAGAAAAAACTCGTGGTGATTAACCATTTAAAAGATCGATATTTTTGAAAAAACTTTCAAATAACGGTTATTTCTTTCTGGTCATTAACAAAATCCTTTATATTTTATTACTGATTTTTCAAAACGGAATGTTTTGTATAATTAAATCAGAAAAATGCCCGGATTAAAGAATGCAAAATTTACAACAAAAGAGTACAGGTGAGAATAATAAATCATGATTGGCAAGAGCACATCGCCCGTATAACACACGGGAAAAATAGAGAAGTGGTTAAAGCAATTTCCAACTTTCTGCTAATTAATTCCGGTTTTAGCCTTTTTTAGCATCCCCACCACTGATCTATAAAAGAAGTGTATTATGATAATTGTCAGAACCACATTTTAATGCGGGAAAGTAAATCGCATGTTTCCAGAGAGAGCTCTTTTTCTCAATTAAAATTGCGGCTGCGTACGAGCTTTTTAGACTAATTTTCTTTCACTAAACTTTTAGCTAATTAAAATCGTTGGAATCCCTTATGAAAACTGTCAATTATAAAGTAGCCTAACGTATCAGCAAAAGTTTCGATCTCCATATATTTTTTTTTTTTTTTTCGACACGCGTTTAAATTTTTTTATATCTTATGATTTTCAACTCGGCATAACACTGCTTGAATATTAATGACCTATAAGTTCTTATAACCCCATAATTTCATTTAGTGTAAGTGAAGCAAAATTATGTGACAATGTTACATTGTAACGTCTTTATTCTGGATGTATCAAGTTTTGTGATATGTTAATTTCATTTTTATTTTTACACTTCAGTTACGATTCTTTTATCTCAGCTTGTTTTCATTATGCTTACCATAACAATGGAAAGAAAATAATTTAGCTGTTTGAATATTTATGTCCACTAATTATAAATAATCATGAAATTTAAATTATGCAATTTCATTGTGTGTATTTAATACTTACTTATCAATAAATTATTAACGTAAAATATTAAATAATAATCGATATCCCGAAAATTATAAAATAATCACAAACGATTAGTTATTCCATCGGTGTAAAATTTACGATTAAATTGGCTGATTATATATTTTATATCGATTATTATATTGTTTGATAAGAAACTCTGGGTAATTAAAGAGGACACTACAAAAACGTTTATTTTTTCGGCGCTGCATTCGAAGGTTTATTGCATTCACACAAATTAAAAGGAAGTCTGTCTTACATAATACAATTAACCATGAAAAACAATATTCTGCTTATTTAATCACAAAATATCTTACAGTACAATACCCTAACATTTGTATTCGGATATATCGGAGACCTCGTAAAAAATACAAAGTTTTAAAAGCAGTTTTTAAATTATTATGAAATTTAAAAATTATACGCTATACAACTATTTTAAAAAATATATGTTCATATTGCGAAATAATGAAAGTGCAGTGATTTTTTTTTTAATTTCACAAAATGAAAGCGCAACTTTTACTTTTAATCCTAAAACGGCGCAAAGTCTTTACGCATAAAGAAAAAAATCTTTAAATGTATGATCAATTTGCTGGAAATGTGATTAACCAATTAACGCCCAGCGTCCTCGTTTGAGGACGGTTACAAAAACAGCAAGAGAGCGGTTTCCCCACCAGTAAAGAGGAAGAAAAATGTATACCTTATTTCACGAGACAGAATCCTTGATAAATTTAGATAAAAGTTAATTTGCTTTTAAAAGTGGTGGGAAATACAAAATTTAAATTTTATCGAAGAAAACAATTCGGGCGTTAATGGGTTAAGAGTATTTTCAGTATTTTTTCGGGATAACTTTACAGTGTGCTATGGCATAATTTTTTTATGGTATGTGCTTATACTCTAATCACCATTTTTGACCAAAGCATTTTTTAGCACTTTCCAACAAAGTTGAAAAGTGTTTATGCATTCGGTTTGTCTGTCCGTCTGTCCGTCTGTCCGCGCTCTAATTCCCGTAAATATATTCGGATTGCTATGAAATTTTTATACGTTATTGAGGTTTACCCTAGCACGAACCCTATTGAAAATGAAGTATCTACCATGATTAGTTTATCTACAGGGAGAATCAAAAGTTTCCCATTACATTACGACCTATGGGGAAAAATCGTTAATATACTCGGATTGCCATGAAATTTTAGGACGTTATTGACGTTTATCCTAGCACAAGTCCTATTGAAAATGAAGTTTCTACCATGATTAGTTTATCTACAGGGCGAATCAAAAGTTCCCCATTACATTACGGCCTATGGTGAAAAATCGTTAATATACTCGGATTGCCATGAAATTTTAGGACGTTATTGACGTTTACCCTAGCACGAACCCTATTGAAAATGAAGTTTCTATTATGATTAGTTTATCTACAGGGCAAATCAAAAGTTTTCCATTACATTAAGGCCTATATGGAAAAATCGTTTCAAAGGAATTTTAAAGATGTTAAACATATTAAAATATGCATTCTATAAAATAGAAGGTGAAAATGTAGCTATTATTTATTTACAGGGCCACACAAAAGAATTCCATTAGATAATGGTAAAAGGGGGAATTGTGTGTAACATATTTTAAATATATTAAGCTTTTTCATGTATAAGAAAATTGATATATGTCACTGAAGCTTAATATAAATTATACGCTACTGTCTTGCATAATATGAAGTACATAGCATTTACAGGGCCACACAAAAGATTTCAAATAGTATATTCTTTCCAAAGTACCGTATATGTGTCCGATGATGGCTGATGGAGGGATGAAATGCATTTTAATTATGATACTCGCGTTTATATTTCGCTAAATATATGCACATTATATGGTGTGTATAAATGTTATAGTTGATATACAGGGCTACCAAAAAGAGTTCACCAACGTAACTGAATATGAGCGTAAATTATTTAAACGTGGTTCTTAAATAAGCTATGCATTTTTTACACTGAGCTGCATTCAATTTACTGAGAAATGTTTGCAGAATATAGATAAAGGGATATACAGGGCCACGCAAAGAATTCGGTACATGGACGCCTATGAATGATGATTTATGAGAATGTGATTTCAGTTGTTTTAAAAGTGTTTTACTTTACAATAAATTTTAGTCTAATACTGACGTGTAATAAAGGTACAATGTAAACTACAGGGCTGAACAAACGTATTCAAGTATGTTTCCATCTAATAGTATGAATTGCTGAAAAAGAAATTTCAAGCTGCTGGGTATTTTCTTGCTAAGCTAAATTTTCCCATTATATGAACTGACATATGAAATACAGGGCTGTTCTAATGTACTGGAATACATATTTGGGTATATTTGGGTCTATTATTTCCCTAAATAACAAAGTTTTGTTAAAGATGTCATTAAGTATTGGAAAGTGCTTCATAATCTATGCTTAACGCATGATTTTTCTTACTTGTTTTAAATTAAAGTTTAAGTAAAGTACTTAATACATTAAAGTTTAGTATATTATGAAAACTACCAGAACAACATTTTAAAGTGAGAAGGTATCACATATAAGGTAAATCACATATTTCGAAAGCGTTTCAACATCTTTAACAGTTATTTTTTATAAAGCAAATCGCGGGTACTTAAAGGCTTACCCACTTGATCTGCTTTTTAACCCCTCGAAGGGCGGTGGTATAAAATATATAGCAATTTATTTTAATTGCGAAATGCCATATTGACAACAGAATTTTGAAATGAAACTTTTAATTTTATCAAGCGCATGAAGAAAAGCATTTATCTATTTTGAAATAAATTTGTTTTTAAATTCTGGTGTCAATCAACCATTTCAGGATTTTATGAAAAGAAGCGCTTTGCCCCTCAAAGGGTTAAACATTTACCGTAATTTTCTGCGTATAACCCACCGCAATAAATATTTGGCTTCAATTACTAAATAAAATTTCTGAGTCGAGAAAGAATTGTTTGTTCCGCGGATTATACGCCGGAAATTACGGCATTTAAAGAAAAAATTATTTAGAAATTTCGTAAAAACATACTAGGAAGAACGCATCTGTTGGAATTGTTGATGAAACCTACTACGAATTTCTTTCAAATTTTTTTCTGGTTTACAAAAAACGAACTTGAAAAAGCCCTGCTAATCAGACTAATTTTCTTTCACTGAACTTTTAGCTAATTAAAATCGGTGAATTCCCTTATGAAAACCGTCAATTATAAAGTAGCCTAACTCATTAGAAAATTTTTCGAACTCCATATATCTCATTTTCTTGTTATTTAGAAAATTAACAATTTCTCAAAGTTATAATAGCTTGAGTTAATCAAAGATACGGTTATTAACATTCAGAAAGCATATAAAAGATTCAAAAAAGAGAATTGGAATATTACAATTTTCTTTCTTTCTAAGCAATAAATGTCAAAGTCCTGAAATTCACTTATTCATATTACTAATTCACTATCGACACGCGTTTAAACTTTTTATATTTTATGATGCTCATTTCTGCATAATACTGCTTGAATATTAATGAACTTATAAGATCTTATACCCCATAATTTCATTTAGTGCAAGTGAAGCAAAATTACGTGACAATGTTACATTGTAACGTTTTTATTCTGGATGTATCAGCTTATGTGATATTTTATTTTTATTTTTATTTTTTATTTTTTACTTCAATTGTAGTTACATTTTTTTTTATTCTAGCTATATTTTGATTATTCATACCGTAACAGTGGAAAGAAAATATTTTGCCTTTTGTAAATTCATGTCTATAAATTATGAATAATTATGAAATCTCAATTATATAATTTCACTGCGTATACTTAGAAATTAGTTGTTAATAAATTATTAATGTAAAAAATTAATTATTAATCGATATGTCCATAGTTGTAAAATAATCACAGACGACTAGTTATTCATTCGGTGTAAAATTCACGAATAAGCTGAATGATTATATGTTTTATATCGATTAGTATGAAACTCATAGTAATTAAAGACGACACTACAAAAAAGGGTTAATTTCTTCCGCCACTGCGTCCAAAGGATAATTGCATATACAGAAGTGTAGTACAACTCTGATTTATATAATAAACTCAGTTATTAATAGCAATGTTCACCTTATTTAATCACAAAATATCGGCTAATAAATAAGGCTAAAATTTTACTCTGAAATAGCAGAAGTTTTTAAACTAAACGCGAAATTCAAAAAGTGGTTTTTAAATTACTATGAAAATGCGAAAAAAAAAATACTTTATAGAAGTATTTTGAATAATTAGATACTTATATTAGATAATGATAAAAGGGCAATGATTTTGTTTTTTTTTCACAAAATGAAAATGCGACTGTTTGTTTTAATCCTAAGAGTAAGCAAAGTCTTTAAACGTAAAGAAAAAAAAATCAAATGTATGATCAAAATGTAATTATTGCTGAATCAAAGTAATGAATAATGAATCAAATGTATGATTGCTGGAAAAGGTGATTACGAGTATTTTCAGTATTTTTATGAGATTATTTTAAAGTGTGCTATGACATAAAATTTGTTTAAAGTATGTGTTCTTTTCTAATCACCGTTTTTACAAAAAATTTCATTTTCGTTTTAATTATTTTAAATTTAAGTTTAAACACTTAGGATTCCATATGTGCTCTACTTTTTATTCAGCGTTAGTTAGAAGCAAAGTTACAAGCCCAAAATATAATTTTTATACATAACTTTTCTACTTTATTGACAACTTAATTTGCGTTTTCATTGTTTACGTTTACAAGAAAACTCATTTCTTAAAATTCCTTTAAGACAAGCAAATAAAATTTGATTAAAAGGTTCTTCTCATCTATTGGTATGTTATGAAGCAAAAGTGCAGCTTTTAAGTATGTATTATATATACATAAATTTAACACTAGAATGACGGTGAGCGGTCATTTTGACCGCCATCAAAAGAATCTCTTTCCATTCTTACCAGAAATTTCTTTTAACCCTTTCCGGCGCAGACAAGTTCTGTTCGTAAAATGAGAAATTGTTGACTGACACCGGAATTTACAAAAAACTTTTTTAGAAATTAAGAATTCCCTGATTAAAGCTGTCATTGTAAAAGTAAAATTTTACTAAAATATTATTGGTGCCGTTTGTATGTTTGGAATTAAAATTAGGTGTTGCCGGAGTGGTAACGCTGCGCCGGAAAGGGTTAAAAATAATTTAAAAAGATGCAACGAAACAAAAAAAAAGTAAAAGTAAAATAAATAAATCAAACAGTTTTAAATAAAATATCTGGTGCGAAATATTTTTACAAAACTTGAGTAAAATTTCCCGTTTTTCTAGTGTTAGGAGTTATTTTTAGAGCTTAATTTAAGAACAGTTGTTGTTGCGTGAAAAATACACATTTTCTTTATAGAAAATTTGGTATATATTAAGGAATATAACATCTTCACGCATGATGTCGCCTGTAGGAGAAACAAAAAACACACCATTTTCAACAATTTAAAGGCTTCTGGCACTGTTAAAATTACTTGGAGACCTTTTTAATAAATGTGTGCAATACCAAAAGCATCAACATATATACTCATAAATCTTTGTAAATATTTTATGGTAATATGAAAGGTTTTTTTTTTTTTTTTTTTTTTTTTTTTGTCTCCTACGTAATGTTTATCCCTGAACTGAAGAGGTTGAAAGATACTGTATAGCTTTTGCTTCATAACATAGGTACGCGCTTTGCTAATATACTATTGAATAAATAAAAATAAATACATTAGAAATATTTCACTATAGAAGGTTGGTATAAACGCAATTTTTTCTAAAATTTCACTTTTTATTACCTAAATTTGAAAGGTTTAGTAAAATTCCTTTAAAAAATTATTTGAATTCGTGCTTTTATTACCTATTTAACCCTTTGCGGCGCAAGGGAAATTCATTGCTTAAGTGTTGAAATTAATGACTGACACCGGAATTTAAAATCAAATTTATTTATGAATAAGAAAACGCTGTATTTCACACTTTCAATAAACAGTAATTTTTTAAAACAACATTCCGGTGACAATGTGGCGTTTGAGAATAAAAATTAAGTGGTATATCTATGAAACCACCGCGCCGCAAGGAGTTAAACTATAAATGCATGTATGTCATTAATATTTTATATTTTTCAAAAGAAAAAAAAAAAAGCTGGAAGGTATGCACATAAATTAGAAATTAACACGTTGACTGCCGATGACGAGGTAACTCGTAAGTTGCCTTCTTTTCTAGGAAGCCAACTACGAGTTACCTCATAATCCGCAGTCAATGTGTTAATTCTATTTTTTCTAAACAGCAATACTTTTAAAAAACAGAAAGGATTGACGCATTCTTTAGCAACGTTTGCAAGAGAAATGAACTGAATTATTTATATTTAAAAAATACTGGTGGGAATTTTTAATAATATAATGTGATTAAATCAAATGGTCATTTTAGGTCAGATTTCTGAAGATTGCCGTGACAGTCAACGTGTTAATAGTCCAGGCCCGTTCGCATCAAGGAATTCAAGGAATTTCACATGTTTTAGTACCAGAAATTCTATAATATACTGTTTGGTATATCTGAAAATAAGATTTATTTAGATTAAATAGGGTAAATATGACTTTGCAAAGATTCTGGTAGAAGGTGCTTGAAAGTCCTTGAAGTTTACGAGCCGTGTTGCCATACACAACCCAGGCCCGTAGCTAAGAGGACGCTATGGGCGGCTCACCCTTCCCCCCTGGAAACGATTACAAGGTCACTAAATAAATTTCTGTTCCGAAAATTCAAATGAAATTTTGTTCAAAATTTAATTTATTTTTGAGACCCTTTCACAGTTTTGGAGAAATACTAAATTGTACTTAAAATAAGTGTTTAAACACTCCCTCATCTTATTTGTACACATGAAACCAACATGATTTTTAATTTTGCTCCAAGTTATACACTCTATATTTTCACCATCCTGTACTTTTCTAAGCATAAAATGAAATTATTACTACAGTTTAATAAGAAACATAGTATCTACAGTGTAAACATGCATTAATTTATCTTTCTGCGTCAGAGAGAGAGAAAAAAAATCATGAGCCCCCCCCCCCCCCTACTAATCACTTCTAGCTACGGCCCTGACACAACCTGATTTTTATTTGCTTTTAAACTTTAAAATTTGTGTGTTTTTAAAAATATATCCAGCATTTTAAATGAAAGGTATTTATTTTTTGCTGCAATATTAATGCTTTGAATAAGCAGAAAAGCAATCCCATTTTTAAAATTGTAAAAATTTTTGTAAAAGTTTATAATAATAATAATAATAATAATAATAATAATAATAAATTAAAAGCAATATTTCATTTTAAAACTAAATAATCAATGTATTTTACTATCCTCTTATCTCAAAACTAGTTGGATGTACCAATCCCAAAACTTTCTTCTATTTCAAGCAAACATTTTAATACTTCAAAAATTAGTTACACATGTTAATCCTTTAATAATCTCAATTCAATACTATACCAACTTTGATTTTCATCTTAAATTTCTGCTTCAGTCAATTAATCGGAAAAAAACAAGTTTCCGACTATGCACGAGCCAATGGACAAAAGAATGATAGGTAGATTTTTTTAATTCTGGAAGAAGCTATTTGCCACACCCAAAAATAATCATACACAAAAAATTATTCAATTCTATGAATAACTTCATACAATTTTATTAATGGTAAAATAAAGAAAATGACAGAGACATCACAATTATAGAGCCTTCTTCTGGCGTTTTATTTCAAATTGAGGGTAGGTTTGCTGAACATAGTCAAACATTAACACAAAAAAAATTTGTTCCATTCTATGCATAACTTTATGCACTTTTAGGTGGTAAAATATTGAAAATGACATAAAAATCGCTTTTACAGCGCCCCCTTCAGGCGGATTTTTTTTAATTTTTGGGCGGTCCTACTAGCTACAGCTAAACACTTGCACAAAATATGGTTTAATTCAATTTTGGTTTAAACCTGCATTTCATAGCCAAAAACATTCACAAAATCTTTGGTTCAAGTACATGCATATCTTCATATACTTTTTTATGGTAGACGGCTCATACGTACGTACACGCAGACACACGGACAGACAGGTATTTTGTAAAAACATGTTTTTTGTAACTTTTGACCCCTTAAACGTGTATATCGTCGAAAACTGGAAGTCGTAAAAAATTCGATTACAATACTTTCTTCTATTGAAGGTAGGACAAAGTAAAAATACATCTAAATAACACAAAACAGATTAAAATCTTGAAAAATAATTTGGAAAAAAAATCATACTTTTTTTACAACACTATGGGTCTCTGCCCCCTGCGAGCTAAGTTCGCCAACCCCCGTCCAGGCACTCAAGATTCTGAAAGCATGCTAATTTCATGGGCTTTAAAAATTTTTAATTATAATTTTTAAAAACAAGGTCCATCTCCGTATAAATGGATTTCCATTCATTGATTGAAGGCTTTTAAGGCCAAATTAGTCGCTTTCATCAGATACAAAGTCTGTTTTTGTCTTTGATTAAAAAAAATTAAAACATTGAAAACAATCTAGTATAAAATGAATTAGGTAAACAGTAAACAAAGTCATTGTCTCTCGGTATTTACCCTATAAATCATATAGCCATGGATTGTGAAAAATCATGTACGTTTATAATTCACATTAATATATTTATGTTCTTTTTTTTATTAGACAGGATGACGCGACAAAAACTGTATAGTGTATTTTGTAAATTTGTGTTGTTAATTTTAATATTTAACGAAACATTTGTTATATATTAATCGATTCGGCTGATTATTTTTTTCTTTAGTTTAAATGACAGTCCAAGTTATGTAGTTAATAACTTAGAAATATATATCAATTAACCCTTTGCGGGGCGCTGGTTTCATAGATATACCACTTAATTTTAATTCTCAAACGCCACATTCGCACCAGAATTCTGTTAAAAGAAATACGGTTTAATGAAATCGCAAAATATCGCGTTTTCTTATTTAAAAATAAAGTTGTAATCGAATTCCGGTGTCAGTCATTTATTTCAATACTTAAGCAATGAATTTGCCCTGCCCCTTAAAGGGTTAATAACGCGATTTTAGAAGTACTCCTTTCAACCACCCAATTCTATGTTTCTGTAAATGATAATGTTTCCAATTTTTCTTTCAATTTGAAAAGTATTCTTCGATAAATAAATTACAATTGTTATTAGAATTCGTCATCTGTTGACATAAAATACTTCCAATTTACATGTCTGAGCAATGTTTTTTTTTACATCGTTTTTTATTTCAACGTCTAGAGGAGTTCCGCAATCTCGAAGTGGTCGTAACATACACATAAAATAAAGCTTATTAATGAACATGAGCTGTCATCCTCATTTTGACATTATTATTTTTTAAATCGGTTCTTTAGCTCACCTTTCAGTAACACAAAACTTGCCTTTTAAAATCGCTTTTTGCACATGTACCCCCTTTGGGGAACTAACACCGATCTAATATAGCCTAAGTTGAAGGAAGGATTTTATTATCAGTTTGATATCATTATTTTTTTAATCAGTTCATTAATGTCCGAGATCGCAATTCAGAATATTTTTAGAACACTTTTTGTGTTCTTTCACCCCTTTTAAATTTTGTATTTTTTAAGAAATACTTTAGAGACTATTCTTACTTTATAAGTAAATATCATGCCAAATTTCATGTTTCCAGGCCTTTCGCTAGCACACAAATCACATTTTTAGAATATTTTTTGCTCTTGTACCTTCTTTGGGTTAGTGGCATCGATATAAGATATAGCCTATGTTTGTTTCGGGGAAAATACCGTTATTTTGGTACCATAACTTTTGAAATCGGTTCGATAGTTCCGGAGATTACCCCATACAAATAAATAAACTTTACTTCTTAACCCCTTCGGTATACGTGCCGCTCATGCAAACAAGTTTTCAAACAAATTGTTTGAAAAATGCGTGTGAAAGTTGTGGCGTTAAAAACTATACAAAAAATAATATTTAAAAAATAAATTGAGATGCAGCTTTCAAACAAATTGAATTTAAAAGTATTTTTTTTTTTCGTACCTTACTGAATTTAAAAGTTATTTTCTTTTCGTTTCCTTATACCATCGTATTCCCATACGATAGTATAAAATTCGAAATTGTACGATTCTTAGAAGTTAAAAAAATTGCAGTAGAGATTATCCATAATTAACTGTACACAGATACAGCTGCTTTTTTTTCTAGGCTGATTATTGCAATGCAACATAATTTTCTAGGGATGACATTTTAATTGCCGCCCGAATGATATAGTCTATCGGAAGCTAATAAATCCTACAAAATAATAATAATAATGATAATAATAATAGTAACAAACAATTAATAATGTAAGTAATTAAAATATGAAAATTATAAACTGTTTTGAATAAAAATTTTGAATAAATCCTACAAAATAATAATAATAATGATAATAATAATAGTAACAAACAATTAATAATGTAAGTAATTAAAATATGAAAATTATAAACTGTTTTGAATAAAAATTTTGGTGCAGAACATTTTATAAAACTTGAATAAAACTCCCAGTATGTTTAATCTTGAAAAAGTGTTAAATTCAGAGCTAAAAGTGATTGAGCAAAGTTTTTACGTTTCAAAAACAGAATCAGCTTTTAATAAAAGCCGGATTAAGTAAGTTTTATAAGAAATTTTCTTTAGTGGTACTTAAAACTATCGCCGAAACATTAAAGCTTAGCGTAAATTTTGCAGAAGCGACAATAAGCCGCGGCTTATGGTTTTATGTATTCCGTTACGCGGCGCTCTGCTATCTACCTCAAATGCATTGAAAGAGATGATTGTTACCGGACTTCACATCCTCGGAAGTTTTTCACCGGTAAACTCTCTGCCGCACTGTTATCGTCTATCTTCCCGCAACGTGCCATGGCTTTGACGGTGCATTTTGCACTTTGGATACTAATGTATTTGAAAGGTAAGCCATTTGTAACAATTTTTAATACAAAAGGAAATGTGAAATCACAATTACAGTTGTTTCGAAATACACAAATTGACTATTTTATCCTTAAATGAAATGCTTGGTTTAAATTTTTAGATTGAAAAGTTAATTTTGTCATAAACATTATGTTCAAACTAGTCATTCACAAGAAACATTTATTTTAGACAAAACTAATCGAAAAAAAATTTAAAAATCAAAATAACAGTTATTACATTTAAAATCCGGTATAAATTACTAAATATATATTTTATTGTTTAATTTTTTTTTTTTTTTTTTTTTTTTTTTGTGTAAATATAGTATAAATGAAATTAAAAATACTTTATGTTTGTTTCATCTCTATACCAATATACAATAAGATTGTACAAATATTATTTTATTTATTTAATGTAAAATATACTTTATGAAATAATGAGAAATTTTCTTTTTCTATAGATATTTTTTTTTTCTTTCGAAAAGATCTCTTTAACACGTTCGGATATGGAATAGACTTAATCGTACAAACCTTTTTTTTTCTTTGAGAATTCTGTTGTCGTAACAGTCTTTGTTATTATCAACATTTAATAGCATGTATCTACACATTTCTTATTATGACTCCAATTATACTTTGGAATTCAGTAATAATATTAACAATAATTACAAAAGTTTGCCGAATTCTCTTTGCGTCATTGGTGATAATTTTGTTTTAAACATACGAGGGCTATTTTTAAAGTAAAGGCCATTTTTTAATTTAAAAAAATGAAAGGGAAAACATTTTCTATTACTCTCATCTAAAAGGAACATTGTTCAGCTACTTTTCAACATAATCGCTGTTTATATTAAAACATTTATCATAATGTACAGCAGCTTGTTAATTCCATCTGCATAAAATTTTGCCACTGCCTTGGTATTATAATATTATTCAACATTTGGGTTTTTTAATTATATTCGACACCACTCTCCCTGAAATCAGAATTATTTAATACTCATTTTGATAACATGTCTAAGAGAAATAGACTACAAACTTATATTTTAAAAATAATGGTGCTTGTAAAACATAAAAATAGTCAGTAGTGACAGCCACTGGCTACAATTTTTATATTCTACTGACACCATTATTTAAAAAAAAATTGTAGTTTATTTCTCTTAATGAGTGTTAAAAATTCTGTTTTGAGAGAGCGGTGCGAGATAAAACTTTAAAAAATTTTAATTTGGGTATTTCCATGAGCACTTGTCGTGTAAGTCACATTTCTAGTAACTGCTAAATTGTTGGACACCGTTTTTTTCAAAAGGTTCTCAAAGGCTTATTCAATTAATGAAATAACTCTGATAAAATAAGTCACATTTTTCCGTTCTAAAATACTGGTATCCAAAATCGTAGTATGTGACTTACACGACATGTGCTCATGGAATTACCCATTTAAAATTTTGTTTAGATGGAATTGACAAGATGCTGTATGTTATGATAAATGCTTTAATTTATACCGCGATTATGTTGAGAAATAGTTGCATCAAATGTAAGTAATAAAAAATTTTCCTTTCATTTTTTTAAAAATTTATAAACGGCCCTTATTTTTAAAACATCCCTTGTATATTCCACTTTAATTTAAGTATAGGTTACTTTTCTAAACGTATCATGTGGATGAAAAGCAAAGAATATTAGAAAGTTGCATTACCTGTCAGACTTGTAATACGATGTTTTCCAAAGGTCTTCAAAATCTCTTCCTTAGCCTTATGAATATGATTTTAACATTAACCAAACTTATTACATTCATTATATTTCAGACAATGACATATTCTTTAAACTTCAGTATATATATATATATATATATATATATATATATAATTCACATTATGCAATGAAAGTTCAAAATTTTCGAGGAAAGAGTGTATGTCAAAAAAGGTAAACAATGAACTATAAAATTAAAACAATTAAAAAAACCAAACAAATACAGGCAAGAAAAAACAGTCTGTTCTTCTTCAGAGGGAGGACAGATGAAACCTAGCCCCACCCCCCTACTTTACAAAAAAAAAAAAAAAAAAAAAAAAAATGAAATGTTTTAGGTTTCTGAACGCCCACCAAACCTGCATTCAAAAATAACAACAGAAAAATATATACCAAATTTTAAAAACAAAACCAATGATATGAAATATATGAAAAAATCTTTACTATGTAAAAAATCTATGCAGTAGCTTATAAAGTAATTTAAAATGAATGCAGAGTTTGGCAAGCCTCCCTTACTCAAGGGAAAGCCTCCCCCCCAAGCTATAAATTTACAGTAAATCTTTTTTATAATAACAATTATCCAATTAATTTTTTAAGATATTATGTAAAAACTATTGTAAAAAATAATTGGCAACACTGCGGGCTGTTGGCGTAGCTTGTAATTTGATAGCATGCTTCCCTGACATTCTTCATGAAAGTTTTATTCTAAAGTCTATATTTTTAGAACGAGTATGACTGGATGTTTCGAGTTTTAGGGAGGTATGTAGACCTGGCTTTTGAAGTTTTATGCAGTTTGGACTTGGAGTGAACATTCTAGTTATTTTGTTGTTTTTACAGGAAAGAGTTTGAAGTTCATATTGTTCATAGATTGTTCATAATTTCAATGTTTTGTTTTAGGACAGGGGGGAGGCTTGCCAAACTCTGCATTCATTTTAAATTACTTTATAAGCTACTGCATAGATTTTTTACATAGTAAAGATTTTTTCATATATTTCATATCATTGGTTTTGTTTTTAAAATTTGGTATATATTTTTCTGTTCTTATTTTTGAATGCAGGTTTGGTGGGCGTTTAGAAACCTAAAACGTTTCATTTTTTTTTTTTTTTTTTTTTGTAAAGTAGGGGGGTGGGGCTATGTTTCGTCTGTCCTCCCTCTGAAGAAGAACAGACTGTTTTTTCTTGCCTGTATTTGTTTGGTTTTTTTAATTGTTTTAATTTTATAGTTCATTGTTTACCTTTTTTGACATACACTCTTTCCTCGAAAATTTTGAACTTTCATTGCATAATGTGAATTATAACTTGTGGCATTATATATGAGCTGCTTAAAGCGCCAATGGTGCTGCAATTTTTTCATGGTGAATTGACACTATATATATATATATATATATATATATATATATATATATATATATATATATATTTGAATGGATACAATTAACATTATTAAACCTTTGAATTTGATGTACTATTAATAGTATATATCTTTTCACCAGATGTTATTTTGTCTTAATAATTATTTAGTCACTTTCAACATATAGAAATGAAAGTACGTGTGTATGAGCTCGTTATTATGACTTCATTTATATTTTGACATTTAGTAATAACAATAATAGAAAAAGTATTCTTAACTCTCTTAATTCGCACTGCTGGTGATTCTTTTATTTTTTGCATATAATTTATACTTTAAATTTAAATTATGGATTACTTTTCTGAACGAATTATGTATGATAAAACGCAAAAAAACATTTGAAAGGGGTAATATCTATTAAATCCTGTTGAAATATGACATTTTTCAAACGTCTGAAAAAACGCTTCCTTAGCCTATAATCATATAAATATGAATTGAATGCTATACAAAATAGACACATACAATAGATTTCAGACAAGGAGATAATCTTTAAACTTCAATAAGTCTGTTTGGATAACTTCGATTAACATTATCAACCCTTGAATGGCGGTGGAATATATTTTACCCCCACCTAATTCAGTCGAGGTTCTCACCACAAACTTTTAACGAAATTCGTATTTTTAACTTTGGCGGCAAAATGTAGAAAAATTGCGTATTCATATTATAAAGCAAAATATTTCGATTTTTCCGGTGATAATTGAATATTACAGAGGTATTATTGCTTGTCCCTCAAGGGGTTAAACTAAAAATTATTTTGTCTCTCAAAATGGAAAAAAAAATCGGACACGATAGGGTTAATACAGAAGTAATTTTTTGTGAAAATTAATTAATTAATTCGGTCCAGAAAAGGTTGAGTTAAAATTAATGCCATTCAAATTAAAATTAATCTTTCTCTGAAATAAACATAAAAGTAATGAAAATTTAAAAACCAATAATTATAGAATTCAATTGCGAAAATAAGAGTACAGAAGATATCGACTACGCAATGTGGAACATTGAAAATCATCTAAACGTTAAGAATTCTTTAACCCTTTGCGGGGCAGGGCAAATTCATTGCTTAAGTATTGAAATTAATGACTGACACCGGAATTTGAAAACAACTTTATTTCTAAATAAGAAAACGCTATATTTCACGCATTCAATATACCGTAATTTTCTTTAACGAAATTCCGGTGCGAATGTGGCATTTGGGAATTAAAATTAAGTGGTATAGCTATGAAACCAGCGCCCCGCAAGGGGTTAAAAAAAATAACACCAGAATTACTGGAAATTTTACAATAAAAATTGTTATCACCGGAATTTTCTAAAGAAACAATTACATTTACCGTAATTTCAGGTGTATAAGCCATCGATCAAACAATTCTTTTTGGACCCAGAAATCTTATTTAGTGATTGAAGACAAATATTTACGGCGATCTAACTAGTTATATTTGTTTCTTAAAAAATTCTGGGTCGAAAAAGAATTGTTTGATCTGCGGCTTATACACCCGAAATTATGGTATTTATTTGACCAGATACAGTGTTCCTGATTTCCCACGCAAACCTTTCTGCTTTCGTTTACTTCATTTCGGATTCGGTGAGTCGATTCGGGAGTGCACAGATGGAGGCAAGAGTGAACTTTGATTAACAAAGTTTTTGCAGAGGCAGTTCTTGACTATAAAGCAAACATTCAGGGAAGAGGGATAGGCCAACAGGACAATAAAATTAATAGAAATCGAAGAATAAATTAAAAGCAAAATATTAAAACGACGATTAACCCCTTGCGGCGCTGTGGTATATCTATGACACCACTTAATTTTAATTCCCAAACGCTACATTGGCACCAGAATTTTGGGGAAAAATCAGTTTATTGAATGTGAGAAATATAGCTTTTTCTTTTTTTAATTATTTAAAATGGAGGCTAATTTTCTGTTCTAAAAATTTCAATAAAACAGGGAAAATATCGTATTTCTGATGTTTGTTTAATCCTGTTCAATGTAATTCATTTTTCGAATATCTTCTGAAATCCTTCATTATCCGATTATAAAAGGAATAGTACCAAGATAAAATTGTAAACTTAATAACAGTAATAGTAATAAGATAATAATAATAATAAAATCGAATAATAATGAATAATAATGAATGATGATGATGAAAATAATAATGATGAATAATAATGAGAATAATAATAATAATGTGTTAATAATATTAGTATTATAATAATCAGAGCAGAATGCAGTCGTTTATTTAAAATATCTCGCCAAGAAGTTATTATTTTTAATTCTTTTTTCTCTGTACCATTTTTTCCCTGAAGGATGTAACTTTTTTTTCTTAGCTTTCAAAATATTTCTAAAATTTATATTTAATTTATTATTTTAAGCGTTGAAAGCTAACGAATTGTGAATAAAATTGTAAAAATAAAATTTCGTAAAAAAAGGGATATTTTAGAGTGCTTTGACAATTAAGAAAACTAAGTGGCATGTTTTAAGAAAAGTGCACAGAAAAAATACATTAATTTCCGGGGTAGATAGTTTAAATATACTATGCATTCTACATCCATAGGTTTATCTTTAGCAAGAGGAATTCGGAAGTTGACTGACTAACAACCTTAATCGAAAAGTAATATTTTCACAAAATTAAAATTTAGATAAGTCATTTTATTAATTGCTAAGAAAGTTCCAAATATTTGCATCTACATAAAGGATCTGCTTACCAACGGGGAAGCTTCTCATAATAAAAATTATGAGAAAATTTTCTCTTATTCTTTACTTATTATCATTCTTTTAAATTTCATTTTAATTTCTTATTATTTTTTTCTTAGAGTTCCATATGCTTAAAATTAGCGAAAAGTGACCAAATTTCATATGATTTCAAACATTTAGGAAAGGAGTGTGGTCCCCCTCTTTTTCTCTGCTTTCAGTATCTTCACACATGCAGAAATGAAGCTATATCCTTAGAAAAGTAATGATTAAAATTGTATTACAACAACTTAGTATTCTATTGTTTTTAAAATCAATTCTTGAATAATATTTTCTTGTAACGAGACAAGTTAAAATCATGAATTATGACCAATTTTGAGTCTTCTTTCTTAGGCATCTTTTTAATGTACGTATATAAGCAAAGTAAAAGTTTGCATCGCGTTAATCAATCTGTCATTTTTTAAAAAAAAAATCAAACTAGTATTTTTGATGAAATTTGTGGCCATCTTTTTAGGGATATCTTGTATACAGATGTGAGCAGTACCGAATACAAAATGTATGCTTACGTATAATATGTATGATGTTTAATATTAGCCACTTCAACTATATTCACAGAAAAATTCTATGAATTGATAGATATCCTCCCCCATAGCCTTGATTGGGCCCTGCTTATGAAATAATGAATAATCGGAGAATGCAATTTAGAAAGTGTAAACGTTTAAGCAATTTTTACAATAAAACTATTACATTAGACAAACAAAATATTTTTACAAGCAAATTTACTTATTAATTTTACACTAAAAGTAATTATGTATTATAAAATTTAATTTCTATAAGAATTTTTAAATAATTTTTAAAAATATGCTTAATTTTTACGTGATCATCCTATGAAACAATCTTGTACTTTATCACATTATTACTTTTGAAATTTTTGATTTATATTTAAAACTACTCTTTTTTTTTACAAATATAAAATTTTAAAGCACACCAAAAAATATTTTTACAAGTAACAAAAAATAAATAAGTAAGTAATTTTTATCATAAAAGCATTTTTACAATCAATCTAAAAATTCGCCTAGAAATATTTTTTTCAAATATAAAATACAAATACACGTACAAAGATATTTTAAATGAAAAAAAAAGAAAGTTTTACCCTGACTATTCACCATCCTTGATAAGCGTATCTAAAGTTTGTCATTAATCGTTGGTAGTGTCAAACAAACAAATGATCTTTGATAAGGATAAGAAAAAATAGTCACACTAAGAAAAATGTGGGATTAGTTATCGTGTCTGGAGGGGTTCACACTAAACACCTATAACTGCTACGAATTTAAACTTTCAATTATTATCTTTGAGTTTCAACGAAAACAATGCTTGTACTTGTTTTCGTTTTCTTTAAATAATTCTGTAAATTAGTGATGTTGTTTTATAATGATCCTGTATATAAATTAGTAGTTGACATTAATGAGTTTCATACCAAATATTAACAATTTCCTTGTTCATTTTTAACTCTTTTTATTATCCCTTATAAAAGTTTAATTTAGCATGTTCATCATTTTTTATGTAATCTTTAAAAACGGTTTTTTTTTGTTTAAAATGAAAAAAAAAATGAAAATATATTTTTTCCTTTGTTACTTTTAAAATGGACAAAAACTTTTTTTTACAATAACTACCTTAAAATATTGCTTAAAATGAATAAAAATTTAAACAATTGAAGCTGATTAATATTTTATTCCAAAAATGAAAAATGAATGAGAGAAAATTTTTACAACTATATATGACTAATAGACATTTAAAACGACAGTCATTTAAAATCTCGACGTCATTTAAAATCTTTAAAAAATACAAAAAATAAATCTTTAGAGTAGTGTATTATTTTATTTCTCTTTTCTTTTATTATGAATAATTTTTTTACACATGAATATTAGCTATTTTTAAGCATTGTTTTTGTAGAAATATATTTTTAACTCTTTTGACTTTTGTTGCTTTTAAAAATTTCCTTTTTTATAAATTATTTAAAGGTATGCGAGCTCATAATTCTTATTTTTAACTACAAATTGACAGAAAAACCATTTAATCAAGTTATGATTTATTTTTACTAATGTTCTTCAAATTTTGTGCTGTAAAGTTGAATATTTTATCAACATTTTATTATTTTTTAATAAAAGACTAAATAATATTTTTTAATAAAAGACTAAATAACTGTAGCTTCCGATTATAGCTTTTGATAATTATCATAATGAATATGCAAAATTAGACCATTGTACTCCTTACCATTTGAAAGTGATTAATCGAATAAGAGAAAATACAAGAATGTTACGATAATAAAAAATTACGTATTATGTATATCCATCAATGCGAAACTTTCTGTTTTTTAAAAATATATATAACATGCATTGAGCCAGAAATTTTATTTAACCTTTTGCGGCGCAGGGCAAATTCATTGCTTAAGTATTAATATTAATGACTGACACCGGAATTTCAAAACAATTTTATTTGTAAATAAGAAGAAGCTATATTTCATGCATTCCGTAAGCGGTAAATTTTTTTACTAAAATTCTGGTGCCAATGTGGCGTTTGGGAATTAAAATTAAGTGTTTTCATAGCTATACCACCGCGCCGCAAGGGGTTAACCTCTTCAGACCTGAGCATAAAATAACTCTACAAATATACATTTATTGCTTTTACATAATCAAAATAGCACC
The DNA here is from genome assembly GCA_964019185.1 of Maratus speculifer. Taxonomy (NCBI): domain Eukaryota; kingdom Metazoa; phylum Arthropoda; class Arachnida; order Araneae; family Salticidae; genus Maratus; species Maratus speculifer. The sequence continues at coordinate 174,390,387 of OZ025303.1, read as the reverse complement.
ATAGATAATAGAAAGAGTCATTTTCATAAAATCAGTACTTTAGGGAACTGGTAATTTAGGTTTACAAATATGGATATAAAAGTACTAGTCCCCTTAAAACATCAGTTTAACTATCAGTAATATAAATTTGTGCAATAACAAAATTAAGGTCTTTAAACAAGTAAATGGTCAGTAAATCCTCAAATTTTTTGTTGTAAAGCATTTAAGTTAAATAATCATGAATATTTCTTACTTTCTTGGCCACAATGTCTTGAAAGTATTTTCGGAACACGGATGAAAATAATATTTATTTTATGAGGTAATATTCATCAGTGCTGACATTTATTCGTTTTGTTTTATTTAAAAAACATTCAGCTCTATAGAAGTAAAGTAAAAATGCAAAAAGGTCGAACAGTTTAGTTTTTATGAGGAAAAGAATGGAGGTACATATTTGTGTACCTCAGGTCTGAAGAGGTTAAATAAGTGGGGTTTTTTATAAGTTAGTTTTTTGCTGTCATTTATTACATAAAATTTCTGGTTTAAATTTAATTATTTAACTGGAGTCATCGTATTAAAAATCTGGACAATCTGAAGAGTGTCCACTATACTTTGTAAACAATTTACAGAATACCGTGGATTCGGATAAATTAATGACAAAACGGAAGCTAAGCTGCTATATTCGAATTCTGGATTTTCCATTTAGAAACCGAAAATATTTTCTCTGTGTTACTAATACGTTAGTATTATCTTTTATACTCTATCACATTTCCTTCGTGGTGATTTTCCCTTTTAAAATGGTCAGAAAAATGTTTCAAAATGCTTTAAAAATTGTTTAAATATCAAATTCGTCGGGCGATTTTTTACGAGGATCTGCACAGTTCTTGCGATTGTTGTCTATAATATATTAGAGGAATTAAAGCTCCATCGGAAGTGTCTTTTGGAAACTAACATGTTTATTCTACATAATATTGTTGGTGCGCAATTAACATAATTTTGCAACTCATATTATAACATGTTCAATCCTACACATTTAAATGAAAAATAGTGTAAGTACAGTATCCGAAAACACATTTGATAAATTAAAAATAATTTGATATTAATAATTTATTTTAAAAGTTTACTGTATAAAAAATTCGTATGAACAAAATATTTAAAAATAAATCTTATATAATAGAAAATCTTATATAATAGAAAAATAATAAATAATACAATGAATCATGACAATTAATTTCAACATCAAATTATTTTTTTATTTACCAGGCGAAAAGAAGAAATAACTAGCGAGTTAAAAAGAGGTTATAAGTGAGATTTATGTTTGGATGGCATCAAAGTACTAAAAATTCTTTGAAACTGAAAACTTTAATATAGCTTAATGAAATTTTGGTTAAAAATGGTCACTATGCAAATATAAAAGTATGGAATAATATTTAGCGATTTATAACCAGAGCCTTGCTAAAGTTAAAGTACCAAAATGTTTATCAGGAATGTAAAAAGCTTATCAGTTAACACGGAACTGTTAATGACATGACTTAGGCTATTGTTATAAAAATTAATAAAATAATCTATTTTTGTAAACAATCTCAAATGTTTCAGTGCAAAAATCTTCCACTGGTTTACTTCTACTTTAAGAGCTTTTTACTTTGTAATTTTTATACGTTTATTCAAAAGGAAAAAAGACATTAAAAATATTTTAAAAAATTGTTTACATTTTTCGATTCTAAAGGAGCAATTATTAAAAGAAATAACGATGTTTTTATAACTGCTCGATCTATAATGTGTAGATTTGAAGGCCATTATGCAACTTTTTACAAATGTTTTCAGATTCAGTTTTTTACACATATGGTTCTATTTTTACTTGGATTTTTGTTTTAATTTTTGTAAACATGGATTGATTCAATATTGAATCCATAGTTTTGATGAAATACATGATGATACAACGCTATATATGGAATTTTTACGAATTACAATCTCTTTGGTAACGAGTTCTCCATATATAAATCGTTTAATAAAACATTTAAAAATGTTTCTGTGAATTTTAATATAGTTTTTAGCACTAAATCAAGCGTATAATTTTCCAAAGTTATATTTTATTACATACATTTTTATTTATATGAGTTATTGATGAGTGGTATAAATTAATCCATTCCAGTACGTCTATAATGTCATGTATATTGTATAGAGATCACATATACGATTTTAATAAGAGACGTATTTTAATTGTCGCACATAGTCTGATGGTCGTGCATTTTCTTCATTTTTAACTTGCACCAATTTCAATTGTGTTGGAAAATGTTACAAATACTAACGCAAAAAATTAGACAAAATAGTTAAGTGCAAAAACGAATTATTTACGAAGACTTATATTCCATATAAGTCAGAAATTATGACTTATTCTCTGTTTAATTTAAAAGTATTTCTAAACGGCTTTATGCATATCAGTTTGGCAAAAGTTAATACAGTACATAAAGTTCTTTTTCAAATATTAATCTTTTACTTATGTTTCCATCAAGTAGGACTTTTTTTTAGAATTTGTTATAACGTGGTGGTTCTGAATGAGCGCTATTTCGAGACCATGATAGATATACTGATATGAATCGTTAATGAATACTTGAGATTCTACAAGAGTTAAAAGTTATGTTCCTGCATAATTTATCTGTTGTTTGCTCAAATCAGACAAAGATAAGTTATTCTTTTTCCCCCACAGAAGTGTCATACATTTCAAAGAATTTTGCATTTAATTTTTAGAATTCTTTTTTACAAATCAAGAAACTTAATGTATTGTTTTCATATCTCTGTTATTTTCAAAGCTTTTTTTTTTAAAGGTTGTTATTGTCTTTTTTTTAAATTCTAACATTCATTTTTTTATATTTCATGTTTAAATTTAGTTATAGCGTACTTTTATGCAAAGTAAAATTTTTTATTATTTTCGAAAAAAATTGCTCATAAATCGCTATGCAAATTAATTATTTGAACATTTTTGGAGCTGAAATGTCTTGCCCCTAAAAGGGTTAAATATGAAATGTCAATTATTATATAAAGCAAACATTGCTGTTATAAATTTCTAGTTTTCATTTGGAAAATCCGAATTTTAAAAAAGCAATGTGATAGTATGTATGCTATCATGGCCATTAGAGAGTCAATAAGAAGCATATTTTAACCGGCAAACATAGTCTGATGCTTGTTTGTTATCTTTATATTTTAATTTCAACTATGTTAGGAAATGTTACTGGTACTAATGCAAAAGCTTTTAAAAATACTAGAAATTATTTACGAAAAGGAGGTATACGACAAAAACACGTCATAATTTGGGAGTTATTCTCTGTTTATTTTACAAGTATTTCCAAACAGCTATATACAGATCAGCTTGGCAAAAGTTCATACAGTACATAAAGTTCTTTTTTAAATGTTAATTTTTTATTTGTGTTTCCATCAAGTAGGACTTTTTGCTAGAATTTGTTAAAGTGATAGTTCTGGATGAGCGCCATTTCGAGGATACGATAGACATACTGATATGAATAGTTAATGAATACTTGATATTCTACAAGAGTTAAAAACTATGTTCCTGCATAATTTATCTGTTGTTTGCTCAAATCAGAGATTGATTATTCTTTTCCCCCCACAGAAGTGTCATACATTTCAAAGCATTTTGCATTGAAATTTTAGATCTCTAAAGTAGAAATCAAGAAATTCAATACGTTGTTTTTATTTCTCTGTTGTTTCCAAAGCTTTTTTAAGGTTGTTATTGTCGTTTTTTTTAAATACTAACATTCATTTTCTATATTTTATTTTGAAATTTAGTTACAGCGTACTTTTATGCAAAGTAAAACTTTTTATTATTTCCAAAAAAAAAAAAAAAAAAAAAAAAAAATGCTCGTAAGTCGCTATGCAGAGTAGTCATTTGAACAATTTTGGAACTGAAATGTTTTGCCCCCAAAAGGTTTAAATATGAAATTCCAGTTATTATATAAAAAAAACACCGTTGTTCTAAATTTCTGGTTTACATTTGAAATATCCGAATTTTAAAAAAGCAATGTGATAGTATAATAGTATGTCATGGACATTAGAAGATTAATAAGAAGCATATTTTACCGACAACCATAGTCTGATGCTTGCTCGTTTTCTTTGCATTTTGATTTCAACTATGTTGGTAAACGTTACAGGTACTAATACACAAGCTTTTAGAAATACTACAAATTATTTACAAAAGCGAGTATACGGCAAAAATAAGTCATAACTTATGAAATTAACTTTGTTATTCTCTGTTTATTTTACAAGTATTTCCAAACAGCTATATACAGATCAGCTTGGCAAAAGTTCATACAGTACATAAAGTTCTTTTTTAAATGTTAATTTTTTATTTGTGTTTCCATCAAGCTGGGCTTTTCACTAGAATTTGTTGTAAAGTGGTGGTCTGGATGAGCGCCATTTGCAGGCAACGATAGAGTTCAAAGTACTGATATGAATTTAGTTAATGACTGCTTGAGATTCTACAAGAGTTATAAGTTATGTTCCTACATAATGTATCTATTGTATGCTAAAATCAGGGAATGATAAGTTTTTTGCTGAAGGGGCGTATTTTGCAAAGCATTTTGCATTTATTTTATTGACTTTTAACCCTTAAACGCATATTGTATCATTTTCGATACCATAAGTGTTCCTGATTTATTGGGGGTTTTATTCACATATTCCGTATTCTCACCAGAAATTTTAAAGACCAATTTCCACTTTACTTAATGACAGACCATTCGTAATTAAATAAAGAAAAATTTACTATTTAGATATTTCTGGTATGAATTCTGATTCTTTGAATTGCGCATTTTTTTGGAACGCGTTCTATCCTATGCATTTAACCCCTTGGGGACGAGCGACATTTATACGTGTCGCAAAAAGGCTTAAGAATCCTCGTTTATTCCCACCGGTATAATTATACTGTAAAATTTGACTTACTCAATCGGAGCATTTTCTCGATATAAAAAGAAACAAATTTTTGTTTTTTAAGACTGGTGACAATACATTAAAAATTTCGTAAAAGGCTCCCGTCCCGAAGGGGTTATGGGTTAAAGTACAAATGAAGAAACTTGATACATTGTTTTCCTTTCTCTGTTGTTTAGAAAGCATTTATTTTTAAGTTGTTATTGCAATTTTTTTCATCATTTGAAGCGCCGTAAATTTCATTCAAGTTTTATGAAAAAAATATAGGCAAGAATTTTTATTTGAAATCTTTTTATTTATCTTTTTAACTTTTTTTTTTTTTTTTTTTTTTTTTTTTTTTGCTCTATATATATGTGACATTTTAAAGTTAGGAGCCAAAAACATCATCGCCAGGGTCCCCGTTCTTTGCACAGAAGTCATGGCCAACGAGGGAAAAAATAAAAAATAAATAAATGTAGCAGATCCAAAAAATCACTCATTGGTAGCTGTAAGTTTATTTATTCAACTGTAGTCATTATAGAGGGGGAAAAACTCCTTTTTGCAAACGATCTTTTACCGAAATGTCCAAAAAATATTCCATCATTTACTTCAATCAGCCGTACTCATCGACGAAAGAACTCCAGAATCTCTCTCCTTCTCATCTCGAGACTTCCACCTTTTAAAACTAAAAAGAAAATTCTAGAACTTTCTGTAACCTCAAACCATCATCCTTTTATGTAAACAGAATTCTTGTCCAGATACGAGGCTATTTTACACAGACGATAAATTTATTTAAAAAAAAGATATTATTTAACCAATTTATAATCGACTCATAATTTCTTAGGCAGACGATTTTTATCAATGATTAATTTTAAGAGAAAAAGAAAAGAAATGAATTTATTAATGCACTCATCAAAGGTTGACGGCGGAAAAATAAATAAATAGATAAAATAAAATAATGATATTTTTTGAAAGGTACGGTTTTGGAATAAATTTAATAAGACTTTCTTAAAAAGGGTTGATAAAAACATAGAAGAAATCAGTTTTATTTGGAATATTAAGAAATAAAGTTTTAATTAAGAATATTTTTAATTTAGAGCCATCTTTTTAAATTTACGCATACTGGAATAATGTTTTTTAAGGCAAATTAAGAATTTATATCGTCTGCATAAGGATTAACAGATTAGATTTAGAAACAAGATTTTAATTTAATAATTTGGAATAAGTACGGAATATTATTATAAGAAAATTAAGATAGTATAAAGGTTAGTTTTGGCGAAAAATTTTTAAATTTGTAATATATATATTAAACTCTTTAAGTATTTCTGGTGTATTTCGAATTTTACATATTTGATAGCAGTCAAAAAGAGGGTTTTGGGTCTTTTAGAGTTAAAAAAAGAATGCCAATGGCCATTTTTATTATTTAATGCAAAAGTGTAATGAAGGTGCATCTTTACATTAATGAAAGCTTTTGATTATTTTCAAGCATTTTTTTTTTTGTAAATTGTGGTGCGAATTAACTATTTGAATATCTTTGGAGCTGAAATGTTTTGCCTGCCCCTAAAAGGATTAAATACGAAATGCTGTTATTATATGAAGCAAACTATACTATTTTGAATTTCTGGTTTCCATTTGGAATATCCAAATTAAAAAAAATCACAAAATTCAAAAAATTGATGGAAACTACCATATCTATGATATGCTCTATCATATGCTATCATGGTCATTAGAGACAGAGTGCAAAAATCAAGGCGCCAGCGTGCAGTCTCGCAGAACCTGTGGCGCCAACTTTTGAAAAATATTGGGTTGGCTCAAATATATTAGGTGGGCTCAAAGGTATTTTGGTAAAATGGTACAACCAGTTTGTTTTTCTTTGAAGGGTGGACATCTGGTGAAAGGTGAGACTTTAAAGTCAAGCTATCATGTTTTAAGATAGTTGTAATTTTTTAAAATCATATTCTCATGTAATTTTTTTTAATTAAAGACAATAATTTTTATTATAACATCATGATATCATGAGCATGACTAAAAATTGAAACAGCAGAAAGTTAAGTATTTATTTATCAGTCATTTTGGATTTAAAAATGTTAGTCGGAGGATTAAAACGAACCGTCATTGGCGAAATAAATTTTGTTCTAGGCAGAAAGATGAATAAAATAATGATGAAAGAAATAACGAAATAGAACACTGAAAATTGGGCACGCTAGAATTCAAAATTATTGGGTGGGCTCAGGCCCCCACGGGCCCTTACAAGTTGGCGCCACTGCTCAGAACTAAAACTTACTCGTTATTTTAAGTTTAACATTTCGTCTATTCTCTCTCGTTTTCTCTCTCTATATATATGGATGCTAATAAATTTTAACTGAAAAAATCTAGGTGCTCTCTAGGGGTGAAAAAGCTAGACGCCCATTGGCGCCTAGATTTTGATTTTTCTCCCCTGAAAATATGATTACTAAGACACGTTTTAACTGACCTGCATAGTATGATACTTCTGCGTTTTCTTTACATTTAAATCTCAACTAAACAAGAAATGCTACAAATACCAACGCACAAGCTTTTAAAAGCAGTGAAAATTACTTACAAAGGGTGTTAGATAAAAATTAGTCATAAATTGTGATTTATTCTCCTTTTACATTGCAAATATTTCCAAACGGCTATATGCAGATCAGTTTGGCTAAAGTTCATACAGCACATAAAGATTTTTTTTTTCAGATATTAATTTTTTATTTGTATTTCCATAAAGCAGGGCTTTTCGCTAGATTTTATTGTAAAGTGGTAGATCTGGATGAGCGCCATTCTGAAGTAACGACAAAGCTCGAAATATTGATATGAATAGTTAATGACTCTTTGAGATTCTACAAAAATTAAACGTGATGTCCCTGCAAAACTTATCTGTTCTATGCTGAAATCATGGAATGATAAATTATTCGTTTTTTTGGCAGAAGTATTGTATTTTTCATAGTATTTTGTGTTTATTTTATCGAAGTCTTAAGTACAAGTCAATGCTCTGTTGTTTAGAAACTCAAATTTTTAAATTATTGTCTTTTCTTCAAAAAGAATGTTGCTGTTTATTTTTTGCATTTTATACATAAATCTAGCTGTAGCATAGTATTATTTATCTGTCTTTGAAAATTTTTTATTTAAAACTTTTCCCCTTTCTCTGCATGTGGTTCTCACCGAAGCCATTTTGAAAACATAAAACTGTTTTCAAAATGGCCATACATAATGTAATAATCTGAAACGTCACCGTTAAGTTTTTCATATACTGCCTTATTATATGAGGACACATGTCATTCTATTTATTTTTTACTTGGATTTTCATTTCAATTCTAAAAACCACACAGTAATTTAAACCAAAATGTTTGTAATATAAATGATGCTGTATTGATAAAAATTGAATTTTTGCATATTGCAATCTTTTTGATAACATGCCCTCTCTATAAACAGTTTACTCTTAAACTTTTAAATTTTTTTTTGCAGTTTTTATTTGATACATATTATCAATTAACGAAGTGTATGATTGCTGGGTGCTATTATTTTTTATGCGCAATTGTATTTATCAAATTTATTGTTGTGTTGAAGAAATTAATCTGTCTAAATACACTATGACGCCCTGTATGTGCATCATATACATTATTAACCCTCTTAACTGGTTAATTCTTTTTCGTTTGATAAATTGAAAATAGCGGACTGACACCACTATTATTTAAATAAAATTTTCGTAAAATTTAGTCTAAACATTTCCGCTTTTCAATACTCTGAAAATTTTCTTGAAAATAATAGTGGTGTCAAAAAGCTTTAAATGTTGAAATAAGCAAATTAGTCTTGCCCGAACCAGTTAAGGGGTTAAGATTCTTTTTATTCTCATGGTAAAAATTCCGTAAATCAGAGTATTTGAACTCATACCGGAAATTTTATTAATAAAATGTAATTAAAAGATTTTTGCTTTGTTTAAATATGCAATTTCCGTTATTAACCCTTACACGATGATCATTTTAAATATGCATCATTTTAAATATACAGAGCTTGCAGGTTTTCTACCAATATTTTAATTTAGAAAAGGTTTTTTTTTTACTTATTTGGAACATTTGAGCATTTTAAGAAAACAATAATTTTTGTAAAATAATAGTGGTGTGCAAAAAGCCTCATACTCAAAAACGCTGAAAATGGCTTTCCGCAGTATTAAATAAAGCAAATATTGTGTTTTTTATTACTTTTTTGAATTTGGAATGTCTAAATTAAATAATCAACTAAATTTGAAGCATTTGCAGTAATACATATGTTAGGGGGTTATATTAGAGGGTTAATAAGAAACATATTTTTACAGACATGTATAATCTGATGCTTGTTTGTTTACTTCACATTTACGTTTCAACAATTCCAATTACGTTAGAAAATATCATAAATAATAACGCACAAGTATTTAAGACCACTACAAATTATTAAAGAAAGCGGGTGTAAGACAAAATAAGCCACAACATGTGAATTATCATCCGTTGTTTTTACAAGTATTTCTAAACGGCTATATGCAGATTAGTTTGGCAAAAATTCATACAGTACATCAAGTTCTTTTTCAAATTCTAATTTTATATTTATATTCCCATTAAGCAAGGCCTTTCGGTAAAACTTGGCGTAAAGTGGTAATTCTGGATGAGCGCCATTCGTAGGCAACGATAGAGTTCAAAATACTGATATGAATAGTTAATGACTCTGAGATTCTACAAGAGTCAAAAGTTATGTTCCTGGAAATATCCTTTCCTTTTCTTCATATTTTGCATTTGTTGTGTAGAAATCTAGAATACAAGTTACGACTTCTGTTTAGAAAACACTTATTTTTATGTTATTGTATTTTTTTTTCTTTTTAAAAACAGAAAAAAAGAATGCTAATGTTTATTTTTTTTTTTTCATACATAAATGTAACCATGGCAAATCATTATGTATCCTTTTTTTATAGTTAATATTTTAAAAATTTCCTATTTTTCTTTATGTGTTCCTCATACATATTATTGCACCGAAGTTATTATCAAAATAAATAAATATATTTTACATTTCGCAATCTATAATGCAAGAATCTAAAACGCAAAAATTCTGCTTTTAAAGTGCTGTATAAGAGTATGCATGTTATATTATTATATTTGTACTTGGGTTATACTTCCATCATTTTGAAAAGTTAAATGATGCTGTTTTGATAGATATTGAATTTTTATGCGTTACATTCTCTTTGTTAACACACTCTCTATATGTAAAAAGTTTATTGAAACATTTTAAAAATGTTTTTATAGTTTTCATTGAATACTATCAAGCATATAAGGAAGTTTTTCATAGCTGAGTATTCTTAGTTGTCATCTATATTTGTATTTATCTAACAAGGAAGGTCTCCATACTGGGCATACTCAGATTTTTTTGAAAAAATACTAATTAGGCTACTCCTGTATGTAATAAAGGATCGGTGAAAATTAGCGGCAGAATTCAAGAAGAAAACATATAAAAAAATAAAATACTTTCGAATATTTGGCGTGAAAATTCAATAGTGTCACACAGTTTGGCGAGCAGTTTTTTCCCCACCAAAAGCAAACGATTTTAATGCAAATGAAAACTTTTGGATTTTTAGAATCCGGGTAAATGGTGTTTGATGAATTTAAACATAAACAATCCGACAGTTTAATATATTTTATACATATATATATATATATATTAAATTGCATATATATACATTATTTACTACTGTAGTTATTTAATTTACCTCTGGAAAAAATATTTTCATATATAATAAATTCTTATTCAGTAAAATTATTTTCATACATTTAAGCGTATTCAAAAATAAAAGCTAGATGTTTCCATGGCAACAAAATCGAATTGACAATGCTCAACTGGACTTTGAACTTGAAACAATTTGAATTCATTTAATTTTAATTTCGTTTCAAAACTCAAATTTTGGTGGTTAAATTTGTATTAAATACATATAAATATCAATGTAACGAAATTATACTTAAAACAATCTAAAATTGACAAAATCAAAGATATTTAATTTATCTAAACACGTTGAACATGAAACTTTTTTTCTTTAAAATGCATTTGACATTAAAAAAACAGATATTTTTTTTAATTGCTTTTCATCGCCAACCGATGATAAATCGCCAAATAACGAAATTTTCATTATTTTTTTACGAACAGGGAACGGAGGTTCCGCCAAAAATTTTTTTATAAACGTATATATCCTCATGAGAAGAACATTGTGTAATTTTTTCAGATTTTTTGGAGTTTGCCCGTATGGAGACCTTCCTTGTAAGTTATTGTTGTGATGTGAACGTAAATCTGTCCAAATTAGTCGTTGAGCCAGAAGCCAAAATTAGGGCTTTTGGTTTCATCTCTGGGGACTTGATGATATATACATTTTTGGATTCACAAGGATCCAAGGAGTTCATTTTTCGATGATACTATAAAATTTGTGGTAGCTTATAGACGCGATATTGAAAAAAAGAGCGCCATCTATAGCACATAGATACAAATGAATTTTTATTTTTGGTATTATTACATAACTAAATTTTAATGAAAAAATGGAAAAAACAACATTGTGGAACATATAACGTTATGCAAATTTTGGTGAGTATTGATAGTGATAACAAAAGTGATATTTGTTAAGATTTTACTTTAGTGTGATTATTAACATTTTCAATTGGACAAACATTGGGATTAACATTTTCAAAAGACATCTGCATGACAGAAAAACTGAAATCTTGTTTTGCATTTTAATGCATGCTATTTTCATGCTTGTAAGACACAGCAATTCAAGAAAAAAGTGGTAATGGGGAATATATTGTACTTAGTGTGTTAAGAATTAATCCCTTCGGGACCACGGGTGCATATATGCACCGTTAAAACGTGCTTCTATCTCTTGTTTATGATACCACTAAAAAAGAAATTTAAATTTTTTTTTATTTAATTAAAATATTCCCTTGTTTTCTAAACTAATTTTAATTGTATGACAAAAAGGAGTATCAACCAAATAAAATTCATGTAAAAGATGCTGGTCTCGAATGGGTTAATAAATAGAGAAATCTTAGTCTTTTGCATTTTTATAATCATAGGTTGACATTCATGTGTTCAACTAATTTACATCGTCATAGAACAGTTCTATATTCTGTATATGCTTGTGCATCTGAGTTTATTAAAAGGGCATGGATATGACAGTGTGATACATTTTCTTGAACAAAAACATGAACCATGTTCCAAATAAGCTTCAGGAACAAGAAAACTGCCGTTCTAGTGGACCTCTTGATAGCCTTTTCCTTCTCTACCTGCTCCAAAAAACGAACCATATTTAGCTGGGGATAGAAGATCAGGATTAGCCTGTAAATGCTCATAACAAACAAGACCGTTCCAAAAAATATATAGAATATAGCGCAGTTCCTTGATGTATCAATATTTGTACTTTACATAATAGATATGGCAAACTTACGACTCAGGATGTTTCGTTGTTTCCTCTAATATATCGGTTTCAGTATCAAGCGCCTTAAGTGTATCTCGAAATTTTATGTTCTGATTTACCATTTTCCCTTACATATGCAAGTACTTACTGTATGGCAGTGAATGCATTTCAAGTAATGCATTACATACCTCTTTACCAAGAAGCCCATGCATCTCACTCAAGTTTTACTCTTTACCCCGTCATTGGATCTAAACTTCACAAATATTAACCCTTCCTAACATTTCAAATGGTTTTCTAAAGAAAACAATGCAATAATTGCGACATCAGTATTTTTAGAGATAATAATATTTCTAAATTCAGACACCGTGCTTTAGAAGAGTATGCGCGAAATAAAAGTTGTATATCACCTCTTCTTGGAAGCAAATCAATTTAGTGAATTCTTTAACTAGTTGTTTTGTGAATTTATATAATTTTCCTCAGTAGATAACCTATATCATTTGTGTATTCAACTATTTCAGATAATGTTCATTTTGCTATTCTTTAGAAATGAAAGTATATAATTTTTTTTTTCATGTTTTCCTCATCCGATAAAAACTGTTTCCATTTTCGTAGTATTTTCATCCGGTGACGATAACTTGTATAACATCATCAACAGTTCATATTTTTCATTTATTTCTTTTTTTTACACCTGCCTGTATGTGTCAGATACAACATTTATTTTTTGTGAGGATGTATAATTTTGTAATATTTCAGAAAACATTATTTGCTAGTTGTCCAAATGATTGCAGCTCCTGTGGTAGCTTTGAACAAAGCACATTCCGTCATTTATATTAGCAACACCATCATATGCATTGTTTCATCAGTCGCAATTTTGTCATAACATTCACCATTTTGCTTTTTCAGTTTTCCGCATTTAACCATCAAATGTCGCTAAGGGACTTGAATGAAGCCCTAGATATTAGGAAAAGACATTTCTCATATTTAAATGTCTTCGCTTTGCAATGATTGTCATCTGAGTAAATAGATTTCTTTTTGTCTTGGCAACCAACTCTGATCTACAAAACTTTGTATTCTCTTTCTTCTTCAAGTCAGAAAATGTATTTAGTTTCTTTATCTTTGGAGGTTTGAAAAACCCTTCTGGCTTCGAGTCTTCAGACAGATAGTCTGATAGTCTCTATTGAAAGTTTGGTAAGCTTCTTCACCCATCTCATGAGCTTTGAACATGCCTTCGATAATTTTTAGAATTATTATTGCTCCAATTGATACTATTACCACGGCTAGATTTATCTATTCGTTGATAACCGTGTTCTGTAAATATGAGATAATACGTTCGTATTTCTGGACCTTGCTCGAAGACAGAACTGGATCTAGAACAGATTTGTTTGAAGTACTGATTTTGGTTGATTCATGAATCATGTCAAGAAATGCTGCCCTGATATAAAAAAATATCTCTAAATTGCGGTAAGTCTTTGACTGAACTTCGTTGTAGCTTTTGACCCCTGCGTGTCTTTACTTATTGTCTCTTGAATCACCCTATTAATTTAATAGCATACAAAACCAAGGATATTTTTCCAATCAGCTTGTTTATCAGCGGATATTTTACAATATAGTGTCTATTTGCTACTCTGTTTTTGAAACTATCATGCATTAATGTCATTCTTATGTTATGGGGAATCCAAAAATGTATGGTTTAACAAGCTCGATGACATAAAACCACAAAAGCCCCTGGCAACGACGGCTGCCATTTTCCAATATGGTGCTCATAAACTACTCTGGTTTTGAAAATAAGGATAAATGTCATTCTGATGTCGTGGTAAAAACAAATATGCATGTGTATGATTTAACAAGACCACTGACATGAAATCGCACGAGCCTCTGGCTCAACGGCTGCGAATCTTTTCCAATATGGCGTCCATAAATTAAACTGATTTTGAAAATATCATGGATAAATGTCCATCTGATGTTGTGGTGAATTGAAAAATGCATCATTTAACAAGATCGCCGACATGAAATCACAAGAGCCCTTTTCTCAATGACGGCGGCCATTTTCCAAAATGGCGCCCATAAATTACCTTAGTTTTTAATGTATCATGGATAAATGACTTGTTGATGTTGTCATGAATCCAAATATGTATGATTTACCTAGCCCGCTGATATGAAACCACGACTCCCTAACTCCACGACAACGGCCATTTTCCAATATCGCGCCCGTAAGCTACCCTCGTTTTGAAAGTATCATGGATAAATGAGGTGCTGTTGTTGTGGTGATGCCAAAAATATATAGTTTACCAAGTCCCCCGACATGAACCCACACGAGCTCCTGGCTCAACGACTAAATATATTTACATATGGACCACATGCACTATTATAACCCTCTAACTTCAGTGGTAAAATGCGTTGTAGAAAATCTGTATATCAGTAAATCTTAGTACTTCACTTCGCTTTATTTGAATGTGGAATCTATGTTATTAAATATTGTATTTTTTCTGGTTAGAACTTAGAATATCCGAATTGAAAAATCCACTAAATTCGAAACTTTGGTGGTAGTACACATGGCGTCATGGTGATAATGGAGTTAATAAGAAACCTTTTGTGTTACCGACACACATAGTTTGACGCTTGTGTGTTTTATTTAGATATAAATTTCAACTACATTAGAAAATATTACAAATACTAACGCACAAGCTTTTAAAAAAATTCAAATTGTTTACGAAGTTTGTTAGATAAAAATATGTCATAACTTGTAAGTTATCCTCCGTTTACTTTACAAATATTTCCAAACGGCTATATGCAGATCAATTTCGCAAAAGTTCATACAGCAATAAAGTTCTTTTTCAAATATTATTTTTTTAACTGTGTTTCATCAAGCAGAGCTTTTGACCAGAATTTATTTTAAGTGGTAGTTCTGGATGAGCTCCATTCAGAATCAAAGATAGAATTGAAAACACTGATATGAATAGATAATGACTGTTTGATATTCTACAAGAGTTAAAAGTTATGTCTCTCCAAATATTCTTTTTTTTTTTCAGAAGTGTCGCATTATTTTAAGACTTTTGCATTTCTTGTATAGAAAACTAAAGTACAAATTACGACTATTGTTTAGAAAACACTTATTTTTAAGCTATTGTATTAAAAAAATAAAGAATGCTACAGGTTTTTTTTATACATAAATTTGAAAATCATTATTTATCCTTCTTTAGTAATTTTTTTTTTAAACTTTTCCTGTTTCTTTTTATGTGTTCCTCTTACGTGTGACTTGCACTGAAGCCATTATCAAAACAAATAAATATACTTTACATTTTCACGATCTATAACGGAAGAATCTAAAACTTCACCTTTCTGTATTTAAAGTACTGTCTCAGAGTACGCGTGTTATGTTATTATATTTTTACTTCATTTTTATTTTCTTGGTCTTTGTTACCATTTTCATAACGACGGGGTAATTCAACCGTTAATTTAAAAAAGTTAAATAATTCTAAATTGATAGATACTGGATTTTTTCGTATTTCAGTCTCTTTGGCAACACACCCTTTATGTGTAAAAAGTTAATTTAAACGTTTTAAAAATGATTTCATAGTTTTTATTAAATATCCTTTAGTATTTACAGAAATTTTTAATCGCGTGATGTTATTGTTTGTCACATATATTTGTAATTATGAAAGTTATTTTTGTGATGTAAAAGTAAATCTGTCCAAACATATATATGCCCTGTATATGGATAACATGCAATAATATAGTCCTCTAATTTCAATGGTAAAATACATTCTAAAATTTTCGTAAATTTGTAAATCTCAATTCATACCAGGAAATTCTAGTTATAAATTTCATTTTATTAAATAAGATGTGACATAATGTTTATAAATAAGAATATTTATATACATATTACTTTATGTTTAAAATTTGGAACATCCGAATTAAAAAATTCACTAAATTCTATACAATGATGGTAGCACATATGCTATCATTGTCATTAGAGAATAAATGACAATTTAGAAGAACTGACTTTTAGAGGAACTATTTTGTTAGAGGTTGGTTGGTTGATTTCTGACGTCCGATTATCTACGCTAGGGATATAGGACCAGGGGCGATTGCCCTTCGTGGGGGTCTTTCTAAGGGAACCTAACCCGTATTTACGCAAGGTTCGAAGAAAACCACGAAAACTCCGAACGGTTAGGCCGACGGCCGCGATTGGGTTCGAACCCAGCACCTGCCGTCTACCAGTTGAGAGGTCTAATCCTCTCGGCCACTGGTGGGGCATTTTGTTAGAGGAACTGACATAGCCTTAAAAATGTGAAGATTCAACTGTAACAGCTTTAGCAGAGGGTTCGTTACCATGACAGCAAACTCCCACCAGTAAATTTTTGCAGAAAATTCCTATTTATTTAAACGCCTCATTAATTGAAAAAATAAATTCAAAAATCGATATTCTTTTTTACTGATACTGTTTAATTTGGCGGTAATGATTCCGCCACATAGTGACAATCAAGACAACCTCCTGTCACTGTAAAAAATATTATAATATTTGAGCAAATTGATACCAGTAAAATTAAATAGAATTTTTTTACCATATTTGTAAGAAAAATTCCTATCAATAAGGCGAAACGTAAGAAGAAATTCTATTAGTTAATTCTAAGTTTTCATATGACAACCGACTGAGTTAACTGCACTCGGAACTGATAGACAATGCATTACATGTCTCCCCTTTTTTTATTCGTAGCTCCATTGTTTAATAAGAAACGTGTTTTTACCGACATGCATAGTTTGATGCTTGTGTGTTTTCTTTATATTTAAATATCACCAATTCCAATTTTGTTAGAATGTATTATAAATACTCACGGCACAAGCTTTAAACTACACTACGAATTATTTACTAAGTGTGTAAGACAAAAAAAAAAAAAAAGCCACAACATGCAAAGTATTATCCGTTTATTTTACAAACATTTGCAAATGGTTATATGCAGATCAGCTTGGCAAAAGTTCATACAGTACACAAAGTTCTTTTTCAAATATTAATTTTTTTATTTGTATTTCTGTCAAGCAGAGCTTTTCATTAATATTTGTTGTAAAGTGGTACTTCTGGATGAGCGCCATTTAAAGGCAACGATAGAGTTTAAAGTACTGATTTTAAATAGTTAATGACTCTTTGAGATTCTACAAAAGTTAAAATTTGTGTCCCTGCAGATATTCCTTTTTTTTCTTCAGAAGTGTCGTATTTTTCAAAGCATTTTGCAAGTATTTTATAGAAATGTAAAGTGCAAATTACGATTGTTACACTTATTTTTAAATTAATGTCTTTTTTTTATAATAATAACATTTAATTTTGAATTTTATACATAAATGTAGCCCCGGCAAATCATACTTTATTCTTCTTTCATAATTAATTTTTTTTAACTTTTCCTGTTTCTCTTTATGTGTTCCTCTTGCATATTAATTGCACCGAAGCCATTATCAACACAATTAAATATATTTTACATTCCACGATCGATAATGCAAAGATCTAAAACGTCTTCTTTGTTATTAATATACTGTCTCACTGTACGTATGTTATGTTATTATAATCTAATTTTAGTTGAATCTTATTTCCATTTTCGTAACTATGGTGTAATTCAACGATAATTTTGAAATGTTAAATGATACTATATTGGTATTAGATACAGAATTCGTATGCGTCGCACTCTCTTTGGTAACACACTCTCTATGTCAGGGCTCCCAAATGGTCCGCGAACTGATCACCAATATTTTTTAACAGAAAATGTCATAGTAGGTTTCTATAGCATTTTTGCTAGAACTAACCTTCGAAGGTGGTTCCTGCGCAATTTGTAAGAAAAATATAAATCAAAAAAATTTTCTAAGAAAATATTGATGTTCAGTTGGCGGACCATTTGGGAGCCCTGTTATGCATAAAAATTTAATTGAAACCTTTTAAAATGTTTTGTAGTTTTCACTGAATATAATTTAGCATTTAATGAAGTTTTTAATCTCTGAATGTTATAAGTTATATATATTTGTATTTATCGTAATTTCGGATGTATAAGCCGCGGATCAAACAATTCTTTTTGGACCCAAAAATCTTATTTAATGATTGAACACTAGTATTTACGGCGATCTAAGAAGTTATATTTGTTTCTTAGAAAATTCTGAGTCGAAAAAGAATTGTTTGATCCGCGGCTTATACACCCGAAATTACGGTATGTAAGTTATTCTTGTGTTGTAAAAATAAATCTGACCAAATACTTCTATGACGCCATATATATGGATGAATATCAAAAAGTACATAAATTGCATTCCGCGCAATAAAATTCATTCTAAATGTTATACAGGATGTCGTATATACAGAACGTCGTGTACAAACTTTGAGTGATGGTAGAGAACATCATTTGGAACCACAATTACATAGAAAAGTATGGGCGGAAACGTCTTGTTAACCCTTTCACAGCCACTGAAAATATATATGAAACTACAAAAATTTTAATACTAAATGAAAATTGACACCAAAATTTTAATATGATTTTTCCAAATAGTATGTAAGTAAAATGTATTTTTTTTTCTTCTTTGCAAACACATTTTTTCGCGATTTCTGATGTCATTCATATTTTTTCTTATTGCAACAATTTCTAATAGCTACTAAGATATTTGATTTAAAGAAACATTATTTTAAATTTAATTTAAAATTAAATTATTTCTTGTAATTTTTTCTGTTCTACACTGTTTTCCGCATTGTGTAATAATTGTGTCTTTGTGTTTCTTTGAGCTTTTCACGGATAAAGCACTTCCATGGCTAAAATGTGGATAAATGAGAATGACATCAGAAATTGCGGAAAAATGTATTTGCAAAAAGAAAAGCCAGACATTTCTCATACTTAATAAATGGAAAAATCATATTAAAATTCTGGTGTCAATGTTCATTTTGTATTAAACATTTTGTAGTTTCATATACATTTTCACTGACTGTGAAAGGGTTAACAAGACGTTTCCGCCCATGCTGTTCTATGTACTTGTGGTTCAAAACGATGTTCTCTACCACCCCTCAAACTTTGTACACGAAGTTCTGGGACACCTTGTATAATGCAATTTGTTTTGATATGTTCTAATAAAAATTATCCTTAGAAATATTTTTTATGAGATATTACCTTTCTAATAACATCCTGACATGTCACACGGTGATGTGCGTAAAGGGCCTTCTGCTGCACTGTATAAATATCTAGCTTTTTTATTTCTAATTAGTATTTATACCTCACAAAATAAATATATGAAAAAGGTAACAAATTCTGCATTAACAAATAATTTTTCATAATTAAAATATGGTTGTCGCTAAAAATTAATGTCATTTTCTTGGACTGCATTTTCGTTCTTTATCAGGTATAAATATGGCGCTGCAGCTTAATTCTTCTTACCTTTGCCATAGCTCATGTTCGAAGTTGTAAAACCATAGCTGAAAATTTTAAAATAAAGTGATTAAACTCTTTGTAAAGATTGAATAGACTTTTAATCTGTCATTTTACTGGCTTCCATAAATTAACAAATAAAATTAAACATTTCATGGAATTTGAGATACTAGATTGAAGATATCTTTCTTTAACCCTGTCCGGCACGGGAAAAATCTGTACTAAAATGAGAAATTATCGACTGACACCGGAATTCACAAACGAATTTTTTAAATATTTTGAATTCCTTAATTAATGCTTTTATTGTAAAAGTAAAACTTTACTAAAATATTACTGGTGCCGTTTGCAAGTTTGGAATTAAAATTAAGTATCTCAGACTGGGCACAGTGTGCCGGAAAGGGTTAAAACCCTTTCCGGCAAAATATGTAATAAAATCAAAAATAATTGACTGACACCAGAATTCACAAACGAATATTTTAGATATTTTTGAAATCCTTAATTTCAGCTTTTATTGTAAAAGCAAAATTTCTGTAAAATATTACTGGTGGCGTTTGCAAGTTTAGAATTAAAATTAGGTATCCCAGACCGGGCATAGTGTGCCGGAAAGGGTTAAATAAAATTTAAGTGTCACACCTAAAAAAATATACATATAATTTAACAAACTACAATGACTATTTGGAAAATTATATTTTCAAAGACTAAAATATTAGACTTATAAACACATTCTATATTTAAAATCGTATATTACGTACACCATGGATTAGACATTCCTGGACCAATTATAAATAAAATAACATCATTGACATCGCTGGAGAATAGAACATTTAAGAGTCTTACACAACTTAAGTATGCGTATGACGTCATTATCAAGAAACTCGAAAAAATCGGCTATTTAATGATTTATATACTTCCATTTATCTCTAATAGAATTATAAATACTTAAAAATAAATATACTTTATAATAATTTCATGTTTTATCGGAAATCATTCATTTATATTTTTTTCAAAATAACACGCATTTTAACTACTTTTTTTCGTTGATAGGGGAAATTGCAACAAAAATAAGATATGATCAAAAAGTGACTTACATAATAACAAAGTTATAGATGACGCATTCAGAAGTCAACCCGACTAGCATAATATTTTTAGAAACTCGGGTAATGAAATGATTGTGATGAAATTTTCCTATATAACTATACAGAGCTTATGAATTACCCTTGATTATAAGAGAATTAATGAGTATAATCAAAATATTGTGGAAAAAACCCCAGTAGTTTATAGATATACAACTTTAACCACTTAACTGGTTTGCCCAAACGCCGCTTGGGCAAGACGAATTTGCTTGTTGCATCATTTAAAGCTTTTTGACACCACTATTATTTTAACGAAAATTTTCATACTATTGAAAGGCGGAGCTGTTTAGACTAAATTTTACGAATGTTTTATTTAAATAATAGCGGTGTGAATCCGCTATTTTCAATTTATTGAACGGCAAAGAATTAACCAGTTAAGGGGTTAACTGTTTAAAATGTGCATTGTTATTTGAGGGAGTTAAACGGACTGATTTCTAAACGCCTCCATGGATTAAACATAAATATTTTTGAGTCCATCATAAACAAATTTTAGTTTTACAGTTTTCGGAACTGCAAATTTTTAAACTTCTCACATCTCACATTTTAAATTTTTATACCGTTGCGGTGAGAAAAAAAAACCGCACTTTTAAATGAAATTTGTTTGAAATCTTTACCGCAATTTGTTTTCAAAGTACTATTTTTTTTAATTTTTATTACATTTTTGTCATTATGGTAACATTAAGAGAATGAAAAATAAGTTGTAGAATTCAACCAATTTCCCAGTTCTCTACCGAAGACAACAATTATTTTCCAAATAGTTAAAAAAAAAAAAAGTTGTAAAAATGTTTGAGAATGAAGTTGTCATTACATTGACATACATATGCCATGAAATGACAGATAACAGCGTAAAAATTGTTCAAGTTCTTCAAAATTTAGCAGTTTTACACGAAAATCCTTTATAATCTAACAGAAAAATTATTTGCCTTTTGAAATTTTGAATTGTTTTTAATGGATACTTTCAATGTTGCAGATGCTACTTTGAATATCGCAGGTGAGCTTCACCCATATGGATAACATGCACTAATATAGTCTTCCAATTTCGGTGGTAGAATACGTTCAGAAATTCCGTGAATCAGTAAATTTGAATTCATACAAGAAAATTTTTGCAATAAGTTTTGCTTTATTTAAATACGGAATTAATGCTATTAACCCCTTGGAGACGAGCGACACGTATACGTGCCGCAAAAGGGCTTAAGAATCTGAGTTTATCCCCAACAGTAAAATTTTACTGTAAAATTTGTGTTATTTAATCAGAACATTTTCTCAATTTCATAAGCCACAAATTTCTGTTTTTTAAAACCGGTGACAAAACATTAAAAAGTTCTGAAAATACTCCCGTCACGAAAGGGTTAAATAGAACAAATATATAGATTTTAATTTTTATTAGAATTTGGAATATCCGTATTACAAAATCCACGAAAATCGAAACATTGGTAATAGCACATATTAGAGATCTGCACTGGCCAGACTGTGTTCGGGGCGATTTTCATCAACGGCATTTAGGCTTTATTTTTTTCTGAAGATTTGGGACGTGTCGGGCACAGTCACTATTCTTTCCGGGCCGAGCCTTACTTTTCCCCTGAATGATGAGGCCGGGCAGTGCCTAAAATATTTTTTCCGTACGTACCTGGGACTCATTTCATTCTTCCTGGTCTTCACGGACCAAAATATCCACTCCCGTTTGAATCATTCCATATGAAAATCATTTTCTCGATGTGGCCAAATCTGTTCAAAAATTAGTCAATTTTGGCTTGGTGCAAAAATATTTGCAAAAAAGGCATATTCATTTAAATCGCCGTTATTCTACTAAACATTAAGATTTTTTTTTTTTTTAAAGAATCGTATATTTCTAGGCTTATTAAAAAAGAGTTAAACACATGAAAGAAGAACTTGCCAATGACCGAATCTTCGTTTAAATTGAAAACTGGAAATTTCTTTTAAACTGCTCATGCATGAAAATGAATACAATAATACGCGATAAAAATTTATACTATACATTTACAGCTGCTAAGAAGGGAAATTGTCCGTAACTTATTTTTTTCTTTCCAATACGATTCCATCTTAGAAGATTTTGCTTTTACCATGTATCTTTTTAGGTGCGTTCGTAATTATATAATACGTAGCACCTATAGTGGTCGTTCAGTCCGTCCGTCTGTCCGTCCGTCCGTCTGTCCGTCCGTCTGTCTGTCCGTCCGTCTGTCCGCATATAACAACGCAAAAACTACCCAACCAAATCGTTTGAAATTTAAAATACATAATTATTACATAATTTTGTCGAGTCATTTCAAATTTTATGAAACTCGGATGCATAGATCAATTACAGGGGCAACCAAAAGTATTCCATTACATTATGGTCAATGGGGAAAAAAGTTTCAAATGCATTTTAATCGTTTGAAATTTAAAATACGTAATTATTACATAATTCTGTCGAGTTATTTCAAATTTTTTGATAATCGTGTGCATAGATCAATTACAGGGGCAATCAAAAGTATTCAATTACATTATGGTCAATGGGGTAAAAGGTTTCAAATGCATTTTAATCGTTTGAAATTTAAAATACGCAATTATTACATAATTCTGTCAAGTTATTTCAATTTTTTTGATAATCGTGTGCATAGATCAATTACAGGGGCAATCAAAAGTTTTCAATTACATTATGGTCAATGGGGAAAAAAGTTTCAAATGCATTTTAATCGTTTGAAATTTAAAATACGCAATTATTACATAATTCTGTCGAGTTATTTCAAATTTTTTGATAATCGTGTGCATAGATCAATTACAGGGGCAATCAAAAGTATTCAATTACATTATGGTCAATGGGAAAAAGTTTCAAATATATTCTATACGTTTGAAATTTAAAATACATAATTATTACATAATTTTGTCGAGTTTTTTTAAATTTTTTGAAACTCGGATGCATAGATCAATTACAGGGACAATCAAAAGTATTCCGTTACATTACGGTCAATGGGAAAAAATGTTTCAAATGCATTTTAATCGTGTTACACTCATGCGAACTTAATAAAATTTATATGCAACTATAAAGTACATATTATAATATACACCTTACATAATTTGTGGTGCAAAGAACATTTGTTATTGATTTACAAGGCCACACAAAAATATTCCATTACATAATGGTATAGGGAGAACATTGTTTGATGAGCGTTTTAATTGTAATTATTTACAATTTTAGGAGATTTCTATATGAGAGTGATATTTTTAAAACTATGTTATCGTACGAACGCACCTCATTTGCTACGCTTCACGTGCAATTTCCAACTTGTTTTAAATTGTTATGTCTCCATTACAAAGAATGTAGTTAATAATATTAATGATAACTGAAATATTTACATACCACAAACAGAGACTCATTAAAAACATATATATCGCAGCCTATAGAACATCTGCATAAATGTAAATTATAAACATAAAAAAGACTAATATAAGTTTTTTTGGTCAGAACTCTTCTGTAAGTGTAAAAATCAGTGAGCTGTAGAAATTCACTCGGGCTGGGACGGGTTCGGGCTGTGTTTTTAGGCATTTTATCGGGCTGGTCTCTGACCGAAATTTTAACTTTTATAACGGGACATATCGGGACAATATTTGTTTCAGTCGGGCTGGGCCGAATTTTTTCTTCCATGGATCGGGCCGGTCGCGGGCCCGGAAAATTCGGCCAGTGCATACCTCTAACACATATGCTGTCATGGTCCTTAGAGGATTAGTAATAAAACTTCAACTGACACACACAGTCTGACACTTGTGTGTTTTATTTCGATTTAAATTTTATAAATTTCAGCTACTTTAGAAAATATAACAAATACTAACGCACAAGCTTTTAAAAACATTGCAAATTATTTACGAAGGTTGTAAGACAAAAGTAAGTCATAACTTATGAGTTATTCGCTGTTTATTTTGCAAGTATTTCCAAACGGTAATATGCAGATTAGTTTGGCAAAAGTTCATATAGTAAGCAAAATTATTTTTCAAATGTAACTTTTTATTTGTATTTTCTTCAGGCAGGACTTTTCGCTGGAGATTGTTTTAAAGATGTAGTTCTGGATGAGCGCCATTTGGAGGCAACGATAGAGTTCAAAATACTGGTATGAATTGTTAATGACTGTTTCAGATTCTACAAGAGTTAAAATTTATGTCCCTGCATAACTTATCTGTCGTATGCTAAAATCAGTAAATGAAAAGTAATTTTTTTTCTTAGAAATATTGTATTTTTCAAAGCATTTTGAAGTCTTCTTATAGAACTCTAAAGTACACGTCAAGAAATTTGCTATATTGTTTTCTTTTCTCTGTTGTTTAGAAAGTTCTTGTTTTTTAAAAAAATCTTTTTTAAAATCTTTTAATAAAGAATGCGATTGTCTGTTTTTTTTTATATTTCATGCATAAATTTTGTAACGACGTAACATTATCATTTTTTGATATTTTAATTTTTGAATCATTTTTCCGTTTCTCTTTATTTGTTCCCATTACATATCAAATGTACGTACCACATTGTTCCCCCCCCCCAAAAAAAAAAATTAAACTAGCAAAAGCCGTGCTTTGTTTGGATTCGCGAAGCATTATTTTATAAAGCATATATTTGAAAGTAACAAAATTTTTTAATATTATTTTTGCATCTTTATTAAACAGAAACGTTATTTTATGTTTTGGCGCAGTTTAATTCTACAAATGTAAGTTCAGGCAAATAACTTTCAATTTCCCAGGAATTTTTTATTTATGATGTAAGACTGGCATAAAAAATATTTTTGAAGCAAACTTTTACAAAATATTTTTAAATTTTCAACTAAAAATTTTTTTAAAGATGTTTTTACAATTTCTAGTGGCCACTGTTTGTAGCCACAAATAAGGTGTTTTTTAAAGTTGTTTGAAATATGCATGTTTTCAATCTTTGTAATTAACATCAAATAATCTTTGATAGCTATTTTAGAATAATATATTTGAAGAGAGCTTGAGGAAAGTTACTTCTTCAAAATCCTATTTTCTGGAAAAACATTTGAAATCTGCTCTCGTCGATACTATGAATTTTTAACTGTAAAACTTTTTATTCTAATTTCTTCGTTTCTATACATGTTAACGCATGAGAATTTTTGATACTGTAGAATTTTTCGTAAGGAAAATTTCTATCGAATGCTTAATTTTGAAGGATTTTCACTCTTGACAACGTTACGTACGTTTTTAAGCCAACTGGTGCCTATATAGCCTCAGTATCTACAACTGCTTCATCTAATGTTAAACCTTGGGATTTAAAAATTGTAACAGCAAAAGCTAACTGCAGAAGAAATTCTTCCCTTGAGCAGTTTATGCTTCCATTTTTTCCAAAATTCAGTTATTGGGGGAATTGGTACGCACCAATTCTTATAAGTTAAATTACTGTAGTATTCAAATTTATCCATGATTATTCGCGATATCTGGTCTGGTGGCTTGTGATTTTCTTTAATACGTGCAACAAAGCCTAAAGTCCCGTTCACTAAACCTTTTTCGGTCCACAAATAAGAACGTAACATTACTTTAGATACAAATGATAAAGTAAGAAATGGTTGAAGTCCATTTGTCATTTCTGAATCGGCCAATTTTGCTGTAGTACATTTATAAAGAGCTTGAATCGAGGCGATAAGGTCCCGCAATTCTTTTAATTTTTCATTTATATAACAAATTTAACAATTAATTGTATTTGTTTACAATTCTTTTGTTGCCACTTTACAAAAAAAAAAAAACATAATACAATTCTTTTTTTTAAATGTTTAAGTGTCATCTGTGCAAACGATTTTGCTGAATAATGAAAACATATTTTATTTATTAAATTAATCATAATTCTATCTATAATCACTTACTCCATGATTTATATTTTTTTTCTGAAAATATACGCGTTTCATTTTTTATTTGTTTGTTAAAATGCGTCCGTATTGGAAATGCATGTAAAATAAATTAATTAAAATAATATTTTTTTAACATTTTACTGTAAAAAAAATTATATTCTGCAAATCTACAGATCATATTTTATTTTTGTGTTTAATTTGAAGTCAAAATATTGAATAGTTTTTTTGTAAAGTGTACGACAAAGTGTAATTTGAGTGGCCTAGTAGAGGATTCGCTTCGCTCATCCTAATTAGTATATCGATTGACATAACGATTAATATTGATATTTGAATGTATCCATCAGGCTTGTGCAAAAGCATAACTTATGTGTTTTTTTTTTATCAATTGAAAGCTTTGACTGTCTTTCAATATAATTTTGTTTCACTTTTTAAGAAGATTCTTGTTTTAACTGTAAAAAAGAATATAAAAGATGTTTTCCAATTCTTTTGTGTATACCACAATAATTTTTTTCAAAATCAGAACCATTCGTTACTTTTATAATTAACCTTATACATAGAAGGAATCCTTACTTTTTTTTAACCACTATATTTAAAACAAATTCTCTTATGAAATTGTACAGTTTTTTGTTATAAAATAAAACGTGTTATTTTTTATATACAGGGTGGTCATAAAAAATCTTTACCGATAGAGGGAGCTCTAGCGGCCAGTCCGCTAAACCGATCGAAATGAAATTTCAGATATAGCTATTCAGAAGTATGAGCTCGAAATTCTGTGAACGACAACAAAATGGCGCTCACGGTTACGGTTATAGTTACAGAAACTTGAAATATTCCAATGGCAAACCCCATTTTATTTCATCGCAAAATGCTCAGCGCATGCGAAAACCATAAAGAGCGTTGGAACCGTACGTGTATCGCAAGAAATGGACATGTTATGCACGCACAAAAAGCCGTTCTGCGAATCCCCCCCCCCATAAAAAAACTCGATTGGGGTGCAAGGAGGAAATTTGCATATGACACAGAGTCAGTACACTAATCTCTGATAACAATACAGATCGGAGAAACTTAAACTTTTATTTTGATTACACATTTTCCACATGGGTGTCATCACATGCAATTAATGGTGATGGCACCCCCGTGGAAAATGTGTAATCAAAATAAAAGTTTTAATTTCTCCGATCTGTATTGTAATCAGAGATTAGTGTACTGACTCTGTATCATATGCAAATTTCCTTCTTGCGCCCCAATCGAGTTTTTTCTATGGGGGAGAAGATTCGCAGAACAGTTTTTTGTGCGTGCATAACATGTCCCTTTCTTACGATACACATACGGATGCGCTGAGCATTTTGCAATGAAAAAAAATGGGTGTTGCCATTGGAAATTTTCGAGTTTCTGTAACTATAACCGTAACCGTGAGCGCCATTTTGTTGCCGTTCAAAGAATCTCGAGCTCATGCCTCTGAATAGCTATATCTGAAATTTCACCTCGATCGGTTGAGCGGACTGGCCGCTAGAGCTCCATATATCGGCAAAGTTTTTTTATGACCACCCTGTATATTGGTAGCCAAAAAAATCGCAAAAGTTTGTCATTTCCTTACGTTACTTTTTTTAGCATAGGACACATTAGTCTTGAAATCGGGATGTACAGCGTGTTGGGGAAAGATAGAAAAATGACCATTTGCATTTTTTTTCAGTATATATATATATTACCATGCAGGAACTGGGCGAAAGATGCTCGTAGAATTGTTTGCGATTTTGAAGTAGAATGCTACATTTTTCTAGCTCTGGACTCATTGTGTTTTAGCTGTTACGAGTTTCGGCAAGTGGTTAACCCCTTCGGGACGGGAGCCTTTTACGAAATTTTTAATGTTTTGTCACCGGTTTTAAAATACAGAAATTTGTGATCTACCAAATCGAGAAAATTTTCCGATTAAATAAGGCGAAATTTACAGTATATTTTTACTGGTGGCGTTAAACACCGATTCTTAAACCTATTTGCGGCACGTATACGTGTCGCTCGCCCCCAAGGGGTTAAATTTATTGATTATAACTAAATATGGTGTGTATTTCTAATTATTTAAACTTATGTCGTTTGAACAGTATGAAACAGTCTTTTTAATTAATTCTGTTTGAAAACTTTAAGTTATGTAGATTAGACGCTAGGCTATAATATTTTAAAGGCGTTATTCCGGGCAATGTGGCAAGAAAGAGATATGGCAAAATGGCCAGATGGCTACTTTGTTCGGAAACGATTTTTAATTCATTGCTTATATCAAAATACTATTCAAAAGTATTTTTTTCTTTTGAAAAAAAAGGGTTGTCGAGGCCATAACTCCAACAGAGAAAGGCTTGCTCTTCACAGTCATCGATATTTTGGAATAACTTTTATTCTTCCATTCCACATATCGATACTCGTTAAAATTTATTTTATATTGTAACGATTTCATACAAAAAATAACCCAAAACACGATAGTATTACTTTAGCTTGTGTTTATTAAATATGCATCCTAGGTGAATGTAATTTGTTCATTACTCAGCTTAGGCGGACAAAGTTGTCATTTTGCAAATTATCTTTCAAAGTAATGTGCACATTTTAAAATATTTTAAAAAATAAAATAGCAATAAAAATTAAAGTTATTATTGGTATTATTGGTATTTTTCATGATCATTAATGGTTAAAAAATTATCATATTTCTACAAACATTAAATTACTTATAAACTTAAAGAAAAATGTACTTTACTTTTTACATAGTTATTGAAATAAAGAGTTCAAAGGCCACAATGAAACAAGCGGCAGATTTCCATTTCAATTCAGTCAATTATTATTGATGTTAATATAGATTTATATAATTCTAAATAATACTTGTATAGTAAGGATTTTAATTTAAATTTTATTTGGTTAAAGAGAAAATAATTGTAATTCTATTTGCAAAATAAATTTTTGTAAAATATATCACATATAAACTCTAAAGCTTAGACAAACAATCAAAAGATTATAATTACATTTAACAAATACTAACACATTTCTAATGAAAAAATATTTACTTATTTATTTATTTATTTTACATATAGAACCAACGTAATAAATTTTATAATATACGGCAGGAAGAGATAGATTTGACATTTCGGACTTATAACTAGTTCTGCAATCACATTTTTCACATCGGGCATGTTTATCATCTAAGTTTTACTATCCAGTGATATAAGCTCTTCCTATTGTCTTCATAATTTCTACGGAACACCTGTTTATGTTGAAATAATCCAAAGAATCCGGCTTGACAAAAAAACACAAAAGTTTATTTGACAGATGGAACACACAAGATGGACTAACACAGCAAGACTTGAACACACACAATTAAATATATATATATATATAAATATCCGGATTTCGTATTTCTTACAAGAACTTCTAACTACTCTTCTTTCACAACAGATCAATCTCGTGCCCGAAGCACATACATATCCCAATTTTTGGATAATATTTTTATTCTGTTTACCTGCATCAGACATTCGCAGGTCTACCTCTTACCTCCGCACACACACCTCTCTCTCTGCGTTCGAAACCCCTTCCTCTCCACACACTCTCGTCCGCTGGTCACGTGACACAACAGCGGGCGCCGATAAATAAAACAATAAAACACATCATCAGTCATTACACCCCCACGCAAGATTGAAAATATGGTACACACTTATTTTAAATCTGAAATTCGACTGATGATGTTACACTATTTAACAATGATTTCCCAAATTATAATATATATATATAAAAAAAAATAACAACACAAATACAACCGTATCCGGAGAAGGCACGTCTTCCGGGATTCTTCCTATCTGCTAATATAAAATAGAATTAAATTAATACTTCATATACACAATATAACATACAATTAACAAAAGGCAATACACAAAACTTAGTAAACATTAAACAGGACACTAAGAGCTGCTGAAAAAAAAATGTATATTGTTCCACACTCTTCAAGGAATGTTCAAACACTGGGTGCTTCAAAAGTTGTTGAATGTCTTACATAGTGTCCAAGCGTGTTAAGGCATCAGCATTAATTAGTTTGGCACCCGGGCGGTGCGAAATTTTAATGTCATACTTTTGTAAGGCTAATGCCCATCGCTGCAGTTTTGAAGATTGAGGGGCATTTTTGGTGATAAAAGTTAATGGATTATGGTCCGTAATAAGTTCCACAGGTGAACCGAAAATCCACGTTTCAAATTTTTTCAAACTCCAGATCACTGCATAGGCCTCCCTTTCAATTGTTGGCCATGCCTGTTGAGTTTTGGTGAGTTTTTGACTGGCGTAACTTACCGGATACACTACTCCATCTCTTCTCTGCGATAAACAAGCTCCGATGCCGATTGCAGATGCATCACACTCTATGATGAAAGGTAGCCCGATAATAGGAGTATGCAGACTGGGCGCTTCGATGAGACCTCTTTTTAACGCGTTGAACGCCTGGTCATGCTCTACTGACCAGCACAAATTCTCTGGACTGTCCTTTTTTGTCAGTTCAGTGAGGGGATATGCTGTTTCAGCATATTTTGGTATATAATCTCTATAGTAATTGCACAATCCTAAGACACTTTTTAGTTGCTTCTTAGTTTGAGGCACAGCTAACTTACGAATGGCCTCCACTTTTTCCGGATCGGTCCGATGGCTGCCGGACCCAATGATACGGCCTAAGTACTTTATTCGGGATTTTGCAAACTCACATTTTTTCAGATTGACGGAGAATCGTAACTGTGATAGTTTGGAAAATATCTTCTCTAAATGCACCAGGTGTTCCACGAACGTTTCGGAAAATACTGCTATGTCATCGATATATGCTTTAGCGCAGTCCTGGTATTCAGAAAGCGCTCTGTTGATTTCTCGTTGAAACGTCGCAGCAGCATTCCTCAGCCCAAAAGCCATGACCTTGAAGCGATATTGAGCTCTATGCGTCTTGAAACATGCTAATTTTTGACTCTCTTCTTCTAATGGTATGGCCCAGTAGCCTTTGAGTAAGTCCAAAGTGGAAATGACGTTGGCCCTGCCAATATTAAATAATAGATCAGTAGAATTTTCCATAGGAAAATCATCAACCTTGGTGATTGCGTTCAGTGCCCGAAAATCTACGCAAAGTCGTAGCGTTCCATCTTTCTTCATCACGCACACTACCGGATGCGGTGCTTCTTCATCACTTTCTTCAATCAAACCTAATTCTAGTAATTCTTGAATTTGTTTGTCTACTTGAGGTTTTAGGGCCTCTGGAATTCGATAAACATAAGGTTTCTTCTTCTCGTTATCATTTAATCTTATTTTGTGTGCACCAACTTTTGCTATTTGTATTTTCTTTGAAAACAATTCTTTATATCTAAACAATAAATCTAACATCTTTTCTCTTTCTACGTTTTCCAAATGATTTAAATTTACTTCTTCGATTTTAAAATAGTTCGAGTTATCCTTTGTACTAGGGGTGGGATGGACTCCCCCTAATTCTTCTTCATTCTCAAAAATTACCCACACTGCTTGTACCCTAGGAGTAAATTTCCTTATCTTATTC
Organism: Maratus speculifer; assembly: GCA_964019185.1. Lineage (NCBI taxonomy): Eukaryota > Metazoa > Arthropoda > Arachnida > Araneae > Salticidae > Maratus > Maratus speculifer. Next base: position 174,358,171 of record OZ025303.1, on the reverse strand, counting down.
ACGTGAACATTTTTAATATTTCCGTTCGTTAACCTGACTTTGTAAGAATCGGGATTGCACCTCGCCACTATTTCGGCTGGCCCTGTCCATCTAGCATAAAGTTTATTACTAGAGTCTGGGATTAATAAATATACCTGCTCCCCCGGTATAAATTCCTTATAAATTGCCCTTCGATTCGCATACTTCGCATACGCGCCCTGTTTAACCTCCGCTACTAGTGAAGCTTGTTCCGCCGCCTTTTCTAAGTTAATTTTTAAATCCTGAAGGTATTCGGTTGCACTTTTCCCGAGATTTATAGGTAGTGGAATTTCGCCCGACCATGTAGACTTTAATACCGCCAATGGCCCCCTGGCCTCCCTTCCATACATCAACTTAAATGGCGACACCCCCGTCGTACAGTTAGGAATCTCCCTATACGCAAATAATAAATAAGGGATGTGTTTATCCCAATTTTTAGGATCGCTCCGAATAATATGGTGCAACATGCGTTTCAATACCTGATTATACCGTTCAACCAATCCCGAACTTTGTGGATGTCCCGGTGTTGCAAATCTAGGAGCCGCCCCTAGCCTAGCATGAAATTCCTGCATTAAACCTGATACAAAATTTCCCCCCTGATCACTTGCTATTACGCGGGGTATCCCTGTCCGCATAAATATTTCTAACAGCGCATCACAAGTAGCCTTAGCCGAAATTGTTCTTAACGGAACCGCTTCGGGCCACCTACTTGGTTGGTCAACCAAAGTAAGTACATATTGATGTCTACGCGCCGAAGGTGGTTCAATTTTCCCAATTATATCAATATTTACAACGTCAAATGGGAGCTCCGGTCTTTCAATCGGAAGAATCGGTATCTGATCACTGGCTCTCTCCCGGCTTCGCAACTGGCAATCCTTGCACGATTTACAATACTCCTCTACATCCCGTGACACGCCTGGCCAAAAAAATGAATATCGAATTCTTTCTTTCGTTTTCCTTATACCGAGATGGTTCGCAAAAATTGATTCATGTGCAATCCTTAAAATTTCCTCCCTCCTAATTTTAGGCACTACTAATTGCATGACTTGATCTCCCGAAACCTTTTCCCTATGATAAAGTAAATTATCCAACATAACAAACCCATTTTTCCCTTGTTTAGCATCTTTAAATGCCCCCTGTAAAGATTCGCAATTCTTTTGTTGCTCCCTGTAAATGGTCGTTTCCGAACGCTGATTCGAATTTAAATCCTCGCAATCATTTTTCGTTCCAATACAATTAATAATCAAATTCTCTTCAAAAGATTCATTTTCAACCTGCAAACATAAATATTTATCACTCATATTTTGTTCTTGTTTCTTTTCCAACGATAAATTTTCATCCCCCCTTTTCGATTTCGTCTCACTTGTTGGTGCCAGACTGTCAGCTATTCTTTTCCCTTCTCCAATTTGCAATGATTGTAATAACTCATAAACCTTCGGAGTAATAATACATGAACTACATAATTTATCTGTCACTGCAAATAACACATCCACACTGTTAAATAAACAATTTGATTCACTCATGTTTAGAGAAACCGGTAATGTTAAAAGATCAGCAGTAATTTGCTCGCCAAAAGCTGAAATCAACTGAATTGATGAATTTTCATTATTTTTAAATGATTCTGGTACTTCATTCGAATTTATAACGGGAATCTCAGCAGCGCTGTCAATTAATGTCTTTATTTTTTGTTTCCCCACCCAAATTTCATCGTATTGCAATGGTTGAGTACTTATTGCGTCATTTTCAAAGCATAAAGCTGTCACTTTCGCTATCAACCTTTCGTCTTTATTTTTCCCGGTAGAATCTTTTTTCATTTGATAATGAGAATTTCCCGACCTCTCTTTTTCTTTATTATTATTATTAGGACAAAAACGTAAATGAACGATTTGACGGCACAATTTACACACAGACTTTTTCCTATCATTACGCGAATTAAAATTATTTCTTAGATGCGGTGGAATATATTTGCCAGATCCGAAATCATCAGAACCGCGACAATTTGTCGATTTATCATATACCTCAGAAAAGGTTCTACCTTTTGATGTAAACCAATTATCGCATAATTCCGCAATTTCCCGCGCTTTTAACCAATTATCTAATTGTTTTATTTTGACATAGCTTCGCGCCTCTGAGTCTAACGCATCCATTAATCTATCACTAACTATTAATTCATTAAGTGCATCAAAATCATTTACCTTTCTAAGTTCGCAATAAAAATCCCAATTCGCTCTTAACCTAGATGCGAACTGCATATGATTTTCATTTTTCGCCCTCTTTGCCGAAAGAAAATTTTGAAGACAAGCTTCAGGGGTGGGTTGAAATTCTTTTAAAATTAAAGCTTTAACCTTTTGATAATCCTTCATTTCATCTGAATTTGCATATACTAATAAATGCGCAGCCTTTTCCCCTACTAAATTAAACAGTATTTCAACTTTCAAATCTTCCGCGACATTCTTTAATTCAAACGCCCTTTCGAGCGAAGAAAAAAATAAATTCCACGATTCAGGTTTGGTAGGAATCGCAATAGTTAAAGTTTTAACGCTTTTAATTAGAGCCTCTAACGAATTAGTTTTGGGATTTTGTCCATCCCCCCCACTATCAGAATTTTTGTTTTCAGACTGCAGTTTAGCCATTTCTAATTGGTGTTTGATAACTTCTAATTTCGTTTTTTCTAATTCTAACGCTGTTTTCTGCTCAGAATTAACATATTCTTTTTCATTTTTAAGGGCCTCTTCCTCTTGTTTCTCTTTTGAAATGCGGTCTGATACCGTTGTAACAAGGAATTCTTTTACAAAATCGAAATCCTTATCGTATTGTTCGCTTCCTTCGATTAACGCCTTTATATCCACTATTCTATGATCTGGCTCTACTTTTAATCCTAATTCTGTGGCTACTATGACCAGGTCTTCTTTTCTTAACCCTTTAATTGTAAACATGTTCTTTTTCTTAACTATTACTATCTTTATCAATAATTATAATCATTAAATAATATAATCATTCATTATAATCATACACTAGAACATACTGAGAACAATACTTGTTTTCAATTCTAATCCGATTATCTCTTTAGAATCATTGTAACATTCATTAATCTAATATTTATGTTTCTTCAAATAATGCATAAAAGTTATATCTTTCAATTTTATTTCCAGAACAAAAATTAGTTTCACTTACCACTGGTTCTTGCGAAGAGAGCGTGTGATATAAGCTCTTCCTATTTTCTTCATAATTTCTACGGAACACCTGTTTATGTTGAAATAATCCAAAGAATCCGGCTTGACAAAAAAACACAAAAGTTTATTTGACAGATGGAACACACAAGATGGACTAACACAGCAAGACTTGAACACACACAATTAAATATATATATATATATATATATAAATATCCGGATTTCGTATTTCTTACAAGAACTTCTAACTACTCTTCTTTCACAACAGATCAATCTCGTGCCCGAAGCACATACATATCCCAATTTTTGGATAATATTTTTATTCTGTTTACCTGCATCAGACATTCGCAGGTCTACCTCTTACCTCCGCACACACACCTCTCTCTCTGCGTTCGTAACCCCTTCCTCTCCACACACTCTCGTCCGCTGGTCACGTGACACAACAGCGGGCGCCGATAAATAAAACAATAAAACACATCATCAGTCATTACACTACAAACATTAAATTACTTATAAACTTAAAGAAAAATGTACTTTACTTTTTACATAGTTATTGAAATAAAGAGTTCAAAGGCCACAATGAAACAAGCGGCAGATTTCCATTTCAATTCAGTCAATTATTATTGATGTTAATATAGATTTATATAATTCTAAATAATACTTGTATAGTAAGGATTTTAATTTAAATTTTATTTGGTTAAAGAGAAAATAATTGTAATTCTATTTGCAAAATAAATTTTTGTAAAATATATCACATATAAACTCTAAAGCTTAGACAAACAATCAAAAGATTATAATTACATTTAACAAATACTAACACATTTCTAATGAAAAAATATTTACTTATTTATTTATTTATTTTACATATAGAACCAACGTAATAAATTTTATAATATACGGCAGGAAGAGATAGATTTGACATTTCGGACTTATAACTAGTTCTGCAATCACATTTTTCACATCGGGCATGTTTATCATCTAAGTTTTACTATCCAATGGTTTCTTTGGTAATTTTTATTAATTTTTCTCTTTATTAGTTAGATTAAGCCACTACACAGAGCACTGTAGATTCCTAATAGTTCTTGTGCGCATTGCCTTTTGAAATCAAGTAGTTAAATCGTATTGCCGAGATTTTTCTACATGCGCCTTTTATTTATAATACTTGCACTAAATATCCATGGAAAATGTGGCCATCACCATTTTTTGAACTCATTTTTATACGATTATTCGCAACAGAATGATCAGAAAAATCCATCATTCAGGTGTTTGTAATAAATTGTAATTACTATGGCATAGGATTTATAACTATATTTTATTTTTATTTTATTATTTATTTTGTTTTCTTTCTTTATTTATTTATTTACTTTTTTATTTTATTTTTATTTTTATTTATTTATTTATTTTTATTTATTTATTTATTTATTTTTGTCGTCAGAAGCATTTCGTGTACTCGTTTTTACATGGCAATGGGGGTATTTTATTGCTCGCAATTCTTTTTACTACACTGTCATATCATTTCACAATTCATTGCATGTGTATAGTACAATCTCGATTAACCGAGATTAAATTAATCAATGTTCCTATTGGGGCGATAACGAAATTTGATTTTTTTTTCTATAAATTTGCCTTGAAAAAGACCGCACTTTTAACCCATTAATGCCTAGCGTCACTTTTTAGGAACGATTATAAAAAAGGCAATAAAGCACTTTACACACCAGTAAATAGAAAGATAAATAAGCACTATTTTTTCACGAGACAAATTCCTCAATAAGTTAAGATAAAAGTTATTCCTATTTTAAAAGTGGTGGGAAACCCAAAATTTCATTTTTAATGAAGAAAATAATTTGGGCATTAATGGGTAAGCTCTGTCCATGCTACAGGCGCCCTTATGGATTCAAAGGTTTTAAATCCTACTGAAGTTATTCAATCAATAACAACTATCCTAAAATATTTGGATGAAAGAAGCGATGTTGTGCCGATAGATCTTCTATTATTCAAAAATTTGCGTGATCGGACAGCCACTCTTACAAATTCTAGGTTTTTTTTCAATGAAATAGGAGACCTCTCTTTAATAAACAATTGAATTTAGCAAATTAATGGAATTAATTTTAAAAAATTCTTGAGATTTTGATTATTTTTGAGAATGCATCTTTTAATACTTAACTTGGTATAGTTTAAAATTTTCTATTTGCTTTTTAAAATGTACTACCGCTAGTTCTTTTTTTAACTTGTTGTACTGTGTAACATAACTTTACATATGTTTATTTTTGTCATTTAAAAAACCTTCATTCTCTTTTATTCAAAGGAATGTTAAATTCGCGAGTACAGCGAGTTTTTTATACACAATTTCTACTAACCATGGTTTCTGATAAATTCCTAGCAGTTCGAATTAGCTCGAATAATGGAGGTTGAACTCTATATTCATATACACCTCTTGCTGTGTTTCATTATATGCCTGGGACTCAATAAAGAATTTAATTGTCTATTCACTCTCACATTTGCCGCAATATCCCTTTTTAAACAGTTATTTAATAAGGGAATACCAGTAATTATCCATGCCGACATAAGTTCCTTCTGGTATTTTGCATTTGCCTAATAATCAAGATGACAAGAAGACACTCCACCGGGACCCCAACCGTTAGGTTTATGGGTTTTTACGTCCCGGGGGAAAAGTCCCCTCTGCCATCCAACGAACACAAAGACAATGTGCAACGAGCATAAACTGCCAAGAAAACAACAACAATAATAAAAATTACAATCAAAACAGTAATATGTTTTGGGAAAATAACAGATGCAGTAAACATGTAACAACTGCCAACCCGACAAATTTTCATAAATAATAATTAACTAAAATTAAAGCCAACATAACATACAGACACTATCAATACACTCTAATAAAAACTAAAAGGTTATAAGTGCAAATAAATAAGGAATTACAACAATAATAATGATAGTTATAGGTGAAATGAACTGAATCTACAGAGTTTAATTTAAAGATAAATAAAAGCGACTATAATATTCATTGCATTGATATTAATATTAAGTTGACACTTCGCTACTTATAACGAATAACTGAATAAAGTCTGGTTAGGATATTATAATTATTCTTAAGTTTATGGTAATTTAAACAGTTCATAAGAGTCTTTTTCATGTTCTGTCTGTATGATAAATCTCTATTAAATTTATAATTATGGATCATAAGTTTGCAATTACCTAAAATATAATGTTTCATGTTTCCAACAGAACCACAATCACAATTATCCGAAGGTCTTTTACCTACTTTAAATAAGTATGATGGAGAGCTTCCATGACCTGTTAGGTATAACTGTGTCACTACTATTGTACAAAGAAAATTTAAGTCAACTTTATTAAAAACTGCATACGTGTCTCTTCCAACTGTAGCTTACTGCCATTGGTTTTGCCAGTCTGTGATGTATTTTTGTTTCAAATGCCATTTAAAAAAAGAAATAGAATACGGAACAAAGGCATGTTTGGTGAACCTTTTAGGGTAACATTTTTAGCCATCTTGCCCGCAAGTTCATTGCCTTCCAGACCTGCGTGTGCCTTTATCCAGCCGATGAAAATCAGTTTTTGTCGATTAGAATTAACATATTAAATATATCTTTAATAATGATAATCGATGGAAAAAGTCTCTGGAGATCGCATACTGAATACAGACTGTCAGAGTATAGAATCTCACGGTTGAAGCTAGAATTCATAAACCAGTCTATCGCAAATTTGATAGCTGAAAGTTCTGGTTGATACATGGCATTATAGTTCTCAAAACTGATATCGTAATCTAAAATGAAATAGCCGTCATAAAATACAGTATATGATGCTGACGTACTCTCTGACGTATAAGATCCATCAGTATATATGATCAGTACAAAAAACCCTGTACGGGTTAAAAGCTTGTGACGCAGCACTTTATCTTATATATCTAAGAATTTTAAATTTGGGACTTAAAACTAATGATATCAAAATTTATGTGACGCTATGCTATTAATTAATATATACATATATTAAAATTTATTCATTAAGATTTTATCAATTACATCTTTCATAAATTCAAAATATGAATCTTTAAAGATATGATATCAAAATTTAAGTGACGCCTTGACGAGGCTTTAAACAATGTTTTAAAATTCCATTTATTTATTTATTGTCTAAATACATTTTCATATCTAAACAATACTTTTCATTTTCCAATACACTGTTAAATACATCACTTTCACTGAATATATATAATGCACTGAAATGTATTTATTTGAATAAATAGATTTATCTTTTGGGCTACGCTATCCAAAATCAAAAATAACATTTGAATAAATATTTTTTGCGTCATTGTATCCAAAGTAAGTTAAATAGATGCAATTAGATACAATGACGCAAAAAATATGTATTCAAATGTTATTTTTGATTTTGGATAGCGTAGCCCAAAAGATAAATCTATTTATTCAAATAAATACATTTCAGTGCATTATATATATTCAGTGAAAGTGATGTATTTAACAGTGTATTGGAAAATGAAAGGTATTGTTTAGATATGAAAATGTATTTAGACAATAAATAAATAAATGGAATTTTAAAACATTGTTTAAAGCCTCGTCAAGGCGTCACTTAAATTTTGATATCATATCTTTTAAGATTCATATTTTGAATTTATGAAAGATGTAATTGATAAAATCTTAATGAATAAATTTTAATATATGTATATATTAATTAATAGCATAGCGTCACATAAATTTTGATATCATTAGTTTTAAGTCCCAAATTTAAAATTCTTAGATATATAAGATAAAGTGCTGCGTCACAAGCTTTTAACCCGTTTAGGGTTTTTTGTACTGATATCAGTGCTTTTTTTAGGTTAATAATAAAAAGATAAAAACAAAAAATTAAAGACTAATGCAAAGAATTCATTTTCATGATTTCTGAGCACCTTTAATTACCCCTCCCCCACCCACTTAAAAAAAGATATTTCATATTTTATTATTAATATATGCTGTGCTACTTGATTTCGTTAAAAACAACTCTGTAGTAAAGTACGTTAGTATAAGATAAGAAAGTAATGTACATTCAGCACTGTATTTCTAAGAAAGGATTTCATAATCTATGCTGTATGTATCATTTCTCATTCTAGTTAACTATGTTTATTCTTTACACATGATGATACATATACTGCAGATGGATTAAAATGATCAGGAATACAATATTCAGAATGTGCTGGAAAGTATTTCATAATCTATGCTGCGTGCATGATTCTTGTTAATTATGTTTCAACCTTTGTATAGGTTGGTAATATTGCAGATTGATTAAGACTATATCCGTTACAATATTCAGAATATGCTGGAAAGTGTTTAATAATCTATGGTGCACACAGGTTTTTCTTTCTTGTTAATTATGATTTGTTCTAGAGTGGTAAAATTACTGCAAATGGATTAAAATGATAGGCTTACAATAATGAAAATGTGTTGGAAAGTGTTTCATAATCTATACTGTATGTGTAACTTTTCATTCTTGTTAGTTTATTTATGTTTTGCTGCTTGCACAAAACATATATAAACTAACAGGGGGGGGGAGAGAGATTTGGATGGGAAGATTACTGTACAAAGATGTAACTGATAGGTTAAAAGCATTCAGAATAAAATGGAAAGTACAGTAGACTCCCTCAAATCCGCAAACCAGAAATCCACAACTCTCTAAAATCCGCACATACTTTATGGATGTAAACAATGAAACTTTCAGATTGGATATTTGGACAAAATGTGATTTTTTTAATTTTGTATCAATTCCATATATTTTTTAATTTTCTCCATAATACTCTATTCATGTTGTTTTTTTTTTTCCATGAAGGAAGAAAAATTAAAAGAAAAAAAAATCAAGATATTGCTGATATCACTGGTAATCACAGTTTTCTTACCAAATATATTTATGCATTAATCAAGATTTTTTGGTTACTAAGCCTGGCTAAACTTTAAAAAAAAATCCTTATTTTATGATTTTGATGTGAATTAGTAATGTACTTTTATGAGGCAAGTTTTGTTGAATAATTTTGGAAAAATATATTTAATTTTTATAATGAATATTTAATCATACACTATTGATCATTAACTTGATCTTTGCTTTTAATATTTTAATCATTTTGAAAATTATCTAAATTTTTATTATTTTAATTTATTACTTATTTTAACATTTTATTATATTGTAAGTATTCATTATAGTCCTGAATGCACTATTAATTGCACTCAAATTACTGTTTAAAAAACGTAAACAAAGCAATGACCAGAAATCCGCAAAATTCTAAAATCTGCACAACCTCTGGTCCCAAGCTGTGCGGATTTGAGGGAGTCTACTGTATATAAACATGTTAAAGGAAAATTTTTTACTCTCGTTAATTATGCTTTGTTTTTTTGCACAGAATGGTAAAATTATTGTACATGAATGACAATAAGTTTACAATATTCAGAATGAGTCAGAAAATGCATCATAATCGATGCAGTATGCATGACTCTTCGTTCTTGTTAGTTATGTTTTGTGGGGTCATCAAGGCTTCTTGTTAGTTATGTAAGGGAGGGGGAGGAGTTTGTATCGGGTTTAAGATTTTATTAAAATTTCCATGCTCTAGTCTGTACGTATTTACATAATTTTTTTTTTCTAAAAATCTTGATTTGGTTAGATAATTGTTTTTGTTTTTTTTTCGGGTTTGAATCTCGATTCAGTTTGACTTGAATTGGAATTTTCAGGTTCTTGCCGAGTTGCATTTCAAGTACTAGTTTTCAATTCTGGTCAGTGGATGGGGACAAAAATTACTTTGTCTTTCTTGAACAGATTTTTATTTCCTAATTTTTTTATTTTACTTTTTTTTTGGGGGGGGGGGATTAGATTGGGTTTCAGGTTATTCTGATCGGGTTTGAGATAGACTTCTATTGGAATTTCCATGATCTGGTCAATACATATCGACATAAATTGTTCTTTTTTTTCTAAAATCTCGATTTGATTAAATATTTTTTTATTTTTTTTGGGGGGGGGATTGAATCTGGTTTCGGATTGACTTCAAATAGAATTTTCAGGTTCTTGTTGAGTTGCATTTCAAGTATATTATTTTGTCGCAGATAAATTGGGTTACAATTGGAAATTTTTTTTTTTTTTTTGGGGGGGGGGTAGTGTTTGAACTGGGTTTAGGATAGATTTCAATTGAAATTCTTGTCAGTGTATGTGGACAGAAATTATTTGGTCTTTCTTGGACAGACTTGTGTTTCCATTGTTTTTTCCTTTTCGGGTTTGGATTAGGTTTCATGTTAACTTTCAGACTCTTGTCAGTGTGTATCGGCAGAAATAATTTTCTCTTTTCCGGATTAGGTTAAGGTTCGATGGAAATTTTTTTCAGGTTTCAATCAGGTTCAATTCAAATGGAATTTTCAAGTTCTGGTCAGGTTGCGCTTTAATGGAAAATATTTTGTCCTGTATAGAATACTGGGCTCCGGTTGTATGGAATTTCCTTTTTCAGGTTCAGATTAGGTTTAAGATAGACTAATTGGAATTTCCAGATTTCTGATCACGCATATCTATGGAAATTAAGTTTTCCTTCCCAAATAGAGATATTGTTGGATATTTTTTTTTTTTGGGGGGGGGGGGTTGAATCTGCTTTCGGTTTGACTTCAAATGTAATTTTCAGGTTCTTGTTCAGTTGCATTTCAATGTATTTTATTTTGCAGCAGATAGATTGAGTTACTCTTGGAGGGATTTTTTTCTTTCTGGTTTTGGATTGTATAGGATAGATTTCAATAGGAATTTTTTGATTCTGGTCAATGTATGTCAATGGAAATTATTTTGTCTTTCTTGGACAAATTTATCTTTCCATTAAATTTTTGTTGGTTTAGAATGGATTTCAGGATAACTTGTAGGTTCTTGCTGGCAGACTTGTATAAAACCAAAAACTTTCTGCAAATTAATTTAATGTTGGGTGTAATTCGTATTTTTTGCGCAATTCATGGTCATCATTCATGTTTTTTATGCGATTTATGAATTTAATTTTCATCTTTGAGCAATTTATGGACATAATTCACAATTTTTATGCGATTAATGAATGTAATTTACATTTTACATGATTTATGGACGTAATTTGCTATTTTTATGCAATTCATAGACATAATTTGCGTTTTTTCAGCTTTCTGTTGACGAAATTTGTGTTTTTTAATCGATTTATTGATGTTATTTATGTTTTTATAGGATTTATGAATGTAATTTGCTTTTTTTACCAATTCTTGGACATAATTTGCATTTTTTGTAATTTATGAACGTTATTAGTGTTTTTTTGCACGATTCATGGAAGTGATTTGCATTTTTTGAGTGATTTATGAATGTAATTCACGTTTCTATGCGTTTCATGGACGTAATGTGTGTTTTTTGAGCGATTCTTGAATGTAATTTGCGTTTTTTATGCAATTCATGAATGCAAAACACTATTCGCTATTTTTATGCGATTTATAGACGTAATTTGCGTTTCAGCTTTCTGCTGCCAAAATTCGTGTTTTTTGAGCGATGTATGAACATAATTCCCGTTTTACTACACGATTCATAGACATAATTTGTGTTTCTCATACAATTTCTGAACGTAATTCTCACTTTTTTTAAACAATTCATGGACGTAATTCACGTTTTGACGATTTGTGGACCCAATTCGCGTTTTTTAAACTATTCATGGGCATAATTTGCGATTTTTATGCGATTAATGAATGTAATTTACATTTTACATGATTCATGGATGTAATTTGCTATATTTATGCAATTCGTAGACATAATTTGCATCTTTTGAGCTTTCTGTCGACGAAATTTGTGTTTTTTGATCGATTTATTGACGTTATTTGTGTTTTTATAGGATTTATGAATGTAATTCACTTTTTTTTACCAATTGTTGGACTTAATTCGCATTTTTTGCAATTTATGAATGTTATTAGTATTTTTTTGCATGATTCATGGAAGTGATTCGCAATTTATGAGTGATTTATAACATAATTTGTATTTCAGCTTTCTGCTGCCAAAATTCGTGTTTTTTGAGCGATTTATGAACATAATTCCCGATTTACTGCACGATTCATAGACATAATTTGTGTTTTTCATACAATTTCTGAACGTAATTCTCACTTTTTTAAACAATTCATGGATGTAATTCACGTTTTGAGCAATTTGTGGACCCAATTTACGTTTTTTATGCAATTCGCTTTTTTTGAGCGATTCATGGACATAATTCGAGATTTTTATGCGATTAATGAATGTAATTTACATTTTACATGATTTATGGACGTAATTTGCTATACTTATGCGATTCATAGACATAATTTGCATCTTTTGAGCTTTCTATCGACGAAATTTGTGTTTTTTGATCGATTTATTGGCGTTATTTGTGTTTTTATAGGATATATGAATGTAATTCGCTTTTTTTACCAATTCTTGGACGTAATTCGCATTTTTTGCAATTTATGAACGTTATTCATGTTTTTTTGCACAATTCATGGAAGTGATTCGCATTTTTTGAGTGATTTATAAACGTAATTCACGTTGTTATGCAATTCATGGATGTAATTTGCGTTTTTTGAGCGATTCATGAACGTAATTCACATTTTTTATGCAATTCATGAATCCAATTCGGTATTTTTATGCGTTTTATAGAGGTACCCTAATTTCCTGCGTATAATCCGCAGATCAAACAATTCTTTTTGGACCCAGAAATTTTATTTAGTGATTGAAGACAAATATTTACGGCGATCTAAGAAGTTACATTTCTTTTTAAACAAATTCTGGGTCGAAAAAGAATTGTTTGATCCGCGGATTATACGCAGGAAATTAGATTTCCGTTTCAGATTTCTGCCGTCAAAATTCGTGTTTTTTGAGCGATTTATGAATATAATTCATGTTTTACTATACGATTCATAGACGTAATTTGCGTTTTTCATACAATTTATGAATATAATTCTCGCTTTTTTACATGATTCATGGACGTAATTCACATTTTAAGCAATTTGTGGATGTAATTCCTATTTTTTATACAATTTGCTTTTTTTTAGCGATTCATGGATGTAGTTCAGATTTTTTATGCGATTCATACATGTAATTCACATTTTTTATGCGATTCATGCATGGAATTCATATTTTTTATGCGATTCATGGATTGAATTAATGTTTTTATTGCGGTCTTTGGACGAAATTCTCGTTTTTTGCGTGGTATTTTGTCGAAATGTTGGGTTTTTTTACATGATTCTTTGTTGAGATACACTTTTTTTTTTTTACGCAATTCTTTGTCGAAATAAATAAATAAATAAAAATTGTTTCTTCATAAAATTTTCTGTACATGGCGTGCGTCTATATTATACAACTCTGCTTGTCAGTGTGTATTGTCAGAATTTTTTTTTTTTTTTTTTTTTTTTCAGATCGAATTAAGGTTTGCTAACCCATAGACTAATTGGAATTTCCAGATTTCTGACCACGCGTATCTATGGAAATTAAGTTTTCTTTCCCAAATCAAGATATGGTTGGATTTTTTTTTTTTTTTTTTTTGGGGGGGGGGGGGGTTGAATCTGGTTTCGGTTTGATTTCAAATGTAATTTTCAGGTTCTTGTTCAATTGCATTTCAATGTATTTTATTTTGCAGCAGATAGATTGAGTTACTCTTGGAGGGATTTTTTTCTTTCTGGTTTTGGAGTGTATAGGATAGATTTCAATAGGAATTTTTCGATTCTGGTCAATGTATGTCAATGGAAATTATTTTGTCTTTCTTGGACAAATTTATCATTCCATTAAATTTTTGTTGGTTTAGAATGGGTTTCAGGATAACTTGTAGGTTCTTGTTGGCAGACTTGTATAAAACCAAAAACTTTCTGCAAATTAATTTAATGTTGGGTGTAATTCGCATTTTTTGCGCAATTCATGGTCATCATTCGTGTTTTTTATGCAATTTATGAATGTAATTTGCATTTTTGAGCAATTTATAAACATAATTCGCAATTTTTATGCGATTAATGAATGTAATTTACATTTTACATGATTTATGGACATAATTTGTTATTTTTATGCAATTCATAGACATAATTTACGTTTTTTCAGCTTTCTGTCGACGAAATTTGTGTTTTTTGATCAATTTATTGACGTTATTTGTGTTTTTATAGGATTTATGAATGTAATTTGCTTTTTTTTACACAACTCTTGGACGTAATTCGCATTTTTTGCAATTTATGAATGTTATTCGTGTTTTTTTGCATGGTTCATGCAAGTGATTCGCATTTTTTGAGTGATTTATGAACATAATTCATATTTTTATGCAATTCATGGACGTAATTTGCATTTTTTGAGCGATTCATGAATGTAATTCGCGTTTTTTATGCAAATCATGAATGCAAAATGCTATTCCCTATTTTTATGCGATTTATAGACGTAATTTGCATTTTAGCTTTCTGCTGCCAAAATTCGTGTCTTTTGAGCGATTTATGAACATAATTCCCATTTTACTACACGATTCATAGACATAATTTGTGTTTTTCATACAATTTCTGAACGTAATTCTCACTTTTTTAAACAATTCATGGACGTAATTCACGTTCTGAGCGATTTGTGGACCCAATTCATGTTTTTTATGCAATTTGCTTTTTTTGAGCGATTCATGGACATAATTCACAATTTTTATGCGATTAATGAATGTATTTTACATTTTACATGATTTATGGACGTAATTTGCTATACTTATGTGATTCATAGGCATAATATGCATCTTTTGAGCTTTTTATCGACGAAATTTGCGTTTTTTGATCGATTTATTGACATTATTTGTGTTTTTATAGGATTTATGAATGTAATTCACTTTTTTTTACCAATTCTTGGACGTAATTCGCATTTTTTGCAATTTCTGAACGTTATTCGTGTTTTTTTGCACAATTCATGGAAGTGATTCGCATTTTTTGAGTGATTTATGAACGTAATTCACGTTTTTATGCAATTCATGGATGTAATTTGCGTTTTTTGAGTGATTCATGAACGTAATTCACATTTTTTATGCAATTCATGAATGCAAGTCGCTATTTTTATACATTTTATATAGGTAATTTCCGTTTCAGCTTTTTGCTGCCAAAATTCGTGTTTTTTGAGCGATTTATGAACATAATTTATGTTTTACTACACGATTCATAGACGTAATTTGCATTTTTCATACAATTTATGAATATAATTCTCGCTTTTTTACATGATTCATGGACGTAATTCACATTAAGCAATTTGTGGACGTAATTTCCATTTTTTATACAATTTCCTTTTTTTTTTTTTAGCGATTCATGGATGAAGTTCACAAAAACACCCCTTGGCTGTGCCACTGACAACAAAATCTTATGTTGGTGCAAGGAGTAATTTATTCATAGACATGAGAAAAAAGTTTTTGACAACAAACCAAAAAAAAGTACAATACAGGATTTTTACCTGGCATTCTCATAAAATTCTGAATATACCCTGCCTCCCCCCTCTAATTCATAAGTTTTCATACATTCTATATTATATTCCATATTAAGAATGCGCCACTTGTCTAGTTTTGTTTTGAATCAGAACGCATTATTAGGATTTTTCATTCAGGTAGAATTTATTTAGAATAGAATTGATAAAGAAAATGCACAAATTGAAAACCATCGAACAGACATGATAGAATCATTACGTAATTTTCATGGTTTTAATAATCCACATGGATGTTTCTTGTTATGCCAATTCAATCTTGCAATGTCTTAATATACAATGAATAAACTCTGCAATAAAGTTAACCAGAGAATCTTGCAATGGATTTTTGCCGTCGCTTATTCAAATTTACTTAAGAGGAATCGAGTTAATGAAATGTTGTATAAATGTTACTTGTTAGCTTTATAGATTACTAGGTACTACTAGGTTATCCCGTCGACCAAAAAATTATCGCCAAACTATAAGATTAAATTCCAATAATGGATGATTGTAAATGTCACATTCAATGACATTAAATACAATTTGTATATTTAAAATGTCATTGATTTTTATTTCGACTTTTTATTAATATTTTACTAATTATTTGTTTTTTCATTATTTAAAATAAAAAAATATGTGATTATGTATAATTTGGCGAAACTGGTCGACGGAATAACAGTAGTAGCGATTACTAAAATATTTCAAATTGAAATAATTTATGAAACTGAAAATGTTTTAGCCAACATTTCACTTAAGTTTAAAACAAGCAATATATAGAAATTGTAAAGTCCATGAAGTGTGTGTAACTTTGGACCAGACATTGCACAAATATAATGTGCTCATCTTTTGTTTACATTTTTAAAAAGAGTAATTTGAATGTAATAATGTACTAGAAATCATAATGAATGCTTATAATAGAGTATAATACAGTCAACTCTGTGAAATTCACAAAATGTATTATCTGCAAAACATGTTAAAATGCAAACATTGAAAAGTGTTTTAACACTTAAACTCAAAGATAAAAGATATGCAATAATTTTATTTTCATGAAATGACAAATTTTAATAAAATAAACTGGGATTTAAGAAAATTCATGTATTTTGTACCCTGTATTTAAAAACAATACTTTAAGCAAGCCAGTAAGTTTCCGTTTATTAATTATGATTAATGCAAACCTATTCTTTGCTCAAGCAGCAAAAAAATTAAAAAAATAAACAAAAAATATATAGAGGTAAAATTGTTTATCAAACAATACACATAAAAAGTTCCTTGGCGAAGGAGAGTAAACTGCATTTCACCCAAAATTACTGACAAAAAACAAAACAAAACAAAATGCAGTCCAGATTTTTAACTGGCATTCTGGTAAAATTTTGAATATATCCTGCCTCCACACTGTAATCCATAAGTCTTCAAAAATACAAGCAAATAACTTTATTGCAAAGTTACACATTCTGTATTAATTAATAATCCATTGCAAGATTCTCCGGTTAACTTTATTGCAGAGCTTATTCGTTGTATATTGACATTGCGAGATTCAATTGGCGTAACAAGAAACAACATGTGGATTATTAAAACCTGAAAATTACTTAATGATTCTATTTTGTCTGGTTTATATTTTTTAATTCGTGCATTTTCTATATCAATTTAATGGACATTATGTAAGAATATTACTACCTGAATGAAAAATGCTCCGTGTAACTTGCCGCGTTCGGGTTCGGATTCAAAACAAAACTAGACAAGTGGCGCCCCTAGGCGTATGAATACATGACTTTCCAACAACAAATAATTTAAAATAATTTTTGTTTGAAAACTTTAAAAAAAAATCGTAAGTCGAAAGTATATTGAATATGTATAATTAAAAAATATTTTCCTATTTTAAAAAAGGATTCAAAATATTTTTTCCACAAAATGCAAAAATATCCAATGTAAGAAACGTAATATTTTCTTCTTACGAAAAATAAAGGCAAAATAAATAGAAATTTGATTTAGTATATATTTATTGAATGTTTTAAAGCACATGATAAGATGTTTTTGTAGTTTAAAAAACATTTATTGCTTCGATGCGGGTGTTTTAACTGTGACCATTACTACATTTGCCTTTTTGCAGTGTCTTCGTCTGCTAATCCATAGAATAACATGTAATCCGCGAGCTAATATAGTCCAATTTTCCAAGACCAATATATAACAAACAAGAGTTTTCCTAGAAACAAGGCAAGTCTTATTCCCTCTATCTTAAAGAGATTCATATTATATATAAGTTTTAATAAAATCTCCCAGCCCGTTTTCTAGATCTCATTATCAGGAACAAACACCATCGTTTTCAGTTTAAAAATGGTTATCGAGATATAAAAATATACGGCACGTAGAAATGTAAAAATTATAGGATAGGATTAGACTCGGAATATAAGACTATATTAAAAAAATTGGACCATTCTGACCAATATTTGCTGAGTTATTAGAAGGCGGCTTTTCCGATTTCCTTTGATGTTGAGTTAGCTGTATATATGAAGTTCCGCATCTACCCTTATGACGATGGTAGGTTTTGACGATGGTAGGTTTAAAGCTGCGTCACTTGAAGGCTGCCGCCTTCTATGATTGGATAGAGCGAATTTGGAACACTAGCCGTTACATCTTTAATACAATAAGGATTGTACAGAGAATTAAAATCTGTAAAACCAAACGTTTTTAATTTATTCATAAAATCCTTGCCATTAATAACTACGTTATCGAGTTTAATATTATCATGATTATGTTACACAGGATAATTTTTAGCCACGCTCTTTAAAGTGATTAAAATTGGCTGAATATCTCTTAGCACACGTACAGCTTTAGTGAAAATATTTTTCCATACGTTTTGATGATAGACATGAGACCAATTCTCTGACATGAATTCAATCAAAATATTTTCTTTTTATATTTGACATGGTCTTTGTATCTATCTATAATAATATCTATCTTTTTTGGTTTATTGTCTATTTCTATAAAAATACAAAGTTATTATTAAAATTACTAATCACTAATTCCCAAACGTTTTATATTCCTGTTTTTCTTTTTATCTGTATGCACATATAATTGCTGTTCGGGAAACCAATGCGAAGTATATTTGAAGTAAGCGTCTATTAATAAATAAAAGCGAAAAAATATCGTGAACTTGCTTATTGATAAAAAAAATACTATTATCTGTCCCATTTACCCTCCTCCGTGCGGGGCAAAACAAAATGACATTATAAAATAAGAAACAAAAAGGTATTATAAAATTCTTTTAAGTGTTATTTGATATAAAATTATTTCATGTATAAAATTATACTTTATTGACTTCTCTTCATTTGATTCAATAAAGTATACGAAAAATAAATATAACTTTTTTGGTATATAACCCCCCCCCCCCAAAAAAAAATAAATAAATAAATTCTAAAAATAAAAAATATTTTAGACTTTGATAACGATATCATTAGAGGGAGGGAATTCAAATGATAATAATGTATGATATCGAAAGGGTAGGAGGGGTACCTAAATTACCAAAAAAAGTTGATAATGTTATACATGCATAGTCCCACACTAGTTTGCAAAATATAGCTTACGTCATGTTTTTTAATTTCGATGATTTTTTATTCTGTACTGCTGAATCCGAAATTGATCTTCATTTTTTTTAATCAACACGTAAATTTTTTTTCAAATCTTAAATTTTAAAATTATAAACATCAAAAATTTGGTAGGGGAAAGGAGGCAGATTGGGATAAAACGTTTGTTTCACAATATCCATGGGCGAAAAACGGATAAATTCTTAAGAAATCATAAAGATGAAAATTATGAAGCAAATATTGCTGTTTTATTTAAAAAATATCATGCAATGGATGTGAACATGTTTCTGGAGATACATATTCTCCATTCACACCTGGATTTTTTCCTAAAAACTTGGGCAACGTGAGTGACGAGCAGAGCGAGCGCTTTCATCAAGACACTAAAGTTTTTAAAGACAGACACAAAGGTTTTTTGTACAAATGTGTAGTAGGAGACTACTACTGGTTTATCTTAATAGAAATAGATTAATATATATTAATAAAATAAAATTATAAAACTTATCGTAATTTCCAGCATATAATCCGGGGATCAAACAATCATTTTTCGACCCAGAAAATTTT
Organism: Maratus speculifer; assembly: GCA_964019185.1. Lineage (NCBI taxonomy): Eukaryota > Metazoa > Arthropoda > Arachnida > Araneae > Salticidae > Maratus > Maratus speculifer. Next base: position 174,338,374 of record OZ025303.1, on the reverse strand, counting down.
TTAAATAAAATGTAATTTTTTGATTGGGGTTAATATTTGGCCTTAATTACTGCTTAAAATTTCTGGATCGAAAAAGAATTGTTTGATCCGCGGATTATACACCGGAAATTACGGTAGAGTAAAATAAATCATTTATATATTTTTCTTTTTTTTTATTTTATGTTAAAGTGCTCAGCAAGAGTTTAGACAATGATCAATTACGCATCTGTACGGAGAAATATGCAAGAAATTGTTTTAACTCAACAGCTATATATTACTTGTGACTTATCCTTTAATCATAAATAATTAATTTTAAATTATACGCTTTATATATTGTATTAGCAGCCCGCCCTCGCTTTGCTACGGGAACAGCAAGTCGCCCTATCCCGTGCCACTACTGACACCGCAAATTGTTACCACTACTTCATTCAATTAAATTTAACTACTAAAAACAGTACCCTCCTTTTAGATAGTCGAGTAAAAAGTAGACTACATGTTAAACTAAAGTCTCAGACACCTTCATACAAAATTTCATAAAAATCGATCCATCCGTTCTTGAGTTATAAATGGTATAAAGAACCCGAATTTGTTTTATGTATATAGATTATAATCAATAGAACTCGCAGCGGACGCGATGTAAGGTAATTGTATGGTCATTTTTCTACACCTTGGGTTACATTATTGGTATTTTAGTAAGGATCCTTTTTTTTTGAAAATATATTATAGCCTATGTTCAACGGAATTGTGTAGCTTTCGAACGGTGAAAGAATTTTTCAAATTCGTCAAGTTATTTCGGAGCCTATTGAATTCAAACAAACAAACAATCAAATCTTTCCTCTTCATAATATTAGTATAGATAATGACTAAAAAAGAAACTTCACATTGTTGCAAAAGTATAGACAATTTGTATATTTACAGAAAAAATAACCATAGAATAAAATCGAACTGAAACCACATTGTCTGCAATTAGTGAAAAAATGTGACTTTTCATCGAAGAAACTAAATCCTGTATCACTTAAGATTTTATTTTGTACCAAATACGTTCAACGGCAGTTCGAAACTCGTTAACAGAAAAGTCGGAAGAGTTTTGTTAAAAATTAGCGTAAACGTCACAACATATGATGCTACAAATATTTTTGATTAGGTTGAGATCAGGGATACAAGCCGACCTATCAAACCAGTAATATTTTGAGGGTTAAGTTTTTGTTTTGTACGTAAAATGAATAAAAGTATTTTCTTGCTCAAATACAAATTTTTAATCAATTAAAAATTCACCAAGTGATTGTAAATTGCTCTCCAATGTATGTACGTATCCTTGCGCATTTTGGCAACCATCGAGGAACTTCAAAGAGGATTAACCCATTAACGCCCGAATTATTTTCTTCGCTAAAATTTAAATTTTGTATTTCCCACCACTTTTAAAAACAAGTTAATTTTTATCTAAATTTATCGAGGATTCTATCTCGTGAAAGAAGGTATATATTTTTCTTCCTCTTTTCTGGTGGGATAACCGCTTTCTTGCTGTTTTTGTAACCGTCCTCAAATGAGGACGCTGGGCGTTAATGGGTTAAAGTAAATTGAAGCCAAAATCATTAAAGAGTCACCTCCTTGTTGATGTTTAAAAATAGTCCAAGGCTCTTTACGCAAGTCGTACCAATAGCATGCGCAATCATCTGAACCAGGGTGGCGAGTGGTCACAGAAAAACACACTGAAAAAAAGAGAAAGCTACCAGTATTTTCTTATAGAAAATAGTACAAATAACATAGTAAATAGATTAATGAAGGCTAGTTTCTCTTTAAAAGAATACTGAGATTTAATACGTGTTTTGACTGTATTTATCCCTGACCTACTGTGAACCATCCAAATTGAGCTTTGGTTATCTCACTGAGTATCCCAGTATACCACTTAGGTCCATGTGATATATGTTTGCGAACCCACTGTACTCTCATCATTTTGTAATGAGATTTCAAAGGTGATTGTTTTATCATTTTCGTGTAAACTAATTTTTCTGTTTCTTTAATTCCTCTTCGAATTGTTTGCATTGACACAGAAAGTCCTGACTTATTTTTAATATGACTAGCAATCATCATTTGTTCAGATGCCAGTTTATGGATCCTTATACCAATTCTTTTTCTGGTGACATGACGCCTTCCATATCTATACTTTACTTTGAAAGAGTCACACTTAAACAATACTTAATAGAACAGACTTTGTGGAAGATTAAAATTCGCAGAAATTTTTGCAACAGTCTTCCTATTCGATTTCAGCTTCCGTGCTTCAATTACTTCATCTGACTGATTATTTCTAGCTCGCAACATCTTCACAAACTGATGCTATTGAGAGAAACACTTAGATAATTCATGCATGTTATGTGTTAAGTTTGAAATTTATAATTTTGTATGAACATATGCCAAAAAATAGAGAAAGTGTCTAAATATTTTTCAATAAGCGAATTCCACTTTTTTTAGTTAAATTAAATATTATCTTATATTAAAACCATTATTTTCGTCCTAAAATTTTAAAAACATATTTAAAAATAAATATGGCCATTTCTTTAACCCAAGAGTTATTTTTTATTTAAAGGTTAACACTAGAACAGCGGTGGCGGGTCATTTCGACACGTATCACATAAAAATATAACGATTCGAACCAGAAAACACCTTATAAAATAAAAAATATATAAGAAACATAAAAATATTTTAAATAAATAAGCTAAGTAGTATTATATAAAAATTCTGATGCGAAATATTTTGATAAAACTTGAGTAAAATTTTCCGCGGTTCTAGTGTTAAATAACACTAGTGTCTAAACTTTTGCTTAGCACTGTATTGTTATTTTAAATATATAATAAATATTTTTAAAACTAGACGTGACCGATTTTTTACAATAATTTTACCGTACTCAATGCACTAGGATCTATGAAAAAATATACATTCCGCGAAAGTATAAATGCCGTGTAAAATAGTGTTATTTGAACATTCTCTGAGTGGAAATATCTTGCCCCTAAAATGGTTAAGTAAGTTTCGTAACCTGTACGACATTATAATAATGACAAAAATCTGATACGCGAATATCACAAGCCTGCGATGAAAAAAATGTCGGTATGGTAAGTGGTATTTTTTAAAGTTATTTTGATGCTTATTAGAAATATAATGAAAAAATTTCATCACGTAGAGTTTCATCACAAATCACGATGTATTATTTTATGCATTTAGTATATTTCGGACCAAAAAATTGTTATTTATATGAGTTTGTAAAATAAATTTCTGGACTTAAAATAGCAATTTGTTGCATTAAATTAATACAAAAGAAAGAAGAAACTATTCCAATACAGAATATTTCTCTTAATCGGAAAACTGCCTATTAAATATTGGTTTGTTCGGGAAGTCCCTTCTGTTTGGGAAAATCAATTCGTACCGGAAAATTCTTTTATTTAATTATTATATATTGTTTCCGATATCTAATACTTAGATATTAATGGACAAAATTTTCCGGTACGAATTGATTTTCCCAAACGGGAAGGACTTAACGAACAACCCAATACACTATTCAAGGCAGAGGAAACCAGTTGAAATCGGATCTTTTCTGCTTGCAGGTGTCTGTACGCCAACGGTTCTTCACACTCCTTTTAAACTGACCTTATCTCAGTTCCTGATTCAGTCATTCAGTGTCTTTCTTTACTCTGTGCTGTACACATGTGTTTTTATTCCGAGCTGGGAGTTAGAAGTTATAGTAGTAATTTTAACTTCTAATTTTTGCTGCTTTAGGGAATTTTACCGTACTCAGTGTACTAGAATCTATGAAAAAATAAACATTCCGTCGAAAGTTATATATATGCCGTGTAAACTAATGTTATTTCAACATTTTCTGAGTGGAAATAACTTACTCCTAAAACGGTTAACCGTTTCCGGCAAGAGCAAAATCACGAGCAAAATGAGAAATTATCGACTGGCACTGGAATTCACAAACGAATTTTTTAGATATTTTGAAGTCCTTAATTTAAGCTTCTTATTATAAAAGCAAAATTTTACTAAAATATTATTGGTGCCGTTTGCAAGTTTGGAATTAATATTAGGTACCCAGACCGCGCACAGTGTGCTGGTAAGGATTAAGTAAAATTGATTACCTATACAATGTTATTATAACGACTAAAATCTGCTACGCTAATATTATTTAAAAAGCTACCCCTGAAAGTACCTTTATTCCTTTAGTTATTCTACGTTTAATTGCACTTCGTCCGTTCACAATGTTTATTTTTTTATTTTTTTTTATGATATTCTGCATAAATTTACCGGTATGAAATAAATATTTCTCTTCAAAGTAATATTATTATTGTCAATTTGGACCTTTCTGTATAATTTTACAGGTACTTAATAAAGATTTCCCTAAAAAATAAATTTTGTGTTACTATTTTTAGACTAATTGAATTAAAAGTTATAAATAACTTATAACTTGTGTTTTGTAGGGTTAAAATAGATAAAACCGATGTATTTGTAGTTATAAATGTTGCATTAAACTGTCAGTAACTTACAATTAACTGATTAGTTACAAATTATCAACAATTATCAGACCATAAATTTAAGAGAAAAGGAATCATCAAGAATTTTTTGCATGAGGACGGAGAAATCTTTTATAATAGCATATCAAATCCAACAGATTAAGTTTTTTTTTCTTGGGGTTGAGGGGTTGGCAGGCTGTACTGGTATAAGTGTAAAAATAGTTGATACAAAAAATCCAGCCGTTTGTAATAGATCCGTAGGTGGTAGCAAAGACAATCACCTCTTCAAGTTAGAATCTGGAATTCGAGAATTCATTAAGACTCATTTTACTAAAATATATTCAGTCTGCCAAGTTATATCTCCAAGGGGCGCATTATATGATGGAAAATGTATTGTTCCTACCAGAACTTACAATTAGTAATTTTCCTCATGATTTTATTTAACGTAAATTACACCAAAGTAGGATGAAAATATTATTTTCAATTTAGTGGTAGGAATAATAAAAATTTTGCTGTACGCTGGAAAGCATGTATCTTTAAAGAAAACACTTAAGCCGTTGAGGGGCAATAGGATAAAACATATTCCAACTAACTTTGTCTGAAATTTACACCAGAAACTTTTAAATAAATCTTACTTTTATAACATTGACGAATCAATGGTAATCATTGTTTTTTTTCTATGTTTTAAAACAACTCTTCTCAAAAGCTATGGTGCGGATTTAACAGTACTGTAATGACCCCTGAAAGCATTAAAAGCCGGATTTTAGCGGTTGATGCGCAGGTTTATCATTGTATTTTTCTGCTGCCCGTGCGTTATGTTTTTACACATTTGGGTTTTGCCGAAAAACATAATGATAAACCTACGAGTCAACGACTAAAATCCGGATTTTAGACCTTATAAGACCTTATAAGACCAATTACATTTAATATGCTTATCAAATTATGTCTAATACGAGAATTTCAGTTTCTAATTAAATGATATGATTGTTTGTGCATCCAACTCTCGGTCTATAAGCATTCAACGATTATCTCGAAAATCCCACAGATTTGTGTTTGTTCTCAAAACTTTCCGTTAAAATACATTACGCGTTGCAGTAGCTAAAGAAGTCGTTTACAAGTAATTCACTGTTTTGCTGTAGTTGTTTTTTGTTTGTTTGCTGTTACATGTCTTGTTGTTCTTCGCTTGGTAGAAAAAAACGCCGTTAGTTGTTTCATGTATATGGGCAAGATAGAAAACAAGGAACATTATTTGAAATATTACTTAATAAATTCCAAATCGAATCCTCCTTTTGTGAAAAAATATGAAGGTGGCACTTTTTATTTTTCATTTATATTTTCGAGAGTCATAACTACTGGCCAATTTGAATTGTCAGCATGGGTTTTAGGAATCGATTTTATTAAAATATGGGTACAGAACAATTACAAAGACATTATTGTTGATTTTTTTCCTCGTTTTGTAGAAGGAACACTATTATTTTTTGCTATTGTTGCTGTTGTCGGATCCCTAAAGGCCCCATAACTTTTTTTTCCTTATTATATCAACAAGACAGAAAAGTAGAAACATTATATGAACTATTATTTTAAGCATTGTAAAGCGAATTCCGATGTATAATCATAATTTAATTATTATAAAACTATTTATCAGAGGCTTTTATAAAAGATAAATGGTCAAACTATTTTTATTTATAATTTCCAGAGTCATAAATACTGGCCTATTTGAATTGTTAGCATGGGTTTTAGGAATTGAGTTTAACCCTTTGCGGCGCGGTGGTTTCATAGATATACCACTTAATTTTAATTCCTAAACGCCACATCGGCACCGGAATTTTGTTTAAAAAAATTACGGTTTGTTGAATGCGTGAAATCTAGCGTTTTCTATTTACAAATAAAATTGTTTTCAAATTCCGGTATAAGTCATTAATTTCAACAATTAAGCAATGAGTTTGTCCTGCGCCACAAAGGGTTGAGAAAAAAATGGATGCATAACACATTATGACAATGACAACAATTTGAAAACTGCACGAGAAGCATAGCAAATGAGGGGTGTTCGTTCGTTCTATAACGAAGTTTTAAAAATGTTCAGATCTTGTTGTTTTAGCATACTAAACTTCGAAAACAGTATACTGGTCGAAATGTTTTGCTTGTTACTGTAAATATACAGGAAGTAACTTGTATTGAACATCAGCAACGCATATCAATATTATAAAATGTAAAATAATTCAGTATAGCTAAAACACCACCCAATTAATGTTTCCCCGCATATTATTATGTAGCGGAAAACTATTGTGTGGCCCTGTAAATTAATAATAAATATTCTTTGCATCACACATTGTATGCAATGTATAATTTAGTATATACTTCATAGATTCATGTCAGTTCTATTATTTTCGAAATAGCGTAACATCACTAAAATGTTATAAAAACTATTTTCTCCTGTTGATTGCAATGTCATGGAATACTTTTGATTATCCCTGTAATTAAACTATACATCCGATTTTCATATAATTTAACATGGCTCGACAAATTTATGCGATATCATATATTTTATAACGCAAATAATTCGGTTGGGTAGTTTTTGCTCTGTTATATGCGGGCAGACAGATGAACGGACGAACAGACTGAACGACAACTATAGGTGATACATATCTTACACTAGAATGAGAGCAAAAATTGTGTGTGTGTAAATTTTATCTCAAAGACGGCTCTAACGATTGTGACAAAATTTTGTATTTTACCATTTTCGTGCACGAGAAGACCATTGGGCTATGTCACATGTTCGAGAATATTCGATTAGTGGGTCATTTTGGGTCATAATGGTTCAAGGTGAAGCTATATATGTCTAAGGAACGGCTTTACCGATTTTTACGAAATTTTGTATGCAACCATTTTTGGCACGAGAAAATTACTGGGCTTGGTCACATGTACGCGGTATTTTGATTAGTGGGTCATTTTTTGGGTCATGGTGGGACATGCTAATTTTGTCTAGAGAATAAATATCTCGCGCAATTTTGACTAAATTTTGCAATCTGTCGTTTAGGGGCACGATAAAATCATTGGGCTAGGTCACATGATCGAGAAAATTTGATTAATGGGTCATAAAGAGTCTGTGTTAAACTATTAATATTTAAAGTACGGCAGGACCAATTTTAGCGAAATTTCGTATGTAACGATTTTTTGACACGAGAAAACTAATGGTCTTCACATGTTTGACAGATTTCTATTATAACGATCATTTGTGGTTCATAATATGGTCATGAGAACGGGGGATCGATTTTGACGAAATTTTATATGCAACATTTTTTGGCACGATAAAACTATTGGGCTAGGTCACATGTTCGTGAAGCTTTGATTAGTGGTTCACTTTTGTGTCATTTTGTGTCAAACCAACTATATCTAAAAAATGACTAACAACTTTGACCAAGTTTCGTATACTATCGTTTTGGATTACAAGAAGATTATTGGGTTAAGTCACGTGTTAGAGATAATTCGATTAGTGGGTCATTTTTGGGTCATTGTGGGTCATGCTAATTTTATTTACAAAATGTGTCGCGCATTTTTGACTAAATTTTATATTCTATCGTTTCGGGCACGAGAAAATCATGTGATTTGGTTAGATGAACGAGAAAATTCGATTAATGAGTCACTTTGGATCATAATGTGTCAGGATAAAACTAATTATAAAAAAACGGCTCAATTGATTTTATCTAAATTTTGTTTCCAAACGTTTTTCGGCACGCAAAAACTAATGGGCCACATGTTTGAGAGATTTCGATAATAAGGGTCATTTGTGGGTCATGATGTGTCATGCTAATTTCAATTAGCAAATGATCTTATCATTTTGACTGTACTTTATATTACATCGTTTTTGGCAAGGGAAAACCATTGGGCTAGGACATATCCTCGCAAAAATTTGATTAGTGGGTCATTTTGGGTCATAATGGATCAGGGTCATTCTAATTATATGTAACAACGGCTCAATCAATTTTAACTAAGTTTTGTAAAGAAACGTTTTTTTGTCATGAGAAGACTATTGGGCTGAGTCGGATGTTTTAAAAAATATATATTAGTGGGTCATTTCATTCAAGCTAATTTTACTCAAGAAATGACTTAAACGACTTTGATACAATTGTATATTTCACTGTTGTTGATTAAATAAAGACCATTGAACTAAGTCATATATTTGATCGAATTTTATTAGTGGGTCATTTTGCGTAATACGTGTCAGGGTCACGAGAATATGGCAACAGCCAAAAAGTTGGCGATAATTGACAAAATATTGGCAAGATTTATCAGAAAAACTGACTATTAAAATCAAGAAATCCAAAATACGTATTTGACGCCAAATGACAGAATGTCGCCAAATTTGGTTATATCTGGCAGGAAATAATTTCTTTCAGAATGTGAAGAAATTTTTTATACTTCTTAATAAGATTCGAGATGCATGGTTAATAAAACCAGAATCAAACTAAAAAAGTGATTTGGATCGATGTTCTTTTGTTATAAATTTCAAAATAATGTAAAGTTTTTTAAAATGTACATACACACATAGTTTTCTTATTGATTGCTTTTGTAAATAATAATATTATAAACAATATATTTTATAGTAGTAATAATTTAGAGAGACTGATAAAGTGAATATACTATCGATTTGAACACAAATTTAATTTTGATCGAGTTAAGTTCGGTTACTCCTGCTAGATTATGTAATCAAGGACGCAGCTAAAAATATTCAAATCTTGATGTAATAGTATACAATGTTTTGGATACAGTATAATAGCCGAAGACTTTTATGAGTCCCTGTAAATACTATCTGCTTTCTATCACACAGGAAATAACTTATAGTATTTCTCAGCAAAGTATATCAATTTCATAAAATGTTAAATACAATTAAAACGCGCATCAAGCAGTTTTCTCCCCAATACCATTATGTAATAGAACACTTTTGTGCGGCCCTGTAGATCAATAAGAAATGTTCTTTTCATCGCATATTGTACAGAATGTATACTATAGTATATAGTTCATAGATGCCTATTTATTTTATTGTGTTCAAAAGAGTGTAATGATGGATTTGAAACTTTTCTACACATTGACCGTAATGTAACGGAATAGTTTTGATTGTCCCTGTAATTTAACTATTCATCCGATTTTCATAAAATTTGAAATGACTCGACAAAATTATCTAATAATTATATATCTTTAATTTCAAACGATTGGGTTGGATATTTTTCGCGTTGTTACAAGCGGACGGACAGACTGAAAGACAATTATAGGTGTTACGTAATTATTCAAATACGAACGCGTATGAAAATGAGCTACGATAACATTTTGAAAGCTATCTCTGAAGATAACTATATTTCTTGAATGGAATCTCATTCCACCGTAGAGATGTTCGAGAAAGCAATTTATTTAGTTTATTTATAGTATTCTGCATAATTTTACCGGTATGAAGTAAATATTTTACTTCAAAGTAATGTTAGTAATGTTATTTTAGATCTTTTTGCATAATTTTATAGGTAGCAAATTAAAATTTTATTTAAAAATAAAATTTGTATTACTACTTTTAACATAATTTGATTAAAAGTGGATCTTCAGAGCTGTAAATAACTTATAACTTGCATTTTGTAGGGTTAAATGCATAAAGCAAATCCTTTTATAGTTATAAATGTTGCATTAAACTGCTTATAACTCACAATTAACTGACTAGCTGCATATTATCAGCAATTATTAGACCATAAGTTTAGGAGAAAAGGTGTCAACGAGAAATTTTTTTCATGAGGATAGAGAAATCTTTTGTATTTGACAAATCAAATCCAGCAGATTACCTCCTTTTGGAAGGGGGAGGGGGGGTTATTGATAAGACTAACAAATGCGTATAAGTATAAAAATAATCTGTGGAAAAATCTAGTCGTTTGTAATAGATCTGCCGGTTGCAGCAAAGACAATCACCTCATCGAGTTGGAGTCTGAAATTTCAGAAATAACTAGAACTCAATTCACTAAAGCTCATTTGGTCTGCCAAGTCATACCTCCAGATGTCGCATAAGTGGAGAAAATTATATTGTTGTTACCAGAACCCACTCAGAAATCAGTAATTTTTCTCATCATTTTATTTAATATATGCTGTAGATCATTATCTTATCTAAGACATTATTTTCAATATGCTGGTAGGGGTAATAAAGTTCCTGCTGTACACTGCGATGCCTGTATCTGGTGGAAAACACTTAGTCTCTTGAGGGACGGTGGAGTATAATACATCCCACCTAATTTTAACACTTTTCGGCGCATTGCTTAAGTATTGAAATTAATAACTGACACCGGAACTTGAAAATAATTTTACTGTTAAATTTTAAAAAAAGTATATTTCACGCATCTAATAAACCGAAATTTTTTTAACCAAAATTCCGGTGCCAATGTAGTCTTTGGAAATTAAAATTAAGTTGCTTCGTTCAGTGGCGCAAACTTATGAAAAATATTCGGTTGGCTCAAAAACAGTGGGCGGGCTCAACGATATTTCGGTAAAATTATACAACCATTTTGTTTTTCTTTAAAGGGTGGACGGTTGATGAAAGATTAGACTTTTAAGTCTAGTTCTATTCTTATGCTTTTTTTCTAGTACAGACAGAAATATTTATTGTAATATCATCATGTCGTGAACATAAGTATAAATTGAAACAGTGGAAAGTTAAAAATATTTACATTTCAGTCATTATGGAGTTATGAATGTCAGCCGGTGAGGAAAAACGCGAGGTCATTGGCAAAATAAATTTTGTTGTAGAGTGAAAAATGAATAATGAAAAGACAATGAAATAAATAACGAAATAGAATAATAAAAATTTAGCACGCTAAGATTCAAAATAATTGGGTGCGCTCAGGCCCCACGGTCCCATACAAGTTGGCGCCACTGGTTTCGTAAACATACTCCTCCCCCCCTAAAAGGGTTAATAAAGATTTACACCACAAACTTTTAATTAATTTTTACTTCTATAACAATGGCGGGAAAGTGCTGAAAATTGCTTTTCCTCAATTTGAAACAATTTTTTAAAAACATCCCGCTCGTACATTACAGAAATAAGATTGCTTGCATCTGAAAATGTTAACATGTTGGGCACGAGCGATACATATACGTGTCGCAAAAAGGCTTAAGAATCCTTTTATATCCCCACAAGTAAAATAGAACTGTAAAATTCGCCTTATTTCGTCCTAGCATTTTCTCGATCTTAAAGGCGCAAATTTCTGTCTTTAAAAACCGGTGACAAAACATTAAAAATTTCGTAAAAGGCTCCCGTGGTGAAGGGGTTAAAAACCGTATTTTAACGGTTGACTCGCAGATATACCATTTTGTTTTTCTTCTGCAAGTCCTCCTTGTTTTTATATCTTTGGATGCAGAAAAATAGAATGATAAGCCTAAGAGAAAACCATTAAAATCGGGTTTTCAGAGGTTTCTCATCAAGATCTAACTTCGCAAACAGTAACATTTAGTAGTTTAATCGAGTTATGTTTAATCACAGACGTATCAATTAACTGTCAATTGAATAAGAATCAATGAACCATTAAGATTATTGGAATTATTTTTAATGTTCTTTTAGAAAACAGGCTTAGTTTCGATCTCGCCGATGCCAGATTTTTTTAGGTTAGGCTGCAATTATATTCGTAACTTAGTGTTTTTATGTAACTTGTTTCTTGCATTTAGAATAAGAAGACGTTGATTCTTTTTAACCCTTTGCGGCGCGGTGGTATACCTATGAAACCCCTTAATTTTAGTTCCCAAACGCCACATTGGCGCCGGAATTTTGGTAAAAAAACTTACGGGTTATAGACCTTTTTCTTATTTTCAAGTAAAGTTGCTTTCAAATTCCGGTGTTAGTGGTTAATTTCAACACTTAAGCAATGAATTTGCTCTGTTCCGCAAAGGGTTAAACATTTTTCCTTGAAAACAATGAATCATCGTAAAAAAACCATACGAAAACAATAGGTCATCAAACAATAAAGCCAACATATATATGTATATAAAACAAAAGCAATAGGCAGTAGATAAGATTTAGACGTATACGTTGTAATAACATTGATAATGTAAAATGTAAAAATGATAAAAACCAATAAACAAACAAAACGCTTTATCATTCATTATTTATCTTTAAAATCATACATAATTCCATGACTGAAGGTTGCTACACTTTCAGCTAAACTGCCAGTATTTATACGTAGGCAAACTTAACTAACATAAACACGCGATGACAAAGAACAAGTTTTTTCTAAGAAAATATTGGTGTTATCCCTTTCTGGCATAGCGATCCCACTCCCCCGGAATACCCAATTTTAATTCCAAACTTGGCAAAGGCACTAAAAATATTTTTATAAAATTTTGCTTTAACCTTCCTACCCTGAATGGGTCTAATCGACCCAGCCCTATAATGTAAATTATAGGACTTTCATTCGATTCAAACCAGAACATTTTTCATAAAGTAAATTAAATGAATAAAACAAAGATTTAAGTTAAATAAGTATGTTAAATGGCTTTAAATAAAAATTCTGGCGTGAAATATTTTAATCAAGTTTGAGTAAAATTTGGACAGGGTAGGAAGGTTAAAAACTAAAGCTTAAATCAAGGTATTCTTATTTTTTTAAAACGTCGTTTGTAATTTTTGGTGTCAGTCGATAATTTGTTATTTTACGAACAGAATTTGCAGGTGCCGGAAAGGATTAAGTAAGGGGAATATCAGGAAATTCCCTTGCCTGTAGCAATGGACTGCAATTCAAGTAGTTGCAAAAAAAGAAAAAATGCCAGTATCATTATTTTAACCCTTTGAAAGGCAAAGAATACCTACTGATAAAATATTGAAATGGCTTAATGATACCGGAATTTACAAATAAATTTATTTAAAAATACGTAGAATATTTTCTTAGCGTTGTACATTCTAAATTCAAAATTTCATTAAAATATTTTGGTGTCACTGAAGTATTTAATCATTAAAACTATGTAGCATATATATGTTTTTCATGGGTTTAATTCGGCATGGCATTTGTATAAACAGGAAGAAAATGGGAAAAGATAGGGATTATTAGATTTCTTCTCTTACGTTTTCACAATTTGAAATTATTTTTTCTTTTATTTCAATCGATAGTGAAACAATATCGTATTAAAGAATGCATTTATTAAAAAGCAAAAGAAAAAAATTAAGTAAAAATTATGATCACGCGTTAAAAGCAAAATATCGGGGAAATTACGCTAAAATTATTATAGGTAAACCTTAAAAGAACACGAAAACTTTAAAATAATAAAATTACTACATTCGAAACGTATTAGGTGGTAATTAAGTCATACTAATTTATTACACATCAAATGCATTTAATGGTGAAATTTTAGTCATACGTTAAAATGATGCATTTAAAGTGATTTTCATTCCTTCGAATTTTAATATAACGTCACATGGTATAAAAGTAGTACGGCTAGCAAATCTTTTTACATATTACATTTCTTGAATGCTGCAACGATTATCAAAAGATAAATTTATCCGATTACAGCAATAGATAAAATTATCTTAAAAATGCTTTCGACTTCTGAAGTGCGAATTATTTATTATTCGCTAAACCCATGATTTTATATGAATTCAGATAAAATTAACCCCTTCTCGACGGTAGTCTTTCACGAAATTTTTATTTTATCGTCACCGGTTTGTAAATGCAGAAAATTGTTGACCAAAGCAACAAAATGCTTCGATAAAATAAGGCAAATTTTACAGTAAAATTTTACTGGTTGGAATAAACTTTTTAAAACTTTCTTAAACCTTTTATTTGCGGCACGTATACCTGTCGCTCCTCCCCAAGCGGTTAACACCTTGAAGGGCGGTGGGATATATTTTATCCCACATGTGATTAATAAACTTTTGCACCAGAAATTTTTTTATTAAATTTTGCTTTTGAAACTTTGGTGGAAAAAAAAATAGCTCGCGAAACTGCTTTTCATATTTTGACTTTTCATATTTTGAAACATTTTTTTTTTCAAATTTCCGATAAGAGGTTAGAATCGCACAGACGTAATTGCTTTCCCTTCAAAGAATTAATATGAGCAATATGCATCCTAAATATAACATGAAAATATGCATGATGGTGTATTAGACAAAACGTTATAGTGAAGCTATACCCATAGCTGCCAACTATTTCGATTTTTCGGACCAGAAAAATTGAATAGAAATCCTTGCCTTATTTAATCGATAAATAGTAACAATTTAAAATATTAAAATGTACTACGTATAATTTTTTTCTGGTACAGAAAAGCGGAAAATGTTGGAAACTATGGCTATATCTTTTTCTGATAATACCTAAAACACAACCAAAACATAAAATATCGACGTAAAATTTCAAAAGTTTCAAAATTTCCTTCGGTACTGAAACTCTGAAAGATTTTCCCTTAAGTAGACGCAGTTTTTTAATCTCGAATCTATAAGTAGAATATTGTCCATAGCCTCGTTATAGAAGTCAGAAAGGTAGTGACACTTTGGGGAAAAAAAGAAAAAAAACATTTTATGTAAGCTGAATTACGAATGTGTAATTGATCTTATTTTACTTATCAATTTAGAAAACAAGTATCAAGTGTAACGCAGCGACAGATGAGACATTGGTAACCGAAAAATACACCAACCCTATAGGATGCCTATACAGAGTACAGTCGCTGTTGTACGGATAATATCATTCAATCTTCCGGAAACTGGTGATAATTTTAAACAGGTTATGATATTTTTAGAGGCTGAGAATCCTGAACGGTGGTTGGCGGGCTGGGGGCTGAGCGCCCGAGTTATAGTTTTGAAAACTACACCAATAAAAAAGTAATTTCTAAAATTCTGTGTTTAAATCAATCTTTAAACACTAAATTTTGAATGAATTTAGATATCTATGGTGCTTTTTTTTATTTACCGTATTTTTCTTTATAATATTTTAACAAGAAAATTAGTTCTAAAACTTTAAATTATGTAATAAAGTGAAACCATTTAAAAAAAATAGTTAATTAGAATCAATTACACGTGATATACCAATTGTAATTTTCAAATCGTGTAAACAACTATTTTAATTTATTAATTATTTTCTTTTGCCAAAATATTTTAATCCTATGTACTTTACATTTAAAATATGATTTTGCTAATATTGCATTTTAATTTCACGTAAAAGTGTACATTGATTTATGTATCAGTGGAAAAGAAAATTTTTTCTTTAAAAATATTTCGACGTATTAGATATTTAATTCATTTTAAAACCGATTTTAATTCTTTCCGGCGCGGTGTTCTTAAAAAAGGGATACCTAATTTTAATTTTACTTGCACCAAGAATATTAAACAAAAATTTTCTTTTTAAATTTTACCTAAAAATATGCATGTGCATGCTTACAAATAAATTCTTTAAAAAATTCTGGTGTAAGTTAATTATTTCAAACAGATTTACTCCGCGATGGAAAGGGTTAGGACATTTTACGAATAATTGCACAAGAAAAACATACTACGGAAATGACATACTACGTAAAACATAAATTTTGCCAAAGCTTAAAGACTTTCCTATTTTGCCCATATGTCGTACAGGCAACGTTTTATTTTATTTTATTTTATTTTATTTTATTTATTCGCCAATCATGATTTATTGTTCTCACCAATTAATTTTTATTGTGAATTTTGCATTATGTAATCAGAGCATTTTACTTATTCAATAAGGCAAAAATTTCTTTTTTTCTAAAACTGGCAGTAAAAGGTTAATAATTCTGTTAAAGACATGAAAAAAAAGGCATTATTTGAAAGTCGTTTTAAAAAATATTGATTAATTAAGTGGTTAAATATTAACGCAATAATGGCCGAGAGCGGTCAATTTGCCGCTCCCATATGATTATAGTTCGGTTGAAATTAAAAATTTTAATAGAAAATAAGTTAATACTCGAATATTTGTACTTGTTGGGAAATCGATTAATTTCTTGAAATATATATATATATATATATATATATATATATATATATATATATGAGGACCCCAGAAGCCAAGGAGTATCAGTGACAAAATTGAAAAAATTGAGTTAAGTGCACAGGGTATCTGGAAATATGCTTTTGACATTTCAGGTAAAGAAATATAGGTCATTTTCTTATTATTTGGGGAGTTAATGAGATAAACCACTTTTTTCAAAAAACAAACAATATTGATTAATTATATATTTAAAGAAAATTGTACTCTATTTTTTTAACAGTTATTGAAATGAGAGTTCAAAGATTAGAATGCAACAAGCAGATGTTTCCTATTTCAATTTAGTCAATTGTTATTGATGTTCCGATTTAACATCAATTATCTTTAAACTCAATTTACTTCAAATCGATATTTTGTCACTTGTACCCCTTGGTTTCTGAGGTCGTCATATATATTTCATTTATAACTTGGAAAAAACTATATAATAAAGATTTGAATGAAAAATGAGCCTTTCTCTGTAAATATTACGCAACGTACTTTATATAAACAGTTTTAATTGTCTTTTTTATAAAATAAATAGAACAGAACTTAACCCTTCACTTGATCGTACGTTACATTTGACACACACCTAAAAACACTATAAGTCTCATTATGTGCAGTTGATTTGGCTTAATATGATCACTGTAACTGATCAAGAACTGTTCAAAGAATAAAATCACATATATTTTGACCATGTCAGATGGCTGCATTTTTAAAAATTATAGATTTTGTTATTCGTAAACTAAACTAAAAAAAAAAAATAAATAAATAAAAATAAAAATTATTAAGGCAAAATCTACTTTTATTATTTTTATATTTTTACTGAATATTAAAAAATAGTTATATAAAGTTGCAGAGCGTTAAGCAGATAAAATTAATTAATTTAAGCTCATTTAACCACTTAATCGTCACGCCCGAGATAGTTACGGCTTTTATTTAGAATTGTTTGATTCCCACCAGTTTTATAAAATAGTGTAATTGGTTTTTTCTGGTATCACTTTACTAGCCATTAAATAAGATGAATATTTTTTTTTTCAAAAAAGTTGTGGGAATAATGAATTTGAATTTTTAAACCGTATTTTAATGCGAATATAAAGGGGTTGGGTTAACCCATTAGTGCCTAGTGTCCCTTTTTAGGGACGCTTCAAAAGGTGCATTCAGCACTGTTTTTGACACCGGTAAAAAAGAAAAGCAATAATTATTTTATTTAAACGATGCATTTTCGTGATTAATGAACTAAACTTAAATCTTCTAAAAATAGTGGTGCCAACCAAATAAAATTTACGCAAAAGATACTGGGCACGAATGGGTTAAGTGCAAACTATAGCAGTAAAATACTTAAAAACCCTAATTCTGTGTATGGGGTACAGGACGTAAAACGTTAAATTTTAGCTGAAATTTTGAAATTTGTTTATTTATTTACTTGTTATTTTTCCAATTATTAGACTTGTAAAAATTTATTTATTTATTTATTTTTTTTTCATAAAAACAGAAAAATTCGTGCAGTGAAATGCTAAGCGATTAGAGATATTCCGAATAAAGATATTACGTGACTTTAAATGAATACTGGTGTGAAGTATTTTTAATAAAACAAATAAAATCTCCGTTTTGTTTAGTTTTAAAACTCTACAAAGTTGATTTCTCCCTCTCCCGTTGAGAGGCGTTGAAAGAGGTCTCTTCGAACAGAAATAATGCGAAGCGCTCCAATTTCAAAGCTTAGGGAAGAAACGCTCGACGCGGAAGCCGGATAGTAGGGGATTTTTCTGCTGTTTGCCAGATTTCGCTGTTCCCTTTGCGCCATGTGTTTTCTTTCAACGTATTCGATTATCTGGGTTCTACTCTGCGTGAAAGGTAGAGATTTTATTTATTATTATTTTTAGATATTAAATAATAGAGATATTTCATTTTTTAGAGATGGACAATTTAATGCGGACATGATTCGCAATTCTGCTTTTGCCACTTTTAATAATTTATAACAATAATAACAATAGCTAAAAAAATAAAATCCAATAATTTTAGGGGTTTTATTTATTATTACTTTTAGATAATAAATAATAGAGCTATTTCATTTTTTTAGAGATGGACCATTTAATGTGGACATAATATGCAACTCTACTTTTGCCATTTTTAACAATTTAAAATAATAATGATAACAATAACTAATAAGTTAAAATCCAGTAATTTTAGGAATTTTATTTATTATTTCTTTTAGATAACAAATAATAGGATATTTCATTTTTTAGGGGCGGACAATTTAATGTGGACAATGCGCAATTCTGCTTTTGCCGCTTTTAATAATTTATAATAATAATAACAATAACCATTAAACTAAAGTCCAAATTTTAGGGGTTTTATTTTTTATTAATTTATTATTATTAGTTTATATTATTTATTATATATCTATTATTAGTTATAGTTCCTTTGCATGATCTGTTTTTTGTCAACGCATTCAACTATCTGGGCTTTACTGTGCGTGAAAGATAGGGGTTTTACTTAATATCACTTTTAGATAATAAATAATAGAAATACTTCCTTTTTTAGGGATGGACAATTTAATGCAGACATAATTCACAAGTCTGCTTATGGCATTTTTAATAATTTATAATAATAATAACAAAAACTAATGAGATGGACCATTTAATGCGGCCATAATACGCAACTTTTAACAATTTATAATAATAATAATAATAATAACAATAACTAATAAACTAAAATCCAATAATTTTAGGGGGTTTATTTTTTTTTTTAGATAATAAATAATAGAGATATTTCATTTTTTTTAAATGGACTGTTTAATACGGACATAATTCGTAATTCTGCTTTAGCCACTTTTAATAATTAATAAAGTAATAAATAACTAATTAACTGAAATCCAGTAATTTATTTTTTAAGCTCAATAACGTTTTTCTTTTATTTGTTTACGGCAATAAATTACCAACCTTTTGATCATTTCTGAAATATATATTGCCTGTTTAAAAATCCAGAGTTCTGCTTTCGTCCAACAATTTGTAATTACATGATGAAAAAATAAAGAAAAAGAAAAAAAAAAGAAAAAAAAATTGCTCAAGCAAAAGAAATTTTGCTTGAAATCAATAAAATTTAATTTTGTATTATTGCTTCGATATTATAGACACACATAATTATTTTTTCTAAAGCTGGATGCACTCCACTGTCTTCTTTCCGCTTTGTTTCTAAGTTTATAACTAAAAATCTAAGTGATAAACCGAAATCTAATATATATAAATATTTTTAAGTACAATATTCAGATAAACCTATAGATTTTTTTCAACGGTGGGCGAATCCTACTGTCCTGCTTTCATTCAGTTTTAAAATTTATAATTTAAAAACAAATTGATAAATCAAAATATGCATCATTTTTTAAAGAAACAAATTAAGGTAAAATAATAGAATTTTTTTTTTTTTCGTTTTGTAACGAAGATTTTATTTTACTGTCCTGCATTCATTAAATTTCAAAATGTATAATTTAAAATGGAAGTTATAAACCAAAATTTGCTATTATATAAAAAACCACAAAATGCAGTAACACTTTTATAAATTCTTTTATTCTTGAAAAAATGTCAAAGTAATATACACTTTATGACACTTTAGACACTTTATGTCAAAGGAGTATAAAAACATATTCTACTGATTGAAATAACCTTCTTTTCAAAAATGCAATTATTTAACATTAGAAATATCAGAAATTTCAGTAAAGTTTTATATAAAGAAAATCACACTAGAATTTTCATTGCAGTTTATTATTTAACAATGCTCTTTTTTCTATCTTTCTTTCTTTCTTTTTTTTTTTGTATCTTTTAAACTTATTTCATAATCAAATTTTCGGTTTGAACCGAAATATTTTCATATGGTAGCCATCAAAATGACAGTTAACATCGTAAAGATAACAAAGGTGGTTCCCAAGAAAAATAATATTTCACTGCTCAAAAGCGAGAACTTTCTGACATATTTTCTGAGTTGATGTTAAACAAAAAAACAAAATAATTGCAGGCATAACTTTTAAATTGACGTAATACATAACAAGGTTTTTTTTTTCCTGTGATAAATGAAATAAGCAGTGTTGAACTCTCTAAGTTTTAGAATGTGTGTGTGGGGGGGGGGGGGAGTACACTTTTTGACCATAAAAAACGCAAAATCGCCAATCATCAGGTGATACAGTTCATTGCTTCTGGGGAAAATGTCCTCTCCGGGCCACCATGAACAACGGTTATAAGTGATTAATTTCCTCGAAAGCATTATTATTTTTTTCACTTCATACTTTTTCGCGCTCAGAAAATCAGTTCAAATTTCCAACTTAGATAATCTTTTCTAAAAAAAAAAAAAAAAAAAACCTTTGGCAGTTATTAGAAAAGGCTAAAACTATTCAATTAAGTAAATAATTTCTGAAAAAGAGCGGCTAAAAATTTGATGCATTTGAGAACAAAAATAAATTTTAATAAGGAGTCAGATAGTAGCTAAATTGCATTTGAGAACTGCCATAAACAAAGTTAGCAATAAATTTCGCTATCGAAAATGCTTTAAAAATATCTAAGATATATTTGACATTATTTTAAAAAAATAAAGTATAAAGGAAAAAAAATGTTCAGCCGGATAAAAGAAGTATTTTTCAGTCATTTGTCATATTTCCTTACTTTCGAAGTGCCATGTGTTTTTTGTCAACGAATTTTATTTTTTGGTCTATTCGTCGCTTGAAAAGTAGGGTGTTATATAGTACCTTTTCAATACTGAATCTATAGAGACTGATTGTTATTTTATTTTTATTTATTTTATTTTATTAAAATTAATTAATTTTAATTAATTTATTTATTTATTCATCCATACGTTCATTCATTTATATTTATTTATTTATTCATTCATTTAAATTTATTTATTTGCTTATTTATTTGTGCAATGTTTCTAAGCTTCGGAGAATTTGAATACGAGTTTTTGCATAAAGAAATGTTTAAATTCAAATTAATTAATTAAAATTTATTTATTCATTCATTCATTCGTTCCTTCATCCATATTTATTTATTTATTTATTTATTCATTTAAATTTATTTATTTATTTATTTTTGCAATATTTCTAAGTCTCGGAGAATTTGAATAAGAGTTTTTGCGTAAAGAAATGTTGAAATTCAAATTAATTAATTTAAATTTATTTATGTATTCATTCATTCGTTCATTCATCCATATTTATTTATTTATTCATTCATTCATTCGTTCATTCATCAATATTTATTTATTTAGTATTTATTTATTCATTTAAATAAATAAATTAATTTATTTTTGCATTGTTTCTAAGTCTCGGAGAATTTGAATACGAGTTTTTGCGTAAAGAAATCATTAAATTTAAATTAATTAACTTAAATTAATTAACTTATTTATTTTCGTCCATTCGTTCATTCATTTATATTTATTTATTTATTCATTCATTTAAATTATTTATTTATTTATTTATTTGTGAAATGTTTCTAAGCCAACACTATTTTTTCAGCTCAAAATTTAAGTTTATGTCTAAGCTTCTAAAAAAATTTAATGAGATGCAAAAAAAGGTAAAAAATAGTTGTACGTTACTCCAAAGTCTAAAGCGCCCTTTATATGCATTTTTTGAAATTTATCTGTGTAATTTATTTTCAAGACAATACTGACATAAAGAATAATTTTAGTGAAAACCGCAAATCAATTGACCAATTATTCTGTTTTTTATAATCATTTGAAATTTGACTTACCCACTCCCATTGAACACAGTTCAGTTTGCGCTACTTAACCACAGATTTTGAGCTCAAAATTTAAGTTTATCACTAAACTTCAAAAAAAAATTTAATGAGATGCAAAAAATAACGGTAAAAAATAGTTGTTCGTTACTCCAAAGTCTAAAGCTCCCTCTATCTGCATTTTTTGAAATTTATCTTTATAATTTATTTTCAAGACAATACTGACATAAAGGATAGTTTTCGTGAAAACCGCAAACGAATCGACCAATTTTTCCGTCTTTTATAATCATTTCAAATTTTGGACCCTAAACTTTGTTTGCACCTATCTCCTTCGGAAGACGTTTGGGACCCTTAGTTTCCCATTTAATATTATTTGTCTTGATGTGTACTATCACCCCATAAAGTTTTGCCCTGTAGTTTAGATACACTCTGTATAAATGAAATAAATATTTATAAATAGTAATATACGATTGTAGTAATTTATTTGATCGTTATGCTCTGATAAATGGTATTTCATATGCTTTTGAGCAGTTTTGTAGTCGTAAATATACTTGAGCGTGTTCGCTAAATGGCAGTTTTGAAAGGAAAATTTGAAGAAAAGTGACCAGAACTGACGAATCGTTGAAGTATTGTAATCCAACATTACAATGCTCGGCAACGCATTGCGATTAATGCAATTCAATATCTTAATGATCCATCACCCATATTCACTAGACCTGGTGCTTTCATATTTTCACTTTTTCACGTCACTTCGAATTTCTTTGAATAACCGCGAGTTCACTTTTTTACAGTGTAGCGCCTTAACTGTAACTAACTATTAAAAAAAATTACAATCTCTGGTAAAATATTAACCGCGACGGGAGCCTTTTACGAAATTTTTAATGTCCTGACACCGGTTTCCAAAGACAGATATTTGTGTTTGAATAAATCAAAATAATTGCTCCGATTAAGTAAGGCAAATTTTATTGAAGGATATCAACAATTATTTGAGGCCATTTGATGTCATGTAACAAATTCAAAGCGAAAGGAAATTTTTGAAATAATTCTCATTATCCAATTTTTTTGAGAAAATAGAAGATTTGTTGCATAAAAAAATATCCTTTTAGATCTTAAAATGTTTCCTAAAGCTATTTATCGAGATAAATGGATTTTAAAATTTCATTCGCTATAATATGTTTTGAAAGTTATAACTTTTCACGAAGAGAAAAATATTTTGAAATCACCAGCAAAATAAAAACATACAAGGTATCTTTTTGTTTAATTGTTTTTATTTTGCGTCAATTTATCAGGATCATTAACCCCTTTTTTTATGATCATCTTCTGCAGTTATTTTAATCTTTTGTCACCCGATTTTTAAAGCAGAATTTTTTACTATACAGTAGAATCTCAATCTACCGTTTTCCAAAGGGTGCCAGAAAAAACGATGAATGCGGGAAAACGATCAATGCGGATTAATTTTAAAACACGAAAAAACACTGTGATTCTGAATTACTAATGCATGCAATGTATACAGTATACTAATAAATGCTAATTTTTTGCTTATGAAACTGTAAAAGAAATAAATCGAAGTTATAGAAAATTGATATTTATTTTAACACTAGAACCGCAGGAAAATTCATTCAAGTTTTATAAAAGTATTTCTCACCGGAATTTTAATTTAAAACTGTTTAAATTATTTATTAAAAATATTTTTGTTTAGCTTATATTTAGCTTACTTCATTAAGAAATTTCTGGTTCGAATCGCTTTGTCTCCATATGATACGGGTCAAAATGACCCATCGCCGCGGTTCTAGTGTTAAGTAATCAATAATTTTGTTTGATTTTCCATTTATTTTTTTAAATCAAAAATTGAATTTTCAAGATACATTAAATTTTTCTGGTCATTTTCTGTAATTTCATATGCGCGTATGAAAGTTCAAGCTGTTTGAAATCCCGTAATTGCATCAGGCAGACTTGCTACTGGTGGCTCAGCTTCATGGGCATGAGCGTTATCCTCGGCTTCTTCGCCATTATTTTCATTTTCTGCATTATCACATATTTCTCTTATGTTTAGGGTACCACACGTCTGCTAGGATGTAGAGATGATTTTCAGATTATTTTTTATTTAAAAAAAATTCAGATCATTATTTTAAGAAAAATTAATTAATTAATAGTCATTTCAAAAAAAATAATAATTTTAATTTTCCATAATTTCATTAATATATCCTATAAATCCAGTATTTTCATTTTATACATCGCAGCTTCACTATTTGACATAATAGCAATATACAAAATAATATTTTTCTAAATTATTTATTATTAATTATTCATTCTTAAAATTAGGTTAATCAGTCTTAATTTTAAATGTAGATCATTTTCATGTAATCGCCCGGTCTTTTAAGCATATAATTCGCAATTTATGCTTTTTCAAAAATGAAGCTTTATCTCCGTATTTTTTATATGACGATCGCTAACTTTTCCTTTTTGAGCATCGCCATTTTCTTTCCCGGTACCTCCTAGAAGCTGGACATGAGTCATCAGGGCTTGTAATGTTCCACGACATTCTGGAAGCGTCGTTTTGGTACAAATTTCCCGCCAAAATCTCCGCGTCCATCCCTTGATGACGCATTTTTTTTCTCGATCATTCCGAGCGTCGGGGGATGCGAGAAGCCGATCTCCGATCCCATGAAACGGCCGATCGGCACCAAAAATGCTATAAGTTGTATTTGGGAAATCGCTATCCCAGCAATATTTAGCAGCCAAAACTTGTGGCAACGAACAAGTCGGCCCAAAACAATAATATTACCGGTAAACAACTCCTCAAATACCACCAGCAGCGAGAGAACGTAAGCGTGACATTGCGTTGTTAAACATTCACTTGGGAAAAGTGAAAAGGAAAAAACCTTATCATAAAAAATTACTTTAAATTATAATAAATTCTAAAATATTTCTTCTCCTGAAAAGGAATAAAAATGAAAAAGAACTCACCCGTGGATGAAACACACAGAGTTTTAATATATACACAAGTGAACTTTATTTTTGAAAATAGTAAACATACTTGATTCGGTAGCCACCATCATAAGTAGAATATATTAAATATTAAACAGATGAGATGATCATATTACAGAAATTTAAGTTCATAGTCTCTCCTCTCTCTCTCTCTCTTTTTTTTTTTTTTTTTTTTTTTTTTTTTTGATGTATCTTTCAAAGTTCTTAAACGTAAAAGGATCAAATCTGTGGAATTTAAACTAGCTGAGGATCATGGAGTCCACAACATCACCGATGGAGCTAAATTACAGCCGCAGACAGAGTTCTGGATTGGTGTATCGTTGCCCAGGCAGCTACAGAGACGAAATGTTATCGATGAGCTCAAGGATGAAGTTTATTGCTGATGGTACGTAAAAAGTTCAAATCTCTGGAATTTTAAACTAGCTGGGGGACCTTGGAGTCCACAACATCACCGATGGAGCTAAATTACAGCCGCAGATAGAATTCATGACTGGTGTACCGTTGCTCAGGCAGCTACAGAGACGAAATGTTATCGATGAGCTCAAGGATGAAGTTCATTGCTGATGGTACGTAAAAAGTTCAAATGTCTGGAATTTTAAACTAGCTGGGGGACCTTGGAGTCCACAACATCACCGATGGAGCTAATTTACAGATTGCTGAGAGAGGCTGGACGAACATTATCCTTCCGTCTACCAGACGGGTCCATTGGACCCGACAGCAATATTTCTGGTGTCAATGGTAAAATGAGAAATTGTCGATTGACACCGGAATTTATAAAGGACTTGTCTAGATATTACGAATTCCTTAATTTAAGCTTTCATTGTAAAAGCAAAATTATATTAAAATATTACTGGCGCCGTTTGCAAGTTTGGAATTAAAATTAGGTGTTACCGTAGATAAATGGGTGTTTTGTCTGGTAGACGGAAGGTTAAAAAAGTTTTTTTTTCTAAAAACAAATTACGGCAAAGCGGTTGTTAGAATAATTTTCTTGTAGCATAATCTTAAAAAAAAGACTCTTCTATCCCGACGCTAACCCCCGAGAGGGCTGCGCAGGGGCCACGTACGTCTATCGCCTACGCTGGTCTCTCTAAAAGTGTCAAATAAATCAGAATATCGCCGTCCCCTTCACGGCAGCGCGCGTGCGCTCAGCCAATCAGAATCTCGCATCACCCGACGCTCGGAATGATCGAGAAAAAAAAATGCGTCATCAAGGGATGGACGCGGAGATTTTGGCGGGAAATTTGTACCCAAAACGACGCTTCCAGAATGTCGTGGAACATTCCGAGCCCTGATGACTCAGGTCCAGCTTCTAGGAGGTACCGGGAAAGAAAATGGCGATACTCAAAAAGGAAAAGTTAGCGTATAAAAGTTAGCAAGTTTAAATAAAGATTAATAGATAGATTAATAGATAAAAGTTAGCATATAAAAAATACGGAGATAAAGCTTCATTTTTGAAAAAGCATAAATTGCGAATTATATGCTTAAAAGACCAGGCGATTACATGAAAATGATCTACATTTAAAATTAAGACTGATTAATATAATTTTAAGAATGAATAATTAATAATAAATAATTTAGAAAAATATTATTTTGTATATCGCTATTATATCAAATAGTGAAGCTGCGATGTATAAAATGAAAATACTGGATTTATAGGATATATTAATAAAATTAAGGAAAATTAATTTTTTTTTTTTTTTTTTTTTTTTTTTGAAATGACTATTAATTAATTAATTTTTCTTAAAATAATGATCTGAATTTTTTTTAGAATAAAAAATAATCTGAAAATCATCCCTACATCCTAGCAACGTCGTAACATCTTGATCAATAGAAACTTAATCGCATCCTCTATTATACAAACCGCTCTTCGTCTGCATTACTGCCGCCATCATACTATACAAGCAGCACAAATGCGTTATTTTAAGATTTAAAAAAAGTAATTCCAGTTTGTATGCCATATAGAATTGCATGACTTTCAATTTCATTTCGGCGAGAAGAAAAATTTTACAACGATGAATGCGGGAAAACGACTTTAGAAGAACGATGTTTGCAGGTTTCTTTAACATTATTTAAGTGTGATTTGTGCCGGGACCGTGGAAATAAAACTATCAATGCTGGAAAACGATGGATGCGGGAACGATAGATCGAGGTTTCACTGCATTAAATTGCGAAAATACTCGGATTAAATAAGGCGACATTTACAATAACATTTAATTGGGGAGAATGATCAAGGGTTCTGATCACCTTTTGCGGCACCTACACCGGTCGTTCGTCCCCATGAAATTAATGCAAACTTGCATTTGAGAGAAATTTATGCCAGATTAGACATAGCTGTGAAAAGGAAAGAATCGAGCAACTCGCATGCAATTAAATGTTTATAAGAATAAGTTGGAATTTGAACGTAAAACGCAGCAAATGCGTAGCGTTCGTACTATGAGGACGTTTAAAATATATTGAGATCTTGGTGTAATGGTATACAGCACTTCAAATACAGTAAGTAGATTATCCGAAATCTTTTGTGCATCCCTGTAAATACTATCTGCTTTCTCTTAAACAGGAAGTAAATTATAGTACACTTTAGCAAGGTATTTCAGTATCATAAAATGTGAAATAGATTAATGTATTATTAAAACGCGCCCGAAACAACGTTTCTTCTTGTAATATAATGTAATGGAATAATTTTAGGTAGCATGGTAAATTAATAACAAATATTCTTTGCACCACAGATTGCATAGAATGTATATTTTGCTATATATTTCGTAGAATTATATTAATTTTATTATGTTCAAAAGAGCAACACGATTAAAATGCACTTGAAACAATTTTTTACACTAGCCGTAATATAACGGAATATTTTCAAATGCCTGTGCAATCAATTTATGCATCCGATTTGAAATTAATCGACAAAATTATGCAACAGTTATATATTTTTAATTTCAAACGATTCGGTTGGACAGTTTTTGCTCTGTTATATGCGGACAGACGAACGGACAGAGCGACGACTATAGGTACTTACGTATTTACATAATTACAAACGCACTTAAAATGTGCATATCATTTGACAAGATTCTTTCATTTCCATATTTATGAAAAAGTCTGCCTTCTTGGAAGAAATAATTGCATTGGACATTTTCCTAAAATTTTTATTTTAATTAGCACTTTCCAACAAAGTGCTTATGCATTCGGTTTGTCTGGCCGTCTGTCCGTGCTCTAACTCACCTAAATATACTCGAATTGCCATGAAATTTTAGGACGTTGTTGACGTTTACCCTAGCACAAACCCTATTGAAAATGAAGTTTCTACCATGATTAGTTTATCTACAGGGGGAATCAAAAGTTTCCCATTGCATTAAGGCCTATGGGGAAAAATAGTTTCAAAAGAATTTTAAAGATTTTATACCCTGACAAACATATTAAAATTTATATGCTTTTACGAGATGCATTAAAATATGCATTCTATAAAAATATAAAGTGAAAATGTAACTATTATTAATTTACAGGGCCACACAAAAAAATTCCATTAGATAATGGTATAAGGGGGAATTGTGTGTGACATATTTTAAATATATTAAACTGTTTCATGTATAATAAAATTGATGTATGACAATGAGGCTTTGCATAAATTAAACGATACAGCCTTCCCGAATATAAAGTACATAGTATTTACAGGGACACACAAAAGATTTCAAATAGTACATTCTTTCCGAAGTACCGTATATGTATCCGATGATAGCTGATGGATGGACGAAATGCATTTTAATTATGATATGGGCGTATAAGTTTCACTAAATTTATTCATATTATATGGTGTGTATAAATGCTATAGTTAATATACAGGGCTACCCAAAAGAGTTCGCCTATGTTATTGAATATGAGCATAAAATTATAAAAGGTGATTTTTAAATAAATTACGCATTTTTACGGAGAATTGCATTAAATTTAAGAAGAAATGTTTGTAGAATATAGATAAAATGATATACAGGGCCACGCAAAGAATTGGGTACATGGACTCTATGATTGATAATTTATGAGAAAGTAATTTCAGTTGTTTTAAGAGTGTTTTAGTTTAAAATAAATTTTCTATTAACACTGATGTGTAATAAAGGTACCAGGCGAACTACAAGGCCGAACAAAGTATTCAAGTATGTTTCTTTCAATAGATGGAAACATACTATTGATATTTGAAACTACTATTAGTATAAATTGCTGAAAGAGAAATTTCAAGCTACTAGCCATGTTTTGTTAAACTAAATTTTCCCATTTTATAGTATGTATATTAGATAATCAAATACAGGATTGTTAAATAGTATTGGAATACATATTTGGCTGTATTTGGCTTTATATCCTTATTTACCTAAGTAACGAAGTTTTGTTAAAGATTTCATGAAGCGTTGGAAAGTGCTTCATAATCTATGCTTAACGCATAATTTTTCTTACTTGTTTTTATAAAAGTTTAAAATGACACGTTTAATTAAGGATTTCATCAGAAAAACTTTAACTGAATTTTACTTTTATAACTTTTTTTTGGGGGGAGGGGGGGGGGGAATGGGTTTATATATCTGCTTTAGCTTATTTAAAACCTTTTTTAGCACGGGCGAATTCTGTTTGTAAAATGAGAAATTATCGACACTGGAATCTACAAACGACTTTTTAAGAAGCTACGAACTTCTTAATTTAAGCTTTCTTTGTAAAAGGGGCCGTCCATTAATCATGCGAGGCTCAAGAAGGGGTGGAGGGGTCCATAAAAAAAATCACGAAACATCACAAGGGGGGAGGGGGGGTGTTGTAATATATCACGCGTATTTATTTTTTCGGCAAACGCGCGATACTGAACCGAAAAGCGGCGTTTCGTGTATTTATTTTTTGGTCAAACGCGTACAAAGTCGAAAGCAGCTTGTAGTGTGACCTTGATTCACCGTTGCCAGACAACGAATGAAGTGAAGTTCCAGCGAACCGCGACAAGCGCCTGCCGGACTCAACTTGTCAGTGTCAGTTATTCTGTTGTTTTGGCACTGAATACATGTGTAAATTGTTTAACCTTGTACGTTTTGCATTAAAACAATGTCTAAAGTAGGTGATCTGTATAAAGACCTATTTTCAGAGTGTAAGAAGGGAAAAAAACCTAGTGTAGCTAAAAAAGAATTCAATGAATTGTGGGCTAACGCGAAACAAAAATATACTATCAAAGAAGAATTTATGAAGGGGGCGAATGATCTTTAACTAGATTACCGCCGAAAGCACCAAGCAAAAAAATCATCTATTATCCTCTGTTATTGTTCTAATACTAAAAAGGTAAGTTAAAATTTGTATGTAACTATATCTTTTATGGTCATTGTTCTAATAATAATACTTGAACATGTATTTTATAATAAATATTCGAAAAAAATTAAGATTCTTTGTAGGTACTAAAAAATACACGTGATATAGGGTAGGGGGGGGAGGGGTAGTCTTGAACCTCACCACGTATCACCAAGGGGGAGGGGGGGGGTTAAAAATGCCAGAAAAAACATCACATGATTAATGGACGGCCCCAAAGCAGAATTTTAATAAAATATTATTGGTGACTTTTGCAAGTTTGGAATTAAAATTAGGTGTGCTCGGGGATTGTACGTGAAAGGGTTAAAAAAAAAGTATATGTTTGGAAGTTTTTGTATCAACGCAACGCATCAAAGATACACGTTGTTAAGTTGTATTTTTTTCTGTTATTTGATTTATTAGATTGTTTCTTCACAGATATCAACTTTTATTTGACACCATATAACAAACGCAGAAGGAGAGAAAAAAAATATTTCTCATTATCTAATTTATTTGACAAAATAGATTTATTGCATAAGAAAATATTTTTTTAACTCTTGGAATGTTTCCTAAAGCTATTTAACGAGATAAATAGATATTAAAATTTTATTCGCTGTAATATGTGTTGAGTGTTATAACTTTTTAGAGAAAAATAAATATTCTGCAATCAACAACATAATACTGTATAAGAAAGCCTTTTGTTTGAGTATTTTTATTTTGCGTCCATTTAACAGAATGCTTTTTTATTGATGTAAATTTTCACTGGAGATAAATTTATGTCATAATATGAACTACTTGTGAAAAAGATAGCTTTGAACGAATCGCATGCATTTTAATCTTTTTTTAAAAAATGTGTATCATTTTATAACATGTTTTCTCCATTCTTGTAACTGATTTTTGTATTGGCCATTTTCCTAAAATAGAAATTTTTGACTTTTTTCAAAATTTTAAAAGACGTGATTTCTTGCATTATTATTATTATTATTATTATTATTATTATTATTATTATTATTATTATTATTATTATTATTTCAATATACGAGAATTCTTCTTTTATGGAAAATATATACATTTTAAATATTGTTTACAATATAATGCTCAGTGACATTTCTTAATATGGCCTAAGTGATATTTGCAATGTATATTTTCCTAAAATTTTATTTTTGATTTTTTTACAAATTTTAAAAGACGTTATTCCTAGTTCTTTTTTTAATTATTAATGTATGAGATTTTTTAAAAGAAAACTATACATTTGAAATATTGTTTACACTTATAATGAACAAGAAAAGTTGCTAATATCTCGTGAGAGATATTTGTACTAGCCATTTTCCAAAAATTCCAATTTTAGTTTTTTACCAAAGTTTAAAAGACATGTCCCGTTGTTCTTTAAAGAAAAATATTGTATCAGAATCAACAATAATGAGGAAAAAATACATAAACTATTGTTTACAATGTATTGCACAGAGAAATTTGTTAATCTGTCAAAATTTAAGTATTATTTATGGAGGACCCAAATATTTATCAGCACTCGTAGTTTGGAAAAGACGGCCTGCATTCAAAAGGAATATGGGAAAAATACCCTTAAAAATGCATATTTGTTAAGAAAATTTTTTGGATATAGCAGAAAGTGAAAAAAAAAAGTGCAGAATAAACCGACTTCCGTTAACGGAAAGTTTCGGTTAATCGAGATTTCACTGCACAGTTTTTCAATTTTCTTTACATTAAATTAAAAATATATTTGTTTTGTTTTATTCTATTCATACCAATTTATTGAGTAATACTTAATTATATTTTATAAATGTGTGTTGCAATGACGGAGTATTGCGTATTGTAATCCAATATTCAAGATGATGCTCGGCTCGTTCCAAGCGTGATAAATGCAAAAGTACAGATTGAAACTGAAATGTCCTTTCGCAACTCTCAACATGTAACTTTTAAGGAAAAGGAGTTGTCACATCCAGTGGCGCAGACAGAATTCGGATCTAGAGGGGGTTTGAGTTTATGATAAAGGTGATTGCCGGTTATCTGAATCGCTGTTAATAGAATCGGTACTATTTAGAATCAAAGAGCATCTGTGTGGCACCAAATTATCATTTTTTAAAATAATGCGTCTCAGAAAAGTGATTTAGTTCAAATAACCAATTTTCATTTAACTAATCCATGTAATATGCGCTTTCACAGTTAAAAGTAGAATTTACGCCATTTAATTGAATCACTTTATTAAAAAATCTGATTCAATAAAGCGGGGATTCCGAAATGCGCCAAAACATTTAAATATTAAGTTTGGTTTTGATTCATACGAACGGAAATAACAGCGATCTTTCTTAGCTGTGGGAGGGGTTTTAACCCCAAAACCACACCCTTGGCTGCGCCACTGGTCACATCCTTTAGAACAGTGAAGCTTCAACTGTAACCACTTTCGCAGGAATTCATTTCCACCGTGGCAAACTTCCTCCTGTATGTTTATACAGAAAATTTTTCTTTATTCAAACATCTCTTTAAAGGAAAATTTCATTCAAAAATTAGGGCTAAACTGATCTTTATTATCACTGGTAAGTTAACCCCTTGAGGGGCAAAGCACTTATGTTCATAAAATGTTCAAATGATTGATTGACACCGGAATTCACAAACAAATTTATATGATAGAAAATAAAAGATGTTTTTCGCGTACATTGTAAAAAGCAAATGTTAGTACTAAAATTCCGGTGCCAATGTGGCATAAGGGAATTAAAATTAAGTGGTATATATAATATACCGGTGTCCTTCAAGGGGTTAACCCATTCGTGCCCAGCACCTTTTGCGTAAATTTTATTTGGTTGGCACCACTATTTTTAGAAGAATTAAGTTTAGTTCTATTAATCGCGAAAATGCATCGTTTAAATAAAATAATTTTTGCTTTTCTTTTTTACCGGTGTCAAAAACAGTGCTGAATGCACCTTTTGAAGCTTCCCTAAAAGGGGACGCTAGGCACTAATGGTTTAATTCGGGGCATTTCCATGCGAACTTGTTTGTCTGGTACATACTACGATTTTTTAAATACCAGTACTTTAAAGCGAGAAAAATGTGACTTAGTTTATCGAAAATGTATCGTCAAATTAATAAGGCTAAGCAAACTTTTTGAAAATAACGGTGGCCAACAAGCATTAGCGATTTTCAGTTGTGTAACAGACAAACAAATTCGTATGGAAATGCCCTTCGTTGGTAATAGTTCCGATGCATTGTGACAACCAAGACAAATCTGTCAATGTCAGTGAAAATATTATAACGCATTAGAAAACTGACATCAATAAAAATAAAAAGAAATTATTTACCATATTTGCAAGAAAAACTTCCCGTCAATGAGGCATTAAAATAAGACGAAATTTCCTATTCAAACTTACTGGTGGAAGATTTCTCCGGCGGTAATCAGAAACTGTTGTTTTGATTATAGGAAACAGCTGTCATCTTGTGACAACCCAAGGTTCACATACTGCTTATATTTTTTAAGGACTCTGCCACCGCTATTAAAAATAAGAAAATTTACATTTAATTTATAAAACACAGAACTCACAGCCGTCACCTTCATTTTGAAATTTTGCAATGTTTTTCTGCAGCACAAAACTTTCAAAATATTCTTAAATTTTTATGGGAGAACTGTGGTAACGCTGCAACCTCATCAGGTACTTCACTCGTAAGTTTAAATACTCAAAGTATTTAAAAATGGTATCTAAATTCGAAAAAATGCTAAATGGTTTTGAAAATTTATCCAGTAAATTAGGAGCCTTAAAGCTTCTCGAAGACATGCAGAAGCTAATGTCTTAACCACTTAAATAATTTGCCCGTACGTCGCGCAGCCAAAAAGAGTTTGCGTGGTCCATCGCTTAAATATTTTCCACACCACTAAATTTTTAAAATACAACTCTATGCTACTTAACGGCACAAACATTTAGACTAAAGATTACGAATATTTTAGCTTTAAAAAATAGCATTGCTCGTATATTTTAAATTTCTTGCACTAAAAAAGAAAAAAATCAATAAAAAAAAAAAAAAATCAGTTAACAATTTGATTAAAGAGTCCGAGTCAGAAGAGTTTACTTGATCCACTACAAAAAGCTTTTTCATATCATTAATTTTTTAATTGCAATTTCATACTATTAACCAGTTAAATGGCTAGTATTTTTGGAAAAAATAAACTTCCAAAAAATGTCTTTTATTCTCTTTATACAGAATTTTTATTCTTTTATCACCGGTTTTTCAAAACAGAAGTTTTTGCCCAAATGAATCAGAAAAAAGCTGGGATTAAATAATACAAAATTTTTGTAATTTCTAGAAAATTTCTGTATCTCTAATATATTTCTGTAATTTCTATAAAATTTTACAGATAAAAATAATAAATTATGGTTGGGGTAAGGATGCCCGTACGCATTTTCAGAAAGAATCACGTTTTTAGCACCAGCCTTGGCGAGTTGGGGAAAGCGAGAACGTTCAGCTAGCTGCATCGCCAAACACAAAATAAACTAAATTCAAATGTGTCATAAAACATGTAATTAATAGAATTATATTTATTACAAGCGAATCTTTACTACTGACTACTGTTTTTAATTAACTTCTCCATTTCTTCGAACATAGCGAGTTAAGGAAATAATATTTTTGAATTGAGAGAAAAAAGAAAAAACTATGTTTAGATGTTCTGTGAAATTTAAAGTATTATAATCTGAAAAAGCTCTTTGTTTTAAACTATGTTTTAATCGTAAACAACGGTGAATAACATTTCCTCATATTATAAACTTTGCTTGATAACATTTACGGAAAAACAAATGAACAATAAGCGCGAACTCTTTGCAGAAGGAAGGGTTGCTATTCGCTATGTATTTGATGTCACAAACAAGAAAGGATGCGTAGCACTGACTTCATCTCCGCGCCAATCGTTGTTCTGGAGATAAGGTGCTCAAAACGTGATTCTTTCTGAAAATTCTGCCCGTACGTGGTATGGTCAAATGATTATTGTCAAGCACACGTTGCCCGTACGATGTATGGTCAAAATAAGATAAATGGCAGAAATACTTAGACTAAATATTACGTATGTTTTAGTTTTAAAAAAGAGATATTTATCCCATGTCTTGAGTTTGTTGTATTAATAAAAATAATCAATTAAATAACAATTAATAGTTTGTTTTTACTAAAATTCATCGCTACTACATAAGCGGAATACATTTTACTATTTCTAAGATCATTTTCTTACGTAAACGAAACACACATGATTTATTTGATTTGACATATAGTCTTCTAATATTGAACAATGTATTGTTATTCTCTTAACTCCTTACAGATGGAAGCCTTAATGTTTTGACGCCGGTTTTAAAAACAGAAATTTGTATCTGCTTAAATCGAGAAAATGCTCCGATTAAATAACGCAAATTTTACAGTAAAATTTTACTGGTGGGGATCAACGGGGATTCTTAAGCCTTTTTTCGGCATGTATACGTGTCACTCGTCCCCAGGGGTTAATATAAATATCTTAATTTCTCGCATGCGAAGTTAATTTTAAAAATATAGTTTCGTTTAATTTAGTCGATGTCGCATTTAATCCAGAGAGGAAGTTTATATAAATGTAATATTTAAATATTATGTCTTACGTTTTAGAATTTAACAGGATTTAGAATTTTTTTTAACTCTCTTCTTTTACCTTCTAATTAATTTCGTCGCCGATGAAAGCGAAAATTTGAAAGGCGCCATTAAAGTTGGTATTAGATATGTCATAGTCTTGTCCTGCAATTTAACATAAAACGAACTATGCACCATAGAAAACTAACAAAAGTAAGTATATATATAAATATTTTTCGTGCGAACAGGTAACATTTTTATAACAGAAGGAGATAATACAAAATAACAGAAGGAGATAAATTTTGATGTATTCTAAGCTTAACAGCTATGCAATTTATTACATTCAGGATCGGCCTCCAATTTTATTAAAAAAATACAAATTTGTATTATAAATTAAAAATAAATTTTTTTATTTGCTTGATGCAATAAATTTCGAAATTACATTAACCCCTTCGCGATGGGAGCCTTTTACGAAATTTTTAATGTTTCGTCACCGGTTTTTAATAACAGGAATTTGTGCCTTATTAAATCGAGAAAATGCTCCGATTAAATAAGGCAAATTTTACAGTAAAATTTTATTGGTGGGGATAAAGACGGATTCTTAACTTTCTTGCGACATGTATAAGTGTCGCTCATCCCCAAGGGGTTAAATTGAAAAATCTTCTTTGACAATTTCCGGTGTGAACTTCAAATTTTGATTTAAAAATACAGGCCACATTGGCAACAGTGGTTTTAATTTATTGCCCAAACGTAAGTGAATGCTTACTGTGGAAACACGAAAATTTTTGACTTCCATTTGTTTGTCTGTCTGTTCCACAACAGATGCCACAAAAATCATCCGATTTGCTTGAAATTAAGTAACCATGTTCGTGAGGTACCCGTATTTAACTGTATAGCTCTTTGTTATGTTTTCTTACATAAACGAAACACAGATAATTTATATTTGAACTGAATATTTTCTACATTGAACAATGTATTATTAGTACCTTAAAGTAAATATTTTAATGTCTTGCGCGCGAAGTTTATTCTAAATATATAGATTCGTTTTATTTAGTCGATGTCGCATTTCATCCAAAGAGGATGTTTATATAAATGACATATATAAATATTATCTATTACGTTTTAAAAATTAACAGGATTTAGGAAATTCTTGTCACTTTCTCCTTTCACCACCTAATTAATTTCGTCGCAGATGAAAGCGTCTTGGAAAGGAAAATGTGAAAGGCGCCTCTGAAGGTGGTATTAGACATGTCATATTCGTATCCTGTAGTTTGACATAAAAGGAACTAAGCACCATATAAAATGAACATAAATAAATAAATATTTTTATTGATGATTTGCGATATTTTTTACAAAATAGGAGAAGAAAAGAAAATTTGATGTGTTCCAAGCTTAAAAAATGTACTATTTACTCCATTCAGCATCGGGCTCCAATTTTATTTCGAAAATATGAATTTGTATCATAAATTAAAAATTAAACTTTTTGTTTCGTGATGAAAAAAATTTTGAGATTGCTTAACGTAAGTATTCTTTTTTCAAAATATCCTGTGTGAACTTAAAATTTCGAATTAAAAGTGGAGGCCAAACTGGTGACCCTGATTTTAATTTATTGCCCTAAAATCAGTGAATGTTTACTTACTGTGGAGATACGGATTTTTATTGTTTCTGTCTATCTGTCTGTTCCACGACAGCTGCCGTAAAAAGCACCCGACTTGCTTGAAATTAAAAGGCATTTCGTGAGGTACCCGAAGTTAGCTGTATAATTTTTTTGTTATATTTTCCTACTCACAATAAAAATAAAATGCTCAAACTGGCTTGTAAGTATGGCTGAGATTTCCGCTTTTTTGCACACCAGTATAAATCTTAGAGAAAGCATTGATTTGTTAAATCGCATAAATGTTCCGATTAAATAATATAGCATTTTCTCTAAAGTTTTACTGGTGTTCAAAAAAGCGGAAATCTCATCCCTGCTTGTAAGATAGCTGGGCATAATAATGTGCCCAAAATGATACGTTGTGTTCTAAAAATGATACAGCGGTGTTTCCAAAGTAGTTAACCCTTTCAGGGGCGCCGTTCACAGTCTGCAAACGGTAAATTTTAATGCACAAACTGCAAGTTGGCACCAGTAGTTTTTTCGTACAATTTAGGTCTTATAATATACGTGAAAAAGAGCTTTTGATTATTTGCAAATAAGTTTGTTTGTAAATTGTGGTGTCAGTTAATAATCTGAACACTTTTTTGGCAGAAACTTCTTGCCGCTGAAAGGGTTAATGCGAAATGGTTCAAAAAAGGGCAGCAATCTAAACATCTTAGATAATATATATATTATAGCTGAAAAGTTTTGATTGTTTTAATGTTATTGAGGATCTTTTTTTTTAACCATTTTAGGCTAAAAAGTGAACTGTCCAGTTTGGAACACTTTCTTACTCAGAAATCATACAACCCAGTTTTTTTTTTTTTATAGTGCATAAAGGAAAAAGTATATTAGAACCAGATAGTTTATTTGCACAGATTATACTCTTCTATAATAAAAAATGTTTTATTAGACCATACTACTGATTGACAAAAACTCCAATGATAATGTAAAGACTATGGGGGCGTTCATTTCGAATATCTCGCTCAAATTTTAATATTTTGACATGATTTTTCTTGCATAGAAATGATTTTTCTTCACATCGCTCACGGCGATCTACAATCGGCCTAGTTTTTACTTTTTTTATTTTGATTATATATTTTTTTATATTAGGATAATTTCAGTTTCATAACTGGTTTTTACAGGTTCTGAAAGTTAAAGTATTTTTTTAATCTGACACCAAAATCGAAAAGGTAAAATTTAGGCCGGTTGTGGATCGATCTCAGCTATCCTATAAAAAAAAAAAAAAAAAAAAAAAAAAAAATTTTGAAAATAATGCCCCCATAGACTTAACATTATCATCCGGGTCTTTTTCAGTCTATAGAGTGGCATCTTAAAATAAATATTTTAATGCCTCGCACCCAAAGTTTATTCTAAAAATATAGAATCGTTTAATTTAACCGATGTTGCATTTCATCCAGAGAGGAAGTTATAAATGGCATATTTAAATATTATCTCTTTTGTTAAAATTTAACTGGATTCAGAAAATTTTTGTCACTTTCTCCTTTCACCATCCAATTAATTTCGTCTCAGATGAAAGCGCTCCAAAAAGGAAATTTTAAAAGGCGCCATTGAAGGTGGTATTAGATATGTCATTTTCGTATCCTGTAGTTTAATATAAAAGGAGCGAAGCTCCATAGAAAATAAACGAAAATAAATATTTTTCTTGCAAAGAGGTGACAAACTTTTACAAAATAGTAGAAAGAGAGGAGCTTTGATATTTTCACCGTTTAGATGAGGTACTACTTATATTATTTATTCTATTTGTTAATTATGAATGAAGACAAATCAACTTGTTAAAAAATATGATAGTAAAAGACTTTTTGTAATAAAATGTTTGATAATAAGACTTTTTGTATATTTCCCTTTTTTTTTCAATTGAGCAGAATTGCTAGCCCAAAACTTTTTTTAAATGTTGGAGCTGCTTGATACAGATGTTCGGAATAGTCATACTCTCCTGATTTAATGACCGTTTATGGCAAGTAATGACAGAACTTGCTCATTTTTCATCCAGTATTTATTATTTTAAAATTCGGATTGCAGGGTATTGTGTGTAATGTCATTTGTCATGGTTCTTAAACCCGTTATTTTTTATTAAGGACTTTTCAAATTATAAGCAAAATACTTGGTAAAATTTGAGATGGTTTTCATAAAAATCTTAATTTCTCCAAGAGTATGCATGCTATCCGCATAAAAATTAATATAGTTTATTAAATGTAGCTTCCTAATCATGTTCTAAATTTTCAACGGTTTTGAGTCATTAGTTCTTACAGGGTTATCTAAAATATATTCATGTTTCTTTAATTTATTAACGACCCCTTAACATTTTGCAGCGCAGAACAAATTCATTGTTTAAGTTTGTAAAAAAAAAAAAAAAAAAAAAAAAAAAAAAAAAAAAAAAAGGCTCTCTTGCAATAATTCAATATAAAAGAGTTTTTTCTATCAAAATTCCGGTACCAATGCAGCATTTGGGAATTAAAATTAAGTGTTTTCATGGATGTATCACCACGATTTACGCAAGGGATTAATGAGATTTCAAGAAAAAATCTTCGCGGAAATATATAACGTCTGCCATGCTTTTACACGCCTGCAATTGCAAGATAACTATTCATGTATTTATCTAGTTATTTTAAAAAATTTCTAAAATTGCAATCTACTCCAATTCCAATCTACTCTAAAATTGCAATGATCAATCATCATTGGCCATACGGTGTAACAACAAACAGATAATTTATTTTGGAATTGACATATATTATTCTATTTTGAACAATGTAATATAGTTTAATTTAAAATAAGCTACATTTAATAAACTATATTTTAAAAAATTAATATAGTTCATTAAATGTAGCTTCCTAATCATGTTCTAAATTTTCAGCGGTTTTGAGTCATTAGTTCTTACAGGGTTATCTAAAATATATTCATGTTTCTTTAATTTATTAACGACCCCTTAACATTTTGCAGCGCAGAACAAATTCATTGTTTAAGTTTTGAAATTGACGACTAACACCGGAATTTGAAAACATCTTTTTTTGTAAATATATATATATAAAACAAGTAAGAAAAATCATGCGTTAAGCATAGATTATGAAGCACTTTCCAACACTTAATGAAATCTTTAACAAAACTTTGTTATTTAGTGAAATATACCCAAATATTTATTCCAGTACATTAGAACAGCCCTGTATTTCATATGTCAGTTCATATAATGGGAAAATTTAGCTTAGCAAGAAAATACCCAGTAGCTTGAAATTTCTTTTTCAGCAATTCATACTATTAGATGGAAAGAAACTTGAATACTTTTGTTCAGCCCTGTAGTTTACATTGTACCTTTATTACAAGTCAGCATTAGGCTAATATTTATTTTAAACTAAAACACTTTTAACACAACAGAAATCACATTCTCATAAATCATCATTCATAGGCGTCCATGTACCGAATTCTTCGCGTCGCCCTGTATATCCCTTTATCTATATTCTGCAAACATTTCTCAGTAAATTGAATGCAGCTCAGCGTAAAAATGCATAGCTTATTTAAGAACCACGTTTAAATAATTTACTCTCATATTCAGTAACGT
The DNA here is from genome assembly GCA_964019185.1 of Maratus speculifer. Taxonomy (NCBI): domain Eukaryota; kingdom Metazoa; phylum Arthropoda; class Arachnida; order Araneae; family Salticidae; genus Maratus; species Maratus speculifer. The sequence continues at coordinate 174,297,137 of OZ025303.1, read as the reverse complement.
TGGTGAGCTCTTTTGGGTAGCCCTGTATATCAACTATAACATTTATACACACCATATAATGTGCACATATTTAGCGAAATATAAACGCGAATATCATAATTAAAATGCATTTCATCCCTCCATCAGCCATCATCGGACACATATACGGTACTTCGGAAAGAATATACTACTTGAAATCTTTTATATGGCCCTGTAAATGCTACGTACTTCATATTATGCAAGACAGTAGCGTATAATTTATATTAAGCTTCAGTGACATATATCAATTTTATTATACATGAAAAAGCTTAATATATTTAAAATATGTCACACACAATCTCCCCTTTTACCATTATCTAATGGAATTCTTTTGTGTGGCCCTGTATATGAGTAATAGATACATTTTCACCTTATATTTTATAGAATGCATATTTTAATATGTTTGACTGGGTATAACATCTTTAAAATTTCTTTGAAACAATTTTTCCCCATAGGCCGTAATGTAATAGGAAACTTTTGATTCGCCCTGTAGATAAACTAATCATGGTAGAAACTTCATTTTCGATAGGACTTGTGCTAGGGTAAACGTCAATAACGTCCTAAAATTTCATGGCAATCCATGTATATTAAGGATTTTCCCCCTTGGGCCGTAATGTAATGGAAATTTTTTGATTCACCCTGCACATAAACTAATCATAATAGAAACTTCATTTTCAATAGGGTTCGTGCTAGGGTAAACGTCAATAACGTCCTAAAATTTCATGGCAATCCGAGTATATTAACGATTTTTCCCCATAGGCCGTAATGTAATGGGAAACTTTTGATTCTCTCTGTAGATAAACTAATCATGGTAGATACTTCATTTTCAATAGGGTTCGTGCTAGGGTAAACCTCAATAACGTATAAAAATTTCATAGCAATCCAAGTATATTTAAGGGAGTTAGAGCGCGGACAGACGGACAGACGGACAGACGGACAGACGGACAGACGGCCATCCGGCCAGACGGACAGACGGACAGACGGCCAGACAAACCGAATGCATAAGCACTTTTCAACTTTGTTGGAAAGTGCTAAAAAAAGGCTCTCTTGCAATAATTCAATATAAAAGAGTTTTTTCTATCAAAATTCCGGTACTAATGCAGCATTTGGGAATTAAAATTAAGTGTTTTCATGGATGTATCACCACGATTTACGCAAGGGATTAATGAGATTTCAAAAAAAAAAAAAAAATCTTCGCGGAAATATATAACGTCTGCCATGCTTTTACACGCCTGCAATTGCAGGATAACTATTCATGTATTTATCTAGTTATTTTAAAAAATGTGTAAAATTGCAATCTACCAGTCATCATTGGCAATACGGTGTAACAACAAACAGATAATTTATTTTGGAATTGACATATATTATTCTATTTTGAACAATGTAATATTTTTCTCGTAAAGGAAATATTTTAATGTCTCACACGCTAAATTTATTCTAAAAACATAGTTTGGTTTTATTTAGTCGATATTGTATTTTATCAAAAGAGGAAGTTTATATAAATGGCGTATTTAAATATTATCTCTTACGTTTTAAAATTTAACATGATTTAGAAAAAAATTGTCACTTTCTGCTTTCACCACCTAATTAATTTCGTCGCACATAAAAGCGTTCCAGGAAGGAAAATTTGAAAGGCGCCATTGAAGGTGGTATTAGATATGACATATTCGTATCCTGCATAAAAGGAACTAAGTACCGTTGGAAAGTAACATAAATAAATAAATAAATATTTTTCTTCTCAACAGAGTACAGTTTTTTATAAAATAGGAGAAGAACTTTGATGTGTTCCAAGCTTAACCATTAAATGCACGAATTCTTCTTTTAGAATTGTTTTTTCTTCTCATTACATTAAGGATTAGAGACCAGAAATTTTAAGATAGATTTCTAACTTTATTTACTAGCATAGTATTGTAATTTTTGCAACATTAATATTTTTATATAAATATGGTGGTTATTAAGAATTTAATTTATTTATTCAAAGTTAAGCAAGAAGTGATGGAAATGTACACCACTATGAATTTAAAGGTTAAGGTATCCGAACGCTTTTCAACATAATTTTCAGTCAAAATATCGACTTTTCATTTATGCAACAATATTAAAATCGACATTTTATTTGTTGAATTCTGCTTAAGTTTTGTCTGTATCTTATTTATAACATGGAACTATTAAAAAAGGAAATGACATATCCTTAAAATACTGAAGCATCAGCTGTGACTGCTTACGTAGGGATTTACCCTCGCCGAGGAAAACTTCCACCAGTAAATTTAAGCTGAAAGTTTTTCTTTAATTTAAAAGCAATTTTAATATCAAATTTCAATCAAAAACGATCGCAAAACTGATACTTATTTTTACTGGTAGAAGTTTAATTTGGCGGTATAGTTTCGTCATATTGTGTCAACCAATGTAACATACAGTCTTTTTCAGTGAAAAGATTTTTATATTTTGGGCAAATTGACACCAGTCAAAAGAAAGGGAATTTTTTTTTCACATTTTTGAGTGAAAGTCGCTATGAATAAAGCTTATAATTTAGACAAAATTTTCTATTCAAGTTTACTGGTGGAAGTTTTCACCGGTAGTTGTTATTTCTGTTCACCAGAAATTGTTAATATATTTAAAAAACAGCCGTCATCTTATTACAACCACCTAAGTTACTTCACTCGCAACTGCTAGACAATACACTATATGTTTCCTCTTATTAATTTATAACTTCATTATTCATAACTAATGTTAGAGCCGTTTAAAGTTACAGATATTATTGCTTTTGAATTGTATTTAACACATTCACTGCCCGCGTAATATGGCTCCAACGATAAGGAGCCACTTACGCGCCAGCGCGTGATGTGGGGTGATGTTCAATAGCCAGTCACGCGCTGGCGCGGGAAAGCCTTTCATTGATTCTTTGTTATAAAAACTACACCGGCTTCGGGAAAAAACCACTTCTATAGTGCGGCATTAATCCTCATCACATCTTAAAACTTTCTTTTATCTTTTTTTCAAAATGTAGTTTTTGAGAATTTTACTGTTCGTAAAACATCCTAAAATAAGTAATTTATAAATGTATATGAAAAATTATACATGCCTGCCACGAAATTTTCTGTACTTCTTCTACAAATATCTTTTGAGGAAATAGACTACACTCATGATAATATATTAAATAATTTTATATTTACACTGATATAAATGAGAACTTTGAGACAAATTATGCGAATTTTTCATTATATTAGTACTTTAATTGCCATGTCATCTGAGACAGAGATGCGATTATAATGTGCGTCGTCTGAGTTCTAGATAACTTATTCTGTTTATTATGCAACTTACAAAATGTAAATACATTGTTTTGTTTTTCTTATTTTTTATTTTTATTTATTTATTTATTTATTGAGTTATTACGTTTAGCGGAAATGATTTCTATAATTTCGACTATTTTTCTCTTAAAAATTATTGCATAATTGCTAAAATTTTTATATTTTTTTCAAAGTTTTAAAGTAAATGTCAACGGAAATGGATAACAAGATATAATTAAACAAAATCAATTCCGAAGATGTGCGGGTACCTTAAGAATTGTATTATTTATTCCAGTCCGGATTGGCCTCCAATTTTATTCAGGAAATCCATGTGCATCATTAATTATAAATATTTTTTTGTTTCTTTAAACCCTTCGTTTTTTACAATTTTTTTAATGTTTCTCTACCTATTTTTAAAAACAGAAATTTATGATTTATAATGCGCGAATTAAATGAAGCAAATTTTACAGTTGGATATAAACAAGGATTCTGTACAATAATGCCAATTTCTAAAATTAAATACAAAAATGAAAAAAATTAGCATCATAATTCAATAGATTACAATGAATATTTGGAAAATGATATTTTCAAAGCCTAAAATTCCAGACTTAAAAATAAACATAATTTTTATGTTGATCAAAACGTGGCTTACGTAAAATCTTATATTAAGTATCTTATGTTAAGAGTCTTATATTAAGTGCCCTATGTATTAAGCATTAATATTCCTGGACGCATCATAAACAAATTTCAAATAAAATGTCAGCTTTACAATTTTCGGTACTGTAAATTTTTAAACTTCTAAACGTAGCACATTTGCGATATTTACGCCGTCATACAGGGAGAAAATGTACTTTTAAATGTAGTTTGCTTGAAATCTGTATCTGAAATTGTTTTTGAGTTATAAAATTTTTCTCTAGTTTTTAACTTTTTTTGCCATTGTGGCAACAGATGTATTGCATATCTGAGCATTAAATATGGACCAATCAAAGAAAGATTAAATTAAAAAAAATATTCTACTTATTTTGAAATAAATTTGTTTGTAAATACTAATGTCTTTTAATCATACCAAAATTCTAGCAGCAGAAGAACTTGCCTTTGAAAGTGTTTACAATATTTATCTAAACAACGTTTTGTGGGTACATACATAGAATATTAAGAAAATTTTACAGCTACATCATTAATGTGTTTAATTTGAAAAATGCTTTATCACGTGGTATATATGCAAAACATAAGTATGAAAACCCCTTTAAAATAAATAATAAACAAAACAAACGTAATTCAGGCAAACAAATTTGTTTAATTATACATCAGCAATATGTAATTACCGTATCTTCGACTCGTTAATATGTTTAACATAAACACAAGCTGTTAATTCTAAAAATATTGGTTATTACTTCCGCATTTAGTTCATGTTGTATTTCATCCAATAGAATTTGACATACACATATTTAAAATACGAACATTGTTCTTCTAAAATTTAAAGGGATTTAAATAATTCTTGACACTTTCTCTTTTCAGTGGTTAATTAATTTTGTCGGAGATGAAACTGTTCTAGAAAGGAAAATTTAAAAGAAGTATTAGAAATGTCATATTTGTTTCCCGTAGTTTAACATTAAAGATATCATATAGCACCTTAGAAAATAAAGAAATGATAATGAATAAATAAATAGATTACTTTGTTACAGAAATAATAAACATTGAATAAACAATTGTAAAAGATGTTTAGGGCTTTTCATAGAAATGTTTTCGACTACGAAAGAGTGTTTATAAAAAGGTGCACATGGGTTTTTAACTCGTTATTATTGTCTTAAAGTTTAATAACATGTTACTTATCAAAATAGATTTAATCATATAGGGAGAACTTACATAGTAAAATAAAGATTTATAAATATAATTTGTATACAATAGAAATATAATTAAAGTTATATATACATATAGACACTTACAAGTGTACATATATATTTTTTTAATATTAATATAAAATTAAATTCCAATATCAATTTATTAATATATATTCATAGATAAATGTTGTATGATATTTATAATTATAATTTTATTATTTTTATTTTTACTATTTCAAATTAAAAATATATGTTTTATCTATTTTAACTTTGAGCCAATAACTGTTATATGTGTTCAAACTTAAAGTTTTTCAAGGATCTTATAACTTTTACCGTATACCATAATCTATTCACGTGTAAAATTATTAGGGTTCCTTCAATAGATTTTTATGAGGGGTAAGTTAATTTTAATTTAATAATTTTTATCAAGATAAAAGTTTTTGGTCTTTCAAGCTAAGAAAATCTTATTTTTCGACGTTCTTTGTAATACTTGATTCCAAGTCGATAGAGCACGGACTTTTTCGAAAGTAAACTCTTGTATTTTTAAGGTTCCTTTGCAAAAGCGAAATTTTGTAAACGTATTATTAGCGTCGTTTATAAATTTGAAATGAATATTGTGCGGTCCCGCAGTGGGATCACTGCACTTGAAAGAGTTAACATTCTCTCGAGAAACTTTGTGCCGAAAACATTGCCTGTCTTATCCGCTGGTATCGCTCTCGCAACACCAGGTCCAAGCGTTCTTTGACGACTATTTTTTCAATCGAAATTTTTTGATTGGAAGATGTTTTTGAAATGATAAAATTCACCTTATTTAATCACTTAACTGATAAATATTTTTGAAAAAAAAAGAACATTCAAATAATCTCTATATTTTCATGTCTTTTACGGAATTTTTAATCTATTATCACCGGTTTTTTTAAAGCAGAAATGTTTGTTTAATTAAATCATAATAATAGTCGTATTAAATAATGAAAAATCTTGTATTGAAATTTTACTGAAGAGGAAAACAAACCATGATTGTCAAAATCACGTTTACTGTATGACGTACGCACAAATTAGGGACTTGGTTAAAAATACGAGGGCTATTCGGAAAGTAACCTCCGTTTATGAATTACAAAAAAACTAATGAAAGAAAGCATGTTTTATTACTTACGTATGAAAGACACGTTCTTCAGCTACTTCTCAACATAATTGCCGTATTAATTAAAACACTTATCATAACGGTAAATCAGCTTTGAAATTCCATCGTCACAGACTTCTGCCGCCGACCTATTCAACTGCGATTATTTTTAAATTCAACTCGCACCACTCTTTCAATCCAAAGAATTTTAACATATTTTTCTATATAATTTCCTGATAAGCGTACAACCAAAAATTTTTTAAGAATAGTGTTTCCTGCCAAATATTACGGGAGCAATTCGGAATTTGTCAATATGATTAAAAAAATATGTTAAAAATCTTTGGATTGAAAGAGTGGTGCGAGTTGAATTTAAAAATAATCGCCGTGGAATAGGACGGCGACAGAAGTCTGTGACGATGGAATTTCAAATCTGATTTACCGTTATGATAATTGTTTTAATTAATACGGCAATTATGTTGAGAAGTAGCTGAAGAACGTGTCTTTCATACGTAAGTAATAAAACTTGTTTCCTTTCATTAGTTTTCTTTTATTCATAAACGGAGGTTACTTCCGAATTGCTCTGGTATATTAATCAAGTGGAAAATAATAAGCATTTTATCAAAAGTGGTGCCAATTAAGAAATCTCTATTTAAAAAAGTAGCCCACAGGCAAAACTGCTAGGGTCAACAATAAGTTTTTTTTGTGTGTGATCCAATCTTTTCAATTCCTTTCTATGTCAGGAAGATGTTTCCAAGTCAGTATTCTTATGTTATTCCGAGTTGTTTAGCTTTTTATTACTTCCACTCAAAATTTGTAACATCTTAGCTGGGACATAATATATGTGGGAGTACCGTAAAGTTTCAACTACCGGCGAATATCGGTTAATACTACCTCGAACCACTTTTTCAAGAAAATGTCTTTATATACGCTTTGTGAATATTTTGCAAGAAAAATATACTACGAAATGTATATTTTAAAAATAATGGTACGGATAGAATGTAAAAATAGTCATTTGCAATTCAAACTTTAGGATACCATCACGTATGCACACAGGGTGGTTAGATTTAAAGTTACCCTGTTTAGACCTACTTAGAATCGGCTCTGATTGACAGATATCGGTAAAACTTCTACTATATGTTATATGGAGTATGGGGAAAAGAAATCTGCAATAAAAAATAGTTCAAATTTCGACCGATATATGGCGGTTTCCGTGTACGAGTCAGGGTTTAATATAAATTTGGAACGGTTTAAAAAGCTAGTAGTCATTTGTCATAGTGCCTTTAGAGAAGAAGGAATGAAGCATAACTGTTTAAATTGTTTTATCAGAAAAACAATAATTTCTTAACTTGACTTTGTGGATATCGCAGCTCGAAAGGCTTAGGAAAAGGCCAATAACGAAGAAGGCTTCAAAAAAGTTAATTTCTAGCTTCGAAGAAACTGGAGAGTTGGGTACTACTATAATGAATGGAATGGAATCAAATGAAACTGCTGAAAAAGTTGTTCTTGCCATGGTCAAAAGAGTGTGCGTTTTTTCTTCGACAAATGGTCGAGCAGTGTCACGTGTTTTATCTCTCCATTATACGACAGTCCAAAAGGTACCGTAATTACCTGCGTATAATCCACGGATCAAACAATTCATTTTCGTCCTAGAAATTTTATTTTGTAACTGAAGACAAATATTTACGGCGATCTAAGAAGGTATATTTTATTTAATAATTCTTCTGTGTCGAAAATTGATTGTTCGATCCGCAGATAATACGTTGGAAATTACGGTACTACGATCCATTATTCCCTGCGGGACGAGCGATACGCGTACGTGCCGCAAAAAGGCTTAAGAATCCTTCTTTACCCCCACCAGTAAAATTTTACTACAAAATTTACCTTTTTTATTTGAAGCATTTTAACGATTAAGTTAGACATAAATTGTTTTTAAAATCCGGCGACAAAGTATTAAAAATTTCGTAAAAAGTTCCCGTCATGAAGGGGTTAACCACTTATTCGTCGCGCCCGTGACATACACGGGCTGTAAGCTTCACTTCTTTTATTCAGAATTGTTTGATTCCCACCTGTTTTATAAAATAGTTTAATAGGTTTTATTCTGATATCATTTTACTTATATATAAATAAGATGAATACTTTTATAAAAAAAAAGTGGGGATAGTAATAAATTTGAATTTTCAAACCGTACTTTAATGCGACCATTAAGGGGTTAAAAAGTGTATTCCATGCTATAGATTCACGTTGTTCAACTGCTAAAATTTGCAGACTCTGGAACACAAATATAATTTACGAGTATGTATTTGGCCAAAATAGCCGTTGACAATGTTTGGCCGTGGAGCATTTCGTGGTCGGACGAGGTGCATTTTACCCTTGACGAAGCAGTTAATAATATAACGTATGAGATACAGCAAGTCCTAAGAATGTGCATGCACAGTCTTTTCATCTTGATTACATTACTGTATGGAGTGGCTGATTTCATTCTTTATACCCTTTTTAATGATAACACCTTTCAGGATCCTTAAGTACGTTCCATTACGGGTACTTGTTAACACAACCTTTCTTTAGAAGCAGATTATTGCATCCTTACAAAAACGAGAATGTTTAACACATTCGCTGCCTCTCACGCGCTAGTGCGTGAAGTTTTCATTCATTTAACACAGAGGACAGAGTTATCGGCAGCGAACGTGTTAAAGACTAAAGACATAACCAGAGAGTTTAAATGATATATTCATGCAAGATGGTGCACCACCTCGCATAACCCGAACAGTGACGGTACTGCTTCGTACTCACTTTGGAGATGATCGGTAATTTCGTGAATTTTTTTGACAACCTGATCTCTTCGTTCTAAGGGTTTGGGACCCTTAGAACGTTTGGGACCCTAGATCTTTGTGACTTTTTGTGAAGATTCCTGAAAGACGGTATGTATAATAGAAGGGAGTGCATACGGACTTTACCTGATTTGAAGCAAGCATTACTCGTAATGTTGCTGCAATTGATTGAATTACAGCAACCTTTGTGCTACTTTTACACTTTATAACATTCTGCGTGCCATACACATTATAATAAGTTTTGAACATATCCTTGAAGCAAATGGAATGCACACTGAAAACATATGATGTAAATAAAAAATATTTTATAATTCCAGTTTGAGAGTTTTGGTTTTCATGCGCAACCTTCTCACCTGGTGGTCGAAATTTGAAATTTTTTTTAATTGCAGGTTTCAGTCTCCCATGGTCCAATAAACTTACATTCCAAGGTTCATCGGTATCTGTTAGACACAGCCGACTCTACATAGGTCGATACAGGGATACTTAATTATAACTACCGTGTACACACATGTGTGTAATTCTGATAAGCAATACGTATTATTATTATCATAAAATGAAACTTTAACATCATTAACATATACACATGTGTTTCATTTCGAAAATATTGGTTATTTGTTTTATGTATTTGTGTTGTAATTTATCCGAAGGAACTTAGAACCAATGACATATTTAAAATTTTATCCTTTTTGTTCAAAAATTTAAAAGGATTTAGATCATTCTTATCATATCTTCCTTTCCCTGCTTAATTAATTTTGTTGGAGATGAGATCGTTCTAGAAAGGGATTTTTGAAAGACGTCATTAAAGGTGGTATTAGATATGTCATATTTAAATGGCGTAATTTAACATTAAAGGACCTAATCACTGAAGAATATAAACATAATTAAATAAATAAATATTTTCTCACAGAAAAGTATCAAGTATTTACATAACAGGAGAAGGAGAGATACATTGATGGATTTCCATCAATGTGAGCTATACTATTTATGTATTTGAATCCTTATTACATTTGTTAATTAAAATTAAGCACAATCAAATGGATAAAAAGATATTATAATAAATAGGTTTCTTTTTGTACTTTGTCAAACTTTTATGACAAAGTAGCATTTGCAAACCGGTACATTAAAAAAGGTTACTTGACATATACTTTACTTCAAGGTAGATTAAATTTCATAAAAACAAGTCAAATATGCTACTTCGATAAAAGCATAGAAATCAATGAATCTGCCTTAAATAATTAGGAAATTAATAAATTAAAAGGCATATTTTTTATATTTTTACAGATTGTATAAAAAAGACTTTAGAAATACACTGGTGTGCAAAAATTAAAGACGAGATGTTTTTTTAAATGTATCGTCATCCAGAAGTTTTCGGTATATAGCGGAATCCTCCATTACCATAAAATCTACAAGATGTGAAAAAAGGGGAAAAGTGATCAAAACTTTTTTAACAATCCATTTTGTTGCCATTTTGTTGCTCCGGATTTTAAATTATCTGATTCGTCCTTAATCATTAGATACCAGTGAATGTTTTGACAGTTTTTCTTCCCCAATCATCATATCTAACAAAATTTAAAAATATTTATTAACATAATATGTTAAACGTAATCGTGAAGACTCGTAAAAATAAATTCATTATATTGAGAAAAAAATGTATCTCGATAAACTAGAATGAATAATTAGCCATTTTCTGAATCCCTAAATTGGAATTATTTTTGAACTATGCGAATAGAGAAAACACCTAAGGAGAATACACGAAATGATCTGGTGTTTGTAATGTCTTTTCTTCATGAAATAAAATTATTTTGAATTGTTTCAGTAATGAGAAATTATCGCTGTATTTCGCTGGAACGGTTTCTTAAACTATAATTATAGATACTGAAACCAACCTCTTGTAGTCGCATCTATTTTCAGAGATTTTTATGTAAGTATGACCACGATAATATAGAGAAACGGTCTAGATATTCTAGTAGGGGACTGTAGAATTCGGTAGCATAGGGAACTGGAATTTATAAGGATGACATGGAACTTTTTTTTTGAAAAGCCACACTATAGATTCTTGATGCTGAACAATATTTGTTTCTCAGTGCAAAAATTGGTTAAGACAATTTTTTATCTCTCAGCTATTAATGGTTCAAAATGCAAAAAAGATTTACACCGTTATCACTAAACATAATTATGAAGATCATTAAAAACAAATCACAGATAAAAGAATAAGAATGGACGCGAAAAATAAGTTTAGTAATTCTTAAAAGCAATGTATATCATATTTTATCTTATAAAATTCAATATATTTAATACAAACACAATTTGTTAATATAAAAAATATAGGTTATATATTTTATTAAGTTCATCTCGCATTTTATCCATAGGAAGTTGATGCAAATAGACTATTTAAAATACATCCTTTGGCGTTTAAAATTTTAAAGGGATCTAAATGATTTTTGGCATTTTCTCCTTTCAGCGCTTAATTAATTTTGCAGATGGAAGTTCAAGAAAGGAAAATTTGAAAAGCATCATCAAAAGCGGTATTATATATGTTATATTTGTATCCTGTAGCTTAGCATTGAAAGGAACTTAGCATCGTTGAAAACAAACAAATAAAGAATTAAATAACTTCTCGCGAAAAAGAAATAAATATTTACAAATGGGGAAATGGGGAGAAGCATTGATGAATTTCCAATCTTGGGAGTTTTACTAAGTTATTTATGCATTTCATTTATTTCATTAGTTAATTAAATATTAAAAACAGTCAAAAGGTCTAAAAAATGTTGTAGTAAATGTTGTAGCTGTGGGATTTTTTGTCTTTTGTATTTTGTCGAACTTTTTCGACAAAGAAGTGCTTAGAAACCGATACATAAGAAAATGTATTTGACATTTACCCTAAATAAAGACAGATTAAATTTGATTAAAAGAAATCAAACACGCTACTTCAATAAAGAAAAATAACCAAAAAATTCTGCAGTAAAAAAAGGAGAGGGGTGGATATTAAAAAAATTTCTTAGGTTATTCTTAGGATATAGTCTTCGCTCTTTTAGATTTAATAAATTTCCAGATTAGTCTTTGCGTTTTTAGATACTGTATAATGTAAACTTTAGAAATACGTACGTTTTGCACGTTTTTCCTTTCCTATTCACTATTGTATCAAAATTATAATAACATTTTATAACATTGTATGTTAAATGCAATCTTGAATATTCGTAAAAATAAAGTCATTAGAAATGTGTTAACCTGAATTTTTATCTCTCGGTTGTTAATGCTTCAAAATACAAATATATACTATCGCGTTATCATTAAACATATTGATGAAGACCATTAAAACTAAATCACAGATAAAAGAATTATAAAGGAGACGAACGAATAAGTTTAATTCTTAAAAGAAATATATATCATTATTTTGTCTTGTAAATTTTAATACAGTAAAACCTCCATAACGGACACTCCCGAATAGCGGACACCTCTATTTAACGGACAGTTTACCGATCCCCACTCCCAAACTCTAAATTTTTATATGTTTAACCTCTGAATAACGGACATTCCGAATAGCGGACAGTAATTTTGGGAATAAAATATGAAAAATTGTTTTTTAACGAGGAAAAAAAAAGTAAAAAGCCTCTAAATTTGTCAGGGCAATGTGTCTCAAAATTTTTGGGATCACAGATAAATGTAGAGAGTGGGCCGGTAAAAATCTTTCCTCCCACGTTCAGTATTAAATTCAGGGAATGGTCCGGAGGGACATTACCTCCCGGAGCATCACAATGCCCCGCCTCCACTCCCCTCTGTAAGATTTGAGATTTTATGCTTTTAAAAAATGGCAAAATACAATGAGCAGTTACACTTTTTTTTAAGATGATTCAGAAAAATCAAAACTATTAACAGGGTTAAAATTTCTCATTGAAAAAAAATTACATGTAATCTTTAAACGCAAATGAAACTTTTAAAATACATTTTTTTCCGTAAGAATGTAATAAACAGTGTACAAAGGTATGTACCATTTTATTTCAACTTTATTGCTTAAAAAATTATTTTAATTCATGATTAATCATATATTAGAATTTTAGGACATATAAAAGTCAATTAATGAAACTTTAAGCATTTTTTAACAATTTTTGAATCTCCGAGATTTTTCCCAATAGCGTACACCTCCGAATAGCGGACAGTTTTCGCGCTCCCGAGGTGTCCGTTATTTGGAGGTTTTACTGTATATAACACAAATGCAATTTGTTCATACTAAAAACATAGGCTATAGGTTTTATTTAATTCATCTCGCAATACATCCGCAGAAAGTTGACGTAAATGGAATACTTAAAATACAACCTTTGACGTTTTAAAATTTAAAGAGATTTAAATGATTTTTGGTATTTTCTCTCTTCAGCGTTTAATTAATTTTGTGGATGAGGGCTCTAGAAAGGAAAATTTGAAAAGCATTGTCAAAGGCGGGATTATGTATGTCATATTTGTATCCTGCAGCTTAGTGAGAACGGATTTTAGTACCGTAGAAAAAACAAATAAATAATTAATTAATTCTCGCGAAAAGACAATAAATAGTTATAAATCAGAAAATGGGAAAAAGGATTGATGGATTTCGGACCTTAGGAGTTTTACTAATTATGTATCTGTTATTTATTTCATTAGTTAATTAATTTTTAAGAACAGTCAAATGCACTAAAAAGATGTTGTAATAAGTAGGATTTTTTTCCGTACTTCGTCGAACTTTTTCTACAAAGCAACGTTTGCAAGCCACCATATTAAAAAAAAAGTTACCTGACGTTTACCTTGCTTAAATACTGTTTACATTTTATAAAAACAAACCAAATATGCTATTTCAATAAAGGCATGGAAATCAAGAAATCTGCAGTTAAAACAGGCAATGATTTAATAAATTTCTAGATATATTCTTTGTGTTTTTTAGATACTGTACAAAGAGACTTTAGAAATACGTACGTTATGACAATTTCTTCCTTTTCTAATCGTTATTTAGAAATTGTATGTAGTATATGTACTACTTAATTATTCCATCGACCAAAAATTCATCACCAAACTATAAGATTAAATGCCAATTATGAATGGTCGTGAATGTCGCATCCAATGACATTAAATACGATACACGTGTTTAAATCGACAATAAGTAATCGATAATATAAAACGCCTTTATGTGATTTTTATTTCGACTTTTTATTTTTATTTTTATTAATATTCCACTTACTATTTGTTTTTTTATGATTTAAAATGAAAATTAAGTCAATATGTTTAACTTGGCTGTGAGTTTGGCGATTTGTATAATTTAGCGAAATTGATCGACGGGATCACCAAGTAGTACCGTGGTATTATAAATTGTATGTTGTATTATGTATAAAAATTTAAAAATCTATATTTTTTATAACATAGTATGTTAAACGCAATCACGAAGACTCATAAAAGTAGTCATTCGAAAAATTTTATCTCTCAATCGTTAAATTTCAAAATAGAAAAATATTTCATTCCGTTATCATTAAACATAATTAAGATAACCATTAAAAATAAATCACAAACAAAAGAATTATAATAGAGGCAAACAAATAAGTTAATTTCTTAAAAGCAATATCTATCATTATTTTGTCTCATAAAATTAGGTATATTTAACGCAAATTCAATTAGCTCATACAAAAATGTTGGTTATAGGTTTTATTTAGTTCATCTTGCATTTTATTCATAGGAAGGTGACGTAAATAGAATATTTAACCCTTAAATGCATAGTGATGCAAATTTACCTTCTTCCTAAAAGTTCACCTTTTATTTAACTTTAAAAAAATAAATTAAGTTCTTAGCAACCACTATATTTATATAGAAATATTAATCGTGCAAAAATTACAAACATGTGCCTCTATATAGGATTAAAAATCTATCTAAAAATATCTGGTGTCTAATCCTTAATATAGGAATAAAAAACACAATTCTAAAAAAATAATTCACGCAGTTCAGGATTAAAGTACTAGCTTTAACTTTTTAAAATTTAAAGGGATTTAAATGATTTTTGGCATTTTCTCCTTTCACTGTTTAATTAATTTTGTAGATGCGTAGAAAGGTAAAATTTGAAAAGCGTCATCAAAGACGGTATTATATACGTCATATTTGTATCCTGTAACTTAGAACGAAAGGAACTTAGCACCGTAGAAAACAAAGAAATAAATATTTTCGAAAAGGAATAAATATTTATGAATCATGAAAAGAAGAAAAGAAATGGTAGATTTTGAATCATGGGAGATATATTAATTATGTGTTTACGTTGTTTATTTCATTAATTAATTAAATATTAAGAGCAATGAAATGGTCTAAAAATATTTTTTAAGATAGAAAGCAGGCGTTTTTCTATACTAATTTAACCCCTTGGGAACGAGCGACACGTATACATGCCGCAAAAAGGCTTAAGAAACCTTGTTTATCTCCACCAGTAAAATTATACTGAAAATTTTTCCTTATTTAATCGGAGCATTTTCTCGATTTAACCCTTTGAGGGGCAAGCAAATGCGTTCGTGTAATTCTGAACTCCCACCGGAAATTTGTAAAAAAGTTATACCAAAAAGAGGAAAACCAATTTCACGACTGTTTTCCACCAAAGTTAGAAAAGTGAAATTTAATAACATTTTTCTGGTGTGAATCTTCATCAATCGTAGGTGGTATATAATATATACCACCGCCCCTCAGTGGGTTAATAAGGCACTAATTTCTGCTTTTAAAAAACCGGTGACAAAACAATAAAATTTTCGTAAAAGGCTCCCTTTGCGAAGGGGTTAAATATTAAACAAAAAGTACCAGTAAGCTTATATTTTTAAACTTCTAACCTGAATGTGTGTGATACAGTCGTTCCTATAATTTATTTCTGTTCAAGCCAAAAATATTTTTATAAAAAAAATTAAACAAAAGCGTAACTCCTGGGAACGAGCGACACGTATACGTGTTGCAAACCGGCTTAAGAATCCTTGTTTATCCCCACCAATAAAATTTCATTTTAAAATTTGCATTATCTAATCGGAACATTCTCTCGTTTTAATAAGGCATAAAATATCTCTTTTTAAAATCCGGTGAAAATACATTAAAAATTTCGTAAAAGGTTTACGTCGTGAAAGAGTTAAGCACTTCCGGGACACATTTTATTTATTATTTATTTATTTTATTTATTTATTCATTTATTTATTTTTTTTTTTTTTTTGAGCCAAAAGTTTGAATTTTTTCTGATGATTAACCATATATTATTTGTAAACAAAATCACGTGATAAAACATCTCAGAGTTAATAATAATAACAATAATAATAATAATAATAATATTTTAAAATTTATTAAAAAGGTTGGGGTAAATTAAAATCAATATTACTTGAAAAGTTATTTATAGAATTTGAAAAAAATTTCATATAGATAAGCGATAATATATAACTTTAATTTTGATTCATTATTTAAAAAGATATTAATTTAAGAAAAAATTAAAAATATTTAAAATAAAAATTCGGAAAAAAAATGATGAAGATGATTGAAAAATGAACAAAAAACTGAAATTTGAACTATTTATCCTTCACGGTTCTTCGGCTATAATATTATAAATAGAAAAAATAGTTAACCCATTAATGCCTGAATTATTTTCTTCATTAAAATTCAAATTTTGCATTTTCCCACCACTTTTAAAACAAGAATACTTTTTACATTAACTTATTGAGGAATTTGTCTCGAGAAAGAAAGTATTTATTTATTCTCCTTTTTACTGGTGTGAAAAGCTCTAACTTGAATTTTTTTTAACTGTCCCAAAAATGGGACGCTAGGCACTAATGGGTTAAACAATCTATTATCAAGAAAAACGCATTTTTAACAGATGTCGTTTCAATGATTATCACTGCTTGAAAGCTAGATTTGAAAACAAATAAAAACATAAAAAATAATATTTCAAAGACCAAAACATAATTTAAATGTCATTTTAAGCAGAAAAAAATGCAGTATTTTAGTTTAATGAAGTTTTTTTTGAACCCCTTTAAAGAATTTATTTCAATCTTAAAATGCTTTTCTGCTCCCAGTCTTCTATGATATTATACTTTTAGGTTCGAGAAAACAAAATGGTAACCCTACGAGTCAATCGCTAAACAAGTCAACCATTTTCACGTATTTTCCATCAAGATATGATTTAGTAAAATGTTTTCATATTAATATACGAATTGAGTTTGAACAAATTTTAGAATCTTAGCCGTTGATTTGATATGGTGATTGCCTATGCTGCCGCCTTCCGATCTAATACAGGATCTCCTGAAAAAATTGTTCCAGTTACATATTTTAATAGATCAAATGTAAGCTTTGTACAGTGTTGCATCGAAGTCACAAATAAAGAGTAAGTCAAACAGTTATAGATAAGTGCATGCGCGAGTATTGCATTGTTATTCCTTTGCTTACAGAGCTGGATATCAGGGCTGCCACAGGCGACTATTTTTATATTCTGTTCTCGCCAGTATTTTTATAATATAAATTTTGAAGTATCTTTTTCTTAAAATTTTGTCAAACAGTCTATTAAGGTTATCTCTTATCAGAAAGTGGTGATAATCATTAAAGAATAGTCGCCTGTGGCAGCCCTGGCATATGTAGAATGTCGACTCAAGAGCGTAAAGGGCTATTGCTGGGCTGAAGAGTTTACCTGACATAACAGCATATGTTTTTTTTTTTCCTCTGTGCAGTTTTAACCAAGTCCGTCTCTTAAGTTTCGACATCTGCTAAAGATTTTCCAAAGTTGAGACACCGATTTGAAGAGGCTAATAGTTAAATCGCACCGGATTAGTTATAGTTAACCGAAGTGTGGAAAGAATGGAACTTTGGTTGGAGGTAACCGTCTTGCTAAATATGTATATACTGTCATAGCTTTCAACTTTTACGCATTTGTGCAACCATTAAAATTGTACAAAGATATTCCATTTGCTTAATCATAAACTTTCGACGATTAAGTAAGACAATATTTATTATAAAGTTTTTGTGGTGGGAAAAATGCGTAAAAGTTGGCAGCTATGCATTGTGCATAAGGAAGAGAAACTGTCAACTTACCTTTAATTTGATATTTGATGTATTGTAACTAGTCTAAATTCAGGTTAAACAGATTGTGTTTGTGTTAAATATATTAATTTTTTTTAAACCTTCTCATTGCCACGAACTGATATATCCGAATACTAAGCTACAGGTTTCATTGCAATACACATATTTTTTAAATTAATACAATTTTAGATGTAATCGAGTTAAAGAAAATAAGCTATGATTAATATTATCATGGTTCCTATACCTATACATCGTAAAATGTTTCATATCATGTTTGAAAAAATATTTTTAAAGTATTTTAATTGTGTTACAATTTTGCCTTTTTGCTCGGCGTTAACTAAGTATGAGAAAGTATTTCAAAGACGCTAACGAATGTCGTATTAGATAATATGTCATATTTAACACGAAATAAATTAAATACCGCAGAAAAAATATAAATATATATATTTACATATATATACACACACACATATATATACAGGGTGTATCTAAACTACTGGGCAAAACTTTAAGGGGTGATAGTACACATCAAGACAAATAATATTAAATGGGAAACTAAGGGTCCCAAACGTCTTCCGAAGGAGATAGGCGCCATCAAAATTTGAAGTGATTATAAAAAACGGAGAAACTGGTCGATTCGTTTGCGGTTTTCACGAAAATTATTCTTTATATCACTATTGTCTTGAAAATAAATTATAAAGATAAATTTCAAAAAATGCCGATAGAGGGCGCTTTAGACTTTAGAGTAACGAACAACTATTTTTTACGGTTATTTTTTGAATTTCATTAAATTTTTTTAGAAGTTTAGACATAAAGTTAAAATTTGAGATCAAAATCTGCGGTTAAGTTGCACAAACTGAACTGTGTTCAAAGGGAATGGCTAGGTTCAAAATTCAAATGATTATAAAAAACAGAAAAATTGGTCAATTGATTTGCGGTTTTCCATAAATTATTGTTTATGTCAGTATTGTCTTGAAAATATATTATACAGATAAATTTCAAAAAGTGCCTATAGAGGGCGCTTTAGACTTTGGAGTAACGTACAACTATTTTTTATCGTTAATTTTTGCATTTCATTAATTTTTTTAGAAGCTTACACATAAACTTAAATTTTGAGTACAAAATCTGAATCGTTGAGAGTGGTTAAGTAGCGCAAACTTAACTGTGTTCAATGGGGGTGGGAAGGTCCAAATTTCAAATGAATATAAAAAACGGAAAAGTTGATCGATTCGTTTGCGGTTTTCTCTAAAACCATTCTTTATGTCAGTATTTCCTTGAAAATAAATTTGAAAGATAAATTTCAAAAAATTCCATTAGAGGGCGTCTTAAATTTTAGAGTAACCAACAACTATTTTTAACCGTTATTTTTTTTTTTTATCTAAATAAAAGTTTTAAAAGCTTAGACTTAAATTTTGAGATCAAAATATGAATCGTTGTGAGTAATTAAGTAGCGAAAAATTGAACTGTGTTCGTAGGGTGGGCAGGGTAACATTTGAACTCTTGAACACAGTTCAGTTTACGCTTCTGAACCCCTCCTAACGATACAGAATTTGAGCTCAATATTTAAGTCTAAGCTTTTGCAGGCATTTAATTAGATACAAAAAGTAACAGTTAAAAATTGTTTTTAGTTACTCTAAAGTTTAAGGCGCCCTCTAACGAAATTTTTTGAAATTTATCTTTAAAATTTTTAAGGAAATACTGACATAAAGAATGGTTTTAGAAAAAAACGCAAACGAATCGACCAATTTTTCCGTTTTGTATAATCATTTGAAATTTGAACATTCCCACCCCCATTAAACACAGTTCAGTTAGCGCTTCTTAACCACTCTCAACGATTCAGATTTTCAGCACAAAATTTAAGTTTATATCTAAGCTTCAAAAAAATTTAATGAGATTCAAAAAATAACGGTAAAAAATAGTTGTACGTTAATTCAAAGTCTAAAGCACCCTCTATCGACATTTTTTTAAATTTATGTTTATAATTTATTTTCAAGACAATACTGACATAAAGAATAGTTTTAGTGAAAACCGCAAATCAATTGACCAATTATTCTGTTTTTTATAATCATTTGAATTTTGAACCTACCCATTCCCTTTGAACACAGTTCAGTTTGCGCAACTTAACCACAGATTTTGATCTCAAAATTTAACTTTATGTCTAAACTTCTAAAAAAATTTAATGAGATGCAAAAAATAACGGTAAAAAATAGTTGTTCGTTTATCCAAAGTCTAAAGTGCCCTCTATCGGTATTTTTTTAAATTAATCTTTGTAACCGCAAACGAATCGACCAATTTTTCCGTTTTTTATAATCATTTCAAATTTTGGACCCTAAACTTTGATGGCGCCTATCTCCTTCGGAAGACGTTTGGGACCCTTAGTTTCCCATTTAATATTATTTGTCTTTATGTGTACTACCACCCCTTAAAGTTTTGCCCAGTAGTTTAGATACACCCTGTATATATATATATATATATATATATATATATATATATATATATATATATTGCGGCAGATTTGTCCATGTATACGTGCAGGTAATTGTTAATAATAAAAACTACCAATCTTCCCACTTTTTCATGTTAATAGTTTTTTCAATCAAATATTTTTGTTAATAATAAAACAAGGCTGCCAGTGTTGCTTCCAATCGTAATCTGAAAATTGAGTTTTACTTTATGCAACAACTTAACGTATTTATTAGATTAAATAAAGCATAAAATACTATTTTTTATTCTTGTTTGACCATTATTTCTTTTCTTGAGACGAGCGAAGGTCAAGACAAATACCTCCGGGAAAACTATAAAAAATGATAAACAATTAATAAATATTCTGGTTTAGAAAATACTTATTTATTTTGAAATAAATAAAAAAACGGAAGTTAAGAATGCATATATTGTATCGAATTTTATTTCCAGAAATAATTATGTAACTTTTGTTACGCATAATAAAGTCTTTAGATATGCGTTATCATGAATATTTATCTATTATCTTTTCAAAATCTTAAAACACTTTATGCAAATATTTTATCGTGTATTATGCTAAGCTTAATTATGAAGACCCATAAAAATAAATCATGTACAAAACAAATATAATTCAGTCTAACAAATATATTCTAGACTTCTCAAGCAATATGTATTATTATCTTCTCTTAAATACGTTAATATATTTAACATAAGTATAAGCTGTTTATTTTAAAAATATAGGTCATTGGATTTATTTAGTTTATGCTGCATTTATACGAAGGAAGTTGATATGGATTGCATATTTAAAACACAATGTCGTTCAAAAATTTAAAGGGATTTAACTAATTCTTGACACTTGCTCTTTTCAGCGGTTAATTAATTTCGTCGCAGATGAAAGCGTTCGAGAAAGGAGAATCTGAAATGTTTCATTAAAAGTGTTATTAGATATGTCATATTTGTATCCTGAGGTTAAACATGAAAGATATCATTTACCGTAGAAAACGAACAGATAAATAAATACATAATTTTGTTACAAAACTTATAAAGAAAATATAAACAGAACTACTAAATATTCAGAATTTTTCACAGCGATATTTTACAGTCCGAAAGAATTTTTAGAAAAGCGTTCACACGGGTTTATTTTCCAAAATTTAATAAGATGTAGCTTTTAAAGATATTGACCGACATGTAAAAAACTACGCATTCTGAAGAATTATAAACAATATATTACAGACGATAAAATACATACACACACACATAAGTATAACAGTTTAATTAAGTTTATTGGCTGTAAAAGGTTGTTTAGAAGAATTTGAAAAGTGTCAGCAAGAGTTGAATTAGGTATATAATATCTTTATAGATGAACACGAATGGAATCTAATATAGACTATAAATAATAGACTATAAATAGTAGACTATAAATATAAACTAAAAAATAAAGAAAAGCGACAAAAATTTTAAAAAATAATTTCAATTTACCAGAACATAATACAGATATAATAACAGGGATGAAATTTCCGCTTTTTTGCACAAGTAAAATCTTAGAGAAAATCCTATATTATTAAATCGGAACTTTTTTGCGATTTTAAAATAACAACATTTTCTCTAAGATTTTACTGGTCTCCAAAAAAGCGGAAATCTCATCCCGATTATAAAAAAGTGTATATTTAAAAAAAAAAAAAAAATCTGCTCTGAATTATATAAAATAATTTGAAAAGAAAACGGTTGCCTTGCAGCTATGTAATATATCAAATGCATTTTCAGAAATAATTATGTATAATTTTGCTGCATAATAGAGTCTTAAGATATGCGTTATCACGAATATTTTTCTATTATCTTTTAAAATTTTCAAAACACGTTATGTAAATATTTTATCGCATAGTATGTTAAATTTAATTATGGCGACCCACAAAAATAAATCAAATGCAAAGCAAATATAATTCAGGTGAAAAAAAGTTCTATTCTTCGCGACCAATGTGCGTTATTATCTTCTCTTAAACACTTTAATATATTTAACGCAAACATAAGCTGTTTATTCTAAAAATATAGGTTATTGGGTTTATTTAGTTTATGCTGCATTTCATACAGAGGAAGTTAATATGAATTCATATTTTAAAATACTATCATCGTCTTTATCTTAAATTTAAAGGGATTTAAATAACTCTTGACACATGTTCCTTTCAGCGGTTAATTAATTTTGTCGCAGGTGAAAACGTTCCTGAAAAGAGAATTTGAAATGCTTCATTAAAAGTGCTATTTGGTATGTCACATGTGGTTTAAGATGAAATATATCATTTACCATAGAAAATGATCATACATGAATACATAAATAAATGCATAACTTTGTTACAAAAATTATTAAGAAAATATAAACAGAAGTAGTAAATATTCAGAAGTTTCCTTTGCGATTTTTTGCGGTATGAAAGAATGTATAGATAGGCGTGCACACGGGTTTATTTTCCAAAATTTAAAAAGTTGTTGCTTTTAAAGATATTTAGCAACATAGGAAAACTACATCTTCTGAAGAATTATAAAAAATATATTACAGATGATAAAATACACACACACATATATATAACAGTTTAATAGCCGTAATTTCCTGCGTATACGTCGCACCTAAGATAAGTAGATTTCTTACCAGGATTTTATTTAAATAAAATTTGATTTGCTGTTGCTTCGCATTTATTTGATTTCATCTTTTAAATAAAATTTTTGATATGAAAAAGATTAAACAAAGCCGTGACATATACGAGGAAATTACGGTAAGTTTGTTGGCTGTAAAAAGCTATATAGAAGTATTTGAAAGGTGTCAGCGAAAGTGGCATTGTATGCCAAGCCAAATTATGAAGACCCATAAAAATAAATCACTTACAAAACAAGTATAATTCAGATGAACAATTATTTTCTGTTCTTCGCAAGCAATATGTATTATTATCTTCTTTTAAATACGTTAATATATTTAACATAAACATAACATGTTCGTTCTAAAAATATAGATTATTGGGTTTATTTAGTTTATGCTGCATACAGAGGAATTTGATATGAATCGCATATTTAAAATATTATCATCATCTTTCTAAAATTTAAGGAGATTTAAGGAGATTCTTGACACTTGCTCCTTTCAACCGTTAATTAATTTCCTTGCAAATGAAAGCGTTCGAGAAAGGGGAATTTGAAATGTTTCATTAAAAGCGTTATTAGATATGTCATGTTTGTATTCTGAGGTTGAATATGAAAGATATTTACTATAGAAAATGAACATAAATAAACAAATAAATAAATTCTTATTTTTGTTTCAATAACTTAAAAACAAAGTATAAATAGAAAGACTGAATACTCAGTTCTCTTTGCGACTTTTTACAGTACGAAAGAATGATTTAAAAAGCATTCACACGGGGGGGGGGGGGTACGGTCACATTTTGGGGTATTAGTGGTAGTTTTCAGAACTTTAATAAGATATTGGTTTAAAAGATAATTAGGAAGATAGAAAAATCTACATGTTTTGAAGAATTATTGAAAATGTATTAGAGACGGAAAAATTAAATATATATAAAACATTTCAAATGTTTCAAAATTTCAAAACACATTATGCAAACGTTATATGACATAGTATGGTAAGTCTAATTATGTGAATCCATAAAAATAAATCACTTACAAAACAAATATAATTCAGGAGACCAAATATGTTGCATTCTTCGCAAGCAATGTGTATTATTATCTTCTCTTAATTACGTTAATATATTTAACCTAAACATAAGCTTTTTATTCTAAAAGTATAGACTATTTAGTTTATTTAGTTTAGGCGTCATTTCATACAGAGGAAGTTGAGCTGCATAGTTAAAACGCTATCTTTGTCTTTCTACAATTTAAAGGGATTTAAAAAATTCTGGACACTTGCTTTTTCTCAGCGCTTAATTAATTTCGTTGCAGATGAAAGCGTTCGAGAAAAGAGAATTTGAAATGCTTCATTAAAAGTGTTACTAGATATGTCATGTTTATATTATGTGGTACAATATAAAAGATATATATTGTAGACAATGAACATAAATTAACAGAGAAATAAATTGATATTTCTGTTATAAAAATTATAAATAAAGACAAATAGAATGATTTACTCAAAGTTTTACTTAGCGATTTTTTACAACATGAAGTAATGTTCAGAAAAGAGTTCACACAAGTTAATACTGTGTGTTAGTTTTTACAAAATTAAACACGTTGCTTTAAAAATATTTAACAACAAAGACAGTATTTCGCAGTATAATAAAAAAAATGATTACAGAATGGAGAAATATAATTCATTATATATAGAAAGAGTAGATGCTGGTTTAAATGAGTTTCAAAGGACTGGACCAAAGTCGAGTGTTAAGCCGGATCAACAATGAATGATATTATTTTACACATTTTTACATTAAACCTTTGCGGCGCAGTGATATATCTATGAAACCAATTAATTTTAATTCCCAAATGCCACATTGGCACCGGAGTTTTAATTACAAAAACTTTGGTTTACTGAATTCCTACTAAATAGCCTGTGGTTAATTAGAAATAAAGCTGTTTTCAAATTCCGGTGTCAGTCATAATTTCAACACTTAAGCAATTAATTTGCTCTGCGCCGCAAAGGGTTAAGGGAACTTGGAAACGAAAAAAAAAAACCGTAGCTTATATTATTACTTTCATGATTGAATAAAGTATAGTCAGATTAGATCATAAAATACGTAAAATTCTCAATGCAGCAATAAAAAATTTTTAACTGATTTTTTAAAAAAATATTTAAACAATTTAAAAATTCCTTCTTTTTTCTCTCTTTCAATATTTGGAAATCGATTTTTTTTTTTTAATCCTTTATTCAAAATACTTTTTTCTATAAGTCTAAGTATCGGATTTTTTTGACTCCAGAAAACAAAATAATAAGAGAATTTGTACTGAAAAATTAAAGAATATATTATCATATAAGAAGGATCATATTTTAAAGTGCATTTTTTTTTACTTACAATTATATTAAAAATACCATTCTTATTTATCACAAACAATGTCAAAAAAAAAAAAAAAAAAAAAAAAAAAAAAAAACAATTTGATAAGTTATTTAGAGTTTTTACGGGTCCTGGAATGTTCAGACAACGAATTCAAGAGGTACCAGTATTTTGTTATAGATAGAAAATTTCTAGTTAAATTAAGCGAAATTGAGCGCTTAAAATTAGGTACATTTTTCTATATGAAAATTCAGAAATTTGAACTGCAATATACCGGTACCCGTACGAACCCTGCAATTGTAAAAGGCATAGCATTTAAGTTTAAAAAAATGCAAAAAAAAAAAAAAAAAAAAAAAAAAAAATGAGATTAAACATTGTCAAAACACTAGAAATATCGAAAATTTTAGTTAAGTTTTATAAAAAATTTTCACATAAGAGATTTAATTTTAAACAGTGTAACATATTTTATTTAACGTTTTTCTTTTCCGTATGTTTAACCCCTTCGCGATGAGAGCCTTTCACAAATTTTTTTATGTTTTGTCACCGGTTTTTAAAAACAGCAATTTGTGCCTTATTAAATCGAAAAAATGCTCGGATTAAATAAGACAAATTTTACAATAAAATTTTACTGGTGGGGATTAACAAGGATTCTTAGGCCCGGTGCACACGTCCAGTTTTTCAAGCTCCGGCGCCTTTGCGGTGCCGCATTTACGGCGTAGAATAGAAAGGAAGCAGGTATTGCATGCACACATACCTCCTGCGCCGTTGCGGCGACGTACGTCCACCTTGCGGTCGTTTTTCCAAGCTTTCCCCACCACACCGCAGCGGCGCCGCACACGCAATTTCGTTTCCATAGTACCTTGTTGCCTACTGAGCGCTGCACACGTCCGGTAAAATACGTAAATACGGCAAGTATGGCGGACGTAGAAAACGTTGATATTGAACTTTTCATTGGGTATACGCATAAATAATCCGCTTTCTAGAATACACGTCCAGCGTTGTCGACGGTCTCATTCTTACTGCCGCAGCTGGAAAAATCGGATATGTGCATCACATGTTGCGGGCACGCGCGCCGGAACTTGAAAAACTGGACGTGTGCACTGGGCCTTAAGCCTTTTTTGTGGCACGCATACGTGTCACTCGTCCCCAAGGGGTTAAAGGGCTAAAATGTATGAAATGAATTTTATGAATATTTTAGCTTAAAAAAGTGGTGTTTATCCCATATTTTCAATTTATTAAACGTAAAACAAAGAATCAGTTAAATGGTTAATTCCGACCACGCATTCTTTGATGGAAATTTTTTGTTACGATACGTACTTAAATGCGTACATCTTAAAATTTTGCGAACTTTTTATAAAGCACCCTGTATGTAATTCTTTATAAGAAATGTGTATTTTCACTAACTTTTCTTGGAAAATTATATTTTAAAATAATAGCAAGTTGTTTATTTTAAAACTATTTGTTATTCAGTTTATGTAGTTGCGTCTCATTTTATCCAGAGGAACTTAGCATCAATCGCATATTTAAAACATTATCCCTTTCGTTCTAAAATTTAAAAGGATTTAGATAATTCTTACCACATTTTCATTTCACTGCTTAATTAATTTAGTCGGAATTGAAAACAGTGTTTCGAGGAAAATTCCAAATACGGTGTATTAAATCATTAAAGCGGGGTATTATATGTGTCACATTTATGTCTATTAGATTAATATTAAACGTTTTAAACACAGCAGAACGCAAATAAATTAAACAATTAAGTAATATACTGATATTTTATTTGGTTTAGTCTTTTAGGGACAAAATTCTTCTATTGCTATAAGATGGAAATTATGGACTGACACCAGGGTATACAAAAAAAAAAAAAAAAAAAAATTAAAAATAAGTAAAAGCTCTTCATTTATAATAAAAATATAAAATTTAATTCCAATATTCCTGTGTCATTGTGGCATTTTGTTATTAAAATTAAATACCATATAACATATAGCGGCGCCCTTTAAGGGGTTATTGAATATTAAAAACTGGACAGGTTTAAGATAAAATCTTTGAAAATTTTACATAAAAAATTAAGTTGCGTACATTAATATTTCAGTGCAAAAGTGCTAATTTTTAACATTATGTAATTTGTGGTCTTTACAAAATCTGGATTCCATTTTATTCTATAATCTCTAACAAAACTAATTAAAGCTAAAAAGCTTTGTTTTTATTCGACAAGATAAGAAGTTTTGTTTATAGTAAACTTTCTAAAGTAAACAATTGCTGTAATACATAAACAGTGTTGTAAATGCTCTAAAAGTTTGTTTGCCAGATCTTATCATTTTTATCAATAACTAACAATTCTGAAAAGAACTTTTTCTAAAGATAAATTTTCTGAAGATCTCTATTAACCACTTAACCCTTTGCGGCATGGGTCAAATTCATTGTTTAAGTGTTGAAATTAATGACTGACACCGGTATTTGAAGAAAACTTTATTTGTAAATAAGAAAACGCTATATTTCACGCATTCAATAAACAGTAATTTTTTAAACAAAATTCCGGTGCCAATGTGGCGTTTGGAAATTAAAATTAAGTGGTATATATATATGAAACCACTGCGCCGCATGGGGTTAACTGATTTAGCTGCACATTGTAAGGGCAAGAAGAGTTTGCTTAATTCGGCATAACTACAGTTTTTAAATGCAATTTCATACTATATATTGGCAAAAATGTTTAGTCTAAATATTACGAACATTTTGGCTTAAAAAGTTGGTGTTTATCCCATATTTGCAATTGATAGTGCGTAAAAAAGGAATTAGTTAAATAGTTTAAAAACCACCTTTAACTAATCCATCCCCATATTCAGCTTACACATTCTTAAGTGTAGTCCTGTATATGATCTATAGAACTTATTCACGCTACGTTATTTGCAAACATTTAGTAAAATTTAAAAATGAATACTATAACTAAAACACTTCCAGGAATTATCGCTAATAGAAAATATGAAGCAAAAGTCTTGCCCGGATTATAAATATTTATTGTTCTCAATTTGTTATAAATAGACTTATATTTAATTGAATACGTTATAAGTACAGTTATATATATATTTTTTATAAGTCCACACAGTGCATAAGTATATTACAACATCTTAACCCTGAATAGCTCGCAGAATGTCTAATTGGTATTCTAGTTCTCGCCAAGTATTCTTTAACCCTCTCCAGAACAGTGGTCTCATATGGGGCACATCTATTTTTAATTCCAAACTTACAAACTACACCAAGAATATTTCAATAAAATTCTTCTTTTATAATGTAAGCATGAAGTATTGAATTCATATTTCTAAAAGAGTCGTTTGTAAATTCTGATGTCAATTAATCATTTCACATTTTATGATCAGAATTTGTCTGTACCGGAAAGGATTAACAGCCGATATTTCAAATTCATGTGATGTTTTATGAGTTGATTAAGAAGAATTCCGCTGAAAGGATTGCCGAATGCGTTCAACAGATACTTTACTCACACTAGGCCTGAAACTTCCGTGCAGATCAGCGACGCTTACAGTTTCCTTAAACCTGTCATATTATCCATTTATTGATTTTGCATCGGGAGAGTTGCGTCCATAACAACATCGAAATGTTCGCTAAACTTTATTTTATATTAATGATCTGATCAGGAACCATTTAGAAATTAATTACGGAAAGAAATGAGATAAATAACAGCAAAAGAAATAGAAAAATGCTTGGGAAACTTGTGGGCATTCTAGAAACATTCTACCAATTTCTGAGTCCTTTTCATGATCAGAAAGTTAAATGATCGATATCAGATTCATTGTTAAAGGACTTGTCTTCTGTAAGTTGTTGTAAATTACTTAAATAATCTTCAAGAGCCTCAGATTTTTTTTCCAAATTTGGAGTTCAATTTTTTTTTTTTTTTTTTTTTTTTTCTATTCTGAGTTCGCCAGCTTTAAGTGTTCCCACGTACTAGTTTAAAGCGGAAAATAGAAGTCAAACTGAACGGTTTGGCTAGACGCATTGACCACAGGAGGTATTTTTTGGAGGACAGAGGAAATGTGAAGGCTTATGACAAGCTAGTATGTTAGCTTGACAGAACTGATTGGCGTATTCCGTACGTCAGCCTTTCTATTTGTTGAAGAAATCTAATTTCTTTATATAAAATAATCTATCGTGCTTCTGAAAATAAATGAAATTTGTCTTCTATATCCTGTTAAACAGTTTACTAATTTTACAGAACTAATTTTAGAGGTGTACTTTCAATGGCAAAAATGAATTAAATGTTGTTGTCAATTATTTTAGAGGACATTATCAAAATCAAAGTAAGTACTTTTTTAAAAACAACCAAGAACCAGTGATTTAAAATTGATTTCACGTGATTTTCAAGCTTTTTTGACCAAATAATAAAAATTTTCATTATATAGAAGTGATATTTTGCAATATTTAGATTTTATCTAAAGTAATCAACGGCAAACGTGACGGTTCATGCCAAATATTAGTTAAGCAATAAACTTCCGATTATCCGCCTCTTTTTTAACTACAAATTTCTATTAACCATCAACACCTCCACAAATATTTTTAAAAAATCAGAAATCAGTTACGAAATGTCATATTTGCACAATAAATCTGAGACAGTCGGCAATATTCACAGAAAAATACTTGGTTGTGAAACCGGGTGAAGAAATTATTCAAAAGTATAAAGAATTTTAGTTCAAATGAACTTGACCCGATGTCAGTTTCATGTCAAACTATACAGTGTGAAAACTGTGTTACCTGTGGGTACTTTATTGAAATTTCATGATCTTCGCCACTTTTCTGAAATAATAAAACCCCCTACTATGTTCGCCTTAATTCATATGCCTTCAACCTCTTCGGACGAGATGTCTTTTAGAGAGTTTTTAATCTATTATCACCTGTTTCTTAATTCCTTCGCGACGGGAGCATTTAAAGAAATTTTTAATGTTTTGTCACCGGTTTTTAAAAACAGAAATTTGTGCCCTATTAAAACCCATTTTCGGCCAAAGGTTCGTATACGAAACATTTCGATAAATATTTTTTTTTAACACTCTGACACATTTTTTTCAACAATTTTATTTTTCTTCTATTTTTTAAAGCTTTTGAAGACATCCATAAAATATTAATAATTCAATTGGAATAAACACTTTCTATTAAAAAATTTTCAAAATACGCTAGAGTTTTAATTTGAAACGCCTTTGACAAATTCGACTTTTTAAAAATATATTATTATTCCAATTGAAATGAATTATATGTTTTTAAAATAGATTAAAGTTGCAAATTCTGTATATGAAATAAGAATAAAACAAAAGTCATAAAAATATTATTCATATTCATATTATTCATTATAAGAAATAATATTTTATATTATTATATAAAATATTATTTCTTATATAAAATATTATTTTTCATGCACGAATCTTTTTTTGTGTCTTAATGTATGTAATTTAAGCATATTTCAATAAAAATAATGCTACATTTTATAAAATTTCTGTGCTTGGCCTAAAATGGGTTAAATCGAGAAAATTCTCCGATTAAATAAGAAAAAATTTACAGTAAAATTTTACTGGTGGGGATAAACAAGGATTCATACGCAATTTTGCGGCACGTATACGTGTCGCTCGTCCCCAACGGGTTAAAGCATAAATTTTTGCCTCATTGAATGCGATAAATAATGGAAATTGAATTTAAAAATGCAAAGTTTAAAATTTTACTGGTAAGAAAAGGATTTGGCGCATCTTATGCGGCATGTATATCGGTCGCTCGTCCCCAAGGGATTAAATAAGGCGAATTTCAACACTTCAGAAAAGTGGTGCCAATCAAGATATCTGAATTTAACCGCTTGGGCACGGGCATTATATAGAGGTGCCGCAAAAGGCTTATACATCCTTGTTTACCCACCACTAGTTAAATTGTACTGTAAAATTTGCCTTGTTTAATCGGAGCATTTTCTCGAGTTAATCCCTTGCGGCGCTGTGGTTTCATAAATATACCACTTAATTTTAATTCCTAAATGCCACATTGCCACCGGAATTTTGTTTAAGAAAATTACGGTTCATTGAATGCATGAAATATAACGTTTTCTTATTTACAAATACTTTTGTTTTCAAATTCCGGTGTCAGTCATTAATTTCAACACTTAAGCAATGAAGTTGCCCTTCGCCGCAAAGGGTTAATAAGGCGTAAATTTCTGTTTCTAAAAATCGGGGAGAAAACATTAATAATTTCGTAAAAGGCTTTTGTCTGCTCCTGCGAAGGGGTTAACCCTTTGCGGCACAAGGCAAATTCATTGCTTAAGTATTGAAAATAATGACTGACACTAGAATTTGAAAACAAGTTTATTTTTAAATAAGGAAACGCTATATTTCACGCATTCAATAAAAGGTAATTTTCTTTAACAAAATTCTGGTACCAATGTGGAGTTTGGAAATTAAAATTAAGCGGTATATCTATGAAGCCAGCGCGCCGCAAGGGGTTAAGCAAAGTATTCCACTATATCATTGTTTTCATATTACATAGTTTGATATAGTACCGAAGATGAATTTGATAAATCGGGGAGTAATATTTCAGAAGCTAGTCATGCAGTATTGGAAACTATGCACTCAAAGTTCATTAATTATTATGAGATATCAGAGGAAGCATATGTAAACGAAATATATTTGTCGAGTAGAATCCTCTATTTTGCTGCAGAAAAGCACAAGCAAAATACAATAAAAATTAATCATGAATTACATTGCATGTACACAGGAATTACATATCTATTCTGTAAAATTTTAAATTTTTCTCAAAAATTTATTTCTTATCATCTGTTTTGCTTTTATTTACGAATTTTCACAACTGATAAAAGACGTTTAACCCTTTGTGGTTCAGTGTTCCATTATAAAAAACACACAATTTATGCTATGATGATACCAGAATGTTTTCTGTACAGGTATTTTCTGATCATTATGTAATGTAAAATAAAGCTTTTTTCTTCTTTCGAAATAAATTTGTTCACAAATTATGGTGTCAACCATTCATCTTATCATTTTAACAATGAAAGTGCTCTGTTCTGGAAAGGGTTAACATTAGAACGCCGGGAAATTTTACGCAACTATTATAAAATATATTTAAAACCAGCAAAATAACTTGAAATAATTTAGTTTATTTCTTTAGATAATTCCATTGCAACTAATATATAACTTATTTCTTGAAGATTTTTCTGGTCGACATTTAGTTTAGTAATCGGTGTCGAATTGACACCTTTCCGGCGTTCTAGTGTTAAATATTCTTATTTGTAACCTAAAAAAACCTCCAATAATGATTTTTTGTAGTCTTTCGATTATTCGCCACACAGCCGGCAACGTAAGTAGCGAATAATCGGAAGTATCCTGTAATGAGATATTCGTCATATCGAAGTCCATTAGGGAGAGTATCGACTGTTTGTGTTAATTTGTCTAAGCTATTTCTACATATACTACATATATTTCTAAAATACATATTAGCTTTTGTTGAACAAATGAATCTAACTCTTTTCAACAATGTGTTATTATAATGTTCTCTTTCTAATTCTGATGTCTTAATCTCCGACATAATCTTTTTATTCTAGAAGTGTGAGATATTATCTGTTTTAATCAGTGTCTCCTTTCGTTCAAAAGCAATTTATATATACGACAGATTTAAACTAAACCCCTAACACTACGTGACATAAAAGGTTTTATTGATAATTCCAACCACTTTCTCCGCCTAATTAATGTCGTCAGAGAAATGTATTCTGGAATAGAGAATTCGAAATCATCAATGAAGAGTGTGTAAGATATGACAGATATGCAGTTTATTCAAAAGACATTTAATGGTGAATAAAAATATAAATAAAATATGGTATTTCTTTACGAAATTAAGTGTGTTAAATACAGTCGAGTCTCTATATAACGAAATCCACCGTTCCAGTAAAAAATTCGTTATATAGAGAAATTCGATGTATAGAGAATGATGTTAAAAATTGTATTTAATGTGTGAAATTTGAACAAATATTATTTTTGATCTTTTAATTAAGAATTTGAAATGTTTAAAATTAAATATTAACCTAACATTTTATGTCCTAATTATTTAAGCTATTTCAAAAAAGAGAACAGACATTTATTTGAAAGCTTAATGAAAATCAAATAAGAAAGACTTGCATTAATTTCAAATGAAGAAATCTGTAATTTTTTGTTGTTTTGATTTTAAAATTGTTACGCTCTCTCTCAAAAAAGCTCAAATTTTAGCAAGGAATGAAAAATTGTAGTTAACATTTTCCTCCATTTGAAGGCCACTCTTATGTGCCTCTCATTGATTCCTCTCTTACATGTGTATCAATCCAATTGACTCTGTTTAGAAAATGATGTGGAAAGGTGTGTGGGAGGTGGGATGAATTCGTTGGATTTAAAGAACAAGGAGAGGAGCAATATAAAAAAAAAAAACTCGGTACTGACGATAAATCAAAAATAAGTGATGAAAAATTGAATCCATATGATTTCGAAGCTTTTTAAAACTGAATAAATTAAGACCAATTTATGAAAAAATTCGTTATATGGAGATAGATGGATAGTTATATAGAGATAGTTATATGGCACTATATAGAGACTGTTTTTAATGTAATCATGTGAAAAGGGGACCGAACCTACTAAAAATTCGTTATATAGAGAAATTCGATGTATGGAGTTTCGTTATAGAGAGACTCGACTGTATTTAAAAAAAACTCGTTTTTTTAAAAGACAATTTTTATTTATTTATTTGTTTACTTTTTTGCACAAGAAATGTTTTTTTTATGAAATTTTCATTTCATAAAGATATTTTGTCAGATAATAATTTAATACTAACCGCGCACCCTAGAAAAATTCATCCGTCACACTGAGATAAAGGCATTTCTTAAAATTCGATCAAAATATTTCCCCGAAAAAATTACAGAAAACGGCAACACTTATAGTACTAGGATATTTTTTCGAAGTAAAATGTTGATTTCCAAAACTAAATGCATGTTACTAGAAAATGGAGTGGAAGGAATTGATATTCATTATAGAGGGTATTGACTGTTTTGTTATTTTAAAAGACTAGAGACTATTTTAAAAGACTATATTTTCTTAAAAGACAATTTTTATTTATTTATTTATTTATTTATTCACTTTTTTTTTGCACAAAAAATGTTTTTTTTATGAAATTTTCATTTTAAAAAGATATTTTGTCAGATAATAATTTAATAGTAACCGCGCACCCTAGAAAAATTCATCCGTCACACTGAGATAAAGGGCATTTCCTAAAATTCGATCAAAATGTTCCCCCGAAAAATTTACAGAAAACGACAACACTCATAGTACTAGGATATTTTTTCGAAGTAAAAAGTTGTATTCCAAAACTAAATGCATGTTACTAGAAAGTGGAGTGGAAGGAATTGAAATTCATTATAGAGGGTATTGACTGTGTATTATAACTTGTTTAACCCTTAAATGCATATTGTATCATTTTCGATACCATAAGTGTTCCCGATTTATTGGGGGTTTTATTCACATAGTCCGTATTCTCACCAGAAATTTAAAAAAGCAATTTTCAGTTTACTTAATGACAGACCATTCGTAATTAAATAAAGAAAAAATTACTATTTAGATTTTTCTGGTATGAATTCTGATTCTTTGAATTGCGCATTTTTTGGAACGCGCTCTATCCTATGCATTTTTAAGGGTTAAGCAATTTCTCTTACTTATTCAAAATACATATTATGTTGAAAAAATATACATAACTCTTTTTAACAATGTGTCATTGTAATGTTCTCTTTTTAATTCTAATGTCATAGATTCCAACATAATATTGTTATTCCAGAAATGTGAGATATTATCTATTTTAATCTGGGCCTTCCGTTCGTTCAAAATCCATTTATATGAACGACAGATTTAAACTAAATCCCTGACATTTCGTGACATAAAAGGTTTTATTGATAATTCCAGCTACTTTCATCGCTTAATTAATTTCGTCTGAGATATGCACTCTGAAACAGAGAATTTGAATGTTAGATATAATAGATAAGTATTACGTGATTTTGCATCAAGAATATTAAACGCTGTATAAAAATAAAAATAAAAAATGGTACTTCTTTAACATATTGAGCGTACTTAATAGTACTAAACAATCGATATAATTTATTTTAGCTAAATTATTTTTCGTTTAAAAAGTCTTTTTTATAAAATTTTCATTTTCATTTTTTTGTTTATCTAAGATATTCCGATAACATAGTTGTCCACCTCCCGATACCAGTAAAATGTTATAGAAATACAATAGAACTCCTGTTATCCGACAATCGGCTTAATCGAAAGATCTTAAAAGTCCTTAAAATCCTTTTTTACCCTTAAATGCATAGGATAGAACGCGTTCCAAAAAATGCGCAATTCAAAGAATCAGAATTCATACCAGAAAAATCTAAATAGTAATTTTTTCTTTATTTCATTACAAATGGTCTGTTATTATGTAAAGTGAAAATTGCTTTTTTAAATTTCTGGTGAGAATACGGAATATGTAAATAAAACTCCTAATAAATCGGGAACACTTATGGTATCGAAAATGATACAATATGCATTTAAGGGTTAAATGTGAAAAAATTTACTGTCAACATTTTTTTTACCGATGTTAAATGATACACTTCAACATATTTTGATTTATGATTGCTACTTCATCTCTAAGTTTTAGATCAAAACAATTCCAAATGACTTTTAATGCATATAATTTGTTTTAATACATATTAGCTTTAAAATTACAAGCAAAATAAGTAAAAACTGCAACTTTGATAGGTGTTATTGGGCACTGGTAGAAATAGTGTTAAAAAAGCATGTTCTTTATAAAATAAACAGAGTCAACTTACTTATTTGGTCCATTGCATAATTATGAACACTTTATTATACGGACATGAACGATACTTCATTATTTTACAAAATATGTTGCTATTTTCTTTTCTTTTTCAACTTTGCATCGTTTCAATGCTCTTTATCACGCTACCTTTTAAATAACAACACATCTGATGCTGTTGCACCTTCATGTACTTCAATATATCAAAGTGCCGCAACTAAGAACTTCACTGTGTGTAATCCTGTACCACATCTACCACATCTACCATATTCTGTAATACATTACACAGCATTTTTACTACAACCATGTTCTAAATTGCTATCACAACTTTTCACCAATCAAGTTCTCACCATAAGCTTCCAGGTTAATCGAAAATTCCTATGGAACTCCGGTTATCCGAAAATGTTTTGGTCCTATACTTTTCGGATAACTGGGGTTTTACTGTATTCCCTTTATTTAATTGCGTAAGTTTTGCGATTCTGTAAAACAAGTATTTCTGCATCCAAGTATTGGCAAGAAAAAAAAAATTGGGAGGTTGGTAGTTATGAGATAGGGAATAAGTTATGATTCATACCTCACCCTCAAAAAAGTTAATAATTTGAAAAAAAGGAAAAATTCTTCGGTCGTAAAAAGATAATGATAATTTTCCAAAATTCACCCCAAAAGATGTCTAAACATTTTACCGAAAACGTGGTTTCTTATCGTGATCATGTGATTCGTGCATTTTTTAACATTGCAAATTTATAACACTTGCATAAAGTGATTAGTGTCAAATATGCGATAGGCATAGTTAGCATTTATTCGAACTCAAGATAAGCAATCAAATATCTATTATAGAAGGAAGTAGTAGCTTATTGTAGAGTTATCATAATTACTTACAGATTACGAACAGAAAATCCAGCAATTAAATCTTATGTAATAATATGTATGTAATAATATGTAATAATTTAAATATCGTCAAACAGTAGATTCTTAATATAATCGTCTTAGAATTTTGCATTTGAATTTATTTCAAGTATTTTTGATTAAGGCTCGCAAAAACATCATATTTAAAAGATATTTTTGTTTTGAATACTTTTTGAACAAGTTGAAAACATCTATTTTAATAATCCGGTAAATAAATAATATTCCGAAGGAAAAAATTCAAAATGATTAAAATGCACCCGTAGTAATTACTTTAAGACATTTTAAAAAATGTACCTACAAAATAAGAAGTTAAATGTCTTAGCATATACACCAGTAAAGTACTTTTGTCATTGTGTAGAAAATTTAATGTGTTATTATAAATAAAAGAGCATTATCTTTTAAATTAGAAATAAAAATATTATTTTCTAAGTATCCCGTTTGATACAAATAATTCTGATGTAAAAGTCATAACCTATGTTTCGATTTTAAATCATTTAAGTAATTGTTCGTTGCCGAATTTTATTAATTCCATTTTTTGGCATCACATCCTATTTTATTTCATTAAGAAGCTGAGCCAATAAAAAAATCAAAATTTTATTTAAAAATTTTCAGTAAATAAGTTAGATTTCTATCTTGTGGTTATACAATATATAAATTAAATAGAAGTTGAAAATAAATTAAAACTATCTTTTTTGGCGGTAAATGTACCCATCTGCTTTAAAAATAAAATTACATTGCATCTTTCAAATAAGGTACCCTGGGGTAATAACGCCACATTAAGGTTCTACCAATTTTCACGGCTCAGTTTTAGATTGTATTTTTCAAACAAATATATGATTTGATACAGCAATTCATTGACTATCTATATAAAAAAATAATTTAACAGATATGTATTCATAAAATGTAATGGCGTGATTTCTTCACCAATGCTATTTGGCGTTGTTACCCACTTATATGGGTAATAACGCCATGCAAACAAAATTATGAAATAAGATGGGATAATTGCATGTAGATTGCCCAATTCCAAAAATACAAAGTCTACAAACTTAGAAATTGACAAATTGCATTCTAAGCTATTGAAAATGTTTAATTTTTTGTGAAAGTGTAAGAAAAATAAATGTGTGGCGCGTGTGTGTGTGGGGGGTGGGGGGTGGGGGGTGGGGGGGGTGGGTGGGGAGGATGAGGCAAAAGAATATCATATCGTGAGCATATATGTTCTTTTTGCTTAAAAAGGATCGTTTAAATAGAATTATTAGAAACATTGCACAGTTTTAACTGTGTTTATTTGAATCAGTATTTAGGATGTAGCTCGGCCACTGTAGGGAATCACCCGGGGTATTAATGCCAAGGATTGACGTTATTACCCCGTTATAGTTATTGCACTGTACATTTTAAATTAAAAATTATCCCGAGAAGATATCCAAAATCTTGAACAACATTTTGAAAGCCCATGAAATGTACTACAAATTTATGTAATTAACAAAGTATCTCCGGATAAAGAAAAAAATAGTCTTCACATCACAAAACGTATCTCGCAAATTTTAGATCAAGCGTTAATTTTAGTTGCTTGTAAAAACAATAAGACCTAAAAATGAAACAAATTAACTTGAAGCTGTTTTTTGCGATTTATATGACTCAAAACCCTTCTGCGCAGAGCACGTGGGTGTCATTTACCAGATTATTTCATAATTATGCATAATATTAGCATTTGGCGTTATTACCCCGCCTAGCGTTATTACACCAGACAACCTTATTTTCAGATAATGGCTTTTACATTCAAAGAATATTTTGTAAAATAAATAGCAATTCATTTATTTATTTACTTATTTTTATATTTTGTATTAAAAAAATGATCAGCGCCAAACTGAAACAAATGTATCATTTTCTAAAATATTCTTCGGTAATATCCAACTGTTGTCTTTTCGAAATAAATTTAAACTATCTCATGTTAATAGAAGATTAACATTTTGAAGATATACAATACTAATTTTATTTACTGAATGCCACGTTTCACCCGGGTAACTGATATGAAGGACATAGTTTGTGTTTTGAAGTTTTAAAGGATTTAGATAGTTCTTGCCGCTTTCTAAATTCATAATGTAATTTATTTCGTCGGAGTTGAAAGGATTTTGGAAAGAAGTATTTGAAAGACTTTTTTTAAGCTTATACAAGATGTGTCATCTTCAAATACCGCGCTCTTACAATAAAGGTGTTTTAAGAACAACGAAATTAAAATAAAAACAATTTTTTGTTGTGATAATATTTATTCCTTGTTTATAAATGTAACCGTCAGTCGAAATCACACTAAAGAAAGAGAAATATTTAAAATTGTATGATATAAAAGAAGAGAAATTTAGAAATAAATACCACGTGGAAATAAAATACAACCTTATTTTTTGCGTTAAATATATTCGTCTGTTTTTAAAATAAAATTAAATTGCAATTATTTTTACGTTTAAAAAATATTTCGTATAAGAAATAGAGTGTCAATGTTTGAAGTGAAAAAAACAGTAGTTCAGTTATTTACTCATTTATTTTTTATATTTTGTATAAAAAGCAAATGATCAGTATTCAAATTGAAAGAAATGCATCATTTTCTGAAATATGCTTTAGTAATATGTTACTGTTATCTTTCCGAAAGAAATTTGAACTTTTGAAAATATACAATACTAATTTTATTTACTGAATGCCACGTTTCACCCGGATAACATTGATATGAACGACATAGTCTGTGTTTTGAAGTTTTAAAGGATTTAGAATATTCTAACCGCTTTCTGATTTCACCATATAATTAATTTCGTCGGAGCGGAAAGGATTTTGGAAAGAAGTATTTGAAAGGCTTCTTTTAAGCTTATACAAGATGTGTCATCTTCAAATATCGTGGTTTTACAAAAAAGGTGTTTTAAGCACAATGAAATTAAAATTAAAACAAGTTTTGGGTTTGATAATATATATTCCTTGTTTATAAATGTAACTATCAGCTAAATCATACTAAAGAGCAAGAATATTTAAAGTTGTATGATGTGAAAGGCCATAAAAAATAATTTTTTATAAGTTATCGTATATACATGTTGATTAAAGCGTTTCGTCAGCGTTGCGGTACCTTTAAAAGCATTTTTTTAAAAAATAAAATCCGTAAAATAAATATCACGTGCAAATAAAATAAGATCAATTTTTTGCGTTAACCGATTAGTGCCTAGCGTCCCTTTTTAGGGACGCTTCAAAAGGTGCATTCAGCACTGTTTTTGACACCGGTAAAAAAGAAAAGCATAAATTATTTTATTTAAATGATGCATTTTCGTGATTAATGAACTAAACTTAAATCTTCTAAACATAGTAGTGCCAACCAAATAAAATTTACGCAAAAGATGCTGGGCACGAATGGGTTAAATATATGCATCTGTTTTAAAAATAAAATTAAATTGCATCTTCATGTATTTTAAGCCAATTACTATCAAAATTTAAAAAGCATTTTGTACAACAAATAGAATCTCAATGTTTAAAGTGAAAAAAACAGGAGTCTATTTATTTATAACATTTATTTATATTTTGTGTAAAAAATATATGGTCAGTACTAAACTGAATCATATCATCGCCTGAGAATAATAAGGTTCTAGCTCTGTTTTTGAAAAAACTGACTTATCGATATAGAAATGTTCTATTTGTATCTATGACGGAATTTCTGGATTAAAATAATGTTATAATATAATTGTAATATCATATGTAAATTATATATAACATCATTTTGATGCAAAAATGCCTTCATCGATAAAAATAGAACTTTTCTATATAGATAAGTCAGTTTTTTCAAAAATACAGATGGAATCTTATAATTCTCAGGTGACGATATATATCAGTTTCTGAAATATGCTTCAGTAATATGTTACTATTATCTTATCGAACGAAGTTTAAACTCTCTCATGTTAATAGAAGATTAACATTCTGAAAATATACAATGCTAATTTTATTTACTGTATGTCGCGTCTCATCTGGATAACTTTGATATAAAAGACATACTTTGTATTTTGAAGTTTTGAAGGATTTAGATAATTCGTACCGCTTTCTAATTTCACCATTTAATTCATTTCGTCCGAGCTGAAAGGATTTTGGAAAGAAGTATTTCAGAAGATTCTTTCAAGCTTATACAAGAATTATACTGTGGTTTTACAATAAAGATGTTTTAAGCACAATAAAATTAACAAAATTAATAAAAATGACAACATTTACTCCGTGTTTAAATCCGTCAGTTGAAATCACATTAAAGATCAAGAATGTTTAAAGTTGTCTAATGTAAAAGTCCATTTAGAAATAAACAAAATTTATGGATAAACATACCTAACATATAGATGAATACTAAAATAGTAGGAATTCTTCCTAAGTTTTATAAAAATAGCTACCACGGGTATGTTTATTCAAAACAATCTAAATTATTTAATTAACATTTTTTAATTCATTTCTTTAAAGCAAATTTCATGAAAAAAATTTGATTCAAACCTGTATAAATTTATTCGGTAAGGGTGAAAATGGTTGCTCACCACAATTCTAGTTTTGAAGTGTTTTATTAGTTTTGCAATATCATTTAAACAAAATTTTGAACCTTTATTTCATGTGACATAGATTTCTTCAAGGTTATTTCATATTCCTCCACTTAACCCTTTCCGGCACTCTGTGCCCGGTCAGGGATACCTAATTATAAGTACAAACTTCCAAACGGCACCAATAAAATGTTAATAAAATTTTGCTTTTACAATAATAGCCTAAATTAAGGGATTCAAAATATAAAAAAAATTCTTTTGTGAATGCCGGTGTCAGTCAATAACTTCTCATTTTACCAACAGATTTGGCCCGTGCCGGAAAGGGTAACTTACTCTTCAAAAATTACCTTTTCAGTGCTCGCACCGTTCCTAAAATTTTTACACGTTGCTACCAGTATTTTAAATAAAAAATCTTCATGGAAGGTCTGTTTAACATCTACAATAGAATTATACAATAAATATTATCGTTTAAAAATTGTAGTAGAAATGTACGAAAATTTTAAGAACCGTGCGAACCCTGCCTTTTGTATTCCGATTATTATACTACATGATTAATTTCAATTGCAATAACAAAAAAAAAATTTCTTTATAATATGAAAAATATTTGCCATTATTTCTTTTAAGAAATAATACAATAGTCACGTTATAGCCTCGAAAACTGTCTCTGGTTTCGGTTTTGTATTTTCATTAATGTTAATGAATTAGATGAAAATCTAGACTTAGTCTAATTAATGTCTTTTGAAAATTAAACGAATCTACATATTTTTGTGAAAAAAAATCTACACGTCTAATAAGGAAAATTAAATAAACATTTTCACAAAATTTCACGCAATCAATTTAAAACTTTCTAAAATAGTTTGTTTACGAAATACAATGTCAATTTTTAAAATGAAACAAGCACCATTGCATTTAATCTATTGAAATATTTTACATACAAAATAGTGCTCAGTATTTAAGTGAGCATGAACTTTCATATTAGTAGAAAAATACCCAAAAATCGAAACTTTTTTTTTTCATATTGTTGTTTTCTAATTTATTCTGAGCCGTTTGAAAAAAATCGCATGCGACTTTTTTTTCAAATTTACAAGCGTTTGAATTTTGTATACAGACTTTTTTTGGTTATTCGTATACTGTAAATCTGTTTTTTAACTAATTTTTTAACGTTTTTTAGATTTTCGCAATGCTTCATGCGCTACAATTTTTTATCAAAATTATAAAATGAGTAACAAAAAATCCTGATATTGCTTACAAAGATATCGGTAAATCATAGAAATTTCGACTTCATTAATACATTAAAATTGGTATTATATTAGTCTTTAAAAGGAAAAAGTCACATTTCTCACTGATTTCTTTTAAATAGTTTTTTTTCTTTGATTTTATCACGAAGTTTTATTCAGCAAATAAAGAAAATGTTTCCGTTCTATAATACTGATGTGTAAACAAAAATAGTTGAAACTTTTCTGGTACAATATATTACCGCTAGGCTTTGATATGTCAAGGTAATGAAATTTAATTTTTAACCCATCAAAAGTCAAAATTTTGATGAAAATCAATATCGAAATCAAAAGAAAAAAATCTCTAAAAAGTTATTTGTTTATCAGACTAAAAATTCGATA
Source organism: Maratus speculifer (assembly GCA_964019185.1). Classification (NCBI taxonomy): domain Eukaryota; kingdom Metazoa; phylum Arthropoda; class Arachnida; order Araneae; family Salticidae; genus Maratus; species Maratus speculifer. Next base: position 174,253,675 of record OZ025303.1, on the reverse strand, counting down.
CACAGATTTGTTTCTAATGTAGTTTTAAGTGATAAAAATTCAAAACCAAGAAATATCTTTAAACTATTACGCATACACATTTTATAATTCCATTTTAAAATTTTCCCTTAAAAAATAATATTAAAAAATTAAGATTAAAAATGTTTTACTGTTATTGTTTTGTAAAAAAAAATTAACTTCTTCTAACTTCTCTAATATTAATAAAAAATTAACATTTTGAAAATATACAATACATGACGTTAATGAAAAATACTAAATTTACTTACTCAATTGCCTGTTACATTCGAAGAAAACTTTATAAAGGCACACTTTGTGTTTTGAAATTTTAAAGGATTCAGGTTGCGCTTGGCGCTTTCTAATTTCACCCTCTAATTAATTTCGTCAAAGATGAAAGTGTTGTGGAAAGGAGTGTTTGAAACAATTCTTTTTAGCTTGTACAAGATGTGTCATCTTTCTATCTTGCAGTTTTACAAGAATATAGTTAAGCATTGCCAAATTTAAATCAAAACATGTTTTTACTTCAATAATTTATATAGTGTAAAAATGTAACTGTCAGGTGAATTAAAATAAAGTTGTATGAAGTAAAAAGTTCTGTATAAAATAAAATATCTGAACAGGAGCGGTTCTTGCCTAATTTTGACTTTTATGTCCCAAAGTAAAATTTTATTTTATTTTATATTGCTATATTGTATTCTTACATTTATAAAACATTTCGTTACATAACTTCCTAACATTAAATGCATAGCTGCCACCATCTGCCGCTTTTTCGGCTCGGAAAAGTTTTACAGTAAATTTTACCATTTCAAATCATCATAATCGGCCGATTAAATAAAGTAAAAATTTCTATTAAATTTTTCCTTGTCCAAAATTCGGAAGAGTTGGCAGCTATGATAAACGAGATAAATAAACTTTGCAAAGTTGTCAACGTCACGCTTTTTTAAACGAAAAAAAAAACTTACTTCCAACCAGAAAATTTATTCAATTAAATGTTTCGTGTCCCTACATTGTAGTTAACTGAAACATACAAGATTTCATTAATTAAATTGAATTTCTGGTTTCAAGAATATATGGGTGATTTTAAAAAAGCGGGGTGTTGGCAAGTATTATATTGAACGCTTTTGTGGTTAAAATTGTAGCCTTAAATTCGTCACCGCTCCTTGGTATTGATGCTGATTTTTAAGTTTGAAATTTTCTAAATACAGTAGACTCTCGTTAATTCGAAATCGGATAATTCGAATCTTCGCTTAATTCGAACTAAACATGAAGTCCCGAAGTTTTCAATGGCAAAATAACGTTAAAAAGTTTCATTAATTCGAACTCATTTTCTCTTGACTTCGTTTAATTCGAACTAACGAGAATTCTGATTTTTCTTTTTTCTTTTCTTTCTCGCGGATTTCAGACCGTTTGAATAACTTTCTTTTGTGAAAAATGTTCCGAACGAGTATACATATAACCCAATGCCTTTGATATCCACTTTCTTGGTGCCCCGTCTGTCCATCAGTGACGCTTTAAAATTTTCTACCGGTGTACTTGTTTCTAATCTTTTAATTAGTTTATGTATTTATGCGTTCTAATTTAATATCAAGTCATATTCAAATGATAACAGACGAAATATATTTAAACTATAACATTAATTCCTTTGTAATAGTACTATATTAAGCATGCTTTCATTTCATATTTTCCATAATTCGAACTTCGGATAATTCGAACATTTCCTGTGGTCCCGACGAGTTCGAATTAACGAGAGCCGACTGTACAATTGTTTCAAGAAACGTAGTTCTACTTTAATCTTTTTAACGAAACTAAAGTTATTGTTTTATAATTATATTCAATATAAATTTAGTTGCACACAATTTTATGCTTGTTTTTATTTTTCGGACCTGTCCCGAATTCCTTACCGCCGCTCTTGTTAAAATTAGGGAGAAAATCACTGAAGATTCAGACAGATTAATTTTCAAGATTTTTCTTACGAAGAGTTATGCTAAACAAAAAAAATGTTGAAGCTATTTGGCAGGGAATTTTCGATAAAATTTAAATCAACATTCGAATATCAAGTTCGAGCATTGGTATGTATCGGTTTGAGCATGTTTGCTAGTTTTAGGCCCCAGAAATTTATTTCTGAACTTTTAGAGGTGATGAAAAAAAATCTATTAAATTCAATGCATTGGGTCACTCGGAAAATTCTGTGGTATTATTCTGTTGAGATAATTTTAAAATGGTTGATTAACACTAGAAATTATGAAGAAATTTATTAAAAAATCAGCAAAAGCGTTTTCTATAAGTACATGATTAAAAACATACTTTTATACCGAAAATTCCTTTAAAAATGTGGCATTTGTGGATTTAAACTTTATCCCAAAACTGCAGATTTTTCGGATGATCTTATAAATAATCATTGCTTAAAATCAATTAATGACACCGGAATTTCAATACAACTTTCTGAGATATTATGAACCCCTTATTTTAAAATTTCACTGTAAAATCAAAACTTCACTAAAATATTATTGGTGCCGTTTGCAAGTTTCGAATTAAAATTAATTATTCCGGTATGGGCACAGTGTGCCGGAAAGGGTTAAAGTTAATAAATTAATATAATATTAAAAAAATTTCGAATACATTTTCCTTTACCCATTAAAATAGATGTGTCAAAAAATACTCAAAATGACATATTAGTTTTTATCTTAAACTCTAAGAGTTGACAGAAATACATTTATTAAAACAGGAATTTACATATATGGTATTGTCATTTTTTAATGGTTATATTGAACTGTTATGTTCCGCTTTAGTATTTTACACAAATCATTGAGAAATAATTTTTTTATTTATTTTGTCGATTTCATTTTTTTTTTCTGAAGGAGCATTTTAAAATGCGTTAAAAGAACAAGCATGTTTATGAAAAACATGTTTATCAAACATGTTTATGAAAGATGTTTATGAAAAAGTTTTGTACGTAAGCAGAATAAAATTCTATTTTTTCCTTTATCTTATATTAAAAATATAAGGATAAAAAACAATTAGGCAGTGGTTGCTAAAAGAATTGATGCGAGACTTTTTTTTACATTACGTATGTCAATTTTGTCTTTTGAAAATATATATTTATATTCTCTTAAGTACTAGATAATTTAAACAGAATATATAATTAGAAAAAACAGAAAATTTAAACAGATGATCTCAACTTACTCAATAGCAAATAAATCTGAAGGGCGAATATGTTTCTTTATTGAAATTAATTGCGTAGAAATGAATGTATTTCACCATTTAATTGATTCTTCAGGTATTCTATGAAAGAAAATTATTATTACAATCTAACCGAAAAATTTGAAACGAACTTCCCGTTATGATTAATATTAGCGTCCGAGTATTTTCGCTTGACTAAAGTAGGTCCTTAACCCCTTAACCCCTTGCCGCGCGGTGGTTTCATAGTGGAACCACTTAATTTTAATTCCGAAATGCCACATTCGCACTGGAATTTTGTTTAAGAAAATTACGGTTTATTGAATGGGTGAAATATAGCGTTTCCGTATTTATAAATAAAGTTGTTTTCAAATTCCGGTGTCAGTCATTAATTTCAACACTTAAGCGATGAATTTGTCCTGCGCCGCAAAGGGTTAACTGGTTTGGCCGAACGCCGTTCGGGCAAGACGAATTTGCTTATTGCATCATATAAAGCTTTTTGAAACCACTATTATTTTTAAGAAAATTTTCATACTATTGAACGGCGGAAATGTTTAGACTAAATTTTACGAATATTTTATTTAAATAATAGTGGTGTGAATTTGCTATTTTCAATTTATTGAACGGAAAAGAATTAACCAGTTAAGGGCTTAAGGTGTTACACTAATCACGCGGAAAAACATGCCGACTGATGCTAAGTCCGTGGAAGTGTTTTTTCAAATATCTCGCTCAAAGTTTATATTTTGGAATTATTTTTTTGCATAGGATAGTTGAGGACGACTTACAACCGGACAAGCTTTTATTTTCAGCTTTCATTATATATGTATGTATATGTACATATATATATAAATAGATATTGATAGACAGATTGACATATAGATAGATACGTATGTATGTATACTTATGAGGAGTGTTTAAAATTTCAGAACAGGTTCCAACCAATTTCGAAAGTAAAAATATTTTTTTTTAATGAACCAAAATCGAAAAAGTAAAACTTAGCCCAGTTTAGTTTTTTATATTTTTTATAATTTCAATTTCATAACCGGTTTTTACCGATTCCAATTGAGAAAATATTGTTTTAGTCTAAAAGCAAAATCGAAAAAGTAAAAATTAGCCAAAAGAAAAAAAAAATCATTTAAAAATATTAAAATTTTAGGGATACATTTGAAAATAACGACCGCATCGACTTAACAGTATCGTTTTACTTTTTTGAAGAAACTTCACTGAAGTGTATTCTTAACCTCTTGAAAAGGAAGCAATAATGTCTCTACAATGTTAAATTATCACTGGAAAAATTGAAAAATTTTGTTTTAAAATAAGAAAAAAGCAATTTTTTAACACTTTAAACACACACCACCAAAGTTAAAAATATAAAATTTCCTTAAAAGTTTCTGGTGAGATTTTCGTTTAAGTTAAATGAGATAAAATATATCCCACCGCCCTTTAACCCTTTGAGGGGCAAGCAATTGCGTTCGTGTAATTCTGAACTCCCACCGGAAATTTGTAAAAAAGTTATATGAAAAAAAGGAAAAGCAATTTCACGACTGTTTTCTGCCAAAGTTAGAAAAGTGAAATCTAATAACATTTTTCTGGTGCAAATCTTCATCAATCGTAGGTGGTACATAATATATACCACCGCCCCTCAAGGGGTTAACTCTTTCCGGCGCGGACAAATTCTGTTAGTAAAATAAGAAATTGTCGACTGACACTGGAATTTACAAACGAATTTTTAAGAAATCAATAACTACTTAATTTAAGCTTTTATTGAAAAAGCAAGGTATTATTAAAATATTATTGGTGCCAATTGCAAGTTTGAAATTAAAATTAGGCTTAGAATCCTTGATTCTTCTCACAGGTAAATTTTTATTGTAAATTGCCTTATTTAATATGACCATTTTCGCGATTAATGCGGCAAAAATCTCTGCTTTAAAAACTGGTGACGGCAGATTAAATATCCTGTAAAAGATGCTCGTCCCAAAGGAGTTAACGCCTTCAGCGGGTCCCTTCTCTCTGTAATAATGAATTCGCATCGAAATAATCGAAATAAAAAAAAATAACGAAACTCAATTTTTTAACATTTTGTCCCTAAAGTTAAAAACATAAAATTTCGTTCAAAGTTTCATATGAAAATTTTGTTTAAATTAAGTGAGATAAAATATATCCCACCGCTCCTCAAGAAGTTAAGAAAGGATCATGTCAAATGGAGGAAGAACAGTCACAGGTCTAAAAAAATCGTTTTAAAAACACCCTTTTTTTACAGAGTAATAGTTTTTTTTATTATTTTGTTAATGAATAATAATAATAATAATAATAATAATAATATATATATATATATATATATACAGGATGTATATAAACTACTGGCCAAAACTTTAAGGGGTGATAGTACACATCAAGACAAATAATATTAAATGGGAAACTAAGAGTCCCAAACGTCTTCCGAAGGAGATAGGCGCCATCAAAGTTTAGAGTCCAAAATTTGAAATAATTACAAAAAACGGAAAAATTGGTCGATTCGTTTGCGGTTTTCACGAAAACTATAACTGTCTTGAAAATAAATTATAAACTTAAATTTCAAAAAATGGCGATAGAGGGCGCTTTAGACATTGGAGTAACGAACAACTATTTTTTACCATTATTTTTCGCATCTCATAAAATTTTTTTAGAAGTTTAGACATAAACTTAAATTTTGAGCTCAAAATCTGTCGTTAAGTAGTGCAAACTGAACTGTGTTCAATGGGAGTGGATAAGTTCAAATTTCAAATGATTATAAAAAACAGAAAAATTGGTCAATTGATTTACGGTTTTCACTAAAATTATTCTTTATGTCAGTATTGTCTTCAAAATAAATTATACAGATAAATTTCAAAAAATGCCGATAGAGGGCGCTACAGACTTTGGAGTAACTTACAACTAGTTTTTACCGTTATTTTTTGCATCCCATTAAATTTTTTTAGAAGCTTAGACAATAACTTAAATTTTGAGCTGAAAATCTGAAACGTTGAGAGTGGTTAAGTAGCGCAAACTGAACTGTGTTCAATGGGGGTGGGGAGGTTTAAATTTCAAATGAATATAAAAAAAGGAAAAATTGATCGATTCGTTTGCGGTTTTCTCTAAAACCATTCTTTATGTCCGTATTTCCTTGAAAATAAATTTTAAAGATAAATTAAAAAAATCCGTTAGAGGGCTTCTTAAAATTTAGAGTAACCAACAACTATTTTTAACCGTTTTTTTTTTTTTTTAAAATCTAAATAAATGTTTTAAAAGCTTAGATTTAAATTTTAAACTCAAAATCTGAATCATTGTGAGTAATTAAGTAACAAAAAATTGAACTGTGTTCGTAGGGTGGGCAGGGTAACATTTCAACTCTTGAACACAGTTCAGTTTGCGCTTCTTAATCCCTCCCAACGTTTCAGAATTTGAGCTGAAAATTTAAGTCGAAGATTTGCAAGCATTTAATTAGATGCAAAAAATAACAATAAAAATTAATGTTGTTTACTCTAAAGTTTAACGTGACCTCTAACAAAATATTTTTTAAAATTTATCTTTAAAATTTGTTTTCAAGGAAATACTGACATAAAGAATGGGTTTAGAAAAAACCGCAAACGAATCGATCAATTTTTCCGTTTTGTATTTGAAATTTGAACCTTCCCACCTCCATTAAACACAGTTCAGTTAGCGCTACTTAACCACTCTCAACGATTCAGATTTTCAGCACAAAATTTAAGTTTATATCTAAGCTTCAAAAAAAATTTAATGAGAATGAAAAAAAAAAGGTAAAAAATATTTGTACGTTACTCCAAAGTCTAAAGCACCCTCTATCGACATTTTTTGAAATTAATGTTTATAATTTATTTTCAAGACAGTACTGACATAAATAATAGTTTTAGTGAAAACCGCAAATGAATCGATCAATTTTTCTGTTTTTTATAATCATTTCAAACTATGGACCCTAACTTTGATGGCGCCTATCTCCTTCGGAAGACGTTTGGGACCCTTAGTTTCCCATGTAATATTATTTGTCTTTATGTGTACTATCACTTCTTAAAGTTTTGCTCAGTAGTTTAGATACATCCTGTATATGTGTGTGTGTGCGCGTGCGTTTATAATTTAAGTCTGATATTTTTTAAATATATATATTTATAAAGTATAAAGAGTAATTAAATAAATTGAAAGTAAATTTAGAGAGGTCTGAGTAACTGTTTACTTTTATTAACAGCAAAAAATGAATAAATGAGAATTTGTTAGAAATTTGGGTACTTACGTATTAACACCACCGCAGCAGAATTTGTGCTAATGCGCCAATAAAGAACAATCTCTTTCGCACGCGCACAACAAATGGTGTCAAAAATCAGCAATCAACAAGGAAAATAGGAACCCAAAAGATAACTGCGTGCGCGTGCGAACAACAAGATTGTTTTTTATTGGCACATTAGCGCAACTTCTGCTGCGGTGGCGTTAACACGTAAGTACCGAAATTTGTTGCTAAAATTATACTTAAAATGTTTTTTATTGGTTTTTATAGGCTTTTATAATGTATTATAAGATAAGATATGTTCAGGTTTATGCATTTTTATCTAATTTCGTAATAGTAAAATGTTATCTTTAACCTTTCCTAGAAAACTACGCTTGTGAAACAATGCTAATTCATTTTAAATATTAATCTTTATTTACACAATGTTGCATTTTAACTGGAGGAAATGTGTATGAAAGACTATCTTAAAATGCGGAACTTTCACATTTAGAATTTAAAAGGATTTAGATAATATGCTAGCCATTTTCTCTTCTCGGAGTCTAATTAATTTCGTAGAAGATAGAGGTATTTTTAAAAGATAAAGTTAAATGTTACATTTAATGGTGTATTATATATTTAAGTATACTTAAGTTTATATAAAAAATAGATATTACAAAATATTAAATTACAATGGCCGTTTTCTCTTGCACGAAATCGAATTTATATGAATTCGAATATTCCAACTAAATAAAACAAACTCAAGTCGATTCAACGAAAATTTGAAATTTGCGTAATATCATTAAAGAAACGAGGGCCTTATGCATATTTGGCCTCCATTTTTATCCCAAGATTTTGTCTTCAGATCTGAACTTTTTAAAGAGGACTTTTTACATAAATCCTTTGCACTCTGCGTCATTTTGAGCATGGGCTACAAGCTACAATCAACTGTGCATGATTTCGAAAATTATATTCAGGTACATCCATTTTATAAAAGAAGCTTTCTTTAAGTACACATTTCCGACAATGCTTTCATTAAATAAGGCATAATTTTACTTTCCTTTATTACTGGTGCCAAAAACAAATTTTGCAAGTAAAGATTATTTCGCTGAAGCGGCGACAACGAAGTTCTCAACTTATCTTACTAAATCGCCGCCGCGCAGAGTGTTAAGGGTTAAATAAATAAAAAATATCTGACATTAAATAAATCTGAAAATACTTTTAAGATTTTATGGTGATAATCCGATTATTTTTAAAGGAAAGTAGAGACGAAAGTGACAACCTCTAAAGGAAACGCAAGGAGACAATTGTGTGTAAAACCTCACTAAATGTGTGGACCTTGAAAATTATAAAAATTTTGCATTAGTATCAGACTTACAGACAGTTATTAGTTCATAAGAAAGACCTTTCGCCTTAAATTGCAAGATTTTTTTTTTTTTTTTTAATTCTGAAATTTTACATTTACATCAGAATCTCATAGAAAAGAAATTCATATAAAGAAAACATAGAATTATTTTCTCTATTTAATGACATATGTTTTGTGATTGCCTAAAGTAAAAATTATCTTTCAGATTTTCTGATGTGAAGTTGAAGTTTATAAATTGAAAATAAAAGTCACCTGACAATCCAGGTTTTGGCGATTTTATTATATTTAAAAAGTTCTATTAAATAAAGTGGTACTACCACTACTACTACTACTAATAATAATAATAATAAGTAGGCAGCAACAGAAATAACACTGTGACAGCCGCAAAAGCAAAGTTCCAGGGTATAACTACTCTTTTCTACATACTTGCTGCTCAATTAACCCTTTCCGGCACACTGTGCCCGGTCTGGGATACCTAATTTTAATTCCAAACTTGCAAATGGCACCAGTAATATTTTAGTAAAATTTAGCATTTACAATAAAGGCTTAAATTAAGGAATTCAAAATTTAAAAAAAAATCGTTTGTGAATTCCGGTGTCAGTGGATAATTTCTCATTTTAATACAGATTTTGCCCGTGCCGGAAAGGGTTAATCCTTTCCGTCGCGCAGTAAATCTGTTTGAAATAATCAACTCACACCATAATTAATATACGAATTTATTAGAAAATCAGAACTGGGTTATTTTGAGGTATGTTTTGAAATGAAAATTGTAATTAAATAGTCTTGATGTTAAAATTAAAATTAGGTGTTCTCTTTTCAGGGACATAGCGCCTGAAAGAATTAACTCTAGAAAGGCCGGAAATTTTAGTCAAGTTATACAAAATTATTTCATACTAGAATTTTAATTTTAAATAGTTAAGCTTTTCTATTTAACATTTTCCTTCTTTGTTTCTTTTAAACTTATTTTTTAATAAAATTTCTGGTTTGAACCGAAGGACATTCATATGATAGCAGTCAAAATGTGTTGAGCAAAGTTGTTGTTTCCGTTCTAGAGTTGAACAGAAAACTGTACTCTTTAAAAAAAAAATGTTAGACAGTGTAAATCTTACACATTTCCCCTTTCACCACCTAATTAATTTTGTTAGACGGAAACTGCTCTATAAAAGATATTTTAAATGTTTCATTATTTGAGATTAAACATGCCGGATTTGTATCACATTGTTTTATATGAAGAAATTCAGACAATGTAACAAATGAAAATAAGTGAAATTTTTGTTCTAAAACAATCCTGACTTTTAACTTTTTCAACAAAGAACTGCATATTTTGCGAGATTAAATGATATTAATAAGTAAAAGCAAATAGGTACTATGAAAATTATTTTTTTTAACACACTGCTTGGTATTTTACGCCTGACAATAAGATAAATTACGCCTGGCATAAATGAACATTTAATAAATTCAATTGAGTTTCAATTCTGTTATTTATTCATATTTTTTTAATTCAGGACCATATATTAAAAATATATGAAATGAAAAATCTTTAAAATATGTTAGTTCTTGCGATCGACTTAAAAATTAGATATAATTTTATGTGCACCAAGGTACTGAAGAAGATAAACTTCTTAATTCTAGAGATAAACTGTTTTTCGGTAGGTTTATCATGTCTTAAATTTTTATGATTCTTAAATAAACTGCAAATATGCTAAAGAAAAGTTAATTTAATACGCCTAAAACATAAGGTACTATTTAAAAAAAGTTATTTTTATAATATCGATAACATTGGAAATTTTTATGTTTACGACTGCAGCAGTGAATTTTTCAAAAAAATAACTACATCAGTTTGCTTTTATTGTCAGTGGTTGTATGCGTGAATAAGGCTGTTCTATAGTACATTGGTGGTTTTATTTTTCGTAGATTGAACAATGACAGATGTGAACAATGTTTAATTGGGACATTCGGAAAATTGCGTCTGTTTGGGAAAATCAATTCGTACCGGAAAATTCTATCATTAAATATCGTTTTCGAACTCTAACGTTTAGTAATTAATAGGCGGAATTTTCCAAACGGGCACGACTTTCCAAACGACCTAATGTTAATCCCCCTCCCCCTCCAAAAAATGCGAATGAAAATACGTCAAAACAAATCAATTTATACCACAGTTATTTACCGTAAATTAATTAAAATATAAATCATAAATTTTTTAAATATTTCAGTATGTGATATTGTTTAAATAAATATATATTTTCTGCTATTTGCAATAAAGATTTTTATTACGTTAAAAGTTAAAAGCCATCACACTTTTTTGAGTTAGTTTATGAATCCGCTGAAACATGAAATAATTATGCAACGTTAATTAATTTATTTTGACAATCTTAAAAAAAAGTAAGGTAAAAAATCTCAATTCTCTTCCATCTATATTTTTCTTTTTGAAACTACGCTGAGGCTTATTTTATGAAATAAGGTAAGTAAAAATGTTATTAGACTCGTGATTAATAGATTTTCTTTTCTCTTCTTTTTTAATTCTTTTTTCTAAACTTAAAATAAGCAGTCTATGAAATTTCATAAGGCTTTTTTACACTTTTTCGCTCTCTCGCTTTTATGTTTAATTTATGCACCGTGTCAGATATATGAACACACATCGAAGATTGGTGTAAAAATGAAATAGCAGTGACAGCCACTATGCTATTTTTACCATATTCTTATTGTTAAAGTAATAAGGATTTCGAAAAAAAAAAACTACGTTTGAAAAATTTCAAGAATTTTTGCAGCATTCTGTTTCTATGAATGTTGTGCGATCTTTTTAAATAGGGGAGAGTGGGGATACTTGAGCATAGGGGATACTTGAGCCACCCCTATTATCTTTACAGTTGGTCAATTTTTCTTTCTAAAACTGGCAACATGGTAACATATTTATAGTTCTGAACATGTAAAAAAAGAAATCACATACCTTGGTACCATTTTGAAAGTATGGTGATTAACCCTTTGAGCTCTGCTGGTAGAATTTTCTACCACATAATTTTAATTCTGAAATGTCACAACGACACCAGAAAATTCGACCAAATTTATTTGAAAAAGGTTTAATGCATTTTTTCGCGTATATTGTAAATCGGGTTTTTTCTTTGCAAAATACTGGTGTGAATATGACATCTGGCTCAAGTATCCCCTCCATGGGGATACTTGAGCCACGATGTAAAAGAAAAAGTAAACATTTTTTAGACATAGAAAAATAGTTCAAAATGAATTGAAAGCGGTTTTCAATTGAAGAAAAAATATCAAATTTTCATTTTCAATATTTTATTTTGTTCTAAGAAATTATAAAAAATTTAAAAAAATTAAAATTTAAAAAATGGCTCAAGTATCCCCATCTTCCCCTACATTAAAAATTGCTATTTTTTAAAAATATTTAACAATTATTTTATAGTTTTTAATCATTTTTCCAGTAATTGATTTTATTTAAATTTTTGTGTTTATATATTTTAAATCAATAGATGATACAGAAAATAACAAAATATGTATATATTATCATTTTTTAAATGAAGATTTGTGTAGATTAAACAAAACTGGATGAATTAAATAAAATACATTTCAAATCTTTAGTTTGGATTCAATTTAAAAGGATAAAAGTTATACATTTTTAAAATTATAGTTGAAAATCTAAGAAGATTTTTTTTCTGCACAGATTATTCTAGATAATTCTGTTCCTGATGCTATAACAGAAAATATTAGGAAAATTTAATTTTATATTGTAAATATTCTAAATTACCCACCATTCTACAAACCTTTACACTATCTTCAGAAATTAGTAAGAGGTAAACTAATCTAATGTGTTGATGTTTTGTCTCTGTGCCTTCACTTAGAAAGTGCGAAAAGATTGCGGCTGTGCGGGACGTGATTATGGTACTTTGTTGCTACAATAAATTTATAAAAAAATAATGTTTTTTTTTTTTTTTTTTTTTTTTTTTGCTTTTGTGTAACCACTTAACTGATTTCCCCGTGTGTCGTACGGGCAGGGAGAGTTTGCCTGATCCATCATTTAAATCATCTTGACTTTACTAATTTTTTTAAATACAATTTCTCACTATTTAATGGAAAAAATATTTAAATTAAATATTACGAATATTTTAGTTTTTAAAAAAAGTGGTGTTTATCCCATATTTTCAATTTATTGTACGTAAAAATAGAAGTAAGGCAGTTATTTATTTACTTTTAATTTTTATTTTGCATTACATTTGCATTATTTTAACTTTTGAAATTGTTTTTTAAACATTTCATGAACAGAAATAGATTATTCAATTTTTTTAATAACGCCCCATTAGATTAAAAAGGGCTAATTATTAGGATTGTGATTACCATGGGTCAGTAGCGGCTGGTCAGGGGGTGCTGCGTCAATTCATTCACACCACTAAAATTGTATGGTTATTTCAGTTTTATTTAATCAACAAAATTTGTCAAATAAATAATATGAAAGATTCTGTAAAATTTTTGTGGGGTGAAAAATCGGACGCAGCACTCCCTGACGAGCCGCTACTGCAATGGGTTATGATAATGATTATTTAAGTCATTATTTTCCGAATTTTTGCATAGATCTTATTAATTAATTCTATGCAGTTAGTAAGAGTATAATTTTATGCTATTAGTAAGAATATAATTCTATGCTATTAGTAAAAATATAATTCTATGCGATTAGTAAGAATATAATTCTATGCTGGGTATGGATTATTATATGTATCGAACAACTATTAAATAAAAAATCCGTGACATTGGTCTACGTTTTTTCTAGTAGAAAAGACTTACATCTTTCTTATATTTAAACATATTTTGCTTTTAATTAACCCTTTGTTTATATCCTGTATTTGCGACTATTATTTTTATTTCTGTAGATTTCTTTTGAATATATTCTGGTATAATTTGGAATGGCGATTATTTTTAGATTCATCATATCCCAATTTAATTGCTGTTTGATATTTCGTGTAGATTTCTCGTGCAAATATTCTGGTTCAATCTCTATTGCATTATAATTTAAATCTTTTTTACGTTTCTCGTAGATTACTTTTGAAAATATCCTTGCATACATTGGAAAAATGATTATTTTTATGTTCACATATAATCTTTTTATACTGCGTCACAATTTGCATTTTTGTAAAGGATTTTGTTTCTAGCAGATATCTCAAGGAAATATCTTCGTATACCTTCGAATAGAGATTAATTATATTTTCGAAATCATCACATCTTCATATTGGCTGCTTGTTTTGTAGAAAAGTATGTACTAATTTTCCTTTGAATATGTTCTGGTGTAGATGTACAGCAATTTTTTTTAGTTGTGCAAATAATACAAATAATCCATTCAATAGTCTCAATGAGTATGCAGACGATAAATAATTAGGAAAATCAACTTTATTATTATATTTTTTAATTTCAATCCAACTTAAAAAAAAAGCAACTTTTTAGTTACTCAGAAAAAGTTATTTGAGAATGGCTGATTCAGCAAAGAACATTTTTCCAAGTGATTTCATTCTTAGTTATTTAGTTAGCAGTAGATTTCTCTGTGAAATCGAATAAGCCAAAAGTAAGCTTCAATTAGATAAGGCTTACTAAAACTTTTCTTCAAAGAAAGTTTCTTAAGAAACTATTTAAGCTACAATAAAATACCTCTGAATTTGTTCCTTTATTTTTGTTTTTTCTTTTTCTTATTATGCATTTAAAAAGTGTAAAAGAGGGATCGTTCAAAATTTATAAATTTTGAGTATATTACGATTTCAAGACAAATGGATGTTTGATTATTGAAAAATACTATAATTGAAATTTCTTTTTAGGTGCAATTTTACTACAGGGACGATCAAAAATATTCCGTTATATTAAGGTCAGTGGGAAAAATAGTTTTAAGTGCATTTTAATGATGTTTCACTCTTCAGAACATAATTAAATTGATATGCATATGTGGATTATATACTAAAATATATATTCTGTATTATATGTGGTGCAAAGACTATTTCTTTTTAATTTACAGGGCCCCACAAAAGTATTCCATTACATAATGATATAGTGAAAACTATTTTTGGGGGCGCGTTTGAATATATTAAACTATTTCATATATCATGAAATCGATATATAATGCTGAGGTTTAGTAGAAATTACTTCCTGAATAATATGAAACAGATGGTACTTACGGAGACACACAAAGGTTTTTGAATATTTATACGGTATCTAAAGATTACATCAAGATCTGATAATTTTTTCAACCCATTAAAGTCTGAATTATTTTCTTCATTAAAATTCAAATTTGCATTTTCCCACCACTTTTAAAACAAGAATAATTTTTATCTGTATTTATCGAGGAATTTGTCTCGAGAAAGAAAATATTTATTTATCCTCTTTTTTACTGGTGTGAAAAGCGCTTACTTGAATTTTTTAAAACTGTCCCGAAAATGGGACGCCAGTCACTAATGGGTTAATTTCGTTACAGCTCAGCAAGCACGTAACTTTCGGCATACGATCGGGCCGGAGCCGTCATTGTCGGTTAAGTGTCGGTAGCAGGTTGGCAACTGAAACTTAAGAATCTGCTATTTTGACATTCGGATACGGTAATCGGTCCACATTTGGTTATATATCGGCAAGCGACTTATAGCGGCAAGTGACGCAGGACCGATATCTGAGTTCTGATAGCGGACCGATCAGATTTGCCAACATCGGTCCGAATTCAGAATATTAAGTCTTAACCGATTTTTTTTCATTTTCTCAATTTTATTCGAGTTTGAGTTTTGATAAGAAATGCATATTTCATGTATTTCATTAAAAATTCTGGCAGTGATAAACAGAAATATGTCAAAAATAACCTATATTTATATATTTAAAAATATTGTTTTTGAATTAATTTTTAAAATGACTTACTATTATTTTAATCGCAAAAGAATTTAAATCCTCTCCTTTAAATTGTTATTCACTATTAGGAACTTAATCATAGAAAAACATAGAAAATACTTTGTAAGGTAATTTAATTTATTTTCTATTTATCTATTCATTTTAAAATCAATAACTCAGTTTCTTATTTTATTTTAATATTAATTGCTAAAATGTGTTTGAAATTATTTTACAAGATAAACATATAAAAGAAATCTACTTATTTTTTTAACATTAAAGAAATCAGTTTTATTTTCTAAAATATTATCCCACAAACGAAAAATAAATTAATATTAATATTTTATTTTAAGATTTAAAAATTATTGTTGCAACATCTATTCGGAATTAATATTGCTAGATAAGGAAAAAAATATTCTGCATTCAGTTATGAAATTACTTAAAGTAAATCCTCATTCTAATTAAAAGTGATTAATTACCAACTTGTTTTTATATAATATGCTATATATAATATGTTACTTTTATTTTATTTTTTACTTAATAAATATACACAATCAACAAAATAACATTGCAACATAGTCGTAAAACAAAAATACTACTTTACACCATCAAATGGCATAACATACTTTTTTATTCTATATAAAAGTTAATTATTAACAATTTATTATCATTTAAAATAATTTTTTCTACGTTAAAAATATACACTTTAGAAATTAACGCAAAGCATGTATATGTTATATTATCTAATAAAAATTTTTATTTATTTAACAACACTTCTAGAAAAAATATTTTTAATTTTTTAAATATACTACTTAATGATTCTAAAATTTATAAGAAAAACAATTCATTTACTTTAATTAATTTGCTAATTCATTAATTTAAATATTATATTAATTTTAAAAATCAGGCGCATATGAATACATAAATAAAATAAAAACACTTTAATATTCGAATTTTCCAATCTGTCATTTACGTCAACGACACTTGCCATTCACGTCCCACTTACTGAAAAGCCATAACCTTATTACCACACATAATCCTATCCTAACCAGTTCTGACCTGTCTAGTGGTTAAGGCGTTCACCTTCTGAGCTAGGGGTTGTGAGATCAAATCCCGCCTGTTCCCGCACTGAAGTATGTTCATTGGTTCTTAAAATACTTGCTAGAGTGTTTAACAGATGGCGCCACCAGAGATTTTTTTGCTTGTACCGGACTTCCACCGGTATTCGTGTGGTTAGCTATCGGCATAGTTTCTTGCCGATACCGGACCGGCTGCGTGCCTCATGAATCGGGCGGCATTCGCGCGGCGTATCAAAAAAGATACGGAACCGGTAGCGGCAACTGACATCGGTCCAATACCGCTGGCAGTGGCAAGCGGCTATCGCCCGATTGCTTACCGATACTTTGTGTTTGCTGGGAGTGGGAATGCACCTCATTTATTACGGTTGACGTGCAATCTCCGATTTGTTATGTATTCTCATGGAAAAGAAATATGGAATTCTATTTTAATTATATTCTGGTATAAGTATATAGCAATTTTTTTTAAGTTGTGCAAATAGTATAAAAATAATCCACTCAATAATCCCAATCAATATGCAAACGACTAATAATTAAGAAAATCATCTTTATTTTTTTTTTTCGTTTTTACAGTAAATTTTTATTATTTTTATTTTATTTAAGTTTAACACAACTTTTTAAAAAATGCATCTCTTCGGTTGCTAAAAAAAGATTACACAAGAATGGCTGACCCAGCAAAGAACATTTTTCCAAATGATTTTACTCTTAGTTATTTAGTTAGCAGTAGATTTCTTTGTGAAATCGAATAAGCCAAAAGTAAACTTCAGTTAGATAAGGCTTGCTAAAACTTTTCTTCAAAGAAAGTTTCTTAAGAAACTATTTAAGCTACCATAAAATACCCCCGAATTCGTTCCTTTGTTTTTTTTTTTGTTTTTTTTTTCTTATTAGGCATTTAAAAACTGTAAAAGATGGAACATTCAAAATTTATTAATTTTGAGCCACTAACATATTATGACATCGAAACAAAAAAATGTTTATTTACTTCAAAATGCCAAAAATGAAATTCCTTTTTTAATTTTAGATGTTTCATTTTTTAATACTAGTGGGATTCCTCAAAATGAAATGGGAAATAGCTAAATAAACGTTTTTTCAATCACTGTATATACATGGTGAATCATAAAGTTTTAATTGCATATGACAAAGTTTATATTCTATTTGCACCACTATTTTTTAAAAATACACTGTTTAGTATATTTCTCCGGCAAATGCTCTCAAAATTTTAGATTGTTTAATTTAAATGTTTGATTATTTAATACTAGTGGGATACCTCAAAATGAAAGGGAAATAGTTAATTAAACGTTTTTTTCAGCACTTAGGGGTCGCAGATTCTCTAAAATTTTCATACTTTCCTACCAAAATTTTAAAACGTTTTTATTTATTGTAGAATTTTATTGTAGATGTTAACCCTTTAATTCCCATGCTAGAACACGTTCTAGAAATTATGTAGTTCATTTCACACCAGAAAAATTCAATGGCTAATTTCATTTTATTTAAATACGGAATGTTCTGTTATTGATTAAAGCAAATATTGTGGTTTTAATTTTCTGGTGGGATCTGAAATATACGAATTAAAATAGCTCGGGCGGTTTGGAATCCAGAGGGTTAAAGTAATCTGAGATGAAGATTTTTGATTTAAAATACTGGTAGAAAAGTGCGAAAATTTTAGAGACGCTGCGATCTCTGAACACTGTATGCGTGGTATACCGTAAAGTTTTAATTGCATGTGACAAAATTTATATTCTATTTGCACCATTGTTTTTAAAAAATACACTTTTTAGTATATTTCTCATGCAAGTGCTCTCAAAACGTATGTAAATGATTTTTGTTTTTTAAAAGTTGTGCGAAGTAGCATTGAAAAATATTCTCCTGTAATTGAAATTTCACGTTACCCCCACGTATATACACGTTACGTACATTTTCCTAAATATATCTTAATAAAAAAGTATATTATTTTATTATTTCTGCGTGTATTAATAATTTCGCAATTTATATCACTTTTAATACCAACCGTCTGTAATAAAACGCATATGAAAATTCGATATTTTTGACAGATACGATACCTTTTTAACTTGCAATTGATACCCCCCCCTCCCCCATATCTGTGCATTTTATGTACCCCATTCGTAACTAAATCTTTATACATATATGTGTTTTTTGATGTTTCTGTGTGTATTAATAATTTTGCAATTTCCATCACTTTTAATACCGACCGTCTGTAATGAAACTGGTATAAAAATTCGATATTTTTGACAGGTGCGATACCCTTTTAACTTGCAATTGATACCTCCGCACACACACATCTGTGCATTTCATGTACACCATTCTTAAATAAATCTTTATAAATATATGTGTTTTTTAAATGTTTATGTGTGTATTAATAATTTTGCAATTTCCATCACTTTTAATACCGACCGTCTGTAACGAAACGTATATGAAAATTCGATATTTTTGGCAGGTACGATATCTTTCCTTCAGAGATTACGGCTTATAGACGGCGTGAAGTCATTTTTCAAGTCAGGTATTCTTGACGCGACTCGTTCTTTTTGTACTTGATAAGGGGAAGATCTATTTATTTGACATATGGAACCCATATGTCGTCGATGAAGCAACTTACTCTTTCCTTTCGCTTTCTTCTATATGAGCTAAGAAATTTCAATGGGGAGTTATTTTTAGTTTCAGTTTTTTCTGTTTTTCAATAAATTGTGCATACTTTATAAATGTGCAAATTGTCTAGCATATCATTATATCATAGGCACAATGTATACAAAATAATTCGAATTTTTGAGCTTTTAAACATCGGCTTAAAAATAGAAATAAAAGATTGTGGTACTTGTGGAAGGTTTTAAGATTACATATTTTAAGCCCAATATATAAATAAATAAATAATTACACACACACACACACACACACAGATATATATATATATATATATATATATATATATATACACACTATCTACCAATAAGTATTTGGACACTTTCAATTTTTGACATTTTTTCAAATATTTTAATATGTACTTGTCGGATTCTTCTGGAACTTCAGGATTATAAAGATTATGTTTGACCTCATGTTTATCAACATCCATTTAATAAGCAGGGCAATCAGGGGGCCTACAAAAAAATCAAAGAATAATAGAAATATTTGGGATCACCCTGTACATGAAAATGCACGAAACGATTTATCGTTGCAGAATACAAATATGTAGATACTATACAACATGTACACTGATTTTTGTAAGACTAGCATGTATATTCATGGGAAAAGCGCGATTTTTTTGAAAATTTCAAAAAATTCTGGTATGTTTTTTGTTTATATCATGCAGGGTTGCTCTCTATAAACAGCTGAATGATAAGGGATTCTCCACAAATTGACATTTTTTATTAACTGATTTTTAGGAAAAAATTAGTATTTAATGAATACACTACCTAACATAATATTGCTGCTAATAAGTATCTTTACACTTGTGATAGAAACGAAAAAGAGCTTTTATTCACATTCAAGGCTAAAACTAAGTGAGGGGGGAAGAAGGGCATGTGCCCCGGGCGCAGGGCAAAAAAAGTGTCATCATTTTTTTTTTTTTTTTTTTTTTGTGAGGCAAAGGTAAATTTTGGCTAACTCCCCTCCATCCTTCCTTTGCAAAGTATATTTACAAAGATAATTTCTCTAATTAATTAATAGCCAACTTATTTTAAATCTTAAAATATACATTACTGAACAACGTAATCTGCTTTGTTAAAATTAATACTTTAAAATTGTGAAACCGAATCGAAAAAAAAACCTGCTTTATACAGAATATTTATGTCATCATTATTAGATTCCCTACAGCGCTTCGCGCAACAAACTAAGAGTATTCGGGTCGTAGGTAGGGGTCACCGACGAAAATTGGCCGCTCACCGCGGCGGTTTTATACAGGCGAGAGGTATATATTCGGGATGAAGGCAGGGAAAATCGTTAGTTTCAGAGCCCTATCCGCTCAGCTAACCGTGAACAAGTGAACAAGTTAATCGGTTACATAGACTTCCTAGTTGCTGAGCAACTTTACATCCAGGATATCTTGATACTGTGTTTTTCAATGCAATGGCAGCCATAACGATGTTTAAACGTGGCTGGTTGCCACAGAAAAAAAGAGTATAAGAAAAAAAAATATATATAAAAAAATTACAGTATAACTTAGTACATAAAAAAAAGAAAAGAAAAAAGTTCATTTGGTCACAAACTGAGCTAGCCAGTCCATAAAGGCGAAGAAAGCTACCGCAGGGAAAAACCGCCCCAATGTAAAAAAAAGACCCTTTACAGAGACCATATATTAAGTTCAACTTAAAAAATTAGTACAAAAAACAATGATATATGCAAAAACGCAAAAAATAAGAAAGTTTAACATTAAGAAAAAACAAAAAGAATAATCAAGAAGATATTTACAATATTTACAACGAGGAGAGTTCAATTTAACTAAAAGAAAACGAAAGGATAATGGGAAATCAACATTTAGAAGATCTCGCCAACCGCGTGGTCTGGTAACTCGAGAGAGAGTATAAGAGTAAATGCTAAAAATTTGAATAATGGCAAGTATAATAATAAGAAAGAAAGAATAATAGAATTAAAGAAAGTTTTTTTTTTTTTTTTAATACGATAAACACGACATACCGGAGAAAACAGAAAATAAAGAGAAACAGAAGTTTATCATGAAAAAGACATTCATCTACGTTAATGTTAAGTTGGTTTGCTAGTATATCAAATTCAGTTATTATGACAATCATTTTTTGTATAGGATCCTTTTATTTTTTAGTTTTATCGGAAATATTTTTAATGCAGTTTATAAATTTAGTAACTTGTAGAATTTCTTTAAAATCCTTAAGAGTTTTGAAAATGTCTTGTATATCATCAGTGTAATTAGCTTGGATATTGCAAGAATCTAAAGAGTTTGACATATCGGTCGGTTTATCCGGAGTTGACGAATTATACGTATTAACAGGTTGATCTGTTGAGTTTAGAGTTTCTGAGCTATTATTTTGAGACACAGAGTTATTTTTCTTAGTATAATTTGTATAATTTTTCGGTTAAATTTGTCCGGTTTCAATTGTACTTTTTTTTCCCTTTTCTATTAAGAGTCCAAGGCATTCGGGTCGTAAGTAAAGGATTTCGGCGCTATCCGTGGTCTGTAAAGTTAATGGAATTAAAAAAAACTTTACTTTGAAATTTGTTGAACAATGTGCTCTTTTGAATTATTTTCCTAGTAAAACCTTCTTCAAGCGACCAAAAAAAAAAAAAAGAAAGAAAGAATTTTTTTTTTATTTTTTTAAAGAGTTTGGTCGCTTATGGAGGGAGCTCATGGATGGTCTCTGAACTGAGGTAATATTAGTATTGAGCCTAAGGGAATAAATTTCGTTACATGAAATAAAATAGTCGTTCAAGAAGGTTTTCGCTTAATGGATGCCGCACAGGGAAATTTCACTGTGTTCCAAATATATTGTGATGAATTACTCTTGGATGTAATGAAACGGTATGTATAAACATTTTCTTCCCACAAAAAATTCATCATTTGGAAAATTGAGTATTTTGGCATTTATTGTACATACATAGGAGAAATGAAATGGCTTAGTTTATATAATTTCCGTTTACAGGAATTCCTTGAAATGGATTTATCACATAAATATGGACTAGTGTAGTGCAAGCAGTATATTCAGGATAGAAAATGCGTGATTTAGCATTTATTGATTTTTACAACATGCCCAGGTCTCCCAAATGGTCCACCAGCTGAACATCAATATTTTTTCAGAAAAATTTTCGCTTTAGATTTTTCTTGCAAATCGCACAAGAACCACCTTCGGGAGTCAGTTTTAGCAAAAATGATGTAGAAACCTACTATGAAATTTTCTGTTAAAAATAATGATGTTCAGTTCGCGGATCATTTGGAAGTCCTGCATATTACAAACTGATTCAGAACATCTAATGTATTTCCTGTTTAACCCTTTAACGTTCATTGGTTTCGCCACGAAACCACAAAATTTTAATTCCGATACGCAACACTGACACCGGTATTTTTTATCTAAAAATATCCCTTTTATTTTGTATGTGAAAAATCACGTTTTCTTATTTAGAAATATATTTGTTCTTAATTACCGGTGTCAGTCATTTATTTCAACTTCTTAGCAATGAAAATGCTATGATCGTTAAAGGGTTAACAATGTTTTCAAATTTAATCTCTTGAGGGGCGGTGGGATATATAATATCAAACATTGTTTAAACAAGATCAACAAACCAGAAACTTTTAACTAAACTTTATATTTTTAAATTTGGGAACAATGTTGCGAGATGGCTTTTCGTTATTTTAAAATAAAATTTTTCGATTATTCCGGTGAGAATATAATATTACAGAGACATTATTGTCCATCATGGGGTTAAGTGTCTGACCACTTATGGAATGCGAATTTTCTAGAATAATATTAAATGAATTATTTTAATGATCTTCTGAAAGGATTGCTATACTTTAAGCGGATAGGAAGAACATTGTTAGCATAGTTTTGTAAATTTTTGCGTTGAAAATAGTGACAAAAATAAAACAAATATATACATTTCATAAATAATATATTTAAATAACGGGACAGTATAATTATTTTAGAAATATCAATGTAAATAAAAGCATAATTTAATTATTTAAGCGAATTTCACACATTAATAACTAGTTTAGTTACAAGTATCACAAGTAAATTATTAAAAACTAATCTTAAAAACCAATCAGTATTGTAATTTATTGCTGGATAATTATATTAAGAATGAATTGAAAAATCAGAACAGAAAAAGACCGATTTTATTTTTATTTCATAATAACGACATTTGAAAAATAGACATTATTAATTCATAGCGTCAGTTTTCCAAAATGAATCATGAATAACATTGAGAAATGACTAATGTCGGAGTATTAATGGCCATGCATAATATTAATGACTAGCACAAAGTCTTAAATAAATGTTTGGTAATCAGCCAAAAAGCCTCTTTTGTAATTTGAAATGATTAAAGAAAAATTATCCATTGTTTCCCAAACGTTTTAATTTAATGAAACGCCTTTGTTTTTCTTGTATCCAGAAACGCGATTGTTAATGACTCTCATTTTGGCTGGATGAAAAAAAATTAAATCTATTTTTTTCAGTTAAAAATGTATAGAGTTGAAACATTTTCCTGAACATAGGCTTTTTAACACTAGAACCGCCATTAGGGGTCAAAATGACCCCTGTCAGATTGATAATAATCGATTAGAACCAGAATTTTCTTCATAAAATTTGTTAAATTTTTGCAGTAGAAAAATAGACTAATAAAGTAAGTTAAATAGTTTAAAATTAAAATTCTGGTGAGAAACCTTTTTTATGAAACTTGAGCAAAATACCCGGCGGTTCTAGTGTTAACCCCTTGAAGGGCATACAATAATGTCTGTATACTATTGAATTTTCATCGAAATAATCAAAATTTTTTATTTTATAATAAAGAAAAGCAATTTTTCAACATTTTACCCCAAAGCTAACTGTCGGATGTGACAATCCCAAAACTTTCTTTTATCTCATACAAGTTAAAATACTTCCGGAAAAATGAAACATAGCAGCGTCACCCGTTAGGTAATTTATATTAAAAACTAATTTGTAACAACTTATTCCATCCATTATTTCCATCTGAATCTGAAATTTGATGAAAACCCGTGTATGAGATAAAATTATCGCAGATATCGTAAAAGAAACTGGATAGAAGTACCACCTGTAAAGCCATTTATTTTATAAAATAAAGAATACTAACTTTTATCATGGATTAACTGAATTTGAAGTTTGATAAAAATCCATTCATTAGTTCTTGAAATTGAGCTATGGCGAAAATCATGAATAATGCCGCATAGCAGTGCAAATTGTTAAGCGATTAACTCCAAAAATTAACTGAGGAAATATTTAGGAGTTTCCTAGCCCGAGATTAGGCGCCAGAGGGTAGTCTCTCACCACTAAAATTTTAAAGTTTTTTTCGCTCAAAATTTAATAGCATTCTAGCAGGAATTTCACACGAAATATTAGACGAAGAAAAACGAAATAAATTTTGTGGTGAGAAACTGCCTGCTGGCGCCTAGATTTTTGCACCCCTGCTGTACATGGTTACCATGACAAAACCTAAATATTTTGGAATATTAGCATATTAGGTGCTCCCTCCCCTTAACCTGCAAGATCTGGATCGGGTGATGGAATATTAAGCAAATAGTAAAAGGAAATTCTGGCCAACGAACATGTTACATCAACAACAAAGTTAATATCCAGACAAAACCCGTTGACTTGGTTGAATACATATAAGATTGGTACAAAAGAAGAATTATATATATATATATATATATATATATATATATATATATGTATCACATAGAAAATTATTAAAGTAAAAAAAATCTGTACATAAAAAAATTACATTTTTTGAGAAATGTATTATATACAGGGTTCGCAACGACCCTAAAATTTTCACACTATCCTACCACAATTTTAAAGCAACAATATTTATCATAGTCTTCAGTAAAGGAATCCGACTCGAAATTTTTTGATTTAAAATACTGGTGGAAAAATGCAAAAATTTTAGGGACGGTGCGACCCCTGTATATATATAAAGAAAGTTCGTACATTTAAAGTTCATTCAAAGTTCTGTTTCTAGAATTTTTATAATATTCAGTTGTTTAAAGAAAAAAAAGTCTGTATTCTAATTAAGCGTCTAATACTTTACGAAATTCTTGGTATTAAAACACTTAAAATTCTCTGAATTCTTTGATGCTTAAAAACTCTGATAAAAATTTTAATTTTTTTAATTTAAAAAAAAAGGAAAAAAATAGAAGTTATTCAAAAACTTAACATGAACATGATGTGAAGGCCACCACCACTTTTTGATTCATACGTTCACTGTTACTCCACTCGCTATGTGTAGACAATATACTCTCGGAATCCTTCACCACCCCTTTTTTTATGTTTTTAGCCATAACTTACTAAACTAGAAATAAAACTGTCATCTACTAAAATATGGAATAAAATTCATATGAATATATATTCTTGCAAATATATCTGCATAATAAACGAAAAATCCGCAATGTTTACTTGCTGATTCGCGTTTTCTGCTATTGGATTCGACTGTATCAAATATAATGGAAAGCTGTCTAGTGGTATGATTGCATGTAAATTGATCTTGTTTCTTTGTCTCTAATGTTTTTTGTCCGAATAAGACACTTTCCTCTCATATAAATCTTTTGCTAGACAATAAAAATACATTTATTCCCGTTCGCGACAGCTCATACAAAAAAAATCTGATCATGGATATAGCTGACCTTTATTGGAAGTATTCTGATAATATCATGTTATTTCTTCTTTTTATTGCAACGTTACTGAATGACTTCATAGTATATTTGGTTTGTATTTTGTGTTCAATTTCGCATTTAAATCTGGTATTTTAAATTTTATTTCTTCAAGAAAAAAAGCTATCAGTTTTACAACAACAATAAAACAGCTTACAACATTCACAGCCGGAAAATGGAAAGTAGGGAAATATAATTTTATTTAAGTTAAACAAAATTCGAATATACTTCAGTTGAACCCTATTTTGCGCAGTTGTCCCACGCCGGAACAGTCTAATTTTAATTCTGAACTTAGAAATGGCATTAAGAATATTAAAAAAATTTTAATTTTGCAAAAAGAAAAAAATAACAAATATATAAAATCAAGTTTTTAATTTCTAAATAAATCGTTTGTTAAGTAAGGGGCCAATAAATAATTTCATCTTTTTACGCACATAACTTTTCTATTCCCAAAATGGTTAAGGGCATCCGAAGTACAAATTCATACACAAAATATTTTCTTTTATTTTTCTTGCTAAGTAAATATTACAAATTTAAATAATTTAAATAGCGCAGATCGCATATTTCTACGATGATTACATCAACTGATATAACTGTTTTTATGTTTGACTGACAGTTTTTCCCCGGGATGCAACAGAAGCTACAAGTCCATTTATTTCAGAATAGATTTTGAAATAAATTGTCACGTTTTAAAAAAATATATATCTAATATTTCTCGCAAAGTACATATGTATGAGTACGTATATGGAATATTTATCTTTTATTCTTAACAAATTTTCTTCTATTTCATATTTTGTGTGACATTTTTGAAAATGTATTTATCGAAGTAAAAATACCTTTCAAAAATTTCGTGTTTTTTAACTTTTGAATTCATTTTGAATTTTTTTTTAATCCTGAAGACAAAATAACAAAAAACCTTTTACGTACTGCAATTTTTTTAAAACTGTCATCTTCTAAAATATGGTATAAAATATTATGAATTTTCTTGCAGATATATTAACATTATAAACAAAAAATCCGCAATGTTTACTTGCTTATTCGCTTTCTCTGTTATAAGATTCAACTGTATCGAATATAGAGAAAATAGAATATAGAAAGCTATCGAATATATATCGAATATAGAAAGCTATCTAGTGATATTATTGCATGCAAATTGATCTTGCTAATTTGTCTCCAATGTTTTTTGTCTGAGTAAAACATTTTCCTCTCACATAAATTTGTTGCTAGAAAATAACGATACGTTTATTCCCGTTCGCGTCAGCTCATACAAAAAAGATCTGATCACGGATATAGCTGACATTTATGACAAGTATTCTGATAATATCATGTTACTGCTTCATTCTATTGTAACGTTACTGAATGACTTCATACTATATTTGATTTGTATTTTGTGTGCAATTTTGCATTTAAAGTAGTATGTTAGTTCTGAAACAGTTATAAATTTTTGTAACAGTTTACAAGATTTAATGCTGGAAAATGGAAAGCAGGGAAATATAATTTCAGTTTTTAAAAAAATTAGAATTGCTTCAAGAGTATCCATTTTTTTGCGTAGTGGTTCCACGTCCGAACCACTTAATTTTAAATCTGAATTTACAAACAACATCAAGAATATTTTAAAGAAATTTTGTTTTTATATCGAAAGCAGAAATTAAACTTGGATTTTTCAGTCACCGACATAAAGATCAACATTTTTTTCATTTCTGATACGAATATAAATTTTCGAAATAAAACTTATGGTCAAACTGGCAACTCAAGATTTTACCACCGAATATATCTTTGAAGGCACGACAAAATATAGTTTCTAAATATTGCACATATTTCTAATCAATTACCATAAAATAATTAGGTAAAGAGAAAAATATAATATTATCATAATTGCCAACCTTCGTAATTTTTAATCAATTATTTTAAGAAAATTTTAAATATAAAAAAGGCTGTTAAACTTTTATTGATTTCTTAAATTAATTCTAAGTTAAAAAAATATTCATTTCCTATAAAAAATTTCAGGTAAGAATTGAATTTATAAGTAAAAAAAAATTGACAGATATGCTTTTGCGCATGCGTTGACGATTTATGGAACAAAATTACTTATTTTGCCTATGTCTAGCAAGTAAATGCTAACTTTTATGTTTTTTCCACATCATTAATATTTAAAAGAATGTTTTGCTCTATTTGATCGGTCGAATCCGTCATTATGCAAAACAAAATTTTTTCTTAATTTTTAGTGATTTACAGTTATGTTAGTATCACTGAATTAACTCTTTTAGGAGTAATGTACGTCAATTCATAAAATGGTGAAATCATTGACTGGCACGAAATAAAAAAAAAAAAAAATACTTCAAAATAGAAAAATGCTTTTCTTCTCACATTTAAAGTAATAAATTATTTACCCCAAATTTCTGGTGTAAATGTGGTAAGTTGCAATTAAAATTAAGTGGGATGCATTTTATCCCACCGCTTTTCAAGGAGTTAGTGGTTTAACCTTTGATGAACCCTTGAATGGTTAGTCAAGATCCGACTAAGAAGCCTCTGTGTACAGGCCGTTCTCAATTTTTAGTGCCAATTGAGATCGGTTGATTTACTGATATTAGTTTTCTTTTCAATTATAACTTTATTCGAAAACTTTTAATTCAAAAATTAATATTTCCGTAGAATTGTTCCAGAAATAGAAATAAAATATATTTTTCTATTATTTATGGAACTGCACTATTAACCGCTTTTCTGTTTTTGAATGTGTTTTTGAAAATCGTGTTTCCATATTCCCATATAAAACCATATTCCCATCTGAATTTATTATTGTTGACAGTAAAATTTTATTGTAAATTTTGCATAATTCAATTCGAGCATTTTTCTGATTCAATTACGCAAAAATTGTTGTTTTGAAAAACTGGTATAAAAGCATTAAAAATTCTGTAAAAGACATGAAAAAAAAACACTATTTGAAAGATATTTTTTTCAAAACTATTGATTAGTTAAGTGGCTAATCATACCGGGTGTCCCAAAAGATGGATTTCAAAATTCAATAATTTGCAAACGGTGACAGCTATTTAAAAAATTTTTGCAGGAGGGTTATGTATAATGTCAGGAGTTTTTTTGCCGTAATTTTATATTTTAGTTCGAATTTCAAACAATATGTGGCGCTGACGGCGATTGAAGGCCAAGTCGACGCTTCACTCAGCACTGATCACCTGGCCTTCAATCGCCGTCAGAGCCACATATTGTTTGAAAATCGAACTAAAATCAAAAGTTGCGGTAAAAAAATTCCTGACATTATACATAACCTTCCTGCAAAAATTTTTTAAATAGCTGTCACCGTTTGCAAATTATTGAATTTTAAAATACATCAGTCATTTTTGGGACACCCGGTATATTGAGATATATATTTGTCATTAGATCATATCAATGTCTTAAATATTATATGTTTTTTTCACCGTTTTGTGATCCCTTTTCGGAACACTGTGCTCAGACCGGGATGCATAATTTTCTATTCAAACTTGAAAGCAACACCAATAACATTTTAATAAAATCTTTCTTTTACAATATAAGCTTAAATCAAAGGATTCTTTATGTCTAAAAGTGTCGCTTGTAAATTCCGGTGACAGAGTCGATTCTTTTTCAATTTACTAACAGAATTTGCCCGTGCCGGAAAGGGTTAATAGTTATTCAAGTAGAATTATGAAAAAATGCGTTCTCCTCAGAAATTTCTTGCCACGGCTCGGCCCCGAGTGCCCATGCGATTACCAGGGCCTGCTTTCAGGGGTTCCCCCTTTTGTAGCATGCAAACAGTTAATTTTATTACCCAAATTGACAATTCGCATAAGTAATCTTTTAGTACAATTTTAATCTGATAATGTACTTGAAGAAATGCTTTCACAGTTTGTTTTCAACTAAATTTTTTAGTAAATCGCGATGTGAATTAATGATTTTAATATTTTTAGAGCGGGAATTTCTCACTCCTCAAAGGTTTAAAACTCATTTGTCCTGGTATACCTTACACATAAGTATTTTTACAAATGACTTTAGAACATCCTTTATTGTTATTTTCGATTTCGTTACTTTCTTTATTTCTTTGTAGAATGACACCTTTCTTTCACATATATTCACATCTTGCAGAAATAAATATTTTTTCTAGTGCGTTTTTTATCACATAAAAAAACATCTGGCCACGGATATGTCTGACATTTATTTGAAAACATTCTCCCAATATCAGGTTATTGCTGCTTCCTTCTCTTACATTGTTGAACGACTTTATAGTAGGTTTTATATTTGTTTTAAGTTCTATTTCCCCTTTAAAGCGGTATTTTCGTTCAACAAAATGGGTATAAATTTTTGTAATAGTTTACAATGTGCTCAGCTGAGAAATGGACAGTTAGAATATATATTTGATTTAAGCTTTTGTCAAAATTCTCGGTTATAGAAGTTTAAATTTTAAGGTTCCAGCAAAATATTTTTTTATCATTTTTATTTTATGTTATATACACTTGCCTTATATATATATATTTATGTACAGGATGATTCTAAATTCATGATACAAAGTTTTTTTTTCAGAACGCTGTAACAATTATTCATTGTATAGCAATACATGGGTGCAAGAGAAACACATTGTAGTACAAACACCAGGGAGCCATTTCCCCCCTTTTATTTATTTAAAAAATTTTCTTCATACCAAAAAATTTCTATACTATTCATTTCATTACATAAATAAAAACTCATTTTCTATTTTTAATGTATTTCCTATGTTTCACAGATTTGCCAATTTTTAATTCGAAAAATTTGACTTCATACCGGAAATTTCCTAAGAAGATTTTTTTCTTCAAGTAATCATTAAATGTCTGCCCGAAGTAATATAAAGAAAAGTATAGGAATTTTCTGTTAAGAATGAGCAATTTCTCAATAAAAAAGTGCCAAATTGCCCCCCTAGTGTTTGAACTCAACACATCATTTGCGCCCATACATTCCTATACAATAAATGATTGTTACAGTGTCTTGTACCAACCCTTAATGTTAGTACTACGAATATAGAATCATCTTATATCTATATGTCTTTTATATGTATATATATAAGTAACTTTTTGGGGTTCAAATAGAATTGCTTGATTTGTTGATTATACGCTGGAAGGTTCGGTACATAATAGTTTCTTTAAAGTAAGGGGATGGCCAACTGTCAACTGTACCCCGGCTACTACTAATTTGTTAAAGAAATAGTCGAGTTTGCGAATCGGAAAGATTCAATGATTACATAAGGCAATGATTACTATAAATTTTTTATGGTGCCACAATAAGCCACTCTTGCTTTAACATGGTTCGTACGGGTACCGTTATTTCTCATGAGATTTACCAGAATTATTTTATGAAAAAATAAATCTAGTTCAAACATGCGAAATTTCGCTTTATTTAATGGGAGATCTTCTATAAAAAAATACTGGTACCAAAAAATTTCTTGGTCATAAAATTCCAAGATCCGTACGAACCATGTTTAAAGGCATTATTACAACGTCTGACATTATAGTCAGGGCATTATTACAGTCGCAGCATTGTTCAACCAATAAATTTAAATGAAGAAGTTTGCCATATTTACAGTTTACTCGAATTTCAGGAAATTTTTTGGTACCAGTATTTTTTTATAGAAAATGTCTGATTAAATAATGCAAAATTTCGCGCTTTTGGATTAGATTTATTTTTCCATTAAAAAGTGATTTACCTTATAGTAACAAGGATCTGATTATGAATATAAACTCTTTTAAAAAGTCAGTTCATAAAGTTAAAAAAAGAGAAAGAGAGATTGAAGAAAATTCGTACCATGAAAGAAATCTTGTCAACTGAATTATGAATTCACTGCTTTAGTTAATACGCATATCGGATTTCTTTCTTTATCGTTGTTTTTTTTCTTTTTTTAATAGCTTTAACTTTTAGTGTTTAATTTGGATCATAGTCACTTATTAACGGCCACAATAAGAACAAGCAAGAACCATTAATTTTAAAATGTAAGTTGTTTTCGCTTAATTAATTATAGTGATTAAATAGGGAAAAAAACTTTTCAAAATTAGTGACGTAAGTAGTAGTGCCTTACTCCCTCACCTCCATAAAGGCGGCGCCTATGACGCAAAATTCTTTACAAGCCTTTAAGCACAATCCCATAGCTGCCAACTTTCAACTAATCTTCCGTAATACCTGGATTAGTTTGATCGAGGTTAACGTCATTTCAAACCAGAAAATATATTTCATGAGTTTTTATTTATATAATTTCAAGATTGTTACTGGAACATACTTAAGTTCATTTCTTTGAAAAAATTCTGCTCGAAACTCATTAAACCAAGGTTAAATTAACGCATGTATTAGGGATAATCGATGTCAGGTTGGCATCTATGACAATCCGGTCATTTTTGTAAGAGTAATAAAATAATTAGTTAATTTTAAAATATATTGTAAATACATCTCTGGTTGAAGATTTTAAAAAACAGTTTTCTGTAAGAATAGTTTAAAAACTAAAAATTTAAAACTGATTTGTCCGTATGGCGCACGGCAAGTAGACATTGCTCGATCCATTACTTAACCCTTTCCGGCGCAGTGTTACCACTCCGACAACACCTAATTTTAATTCCAAACATACAAACGGTATAATATCAATAATATTTTAGTAAAGTTTTACATTTACAATGACAGCTTAAATAAGGAAGTTCTTAATTTCTAAAAATGTCTTTTCTAAATTCCGGTGTCAGTCAACAATTTCTCATTTTACGAAAAGAACATGTCTGTGCTGGAAAGGGTTAACCCTTTCCGGCACGAGAAAGATCTGCTAGTAAAATTAGAAATTATCGACTGGCACCGGAATTCACAAACAATTTTTTTGGATATTTCGAAACTCCTATCTTAAGCTTTTATTATAAATGCAAAATTTTACTTAAATATTATTGGTGTAGTTTGCAAGTTTGGAATTAAAATTAAGTATCCCAGACCGGGCACAGTGTGCCGGAAAGGGTTAAAGGTTTTTGATACCAATGATTTTTTTTAAATTATGATTTCTTACTGCCTAATCACAGAAATTTTTGGTTTAAATATTAGGAATATTCTAGTTAAAAAAAAGATGTTTCATGTCTATTTTTAATTTATTGAATGATAAATCAATCAATAAATCAAAAAATAAAATAGCTTCAGTGGCTAATGTATATATTATTTTATTCATTTTTATTTTTTAGCCTTTAACCCTTACAATACCCCTCGAAATACTTGTCCTAGGCATAGACGTCTCTTAGACAAATTTATTCGATTGGCATAGCTTTTTTTTTTTTTTTTTTTTTTTTTTTTTTTTTTTTTGTAAAGCAACACTTTTACTTGCACTTTCGAAACATGTTCTTGAGGAATTTGTTTGAAAAATTTCTTCTAAAACATAGCGGTGCGAACAGAATATATAGATTGAATCATGAATGTAAAGCTTCAGCGGCTATATGCCGACACCGTAAATAGTTAAAATGGGCTGGTAACAGTAGTTGCAATTCACGCTTCTGACATAAGTTTTTAACAGGGTCATTTTTTAAATTATTTAATATGAAAATGGAAATAAACAATTTTTGCAAAAATTACGAAATATATTTATTCCATTACCAACATTTTCAACTAAATTTATCATTATTTCTAAATGATAAATAAAGCATTGCATTTAATTTATTATTTTTTTCTGTATAAAGAAAATAAATCACCATTCTGTCCTGATTGTTTACTGTAATAATCATTTTACAAAGGAGGTAGAAATCTGGCATTTATTTCAAATCTTTTTCTTCTAAAGATTACTTAGTTGTTTCAAAGAACGATACATCTAAAGATTTTGAGATTCTTTTTTCTTTTCATCCACGAAATAACCTTCTGGCACTTCGTCATAAAAAATAAAATAAAAAGTGTGATATTTCATTGCATCTATCTTAGTTATTCGAAGCTTTTTTTTTCCCAAAGAAAAAAAAAGTAGAGTTTTTTCTATTAATCTATCACGAATAAAACACGAATATATATTTTTTTTTTCTGAATTTACTGATGCCACTTGTTATACCTTCTAAAATAATTTCTTTCAGTTTGGGAAAAATATATCTATTTATATTTAACCCTTTCAGCCGCAAATAATGGCTTAGGAAACATTATTTATCCACAACAGTAAATTTTACTATAAAATTTGCCTTTAATCGGAACATTTCTCGATTTAATAAGGCACAAATTTCGGTTTTTCCTGTTCGTCGTTTCAAAGTTCCCGTCTCAAAGGAGTTAATACAAGGCTGCCACAGGGGAGTATTTTTATACTCTATTCGCACCAGCATTTTTGTAAGGTATGTTTTAAAGAATATTTCTCTTGCAAATATTGTTACGTGTTCTGTTGAGGATTTATGTATAGAGAATGTGGTGTCATTTAGAATTATAAAGTAGTCCTGTGTGCGACTCCTGTTAATATAATTTAGATATATCGGCAAATCCATCAAAACGCAATAAAGCAATTTTCAATGAAAGCTGCAAGTGGTGATGGCTGATTGCTACCAATAATTTTTATAATATTCTTTACCTTATTTAATGACTGAATTTGTGAAATTATATACTGCAATGAATACAACTAAAATTTATCCATGAAAATCAGCCAGTGAGTTCTCGTTTTAATTGCTAAAACGTATTCAGGAAAATCTTTAACCCCTTAACTAATAAAAATTTTTGAAAAAAAATTGCAAATACTGCCTATTTTTTCTAGTCTTTTGCAGATTTTTAACTTTTTATCACCGATTTTTCAAAAGAGAAATTTTTGGCAAATTTTATCAGAAAAATGCTCGGATTCAATAACAAAATTTGCAATAAGAATTTTTGGTGAAAATAATAAAAAATGATTGCAGTATTTATGCCCGTACGTGGTACGGGCATATCATGATTGGCAAAAACACGTTGTCCATATGATGTATTGGCAAATCAAGAAAGATATATAAAACATCAAAAACGGTTTTATATGTGTGTACTCCATCGATACTATTAGTAAAATGAACAATTTAAACTAATTAAGAAACACTAGACGGGGTTAAATACAGTTTAAAAAGCAATTAAATTCATAAAAACAATTAGCATACAAAGTAAACTTTTCGCTATGTTATCGCATAGCCTCATCAGTACTACCATAAACAAAAACAGTTCTGATAAGGATATGTGATGACATGGCGAAAAGTCTACTTTGTATGTTTTTGTTTGAAATTAAATGAGTATGTTGTTTAAATGTATGTTTTAAATTAAATTACTTTTTTTAATGTATTTAAGTCAGGCTAGTGTTTCATAAGTGCCTAAACAATAATTTAATTTACACTTAAAAATGTATATGTATCTTAATAAAATAAAAAGAAAAAAATTCGAAAATTTCGCAGTGAAGGGTGAGGAGTTGCTTTATTGCCTTTAATCTTTCGCAAAATATGGTTTAATTTGACCCCAGTTTTATACTTTATCATCAGAATTTTTTTAAAGAAATGAAATTCGATACAATTTACGCGAAATTTTGTATTTAAATTTTCTAATTTTATTTTATATGCTTATTTTCAGTTACACGCTTTCTGCTATTAAAGAAGAACATTTACACGGCATATTCGGAAAATTGCATTAAATGAAGTCTAAAAATCTTTTTTTTTTTTTTAATTTCTGGCGTGAATTTGAAATTATTTAATAACATAAAATGCCAAAATAATAATTACACTATATGTAAACTATTAAAAAAGATAACAAAATTTTTTTGTAAGCTGTTAAATTACTTCGATTCATAGCATTTTCAACTGTAAACACAACCTTCGTCAGAGAATACAAAAATACTGTTATTAATGTCTTATTTTTCAACTGTCACGTAATGGATATCAAAAAGGAGTGAAAGTGAAAGTCAATTTTTAGATCTGGAAAACATTGTGAAAAGAAAATATAAATAATAAAGTAAATGGAATATTATTTTTTTTTAATATTCTTTAAACAAGCTGATCAAAATTCTGGGTTCGTTGTTGGATATAACTCATTACAAACAATATCTTCTTTAGTAATAATTTCTATTGATTATCAGAAATTTAATTCACGGTAATTCTTCAAGGGACATATAACATTAGCATCTTTTGAATTAACTTGTATTTTTAATTTCTGGTTGAGTTTTGACAGGGCTGTTGCTTGTTCATTGTACTTCAAATAACTCATACGTTCTTTAATACGATCTTTATGTTTATAAGAAGTCATTCCTATGTTTTCGAGTTAAATATTTTCTGTTTTTAGTGGTATTATATATACTCCAGAAATGCCATCTTTCATGTTCGGTTCCATTTTGGCACTAACTAGATTTTTCAATTTTATTAAAAGAGTGGCGATTACATTAACGCCAAAACGGAGAAGTGTATGTCTGAGTTTTCCGAAAAGTCATGGTATGTACTTCATTTTGTATTATTTCATATTACTCGGTGGAGATTGTTGTGTTTCCATATGGATTTTCTGTAAATTGGTTAATTTATCAATAATGCGTGCCAGAGAAAATTGGTCTAAACTGTAATGTTTCTAATGGTATTTAATTCATTTTCAAGATTATTAACAGAGCAAACACTAAAGGCTCGTATTATATCAAGGAGTGAGCATTAAATACCATTAGAAACATTGCAGTGTAGAACGGTTTTCCGATAGGCCGGCGTAAACAAATTTTTTTTTTCTTATTTAAACGCGTTATTAATGCAGATTTTCAATAATAAATAATGGAGTAAATGGGTATTCAGACACTTGGTGGAAGTCTACTTTGGTGGTAGTGACATCCTGTGCTTCAGCCATTCGATGTGAGATATCCGCAGGGTATTTCCATGAGCGCTTGTCGTGTAAGTCACATTTCTACTAACTGCTAAACTGTTGGCCACCGTTATTTTCAAAAGGTTTGCATGGCCTTTTTCAATTAATGAAATATCTCTGAAGAAAATAAGTCGTATTTTTCCGTTCTAAAATACTAGTATCCAAAATCGTAGTATGTGATTTACACGACATGTGCTCATGGAATTACCTCGTAACTACCTTCTGAAAATCTCCCGAGTTACTTCACTTGAAACTGATACACTGTACACTACATGTTTACTCCTGTTTATTCATAATTCCACTGATCAAACAGCCGTTTTTTGTACCTTAGCAGAATGCGATACCTATAACACTTTGATAAATCGTAATATGTGATTTACACGATATGTGCTCATGGAATTATCCTGCCAGTGTTGCCACTGGGCTACTTTTTTTTAAATTCAGATTCTTGATTCGCCCCACGTTTTTGTAATGGTAAAATGCGCTTTATTTAATGACGGATTAATAAAGGCGGAAACGAAGGGAATTTTACAGTTTCAAAAAAGTGATTCCAATCAAGAAATCTGAATTTAAAAAAAGTAGCCCACTGGCAACATGGTGCCCCTCAGCTATTTTCTGAAAACCTCCCGAGTTACTTCACTTGCAACTGATAGACTACACACCACATGTCTACTTCAGTGTATATGTTGCGGCCAATACCCGGAGCTTGGCTAATTATAACACTGGCCGGCCAATACCCGAACTGACCAAGCTTCTTGGCCAAAACCCGAAATACATGAAATGAATAGCGTATTTAGGGTTTTGGCCGGCCAATTCGCGAACTGGGCAAGAATCCTTGGCCAACACCCGAACTATGATGCATAGGCACCAATTTTTTTGTAATTAAGATAATGTAACCTTAAAATGCACATTAAAAAACATTCCCTTTGATTATATTTAAACGAAATATTTTTGTGTACCCAACTTAATTAACCAAAAATAGTACGCAATTCTCTTTCAATATCGAAATTAATTGATAAACCAAATAAGATGACAATTACATGTTAACCGAAACCCTTACTCGAGTTAGGGCACGGACAGACTGACGGCTGGATTATTTGAATTCATAGGCACTTTCAACTAAGTTAGAAAGGATTAAGCCGAGTACCTATATGGGTGATTCTCAAAATAGGGGACAATTTATGTCTTTCAGCATACAAAAAAAATTGAGAGGTTTTCTGTCATGTTTTTATACTTAGATATGTTTGTCTTAATGTTATTCATTATTTGCACTCAAGAATTACTCACTTTTTATTTAAAAACACCTTAAAATAACAGAATAAATGTTCAAAAGTCATTAGCATAGATGTCCACAGCAGCTGTGCCTTGTATATACTAGCTTTTTCAAGAGTTAATATCATGTTTATAAAATAAAACAAATGTTATTCTTTCTTTAAATTAATCAAGGAGAGGATTTATCCAATAAATTACTTTTTAAAAATAAAATTATAGTATATAAAAAGAGAATTAAAGTTTGTCCTCCACATTCTGTTTCCAAAACAAGGTCATACTATAACAGCTGTTTATTAATCAAAATTTCATTTTCACATATGACA
The DNA here is from genome assembly GCA_964019185.1 of Maratus speculifer. Classification (NCBI taxonomy): domain Eukaryota; kingdom Metazoa; phylum Arthropoda; class Arachnida; order Araneae; family Salticidae; genus Maratus; species Maratus speculifer. The sequence goes on along the minus strand of OZ025303.1, from coordinate 174,215,214 downwards.
ATACTTTGAAAATATAAAGTTTCTCCATGGCAACAAGTTGCCATTTTATTCCAGCCTGAAAATAGAAGCATGTATTTTATTTTAAGAATAGAAGTTGAATATTAGGCGAGTACATCAATTGTATGTCATTAGAATGGATAATAATTTTCATGTTTATTTTATAGTTAAAATTTTTATTTTACTTATTTGCATAGAACTTTTGTGTTTTAAAAAACCCCAGAAAGGACTATTGCATTGTGATTATATTATGGCTCATAATCTTATTTAAATTAAAATTTGTCATTAGCATGGACAAATATCAGTGTCATTAGCATGGTTTTTCTGTCCATGCTAAAGACTCCTATATGCATAAATGTAACCATTGCTTATATTGTATCCTTTTTAAAGTTTAATTTTACATATAAATTTAGGTATTACATTTATTATCCCTAAAGTATGCATTAAATCTGTCAGAAAATCACTAAGACAGCTTCTTACACTATTAGTGTCAGAATGTTGTTCATGTAAACAAAGTTTGCTCTTTGGTAATGTTTTTATTCCCCTTATATATATATATATATGTAAAAATGGAAACTATTTGTTGGAAAGGAAGGCTAATAAACGTAGAAAAAAATATTTAAACAGGAAGAAAATAAAAATTTCTTAATATATTTATTCCATTCAATTTGTTTTGTCATTAGCATGGCTCAAAAAATACTAATTATTTTTTTAAAGTTAATTTTTAAATATTTAGCTCTGCTGACTACATGAAAAGTATACCTAATACTATATTAACAACACATATTTTTTTCAGAAATTTTGCTAACAGTAATTTTTTAAAGATTTCATTTTTGAAATTGTCCCCTATTTTGAGAATCACCCATATCTATTTAGCGAATTGGCCAATCGCATCTGGCCAGTTCACAAATTAGCCAATTGCATCTGGCCAGTTCACGAATTGGCCAGTCATTTTTTAACGTTGCTGGCCAATTGGAGAATTGGCCAATTTCGGGTTTTGGCCGCAAGATATACATAAATCCACTGATCAAACAGTCGTTTTTGGTATCTCAGCGAATTGCGATGCCTATTTCACTTTGATAATTAATAAGGTATTCTGGATCTAACTTTTACTTTGATCTGCGAATTTCGATAATTAATTTGGTGATATGTTTGTATTTTAAATTCATCTGACTGTGTCTGAAATTTAAATTATTAAGCTAAAGAATATTGGTTAATGGATAGATCGTGCGCAAAATAGCCTGTTAAAGTTGTTTTCGAATATATGTACGTGCATGTATTTTTCCTCATATATTTGTACGGAACTTTTGGGGAAAAAAAAACTATAGAAAATACTTTACTTTAATTTTACAAATAAACTTTTTTACTGATTATAAAAGTGAAACAAGTTTTTATGTTTATTTATTTTTTACATTTTATCCGTGAAATATAAATTACCTTTTCCACAATGATTGTTTACTATTATAACAATTTTTACGAAAGCGATTATAGTTGACATTTATTTCAACTATATTTTTTTTTCTAAAAATTATTTAGTTGCTTTGTAGAACGATATTCTTTTCTGCTTTTTTTCTACTAAGTAATTTTCTGACATTTTTTTCGCTGAAGAAATAGTGTTATTTTTTGTAACATTCATCTTAGCGATTTGGAACGTTTTTCTGAAAAAACAAAAGAAAAAATACTTAGTTTTCTTATTATTCGAGGTACGAGAATAAGAGAACAGTAAAAGTACTGATGCATATCATGTCTGAAGAACTAGGTTTTTCGTGTTCTCAAAAATACATGAAATTAATTAGCGCTAAGTACAATTTTACAATGTTAAATTGACAAATAACCTTAAAATTGGACAAAAAAATCGATTTTTCTTTTAATGTAGAAGGAAAGCTTGTTTTTTGGTGAATAGTTTGATGCATCATTTTTACCCATACGGTAAATATATCGCGATATGTTGTATAGGGGAAGATGGGGATACTTGAGCCATTTTTTAAATTTTAATTTTTTAAAATTTTTTAGAATTTCTTAGAACAAAATAAAATATTGAAAATGAAAATTTGATATTTTTTCTTCATTTGAAAACCACTTTCAATTAATTTTGAACTATTTTTCTATGTCTAATAAATTTTTACTTTTTCTTTTACATTGTGGCTCAAGTATCCCCATGGAGGGGATACTTGAGCCAGATGTCACATTCGCACCAGTATTTTGCAAAGAAAAAAACCGATTTACAATATACGCGAAAAAATGCATTAAACCTTTTTCAAATAAATTTGGTCGAATTTTCTGGTGTCGTTGTGACATTTCAGAATTAAAATTTTGTGGTAGAAAATTCTACCAGCAGAGCTCAAAGGGTTAATCACCATACTTTAAAAATGGTACCAAGGTATATGATTTCTTTTTTACATGTTCAGAACTATAAATATGTTACCATGTTGCCAGTTTTAGAAAGAAAAATTGAACAACTGTAGAGATAAAGGGGGTGGCTCAAGTATCCCCTATGCTCAAGTATCCCCACTCTCCCCTATATTGTTACTACGCACAATGGAATAACCCACGCAAATTAAAACTTCAAATGTCTTTTTCTACATGTTCTATTTGCTTCATTTTCATATTCCAGCAGTTTGCGCTAGTGTGTACAGTCTGACTAGACTTTTTGGCAGCAGTAATAAGGAAAATAATATATTGATGTGAAAAAACTTCTTTAAAACACCATAAAATAAAGAAGTTTTTTCACTTAAATCGATTAACATCATACGAATTAATTATTTCCAACTGTGCGAAAAATTGCCCAGGCCAGGAATCGAACCCAGATACTTGGATTACAGGGCCAATGCTTTACCGTTTAAGCATAGCTCCCAACTTTTACGCATTTTTGCTACCACTAAAATTGTACAGAGATTTTTTATTTCTTTAATCATAGGATTTTGACCATTACATAAGACAATATTTACTAAAAAATTTTTGTGGTAGGTAAAATGCGTAAAAGTTGGCAGTTATGCGTTTACGCTAACTGGGCACGACAACCGGTGAGCATTTCTCACCCAGATAAACTTTTCAACTTATTATATTAAAAATAATATATGCCTTAAATAATTAGAGCATTTTAAGTATTGAGTAATTGAATGTAACTTGTTTTGAAAAGGTGATGTCGAGTGAATAAAAAATTGTATAAGAGATGCCGGTGTCGAAAGAGTTAAAAAGCTAAGGGTTTCTTTCGTATTTTAGGGTTTGTATGCATCATGGGATTCAGGGAATTTTAACCCTTTGCACTCGAGACGTGTTTCTCACTTACGAGTAGTGACCCTCGTAAGTGGGTTACTTGATTTGGCATCTTTTTAATTCTGAAATATTGCACTCGTACCAGATATTTTGTACAGAACTGATTTTTTTTATTTAACTCCTCCGCGACGGGAATTTTAGAAAACTTTTAATGTTTGGTCACCGGTTTTAAAAAATAGAAATTTGTGGCTTATTCGATCGGGAAATTGCTCCGATTAAATAAGGCAAATTTTACGGTATAAATTTACTGGTGGCGATAATCATGGATTCTTAAGCCTATTTGTCATACATATATGTGCCACTCGTCAACAAGGGGTTATTGCCAAACATTTGTTGATTTCCTAAATAAATATTCGTCTTTTAAAATACCTGATACGAATTCGAAGCGTTTAAATTGAAAGCAGAGGCCAAATTGGCAACCCAGCCGCCTAAACGGATGCATTAGATCCTCGTGACATCAGTGTTTTAAAGAATTATTTTTCTCTTCATCTAATGGCCGAGTAATTTGTGTTAAAAGAAGGCGAAATAAACTGTGCGGTACTAGTGGTGTTCAAAGCATTTGGCGTCCCGATTTTTAACTTCTTGGGGACGAGAGACAGGTATACGTGACACAAAAAGGCTTTAGAATCCTGGTTTATCCCCACCAGTAAAATTTTACTGTAAAATTTCCATTGTTCAACCCCGTGGGTACGAGCGACTCGTATACGTGCAGCGGGCAGGCTTAAGAATCCTTGCTTATCCCCACCAATAAAATTATGCTGTAAAATTTGCATTTTTCAATTGGAGCATTTTTTCGATTTAATAAGCCACAAAATTCTGTTTTTAAAAATCGGTGACAAAACATGAAAAATTTCGTCAAAGACTCCCGAAGCGAAGGCGTTAATGGACACCGGCCAACACTAGTGGTGAGTGAGAGTCACATCTCGTGCACAAAGGTTTAAGTGTTTTAGTGCCAGAAGTCTCTTAAAGTAGTGGTTGTTACATCCAAAGATTTTTACTGGAGTTCGTAATAATATTGTAAATAACATTAACCACTTAAATGATGATTTTTTATTTAAAAAAAAAAAAAAACATCAAATAATGTCTATTTTTTCATGCCTTTTACAGAAGCTTTAATCTATTATCACCGATTTTTCAAAACAGACATTTGTGGCTAACAGAATCGGATAAATGGTCGGATTAGTTAATGCAAAATTTACAATAAAATTTTATTTGTGAAGTATAATAAATTATGGCTGGTGTATGGATGCCCGTACGTGGTACAGGCAAATCATGGATGACAAAAACATGTTGCCAATAACGTACGGGGAAACGGTTAAAGATTTATATTGAAATAGAAACTAATAACGCATTTTGCCAAAAAACTTCTGACAAATTTATAACCACTTAATTGTCGCGCCCGAGACATTCACGGGCTGCAAGCTTCACGGCTTTTATTTGGAATTGTTTGTTTCCCACCAGTTTTATAAAATAGTCTGATTGGCTTTATTCTGGTATTGGTTCACTTGTCCATTAAATAAGATGAATATATATATATTTTTTTTTCAAAAAAGTGGTGGGAATAATGAATTTGAATTTTTAAACCGTAATTTAATGCGACCATTAAAGGGTTAAATAGGATTTCTATAACGAATGTTTCATATGCAATAAAAAATTACATAGGAATAACAACGACCGTCAAACAAAATTATATAAATGAACGTTTGATTTCAATATTTACACTTTTATAGCATGAAACGAATTGAAACTTTTACAAAATTTCTTTTTCTAAAATTACCATACTTTAACTTGCATTTTATTATCCGATATTTACTTGAGCTCGTAATATTTCTGTAAATAACTTGAGATATTTTCATTGACACAGAAAGTAGTAAAGTACTTCGTCAAAAAATTTCGAAATTTGTTAAATATCACTTCTATGACGCATGTTTTACATAAAATATAAAATTACATAGAATAAACACCGACCGCCAAAGAAAGTTATATAAATGAAAGCGTTTTTTTCAATGTTTTTCAAAGAAGTTCCAAAAATTCAAGATCTCAATATTAATGTAAATAATCCTGAGTAAATCAATGTAAATATTCTTATTCCTATGATTTTCCACCGATTTAAAACATCTGATCATTGGTAAAACTGCCATTTATTTGAAATCACTTTCACCATAACAGTTTATTTCCCCTTCCTTATCTCATATTTTTAAACGATTCTTAGAGGAAATTTCGCTTCTTTTTCCACAGAAAGGGTATTTTTTTGTGATAAATATGAGCATTATTTTCTTATATATAACAGTTTTAAATATATAACAAAATATATAACATATAAATATATAAATATATAACAGTCTTATATATAACACTTTTAAAGTATTGGCTATGAAAAAAAAATGCGGTTTCTTGAAATTTTATTTACTTTCTTTATTTTTTTTCAGATGCTTTGATATTGAAATTGAAATTTTCAATTTCCAAAAATAGAAAATATTTTGTTTCTATTTTTGTCTATACAGAAATAAAATAATGAAAAATATAATTTTTCTGTCACTTTAAAATGCAGTTTTATTCTGGTTGATTCTTTTTCATAACAGAATGCACACTTCTGTCAGTATTTTTTATTTATTCTGTCTTTAAAACAAAGAAAATACTCAATTCGTGAAAAAATTTTAAAATCCTGTTTTTGACGGATTTACACGTTTTAGGGCCAAGAGAACCCTCACAACATGTTTTTACAAAATTTCTGTCTGTGACTCTGTGATTCTGTCACTCTGTATGTCTCAAAAATTTTGTGTTCACTCTATATAAAGAATTTGTGCTCGGAAATACGCAAAACTTTAGATAAAATTAGAGTTTAATATATACTGGGGCAGATTATTTTTTGTGTATATCTTGTAATAGGTAGCGTTGCCTTTGTTTGCTTCTACACTATTTTCACAATAGCTACATCTCAAGAACTAATGGGCGGATTTTCATAAAACTTCGGATTCCGTAAATCTTTGACATAAATTGGTTTTGATTAAATTTTGGTGTAAAACTCCCAACAGGTAATGCTGCTATGCCGCATTATTCATGATTATCGCAATAGCTGTACAGTACATACACATAATAGTACATAAATTGAGTACTTTTGTTAGATTTCAGAAAGCGTGATAATTATGAAACTAGTAAATCTATATGTGTAGCTACGATTAACTTTATTAAAATAAATGTAATTTTATTGTCATAAAAAAATGAACCCAAAAGGGTTAATGTGATACACTGAAAATATTTTTATTCATATGATTTTCCACAGATTTAAAACATCTGGTCATTGGTAAAACTGCCGTTTGTTTGAAATCATTTTCACCATAACAGTTGATTTCCCCTTCCTTATCTCATATTGTTGAACGATTCATGGAGGAAATTTCGCTTCTATTTTTCCTAAGAAAGGGTATTTTATGTGATAAGTACGAGCATTATTTTCTTATATATAACTGTCACTGCATTTCTGAAGTATTGGCTATTTAAAAAAAAGTGGGTTCTTGAAGTTTTATTTTATTTTATTTATTTATTTTTAGATGCTTTGATACTGAAGTTGAAATTTTCAATTTCCAAAAATAGAAAATATTTTATTACTTATCTTGTCTATTCAGAAATAAAATTGTGACAATTTAAATTTCCTGTCACTTTGATTTACAGTTTTTTTCTCTTTAATAACACAATAAAACTTTTCTTAGTATTTTTAATTTCTTCTATATTTACAAGAAGAAAGTATTGGATTCGTAAAAATTTTGAATTTCGGTTTTCGATGGACATATACTTTTAGAAGGTCCGGAACACGATTTGATGTTTTTTTTTTAATGTTTGTCTGTTAGTCTGACTGTAACTCTATCATTCTGTCACTCTGAATATGACAGGAATTTTGTGGGAGCTCTATCGCATGCAAAGAATCCAAGGAATGCAAGGAATTTTGCAAAACTTTAGATTCCGTTAGAGCTTGATATAAACTGGTGCTGATTAATGTTTGGTGCATATCGCTCAATAATTGATGCTGCCTTATTCACAATTTTTTATAACAACTTTATCTCAAGAAATAATGCACGGATATTCATTAAACTTTTTATTCAGTTACTCCTTGGTATGATTTAGTGTTTACTTCTTTTTGGTGCAAATCACTTACAGTTGGTGTTGCAATGTTGCATTATTCATGATTATTACAACAGCTATATCTCAGCAAATAATGCACGAATATTCATCAAACTTTAGATACAGTTAATCCGTGATAAAGATTAGTGTTGTTTTGCTCTGGGTGTAAATCCTCTTGCTAGTGGCATAGCTATACTGCATTTTCACGATATCCCAATAGCTATATCTCAAGAACTAATACATGTATTTTTATTAAACTTCATATTCAGTTAGTACCTGATAAAAATTGAATCTTTGCTAACTCTTTGTTTACATCACCCAACAAGTATCACTATTTTGCAAAAAAAATTATAGATTTTTCAAAAGATTTTATCTCAGAAACTAATTTTTCAAAATTCTTCATTTTAAGTTAAAGGATGACATAAGTTGATGCTGACTACATTTTTGTGTAAACAACCTAACCGATAGCGCTGCTATGCTCCATTTTTCAGTAAGTATTAGGTTATATAAGATAGAAAAAAAAATTTGGATTGCCATATCTGACGAGGTTTAGGAATGTTTTCCCTCCGCTTACTTATAATCAGGGTTCATACGTGTTAGGTCAGTTTCCCAGGTTTCCCAGGTCAAATACCAGTACTTTTTACTACAAAAATATATCTTATTGGAACACGCGAAATTTCACATAATTTAAAGAGAATTTTTAATCAAGAAAATACTGACACCGAACATTTTCCTTGTTCTGAAATTCCAAAACCCGTACAAACCTTGATAATGGAGTTATGAATAAAAAGTAGGAGACACATAGTGTATTGTCTATCAGTTGCGAATGAAATAACTGAAGAGGTTCTCAAAAGATGGTGGACTGTTTCGTTTTAATCGGAACAACAGTTTCTGATTACCGCTGGTAATAATCTCAACCAGTAATCTTGAAACGAAAATTTTGTCTCACTTTGGTGTTAATTGCCACGAAATATCTCTCACAAATATGGAAAAAATTCTATTTTTTTTACTGGTGAATAACTATTATAAATATTTTCATTGACAATGAGATTGGGTTGCCTTGGTTGTCAGAACATGGCGGAATTACGACCGTTTAAATGCACTCCGGCCAGTAAAAATTAATCACTTTTGATTAAATTTGACTTTTATTCAAAATGTATCATAAATTTTGCATTTTATAGATTAATTGCCTGAAAAAAGAATATTTTCATCTGAAAACTAGATTACTAATTTAGGTTGAATTTAACGCGTTGTATGTTAATGAATTAAGTATGTAATATTAATTAAATACATCGAATATATTTTTTTTTATAATGCCATGCTCAACACACTTATAGTGGGTTGTTCGGAAAGTCCTTTCCATTTGGGAAAATCAGTTAGTACCGAAAATTTTGTCCATTAATACCTAAGTATTAGATATCGGAAACAATGTATAATAATTAAATAAAAGTATTTTCCGGTACTAATTGATTTTCCCAAACGAAAAGGACTTTTTGAACAACCCAATATCAAATCACCTTTTTGAAAATCATCACATATTAGTATTCCTTAATTAAAAAACTAATTAATTTTCATTAAAAGTGTTTAAAAAAATACGTGAATAAAGATTTGTACAATTTAGTCTGAAAAATCCGTTTAATGTTATGTAATGTTTAATGAAATATTTACAGTTTCAAAAACAACAAAAAAAGAGCTGAAAAAACTCATTTACCCCTTTAAATACAAATTTAAAGTTTAGAGTTTTAAGAACCACTGTATCACATAGATGTGACAGTTTTTTTTAAATAATCATTTGTATGCATTTACTCTAAATCGCTTTAACACCTTGGGGGCGTGCAACACTTATACGTGTCGCAAAAAGGCTTAACCATTTCCGGCACGGGCAAAATCTGTAGAAAAATGAGAAATTTTCGACTGACACCGGAATTTACAAACGAATTTTTTAGATATTTTGAATTGCTTATTTTAAGCTTTTATCGTAAAAGCAAAATTTTACTAAAATATTATTGGTGCCATTTGCAAGTTTGGAATTAAAACTAGGTATCCCAGACCGGGCACAGTGTGCCGGAAAGGGTTAAGGCTCCTTGTTTATCCCCACCAGAATATTTTTACTGTAAAATTAGAGTTATTTAATCAGAGTATTTTTTCATTTAATGAGTTAGAAACATCTTTTTTAACCCATTGGAGACGAGCGACACGTATACGTGCCGCAAACAGGCTTAAGAATCCTTGATTATTCCCACCGGTAAAATTATACTGGAAAATTTGCCCTATTCAATCGAAGCACTGTCTCGATTTAATAAGTAACACATTTCTGTATTTTTAAATCGGTGACAAAACATTAAAAATTTCGTAAAATGTTCCCGTTGCGAAGGGGTTAAAAAACCGGTGACAAAATATTAAAAATTTCGTAAAAAGCTCCCTTCGCGAAGCTGTAAAATAATTTGAATTTTTATTTATTAATAATCTTGATGCAGTTACCTTGAAACTATTACTTTTTATAATGTAATGCAAACACTATTTACAGTTATTTGTCATAAACAACTTTCTCAAATTTATTGGCCCCTAAATAATAAATATTTTTATTTTTATCATTTTCAAATGATAAAAAATATCCGGTGGTAAGAATATTTGACATTTATTTGAAATCATTTTCCCTATATCATGTGATTTCTATTTTTTCTTCTTGAACTATTCTTGAAAAGAATTTCGTATGTCTTTTATGTTCTATTTCTTCCATATAGAGAGGATTTCTTATGTGTAAAATATAAGCAATTTTTATACATATAGCAATCATTGCACTTCTGTGAAACTGAGAGGGAAAATAAGTTTCATATAAAAATTTCAAGTGATTTGTTAGTGAAGTGACACAGATATGTTTACTTAAAACCCACTGCTATATTTTTTTAGAATAGGATTTTGTTTACCCTTTCAGGTGCAATGTACTTGTGTTCATAAAATGTTGAAATAGTGCAATGACACCACTATTTACAAGAAAATTTTTCAACATGCCAATGTCAGTGCCACAGTCGTCAGTGACACCAGTATTACCGACTACTGTATTTCAATAGTCAGTGTAAGTGACTATAAATACTCGGACCAACTTCCACCAGTAATGCCTTACGTAAATTTTACCATATTTGCGGCAGATTTTTCGCATTAGTAAGCTACTAAAATAAAACGAAATTTCCCATTCAATATTTACTGGTGAAAGTTTACTTTCACAACAACATGGATCTATTAATAAAAATGAAACTAGAAGATGATATACCCTATAATTAGTTATGCTACAACTGTAACAGATTTCGAAGTGGTAGGTTACCGCTACTTTAAATTTTCGCCAGCAAATATAATAAGAAAATTTGACATTATTTAAATAGTTTTTTAAAGCAAAATTTCACTTATAAATAATGGCAACAATAGATATTCATTCTTACTGATGGAAACTTACTTCGGCGGGAATTAGGCACTGCGTATTCTGACAATCTAGACAACAACTGTCAATGACAGTAAAAATGGATATATATGTAGACAAAATGCCACTAGTAAAAACAAAGAAAAATTTTAATAAAATTTGTGAGAGAAGTGTTTTATAAAAAAAGATCTCTAAACTAATGGATAATATTCTGTTAAAAATTTACAAGTGGGAATTTGCTTTGGCGTTTATTAGAAACTGTTCATCCGATGTAAAACAATCAGCCACCATATTGTGACAACCACCTAAGTTACTTCACTTGCAACTGTAAACAGTACACTATATGTCTCCTTCTCTCTAATCATTATTTTATTAAAAATAAGACCACTAAATTAATTTAAAAAATTCTGTTCAAAATTTACTGGTGGAAATTTGTTTTGGCGTTTAGTAGGAACTGTTTATCCGATGTAAAACAATTAGCGACCATATTGTGACAACCACCTAAGTTACTTCACTTGCAACTGTAAACAGTACACTATATGTCTCCTTCTCTCTAGTCGTGATTTTATTAAAAATAAGACCTCTAAATTAATTAAAAAAATTCTGTTCAAAATTTACTGGTGGAAATTTGTTTTGGCGTTTAGTAGGAACTGTTTATCCGATGTAAAACAATCAGCCACCATATTGTGACAACCACCTAAGTTACTTCACTTGCAACTGTAAACAGTACACTATATGTCTCCTTCTCTCTAATCGTTATTTTATTAAAAATAAGACCTCTAAATTAATTTAAAAAACTTCTGTTCAAAATTTACTGGTGGAAATTTGTTTTGGCGTTTATTAGGAACTGTTCATCCGATTTAAAACAATCCGCTACTATATTGTGACAACCTCTTAGTTATTTCACTTGCAATTGTAAACAATACACTATATGACTACTTCTTTTTAATCATAACTCCATTGGAGACAGTGAGAAACTGTTGATTCCAAATTTTAGCAATCATCATGTGAAAGCCCCTTCAGTTACTCCAGTCGGAAATGGTATACCCTAATCTATTTGTTTCTCCTCTTTGTTCATAATGCGAGAGCTAAAACGAAGATTTTCGTGTGGTTTACATCAAAATCTAATCAACAGCAACTTATTTACTTTTGACTGAATCTGAAGTTTAATGAAAATTCATGCATTATTTTCTGAGACGTAGCTATTGTGGAAGTCTTAAAAAAATCTGCTTAATAGCGCCACCTGTATGATGTATCGGGTGATGTACACTAAAAAGGAATCAGGACCCCTTTTAATCAAGTACTAATTGAATCTGATATTTTGAAAACCCATGCAATAGTTCTTTTTATACAGTCTTTCTGAAATCGTTCAAATGTAGCATAGTAGTGTAATCTGAAGAGAGATTTACATCAACACCTAAACAGCACTAATCTATATGAGGGATTACCTGATTCCGAAGTTTAATGTAAATTTGTGTATTAATTCTTGAAATAGAGCTATTGTAACTGTATAGTAGTTGTGAGTAGTAGTTGTGAGTTGTGAGCTGTAGTTGTAGCAATGAATAGTACAGCATAGCAGAGCAACCAATTTAAAGATTTACACCAAAAACAAAACAGCACTAATCTATAACAAGGCCTGACGGAATCTGAAGTTTAAGAGAATTTCCTGTATTAGTTCTTGAGATAGTGCTATTCTATAATCATGAATAATGCAATATAACAACGTCACATATTACCCTTTGCGGCGCAGTGGTTTAATAGATATACCACTTAATTTTAATTCCGAAACGCCACATTGGCACCGGAATTTCTTTTTAAAAAATTACGGTTTATTGAATGCATGAAATATAGCGTTTTCTTATTTAGAAATAAAGTTATTATCAAATTCCGGTGTCAGTCATTAATTTCAACACTTAAGTAATGAATTTGTCCTGCGACGCAAAGGGTTAAAGATTTACACCAAAAAGTAATCAGCAGCTATTGGGTCATTGGGAAATTTAATTCGTATTGAAAAATTTTATAATTTAATTTTTAGATATTTTTTACCGGTATCTAACATTTAACAATTAACCACTTAATCGTCGCGCCCGAGACATTCACTGGATGCAAGTTTCACTGCTTTTATTCAGAATTGTTTGATTCCCACCAGTTTTATAAAATAGTGTAATTGGTTTTATTCTGGTATCATTTTACTTGTCATTAAATAAAATGAATTTTTTTTTTTTCCAAAAAGTGGTGGCAATAATAAATTTGAATTTTTAAACCGTATTTTAATGCGACCATTAAGTGGTTAATGGGCAGAATTTTCCAATGCATATTGATATTCTGAAACGGACACGACTTTCCGAAGGATCCAATACTTATATCAAGTGCCAATACATACTGAAGATTTATAAAAATCCTTACATTAGGTCTTTAGATGGAGCTATTGTCGAAATCGTAAATAATGCAGAATATCAGCGCCACTTGCTGGGCTACATGCACCAAAAATTAATCATGTCCAATTTATATCAAGTTTTAACTGAATCTGAAGTTTCGTTAAATTCCCTGCATCAGATCTCGAGATAGGGCGTCCGTATTTTTTTTCAAATACAAATTCACAGCGTGACAGATTGGCAGACAGATACACAAACAGATATTTTCTAAATATAATTACATTGTACCTTGGACCTCCTAAAACGTGTAAATCCATCGAAAACGATATTTTTTTCACGAATACAACGCTTTCTTCTTATAAAAAATGAAAAAAAAAATATCTGTTCATGGGTAGATTTTATATTTGTTTGAAATCATTTTTCCTACAAAAGGTGATTTCTTTTTATTTCACTTTTGATGTTGGATGATTCTTGACGGCAATTTTGTTTATGTTTAGTGTTCTATTTTTCGTATATAGCGGTATTTTATGAGAAAAATATAAGCATTATTTTTATATACAAAAGTGAGCGCACTTCTGAAAAATCGAATGTTGGAAAATACGTCCCATTTCAGGTTTTTTTATGGCTCTGTTTTTGAAGTTTAAATTTTGAATTCTTAGCAATACAAAATATTTATTACGCTGTCTTTTTGTATGCGAAAAGTATTATTTATTTATTAGATCATGTAATAATATTATGTTACTGTTAGATGATAAGGCATGTTTTTCATTAGAAACCCACAGTGTTTATAGGTTTTTGAGTATGCTGAATAACAATAAATTAAAACAATTACAATATTTTTTATTTGCAAAACCTCAATTTTGAAGTAAAAATTAATCACGTGACATGATTGTCACATTGTAAATTATAAAAAAAAAGGAAAATGTTTGATAACACCTTAACAGGTTTGATCCATTGATTGTACGTGCAAGAAGCGTTTGGTAGTTTAGTTATTAAAATTTTCACGATTTCAATAATCTTTAATTGCAGAATTCATTTTATTAAATGGCAGAAATATTTCCATTATATATGGCAGATATTTTAGAACGATAAAAGTGGTGTAACTCCCTTATTTTGGTTTATTGTGTCAAAAAAAAATAATTTGTTAATCAGTTTTGCACGTTTAGACGATTTTTTATTTAGAAATAATGAATAAAAATATAAGCAATGGTTTTATAGAAAACAAACATTACACTTTTTATAATTAGGTTGTGGTACAATGATGTTTTTGTTTAGGGTTTTAAAAAATTATTTTACAGTTTAAATTTTGTATATCTAAAAAGAGTATATTTAATAAATAAAATTTTAAATTAAGAAAAAGAAAATTTAAAACGCATCACTTGATAATAATCAGTGTACTAAATCGTGTATTTCAGCATTATTAGGTTAACAGCATTCTCTTACGTAAAGTAAATGTTGCTTTAAAATTATGTAATTTTAATTAACAGTATAAAAATATTCTTGCTCCTCTCTATACTCTCCTCAAAGCAATGTTGCCAGTGGACGACTTTTTTTTTTATTAAGATTTCTTGATTGACACCACTTTATTCAAACGGTAAAATTGTTATAATTTTCGCTTTATATAATATGTCAGTAAATAAGAGGCGTTTTACCATTTCAAAAAATTGGTGCCAATCGAGAATCAGAATTTTTTTTTAAAAAGTAGCCGATCTGGCAACATTGCCTCAAAATACAATTTTCACACGTAGGAAATATAAAAGTTTTTCGCTTTTATATTCATCAATCCGTAAGAAACTTGTGGTCATAACTAAATCTGATATTTATTTGAAATCATTTTCCACATAACAGGTGATTTCCCGTTTCTTCCATTATGTTTCAGAAAAATTCTTGAGGTGTTTTTCATTTTTTGAGTTCCATTTCCACTATAAAGAGGTATTTTTATTTAAAAAGTATAAGCATTATTTTTATTTTCAATGTTTACTACATATTGAAATCGGTTGCGGGGGGGGGTTCTTTTTTTTCATATTTTTCAACAGTTTTGTTGTTGTTGTTTGAAGCCCATCAAAAATTTTTATTTAGGCTGAATTCTTTATTAAAAAACACAATTCGTTTGCATTTAAATCAGATATCAGTTTGATTTAATGTATAAAATATGCAATATTGCATTGTCAGATATGTTTTTGGAAATTTTCGGCCGAGTTCAGACGACGAACATTTTCAATTATTTATATTTCATTAACAATACAAGAGATATTTTAGTTTTTCTCTCAAAATACATAACTATTTTTTGTTTATATGGTTTTCAATCTATAAAAAACACGTGGTCATCGGTAAATCTGACATTTATTTGAAATGAATTTCGGCATAGCACATGATTTCCCCTTTCTTCCAATGTGTGGCAAAATTTAATGCGTAAATCAGACACTTATTTTATTTTATTTAAATTTGAGAACTCATACGAGAAGTAGTAACACCGAGAAAGAATTCAACACACAAAATGCATTCATAACGAAACTCTGCACATCTGCGAAATGCACTCATGCATTTCGTTTACAAAAATTAACATCACATTAAGAAATAAATATTACAGCTGTTTTTTATTAACAGTACAAAAAATATTTTATTTTTTGTTCAAATAATGTTTCTCATTCAAATTGAATATTTCCAACTGAGTGAAAATTTTTTTTCGCTCAGTTGGAAATATTCAATTCGTATGATAATTTTACCAATCACTTAATTGTGTTAAGATAATTGAATAACGTTTCTCATTCTTTTGTGCATTCAGAAAATATAAATATTTCTTTTTTATTTATAAACTATATTTATATTTATTTAAAACTTAAATTAAGAAATGGAAAATTTAAAATTGCATCAATTTGTTCTAAATCATATATTGCTATGTCAATGGCATTCTTTTGTGCAAAGTAAATCTAGTTGCTTTACAATTATTTTATTTTCATTAAAAGTATAAAAATATTTTAGCCCTCCTCAAAAACATCTTTCCCACATTTTATTTCGTATGATACTATCCAAGGTTCGCACACTTTTTGGAATTTCCAAGGACTCTGGCACCACTATTAAAAGTAAGAAAATTTACATTTAATTTTTAAATCACAATATTCGCAATCCCCACCTTCATTCACAGATTTTACGATATTTTTCAGCAGTAAAACACTTCAAAAATATTCTTAAAATTTAGTGGTAGAAATGTGCGAACCCTGGTATGTGGGAAATATAAATGTTTTGTTTTATACAATCATCAATCGATAAGAAACATGTGGCCATGATTAAATCTGACATTTATTCGAAATCATTTTCCGCATAGCAGGTGATTTCCCGTTTCTTCCATTGTGTTTCAGATACAATTCTTGAAGGTGTTTTTCATCTTTTCAGATCCAAAGAGGTATCTTATTTGAAAAATATGAACATTACTTTTATTTTTGATGTTTACGGCGTGATGAAATCGGTTGCCGGGAAAAATTTTATTTAATATTTTTCAATAGTTTTAATATAGTAGTTTGATGTCTCCCCAAAAGTATTTATTTTACTGCAAACTTTAATCAAAAGCATAATCAGGGAATTTTTTATTCATAAACACAATCAGGGAAATGCTTTTTGTTTCATATTTTTCGATTGTTTTATTATAATAGTTCGATGATTTTTATGTTTCTACATTTTTAATTAATGTCATTCTCATGTGTTAAGTAAATCTAATTGCTTTACAATTATTGACCGTAATTTCTCGAGTATTCAGAAAATTCGATTTTCTACCAAAATTTGTTTTAGGAAAAAAGGTGCTTGTGTAGTTTTTCATTTACTTTATTAAATTTTTTGTATAAACTTTCCGGTATCAAAGAGAGTTAACTAAGCCGGGGAGTATACGCGGGAAATTACTATATTTTTCATTAACGGGGTAAAAATATTTTAGCTCTTCTCAAAATATATCTTTTCCACATTTTATTTAGCATGTGAGAAATATAAATGTTCATATATGTATATATATATATATATATATACATTCATCAATCGATAAGAAACATGTGGTCATAAGTAAATCTGACATTTATTCGAAATCATTTTTTCGATAGCAGGCGATTTCCCGCTTCTTCCATTGTGTTTCAGAACAATTCTTGAAGGTGTTTTTCATCGTATGAGTTCTATTTCCACTATAAAGAGACATTTTTATTTGAAAAATATAAGCACTACTTTTATTTTCAAGGTTTATCTCACGATGAAATCGGTTGCTGGGAAATGCTTTTTATTGCTTATTTTTCAATAGTGTTATTGTAGTAGTTTGATATCTGATGAAAAGTATTTATTTCATTGTAATCTATAACCAAAATCATAATCATGGAATTCTTTAGTCATAAACAAAATTAGGGGAATGCTTTTTCTTTCTTATTTTTGAATAGTTTCATTATAATAGTTTGATGATTTTCATATTTCGACAGTATTAGATTAATGGCATTCTCTTGGGTAAAGTAAGTCCAGTTACCGTAATTTCTCGCATACACAGATAATTAGATTTTCTACCAGAATTTGTTTTAGGAAAAATGTGACTTGTTGTTGCTTAGCATTTACTTACATAAATTTTTAAAATAAACTTTTCAGTATCAAAAAGATTTAACTAAGCCGCGGCGTATATACGGGAAATTAAGGTATCTTTTATTAACAGTATAAAAGTATTTTAGTTCTCTTCTCAAAATACATCTTTTCTACTTTTTATTTGTGAATTATATTATATACTTTTTATTTTCCACTTTTTATTTATATTATGAAAAATATAAATGTTTATATATATATATATATTCATCAATCGATAAGAAACATGTGGTGATAAGTAAATCTGAAATTTATTTGAAATCACTTTCCGCATAGCAGGTGATTTCCCGGTTCTTCCATTGTGTTTCAGAACAATTCTTGAAGGTGTTTTTCATGCTATGAGTCCCATTTCCACTATAAAGAGGCATTTTTATTTGAAAAATAAAAGCATTACTTTTATTTTCAATGCTTACTGTACGATAAATCGGTTGCGGCAAAAAATATTTTATTTCAAATTTTTCAATAGTTTTATTATAGTAGTTTGATGTCAAACAAAAAGTAATTCTTTCTCTGTAATCTGTAATCAAAAGCATAATCAGGGCATATTCATAAACATAATCAGGGAAATGCTTTTTTGTTTCATATTTTTCAATAGTTTTATTATAATAGTTTGATGATTTTCATATTTCTTCATTATTATGTTAATGGCATTTCTCTTGTGTAAATTAAATCTAGTTTCTTTACACATATTTACCGTAATTTCTCGAGTACTGAGATAATTAGTTTTTCTACCAGAATTTGTTTTAGGAAAAATGTGATTTGCCCTTGCTTAGCATTTACTTACCTAAATTTTCAAAATAAACTTTCCGGTATCAAAAAGAGTTAACTATGCCACGGCGTATACGCGAGAAATTACGGTATTTTTCATTAACAGCATTAAAATATTTCAGCTCATCTCAAAATACATCTTTTCCACTTTTAATTCCGCTTGTGAGAAATATAAATGTTTATATATGTATATATATATATATATTCATCAATCGATAAGAAACATGTGGTCATGAGTATATCTAACATTCATTTGAAATCATTTCCCGCATAGCAGGTGATTTCCCGTTTCTTCTATTGTATTTCAGAACAGTTCTTGAAGGTGTTTTTCATCTTTTCAGTTCCATTTCTACTATAAAGAGGTATTTTATTTGAAAAATATGAGCATTATTTTTATTTTCAATGTTTACTGCACGATGAAATCGGTTGCGGGGAAATTTTTATATTTCATATTTTTCAATAGTTTTGTTTTTGTAGTTTGATGTTCATTAAACAGGATTTCTAAGCTTCAAGAAAATTTTCAGCCCAAATATCAATAATTTTGTATGTAATAATTTTTTTTATTTAAATGTATCAATTTATTTATCAATACTGACAGTATATTATGTATATAATATAATATTTTAATTTATTTTTTATTTTATTAAATAAATAAAATTTATAAATAAAATAGCATAAAAGTTTTATCTATAGTTAATGGGGGATTTTTTATAATAAGATACGGGTGAAGAAAAATTTTATGGTCTGAAAAATTCCCTGACTCGTATCAACCCTGATTAAAAATATTTATTTCGCTGTATTCTTTACTCGAAAATATAATCCATTTGCATTTAAATCGGATATAAGTTTGATTTAATATATAAAATATACAGTCTTGCATTGTCAGAGATGTTTTTTGAAGATTTTGGCCGAGTTCAAACGACAGAAAAGATTTTCAATTATTTTTTCTTTATTAACAATGCAAAAGATGTTTTAATTCTTCTCAAAATGCATCTTTATATTTTTTTCCATCTGGAAAATAATATAACTATTTTTCGTTTACATTTTCTTTAATCTATTAAAAACACGTGGCCATGGATAAATCTGACATTTATGTAAAATGAATTTCCGCATAACACATGATTTCCTCTTTCTTCCAATGTGTAACAGAAAAACATGGGCAAATCAGACATTTATTTTATTTTATTTATTTACTTAAATAGGAGGACCGTCTACGAGAAATAGTAAAACTGAGGAAGCGTTCTAAACATAGAAGGACTCATTCATTTAGCTTATAAAAAGTAACATCCCATAAATAAATAGATCTCACAGCTGTTTTTCATAAATTATGCAAACACTATTCTAGTTCTTTTTAAAATGATGTTTCTCATTCTTTTTGCATTTGAAAATTATAAATTTTTTTTTTATTTTTAAGCTTATTTACCGATAAGAACACGTGTTTATGGGTAAATCTGAGATTTATTTGGAAGGATTTTTCTCTTACTGTCTCGACAAAACGTCATAAGAAAATCAGACATTTATTCGATTTTTTTTAATTCTTTATTTTATTTATTATATTTTTTTTTCAATTTTAAGATTGTCCACAAGGAATTGTAAAAAAAAGAAAATCTTAACTGAACATAAAAAAATCTCATGTATTTAGATTACATAAAGTAACACCGTCTTAATAAATAAATCTTACTGCTGTTTTTATTAATAATAAAAACAATATTTTAGTTCCTCTACAAAAATGTTTCTCACACATTTTGTAGTCGGAAAATATAAACATTTTTTGATTATACAATCATCAATCGATACGAAACATGTGGTCATAGGTAAATCTGACATTTATTTGAAACCATTTTTCGCATACCAGGTGATTTTCCCTTTCTATCATTCTTTTGTAGAACGATTCTTTGAATGTATTTTCGATCTTTTGAATTCCATTTTCTCTATAAAAAGGCATTTTATTTGAAAAATATAAGGATTAATTTTATTTTCAATGTTTATGGCATGGTGAAATCGGTTATAGAAAAATGCGTTTTATTGCATATTATTTATAAAAAAAAATTGTTATTGTAGTTTGATGCCCACTAAAAATATTTATTTCGCTATATTATTTATTCAATGACCTTATGAATTTGAAAAATCAGATCGGATAAAAGTTTAATTTAGTGGGAAAATATTCACAGGGGTCACAGCATCCCTAAAATTTTCGCTGTTTTCTACCACAATTTTAAAAACGATGGTATTTATTGTTGAATTTCATTGTAAATGCTAAAGGTATCTGACAGAAAGATTTTTGCTTTAAAATACTGGTAGGAAACAGCGAAAATTTTAGGGATGCTGCAATCCCTGTTTAAAGTATTACTATTTCAGAACTAAAGTAGGAATTGTAATAATATAAAGAAAGAAATGATATAAAAAATCAAAGAACGTATCAGAAATACCACAGGAATTGAAGTTTGAACCCCCCCCCCCCTCCTTCAAAAACACAATTCACTTTGCGCTACTTAACCACTCTCAATGATTTAGATTTTGAGCTCAAAATTTAAGTCTGAACTTTTGAAAGCCATGATGCAATATGATGCAATATGATGCAAAAAAATGACGGTACAAAAAAGAAAGCTGTTCGTTACTCCGAAGACTAAAGCGGCCTCTATCGGCAATTTCTGAACTTTATCTTTAAAATTTATTTTTAAGAAAATACTGACATAAAGTATAGTGATAATAAGTTCAAACTGGTGCTTATCAATCGAAGTGAAAATACTTTTTTAAAACACCATAGCATATTAAAATGCCCAAGGCCTTTCGAAAGAACTGAGTCGTTCTTCGTCCGGCGCAAAGAACCCTTTTCTGTCTGTAGAATCAAAACAAACTTGACAAAAGGATTTCTTCATTATGTAATAAAAAAAATCTCTATTTTTGAATAAGGATCTTTTAAATGAGAAAGGTATAGTTAATCTTTCTTCTCATATCCTAATCCCTTCGCTGTGGAAGGATTTTACGAAAATTTTATTGTTTGGTCACCGGTTTTTAAAAGCAAAAATTTGAGACTTTTTGAATCGATAAAATGCTCCGATTAAATAGAGTAAATTTTGCAGTAATATTTTACTGGTGTGTATAAACAAGGATTCTTTAACCTTTTTTGCGGCACATATAACGTTCGCTCGTTCCTAAAGGGTTAACTCCTGAGTAAAAAAGCATTTTAGATCATGGTTTAACATTTCTCAGTCTTGTAATCCTTTCCTCACCAAATTGATAGTTCCTATTGCGTCTTCCTTTAAACATAGTAAAGTCACTTATTTTCAAAAAGAAACTCTTCGTCACACTCTTGCTCATACTGTTTCTTCTAATGATTCAAAATATAAACCTAATCTCTCATATTCTCAATATATTGCTCTGAATGACCTTAAGTCCAATGATAATCTGATTATTACTAAAGCTGATAGAGGTGGTTAACTTGTTCTTATTAGTAAAAATAATTATTGTGATAAAATTCATTCTGTCTTATTTGAAGTTCTTTATGTTGAAGTTAAAAAAGATCCTGCTTATTCGCGACTTTCCCATCTCAAAAAAGCTGTTAAAAATTCTGTTGCTCTAAATTACAACAATAAATATTTTGTTATTCCTTCTGAATCCATTTGCGCTCGTTTTTATGCTTTACCTAAAGTTCACTAATCCAATATTCGCTTAAGACCTATTGTCTTTAATATGGTACTGTTACTGCATTTCTAATTATCATACAGTCAAATATACTTATAAATTCGTTAGTAAATTAAAAATTACTAACCCATCCAATTGTTCTATGCTTTCTCTTGATTTTAAATCTTTATTTACCAATGTCTCGATTGAAGGCGCTATTTCTTGCTTAGAAACAATATTACGTCAATTTCATTTCTCTTATATTGAAGACCAAGATTTTATTAATTTAACTATCATTCGCTTAATTCTAATTATTTTTCAATTTAATAATAAAATTTTCAAACAATCTGACGGCTTGAGCATGGATAATTCTTTATCTCCTATTCTTTATGATATTTTTATGCATTAATTATAAGAAAAAATGTTAAATCCTATTAATTTTAAATGTAGGATATTTTATGTTGACGATACTTTTGTCTTAATCGATAATCCTTTTGATATTTTTACTATTCTTCAAACTGCTAATTCTATCGACACACATATCGACATACTTTTGAGTTAGAAATTTGTAATATACTCCCTTTCTTGACGTTTTAATAACCAAATGTGATTCTTCTTTCAAAACTTGTGTTTATAGACAATTTTTTTTCTGTATGTAATTTACCCCATGTTCTCTCAAATTATCCTGTCAACCAAAATACTGGTGTTTTTTATACATACGTTTATACAAATCGTGCTCTCAAAATTTGTTCCGACTTCGCATAACTTAAAGATGAAGTGAATTACTTAAAAGCTGTTGTTTCCAAAAAAGAGGTTTCAATCCTTCTATCATAAATACTGTTGTGAACAAATTCAATAGACAACCTAATAAATGTATTTTTTCTAATTCTGTTCAAAGTAAACTTGGTAATTTGGCCGTCCTCACCTTCTATCTATCTTTATGTTTCAAATTAGCTAAAGTTTTAAGACGTTTCAATTTTAACGTTATCTATAAATCTGTGAATAAATTCAAATTTCCTTCCATTAAATCCCCTGTCAATGACCTCCAAAGAATGGGGAATTTATAATGTTCCTTGCAATGAATGTGATTTAATGAGTGCGTTTTTATTATTATATTGGTCAAACTAAAAGAAATCTTGTAATCCGCCTAAAAGAACACTTTCGTTATGTCATTAATCAAGAAATTTCTAAATATTCTATTGCCAAGCATCTTGTGATTCTTACCATACTTTCAATTTTCAAACTGCTAAAATTATCTTTAATGCTAATAGTATCTCTGAAATAGATTTTCTTGACAATTTAGCTATTTATCTTAATCGTGAAGTTATTGTTATGCACCAATATCGTTCCAATAAAAATTTTGAAGTAGATTTTTCTTGCAAATGTAGTCAAAGTGTGTATTAAAGATTTCTGTTGAAAGAAACTAGTGCCAGTGTGACTTAAAAAATAGTCGCCTGTGGCAGACCTGTTAATTATGTATATACTTTTTTAGACATATATATGAGTATTTATAACTATTTACATATAATTTTTTACTTATTTATTTATTTATGCATTTTTTTTCTTTATTTGTAGTAAATTATAATATAATCTTTTTGTGTGTGTATTTACTTTTAATATCATTTTTTTTCTTTTTTTACCACTTTGGTTTTTCTTTCCCCGTCTTCACGGCATCAGTAGAACGTTTTTAATATACTCTTCCGTGATTGGCTGTTGCTTTTAGCTTTCCTATTGGCTGTTGCCTTTTACTTTCCCGTTGGTGAAACCTTCAGCTTACTCCCTTTCCCTCCTTTTCCTTTCAGTCGTTCCGCTACATTCATAGTAGGTGCACATCTTCTTTTTTCCTGACGAAGAAAGACTCAGTTCTTTCGAAACGCTTTGCGCAATTTAATATATTTTATGCTATTTTAAAGAAGTTTTTCTACTTCAATAAAGAATAGTTTTAGCGAAAATAGCAAACGATTCGACCAATTTTTTATTTTTTTTTTTTACAAAGTTTAATGGTGTGCATCTTCTTCATTTGGGACTCCTAGTTTCCTATTTAATATTGTTTGATATGATGTGTAATGCCACGCCAAGTTTTGTTCAAGAGTTTAGTTCCACCCTGTATATAACTATTAATTAGTTATTGAACGAATGGTTTAATTTACTCTCTGAGTTTTTCATAAAAACTTTTATGTTCTCATATAAAATAAAATCTAATTAATTCATCGATGACATAAACTAATTTTCCAATTCCATCTACTTAACCCTTTGTGGCACAGAGTAAATTCATTGCTTAAGTGTTGAAATTAATGACCGGCACCGGAATTTGAAAACAAATTTATTTGTAAATAAGAAAAAAAATCTGTTTTTTTTACGCATTCCTTAAACCGTAATGTTTTTTACCAAATTTCCGCTGGCAATGTAGCGTTTGGGAATTAAAATTAATTTGTTTCATAGATTTATGAAACAAATTATCCGCAAGGGGTTAAAATAGATATTGGTATACATAACCGCTTTTAATCTTCTACAACAAAGCGCAACAAACAACTATTTTTTATTTCAATACAGCACCACTTTTTCGAAAAAAAAAAACTTCAGATGCGTTTTAAATTAACGTTTGGAAAGAAAATGTACGACAAAGTGTACTTTTTAAGAATAGTGGTGCAAATAGAATATAAAAATCATCGCTTGTGGCAATCGTATCTATAATGATTTTTATAAATGATCGTGTGTTATATCTTTCACGAAGCGTATTCGAAATATCTGCGGTTTCGAACTGAAAATTTGCTTTCACTGTCTAGTCAGCAGCTTTTTTTGAGCACATGACAAACATATTGAAAGAGTAATTATTTTTTGCGTTAAATAAAAGTATCGCTTTAAATGATTTTCTTTATTTTATTAAAATACAATATTTAGATAAGAAATCTAAAAAAAATGTAATAAAATAAAATAAAACTATTTAAAATTTAAAAAATACATAATTCTCGTCGAAATTCTTCTATCTATGACATTCCGAGTTGATCACCTAATATCATCAGGTGAGAACATCAAAAGAAAATTATTTAAAAAATAATTTTCTTTTAAATCATAAAAGCGTATTGCCAAGTTCCTTTTCTAAAAGTTTTTATTTTCTTTTTTTTTGTGTAAAACTGTAGTTATATTTTTAAATATTTTTTCATTAAAAAATGTTTTAGGTTATGTTGGAAATGATTATTATTTTTAAAATTACTTTTACTATTTTTATTATTTAACATCTAAACAAAAAAGCTATTTTTCTAATAACTTTATTTATTGTAATAATCGTTTCAATCGGCGACAAAAATCTGACATTTATTTGAATTACTCTTTGTACCTCAGATGCTTTAATGAGATATTCTCTTAAGCTGTTTCAATCTTTCTCATTGTTTCTTTTCTGTTAAGCGTCAAATGTTTCCCCCTTGCAATAATAATTGTTATTTTTCACACTTCAACTAACTCATAGCAATCTAGCATGGTATTTCGGCAAGAGAAATACATTTTTAGCTCTCTTTTCAATAAAAGTTTTTTTTCTTTATGAAAGCTGATATAGAAAAAAAGAACTAACTGTAATGAAAAAAAACTTAAATATGTTTCCTACGTTTATAATCATATACTGTAAGAGTTTTTACGTTGTAGGTATGATTTTTATATTTATTTTAGGGTTATATACCACAAATATTAAAGAGTACTTTATTGTATTAAACAGCAGACTTCTGCATTATTATTTTAGTTAATTATTATAAAAACAAATATTTGAAGTTATTTACTGAAAGTGGCAATGTAACTTTTTCACATATGCTTCAAAGCGCGATGTATTTTATGTTAGTATTTAATGGATAATGAATAATTTTCATTTTAAAATTTCTTTTATTACTTTTATATATTTGAACGAAAGTTGTAATTTTTCTAATACGGTTATTTACCGCAATAATAATTTTTCTTAGGGATAAAAATATGACTTTTACTTGATATATATTTTATACCTCAGATGTTTTGATGAACGATTCATTGCTTCAATCTTTTTCTTTGTTCCCTTTCTACTAAACTTCTGGTATTTCCTCTTACAATAAAAAGTATGATTTTTCACACTATAGCTCCTAGCAATCTAAAATAGTATTTCGGCTGAACAAATGCATTTTTAGTTGTTTTTTCAATAACATTCTTTTAGTTTTTATAAAATTGATCAACAAATGATTATTTTCTGCGATGAAAAAAAATCAGCTTTTTATATTACTTAAATTAGGTATTTAATCTCATACTACATGAAATTTTCTATTGGAAGTATTATTTTTATCGTACTCATATTAGTTATCTATAATAATTTTTAAAGAATAATTCTTTTTTTTAAATTGATGATAGAGTTTTGCGATTATATAAGTTTAATTTTTTAAATAAAATTTAGTGATAGCAAAGGACAGAATTTGCTTGTTAAATTTGCTAATTTAAATTATTCATGTATGCTTCAATTTTAAAAGACTCTTATGCTCTGTTAATTGTTACGTTTAAATGGTTCGTATTTATTAACCCTTTTGCAAAGGGGCCTTTTTACAAAATTTGTATTGTTTTGTCACCGGTTTTAAAAACAGAAGTTTGTATCTTTTTAAATCCAGAAATGCACCGATTAAGTAAAGTAAACTTTACCGTAAAATTTTACTGGTGGGGATAAACAAGGGTTCTTAAGCCTTTTTTGCGGCACGTATACGTGTCACTCGTCCCCAAGGGGTTAACCCTTTCCGGCACACTGTG
Source organism: Maratus speculifer (assembly GCA_964019185.1). Taxonomy (NCBI): domain Eukaryota; kingdom Metazoa; phylum Arthropoda; class Arachnida; order Araneae; family Salticidae; genus Maratus; species Maratus speculifer. Next base: position 174,188,292 of record OZ025303.1, on the reverse strand, counting down.
CCCGGCCTGGGATACCTAATTTTAATTCCATACTTGCAAACGGCACCAATAATACTTTAGGTAAAATTTTACGTTTACAATAAAAACTTAAATTAGGTGCAAATAATATAAACATCACTTTAAAATATCAATTTAATTTAAATGCTTTAAGTGATAAATTAAAATAACATAAAAAGATTATAGCTTGACATGTTTCATTGCTCTTACGGCAACATTTTCAAAAGCAAATAAATGATAAAAAGAAATTTCTCCAAATAAACAGAAAAAACACTAATCACGTGAACATGAGCATATAAATATAAAACTGGAAATAAAAATGAATAAAAATAATTGTGAGCGTGAAATATTACAAATTATTGTCTTAAAAACCTTTGAAGCATTTCTTTCCATATTTTAGGTAGCTCCATGGAGGCAAATTCATTCCAAACATTGTCTTTAAGTATGAAGATTTCTATTGATTCTCTTATGATTGATGGAAAATATGATCTAGAAGGGTATATTATTCTGCTATTCTTAAAATCTATTTGTAATGATTCTTTTCTGTAAAATCTTGAGAGAGCTGTAGTTTTCCTATTGTATTTGATGTCTGCTATATGTTCTTTAATTCTAGTTTTGAGTTTTCTACTTGTTTCACCAATGTAATATTGTTTTGTTCCATCTTGTTTTGTGAATGGTATTTCATATACGCCAGATATTTGATGTGGTTCTATTGGGTCAATTTTCCTACATATCGAGTTTTTTAATTTAGCAGACGGTTTTGCAACTATGGATATATTATATTTATTGAGTTTATATTTTAAACGTTCGAAAAATCCAGGAAAATATTGTAGAGAGAATATATTCGAATTTTGTAGTTTGAAGTTACTATTCTTTTTACCATCCATGCTTTTAATTAACTTGTCTATTGTACTTTTACTATAACCATTTCACTTTGCGATGTCAAATATTATATTTAATTCTTTGTCTAATTGTCCCGGAGAACAGATTGTGAAGGCCCTTTTGAGGGCATGTCTAAATGCAGATATTTTGTACGAAAACGGTGCTTAAGCGTTACGAGGTATAATGATTTGGTTGGCAATCGGTTTTCTGTAAACTGTACGTTCGATTCCTTGTTGCGTCTTGATTAGTAATGCATCTAAATAGGGTATTGTACCATTCTTTTCTATTTCCAATGTAAACTTAATTTTAGAGTCAATGCTATTAATCTGTGTTAAGAAGCTATTGATTAAGGTATCTGCATGTTGCCATATGATAAAAATGTCATCTACATATCTGACCCATGTATGGGGGGTATAATCCAGTTTATTGTATATTTCACTTTCCAGAGGCCGCAATATAAATTCGGCAAGAAGACCTGATATAGGAGAACCCATTGGTGCTCCATCATTCTGTTTGTAGATTCTATTATCAAAGGTGAAATAATTATTATTAACTATTAGATTAAGGGCACTTTTTAATGTAGTTTCATATTTTCATTTATATTCTTCATTTGGTCAATACAACTAGTTATATTTATAACAGCTTACTGGCTGTCAATAGATGGATATAGTGAGATAACATCTAGCGTGGCCATTAAATAATTTTTAGGTAAATTGATATTCAAAGATTGAATAAAATCATCAGTTGAATTAATGGTATGATCAGAGCCAGGGTGCGTAGTCTGGAAGCACCTTGTAAGGACCTTTTATCAGAATTTTTATAATGTAATATTTGTTTTATTTAACGAAAAAGAAATCCTTTTTCTGGTGTAACAACCAGTACTTTAAAGAATTTCTGATACTAAAAGAATTAAAATCCTCTGAGTTTCTTGATGACTACGCACTCTGAGAGCTGGGTAAGATACTTTTCAATAAAACTACGAAAGCTTTTTCTACATAGTATGTGGAACTTGAGCATTTAGTTACTATTGGTCTCAATGGCATGTCTATTTTATGGTCTTTGAGTCTGCCCACAATTGTAGGGATTATTGCTAATTTATTAATTCTAAGTAGTACTTTCATGTTATCGGGCCAACATCCTTTATTCACTAATTCTTTAACTTCATCATTGATTTTATTAAGTGGATTCTTTTTTACTTCTTCACAACCCATCTTATTGCTACATTGCATCATTTTGTTTTTATAATCATCTGTATTCAAAATAGCTAATTTATTAGATTTATCTGTTTGAAATTTTTCAGAGTATTCAATTCATTTTTCGGTACTCCTGTAGTACAATAGTAATGTAGTCAAATACAATAGGAAAACTACAGCTCTCGCAAGATTATATAGAAAAGAATCATTACAAAGAGATTTGAAGAATAGCAGAATAATATACCCTTCTAGATCATATTTTCCATCAATCATAAGAGAATCAATAGAAATCTTCATACGTAAAGTCAATGTTTGCAATCAATTTGCCTCCATGGAACTACTTAAAATATGGAAAGGAATGCTTCAAAGGTTTTTAAGACAATAATTTGTAATATTTCACGCTCACAATTATTTTTATTCATTTTTATTTCCAGTTTTATTTTTATATGCTCATGTTCACGTGATTTGTGTTTTTTCTGTTTATTTCGAGAAATTTCTTTTTATCGTTTATTTGCTTTTGAAAATGTTGCCGTAAGAGCAATGAAACATGTCAAGCTATAATCTTTTTATGTTATTTTAATTTATCACTTAAAGCATTTAAATTAAATTAAATTAGGTGTTTCAAAATATCTGAAAAATTGGTTTATAAATTCCAGTATCAGTCGATAATTTCTCATTTTACTAACAGATTCAGGGTGCGTAGTCTGGAAGCACCTTGTAAGGACCTTTTACCAGAATTTTTATAATGTAATATTTGTTTTATTTAACGAAAAATAAATCCTTTTTCAAATGTAACAATCAGTACTTTAAAAAATTTCTGATACTAAAAGAATTAAATTGCTCTGAATTTCTTGATGACTACGCACCCTGAGATTTTGCCCGTGCCGGAAAGGCTTAAATCGTACGCTGTAAGAATTTTTTCATTATAGCTGTGATTTTTATATTTATATTTAGGAATACATACCACAAATATTAAAGAGTATTTTATATTATTATATATCAGATATCTGATTGCAGCAGATACAGTGGTAGCAATTCATAACTTAACCGGTTGAGTGCTTAAATGCTCTGAATACGGGTAATTTTCGAAAGTTCTGTTCGCCTCATCTAATCTGAAAATATTCTGCTGTGAATGATGAAGAAAACTTTGTAATATAAAATGTTTGGGGCGAAATGAAGTAATTGTAAATTAATTGTAAGTCCTTTTCAGTTATGTATACAGAGATGTATGGGAGCAGGAAGCAGAGGAAACAAACTCCTCCTTGCCCTTTTTGGATTTTAAAATTTAATTAAATAAAATTTTCTTTTCTTCTTTTTTCAAAAACCTAAAGTAAATTTTTCGAGTAACTTAAAAAGAAACGAAAAAAGAAATTTTCAGTTGGGGGGGGGGGGGGTGTAGACTCATTGCCCTTCCCTGGATTTTGAAATTTAATTAACAATTTTTTCTCCAATTTACAAAAACATAATAAAATTTATTCTTTTAGAGTAATTTAAAATAAAGAAACGAAGAATTTCCCGTTAGGGGTGGGGGCATAGATGAACCATTTTCTCTCACTCGATTTTGAAAAAATACTAAAATTTTATCTTTTTTTTCATAGCTTAAAATATAAGAAGAACTAAGAATTCCTATTTAATCGCATACTTCCGTTTTTCAGTTTTATTTAACTTACATAGTAAAAAAAGAAAGCTGAATTTATATACAAAAAGGACTAATTTAAATTATTCGTTTATGCTTCAATGCACGGTATATTTCTTTATTATAATTTAATATATATTTTATTGAAATACCTTTTAGAGTCTGTATAACAAGTAATATGAAACTGAAAACATTTGATACCGATACAATATATATATATATTTACGTTTGAAAAACTAACTTCTATTTTTATACAACTAAACAAAAATTGCTATATTTTATAAATAACTTTATCTACTGTAATAATCATTTTAGTCGGCAATAAAAATCCAACATTTATTTGAAATATTTTTTTTATACCTCAGATGTTTTGATGAATGATTCTCTTAAGCTGTTTCAATCTTTTTCGTTGTTTCCTTTCTACTATTCTTCTGGCTTTGCCTATAACAAAAATAAGTGTGATTTTTCGCATTTTAGCTCATAGCAATCAAGAATGGTATTTCGGCTAGAAAAATACATTTTTTAGTTCTTTTTTTTCAGGTAAAATTCTTTTACGTTTCATAAAAGCTAATATAAGAATAAGAATTTTTTGTAATGAAAAAAAGAAATTCATTTTTAAATTTTTCTTATGGTAGGTATTTAATTGTATACTGTATGAATTTCGCTTTTATAGACATGGATTTTATAATTCATATTTAGGATTACATACTATAAATATTAACTTCAAATGGTGTTCATAATTTAGATTTACATTATCTCAAAGATTCTGAGCTTTATTTTAATTCAGAAAACGTTTTTTATTAATTATAACGTTTAACCCCTTGGGGACGAGCGCATACGTGCCGCAAAAAGGCTTGAGAATCTGTGGATATCCCCAACAGTAAAATTTTACTGTAAAATTTGAATTATTTAATGGAAGCATTTTCTTGATTTAAGAAGGCACAAATTTTTGCTTTAAAAAACCGGTGACAAAACATTAAAAATTTCCTAAAAGGCTGCCGTCGCGAAGGGGTTAAGCGATTTAACAGAAAAACATTTTCTGTAAAATAATAGTGGTGCGCGAAAAGCCGCAGATTCAAAAATTCGGAATATGGCTTTTTGGGTCGAAATAAACCCAAAAACGTTAGCAGAGTTAAAGGGTATTCTATTTTATTTAATAACCCATATCTTCATTTAAATTTTATTTAATATAATAGTAACAAAGCTATGACTTTATTTACAAAGAGTGGTAATTTAATTAATTCGTTAAACTTCTATGAGGTGTGTATTTTTTTATTATTATTTAACAGAGTTTAATGTATGTTTTATTGAAATGCATTTTAGAGTTTGTATAAACAGTTAATACGAAACTGAAAACACTTTGTGTCCGTTACAAAATATATCAATTTACTTTTGCAAAGGCTAATTTTTATTTTAAAAGTTCACTTGCTATTTTTATACATAGAAACAAAAAGTGCTATTTTATACATAACTATTTTCAGTAACAATCGTTTTTGTCAGCAATAAAAATCTGACAATTGTTGGAAATATTTTTTATACCTCAGATGTTTTGATGAATGATTTTCTTAAGCTGTTTCAATCTTTTTCTTTGTTTCTTTTCTACTGAGCTGCAGTCTTTTCCTCTTACAATAAGTCAAATTTTCGACACTATAGCTCATAACAATATAGTAATGTATAGTAATGTATTTCTGCCAGAAAAATACATTTGTAATAAGAAAAATAACGTAAGAAAAATAACGTAAGAAAAATATTTACGATGATCTGAGAAAGTACATTTCTTTTTTAAAAAAAATTCTTTTTTAAAAATAATTGTTTGATCCGCAGATTATACACAAGAAATTACGGTAATCCTTTCCGGCGCAGTGATCCCAGGTGAAATCACCAACTTTTAATTCTAACTTTACAAATGGCATCAAGAACATTTAAATAAAATTTTGCCTTAACAATGAAAGACTAGAATAACAAGTTCTTAATTTCTAAAATTGTCGTTTGTAAATTCTGGTGTCAGTCAATCACTTCATCATTTTACGGACAAAATTATTTTGCATGATTGGGTTAAGTGCATATATTTTGGTTTTAAACAGTTAATTAAGCAAAAATTTGTCCAGGCGAAATTCAAAATATAAGAACGTGAAAGAAGAATACTCTAACAACATCAATAATGATTCGTCACTACACCGATGATGGCCCATCAAAATCAATTCCTCTTTTTCTGACCATTTTTTACCTTTAATTATTTATTAATTATTTATTAATTAATATTTATTATTTATTAATTATTTATTACCATTTTTACCTTCATTACCTTTTTTCTTATGTTTATGTATTATATAGCTAAATAAAAATTGTTATTTTCCTAATATCTTTATTTACTGTAATAATTGTAATAATCGTTTTTGTCAGCGATAAAAAATGACATTTATTTGAAACACTTTTATATTTAGATGTTTTCATGAACGATTAAGCTGTTTCAATCTTTCTGTGTGTTTCCTTTCTCCTAAGCTTCAGGCATTTCCGCTTATAACAACAAGTGTGATTTTTCACATTATATGTCGCAGCAATCTAGAAAGGAATTTCAGCCAGAAAAATACGTTTTTAGCTCTTTTTTTCAATAACATCCCTAGAAATATTTTTTTTTGTATAAATAATACGGCAAATATAGAAATAGGTATTTCCTGCAATGAAAAGGTTTCACCTTTAAATGTTTCTTATATTTATGTATTTAGTCGTACACTACACAAAATTTTCTATTGGGAATATGATATACTCATATATAGAGTTCATATCTAAGTTGAAATGAGTCAGTCTGTTTTTTATTTCATGGCAAAGATTTGCGGTTTCATAAATTTTGAATTTTCAATGTAATACGGTAGTATAAAAGAACTGAATTCACTTCCTAAAGATACTAATTTTATTTATTCACATATTCTTTATTTTGCGGTTTATTAGAATTTAACTTTTTTTTAATTATAAAGTTTGCAAAGTATGTAAAATCATAATTGTATATAATAAGAAAAAAATCTTTGCCTTGTGAATTATTTCCAATTGAAATAATTAATCCATATTAATCCCTTGCATTGATTTTTTTAATTTGTAAAACTTTCATTGTTATATTCATATTAATAAAATAGATTTTAAAGTTTTGGTTCCATTGCAAAATATATAAACTTACATTTGCAAAATCAGTTTTTAATTAAAAATTTCTTTTGCTGTTTTTTTAGGTACCTAAATAAAATTTCCTACTTTTCTAATATCTTTATTTACTGTGATAATCGGTTTAGTCAGAAATAAAAAATGATATTTATTTGAAAATTTTTTTTACTTTAGATGTTTTGATGAACGATTAAGCTGTTTCAATCTTCCCCTTTGTTTCTTTTCTCCTAAGCTTCAGGCATTTCCACTTACAATAATAAGTGTGATTTTTCACACTATAGGTCATAGTAATCTAGAATGGTATTTCAGCCAGATAAATACATTTTTATCGCTTCTATCAATAACATGCCTTTATTTTTTAAAAATAGTTCGGCAAATATAGAAGTAGGAATTTCTTGCAATGAAAAAAGTTTTACCTTTAAATGTTTCTTATGTTTATGTATTATATATCTAGATAAAATTTGCTACTTTTCTAATATCTTTATTTACTGTAATAATCGTTTTAGTCAGCGATAAGAAATGACATTTATTTGAAACATTTTTTATAGCTTAGAAGTTTTGATGAACGATTAAGCTGTTTCAATCTTTCTGTTTGTTTCCTTTCTCCTCAGCTCTAGGCATTTCTACTTTTAAAAATAAGTGTGATTTTTCACATTATATGTCATAACAATCTAGACTGGTATTTCGGACGGAGAAATACATTTTTAGCTATTTTTTACAAAAATATTTTTTTTAAAATAAATAATACGGCAAATATAGAAATAAGAATCTCCTCTAATTGAAAAGGTTTTACCTTTAAATGTTTTTTTTATGTTTATATATTTAATAGTATACTACGAAATTTTCTATTTGCAGTATATTTTTTAAAATCATATTTAGAATTCACTATCATAAGTTTTAATGAGTAATTCTCTTTTTTATTTTATGCCAAATTATTTCGATTATAAAAGTTTAGAATTTTTAATGATATACAGTGGTGGCAAATAATATTATTTTCTTATTAATCCTTTCCGGCGCGGGCAAAATCTGTAATAAAATCAGAAATTATCAACTGACACCGGAATTCACAAACGATTTTTCAGATATTGTGAAATCCCTAATTTAAACTTTTATTGTAAAAGCAAAATTTTAGTAAAATATTACTGGTGCCGATTGAAAGTTTGGAATTAAAATTAGGTATCCCAGACCGGGAACAGTGTGCCGGAAAGGGTTAAAGGTAGTAATTTAATTGAGTGATATATACTTTATTTTGTATTGTTTATTAAAATAAAGTGTTGTTGTTTTATTGTAATGTATTCCAAAGTCTGTTTAAGCATAATTGTATATTATAAGCAAAAATCTCTTGCTCTCTTAATTCTTTTCTTTTCAAATAATTAATCCCATTCAATCCCCTGGATTGTATTTTTAGGTTCGTGAAACTGTCGTTATTATATGCATATTAACCCTTTAACGTTCACTGGTTTCGCCACGAAACCATAAAATTTTAATTCCAATATGCAACACTGACACCGGTATTTTTAGCTAAAAATATCCCTTTTATTATGTATGTGAAAAATCACGTTTTCTTATTTAGAAATACATTTGTTCTTAATTACCGCTGTCACTCAGTTATTTCGACATCTTAGCAATGAAAATGCTTTGATCGTTAAAAGGTTAATATAAAAATTTTAAAATTTTCGTTCTAAATATATTAATGAAAACTTTTTAATATTTTTTCAGTACATTTTTAATTATTTTGTATTCTCCAAAAACACGCTTGATATTTACTGGAATTTACATTAATTTATGACAAAATTTTAAACTGGAGATTTTTAAAAACGCGTATAATGTTTTAATTTATCTTCAATTCAACTGTCAAATATAGAGAATAGTTATGGCTTAGGTATACTAGAAACATATTACCATAGCTGCGAACTTTTACGCATTTCACCCACGAAAAAAATGTTATAGTAAATATTGTCTTATTTAATCGTCAAAATGTTATCATCAACTCCTTGCGGCATGGTGATATATCTATGAGACCACTTAGTTGTAATTCCGAAACGCCACATTGGTACCGGAATTTTGTGAAAGAAAAATTCGATTTATTGAATTCCTGAAAATAGCTTCTTAATTATAAAAAAAAAAAAAAAAAAAAAATTCAGATTCCGGTGTCAGTCATCAATTTCAACACTTAAGCAATGAATTTGCTCTGCGCCGCAAAGGGTTAAAGAAATGAAAAATCTGCGTACAATTTTAGAGGTATAAAATATGCGCAAAATTTGGCAGCTATGTATTACAGTAAAACATTACCATTTTTTTGTGATACTGGTGTTGATTTTTTTAAAATGTAAAATATTTGTCGTAAACTAAACGAAAATTACCATTTAGAAAGAGTGGACATGTGTTTGCATCTACGTTACAAAAATGTTTAGCCAACTGTAGCAGGTAAATTAAATACATATATATACATAATATAATTATGAAACTAACTTCATTAAAAATGAAATATAATTTTTTTAATTTAATTTAATTTTAGATTATGTGTACACTGTAATACATATTAAAAACATAGCTGCTAACTTTATTGATTTTTTGGCCCGGAAAAAATGTATAGAAATTTTTGTGTTATTTAATTGGCGGTTATGGCGTTTTGAAATATTAAAATTAACTATAATTTTTTTCCGGGCTAAAAAAATGAAAGATGTTGGCAGCTATGCTAAAGAGCATATCAGCACAGTGGTTTCAAACTTTCATGAGATATAGCTTAGGGAAGGAGAAGACTAGGAGAAATCACACTGCAATACAAGGTCGGAAATGCTTTTGCTGCCGCAGAAGTGACGACATACAGAGCTTGAATGCATAGGGAAAATTTTATTGTTTTTACCAAAAGCCTTAATATATAATCTTCACCATAATTTTATTTAAAATGTGCTATAGAAAGCTATCATGAAGATATTATTTTCAAAATAGTGGTAGGAGCAATAAAAATGTGTTCCTTTTTTGTGTTTTGTGTCCAGAACTGATATTCTTTAGTGAAATTTTTATTGCTCCTATTACTATTTAAAAAACAATATCATTATCGCACTTGTCTATAGCATAAAAATACTACTCTTTTTCAGAAATTGTCGAAAACATTAACTTTTGTAACTAAATTCTTTTATGTATCACTGTAGATGAATGATGAATGCTATGGGTTTCATAAGTTGTAGAAAGCATTAGGCAATATATCAAATGATGCATATCAATTTTATTACGTTTGAAGCAGAATAAAATCACTGAAATACACTGCAAGTAATTTGACCATTCATAGTTTTGTAATAAATTTTTTGTGTGTCAACCGGTAAACGAATAATAAATGCAACTTAACTTTGTAAAAATCAAGCTGTGGTACATCTCAGTGATTACTATGTGTTTAACCCTTTGAAATCTGATGGTAGAATTTTCTACCAAATAATTTTAATTCCGAAATGTCACAACGGCACCAGAAAATTCGACCAAATTTATTTGAAAAATATTTAATGCATTTTTTTCGCGTATATCGTTAACCGTTTTTTTTTTCTTTGCAAAATACTGGTGCCAATGTGACATTTGGAGTTTTGAATACATTTATCCACCAGAGCTCAAAGGGTTTACCACTTAACCCTTTCCGGCACACTGTGCCCGGTCCGGGATACCTAATTTTAATTCCAAACTTGCAAATGGCACCAATAATATTTTAGTAAAATTTTGCTTTTATAATAAAATCTTAAATTAGGGAATTTAAAATATCTAAAAAAATCATGTGTAAATACCGGTGACAGTCGATAATTTCTCATTTTACTAACATATTTTGCCCGTATCGGAAAGGGTTAACTTGTTTGCCCGAACTCCGTTCGGGCAACACGAACTTACTTATTACATCATTTAAACTTTTGATGCCACTATTATTTTAAGAAACTTTTATTGTGAAATTATATTAAGAAAATTTTCATACTATTGAAATGCGGAATTGTTTAGACTAAATTTTACGAATGTTTTATTGAAATAATAGTTGTGTGAATCCGTTATTTTCACTTTATTGGACGGAAAATTATTAACCAGTTAAGGGGTTAATTATGTTCGAAAACGTGTAATATCAATAAAAATCACCACAAACGATTCGCCATAGATCGTATTAAAACAAAATTATATTGAATCGCTATAAACGAACCATATAAAATTTTATAGTAAACTTAAATAGCATATGTGAAGTACATGGAAATCTGAATATATTTACAGGGATTAGAGCACGAAGAGATAGATGCCATGCAGACAGACGACATGTAAACGCACAGTTATAAAAAACTTTTCAGTGAGTCGGAAAAAGTTAAAAATTGAAATCACTGCTATGCTCGCTTTTCAAAGGGACCATATCCGAACCCTAGCTTTTAGAACTTGTTTATGAGCAGAAACGATACAACAGGGCTCTACTGGAAGGTATATGGGGGTATACACTATATAACTTCTAGGAGGGATATATTTTATCTCACCTAATTTAAATGAGTTTCTCTCCAGAAACTTTTAACGAAATTTTATATTTTTAACTTTTTCGGTTAAACGTTCAAGATTCTAGGATATTTGGTCGGGAAGCCTGGGACACTTGTCCCACATCCCCGAAGCATAACATGAGACGACATAACTGTTAACAGGTCCGTAATGATAAAAATATTGCTTTTCTTTTTAGATGCGTTCGTAATTATATAATACGTAGCACCTATAGTTGTCGTTCAGTCCGTCCGTCTGTCCGTCCGTCTGTCCGTCCGTCCGTCTGTCCGTCCGTCTGTCCGTCCGTCTGTCCGCATATAACAACGCAAAAACTACCCAACCGAATCGTTTGAAATTTAAAATACATAAATATTAGATATTTTTGTCGAGTCATTTCAAATTTTATGAGAATCGGATGGATAGATCAATTACAGGGACGATCAAAAGTATTCCATTACATTACGGTCAATGGGGAAAAAAGTTTCAAATGCATTTTAATCGTTTGAAATTTAAAATACGCAATTATTACATAATTCTGTCGTGTTATTTCAAATTTTTTGATAATCGTGTGCATAGATCAATTACAGGGGCAATCAAAAGTATTCAATTACATTATGGTCAATGGGGAAAAAGTTTCAAATATATTCTATACGTTTGAAATTTAAAATACATAATTATTACATAATTTTTTCGAGTTATTTCAAATTTTATGAAACTCGGACGAATAGATCAATTACAGGGACAATCAAAAGTATTCCATTACATTACAGTCAATGGGAAAAAATGTTTCAAATGCATTTTAATCGTTTGAAATTTAAAATACGCAATTATTACATAATTCTGTCGAGTTATTTCAAATTTTTTGATTATCGTGTGCATAGATCAATTACAGGGACAATCAAAAGTATTCAATTACATTATGGTCAATGGGGAAAAAGTTTCAAATATATTCTATACGTTTGAAATTTAAAATACATAATTATTGCATAATATTTTCGAGTTATTACAAATTTTATGAAAATCGGATGCATAGATCAATTACAGGGACAATCAAAAGTATTCCATTACATTACGGTCAATGGGGAAAAATGTTTCAAATGCATTTTAATCGTGTTACACTCATGCGAACTTAATAAAATTTATATGCAACTATAAAGTACATATTATAATATACATCTTACATAATTTGTGGTGCAAAGAACATTTGTTATTGATTTACAAGGCCACACAAAAGTATTCCATTACATAATGGTATAGGGAGAACATTGTTTGATGAGCGTTTTAATTGTAGTTCACTATTTACAATGTTATGAGATTGATATATGAACGTAATATTTTTAAAACTTCGTTATCGTTCGAACGCACCTAATTTGCTACGCTTCACGTGCAATTTCCAACTTGTTTATAAATAAAATCTCACGATATTTCCGATGGGAATTTAATAATACAGAGACATTATTGCTTGCCCCACAAGGGTTTAAGAAGCTCTGTATACCCTGTACCTATAACGTATACTACCTGTTTTTTTTTACGACTACAACAATGTATAACACTATAGATATATTTATTAACTTTAATCTTTATCCTTAATTTGTCAAACATTTAAATACTAACATAAATTTTGCGTAAAATTAATACAATGTCCTTCATTTCAATTTGTCTCATTTCATTTCAGCAAACATTTGAAATTGATTTTTGAAAGTGCATTTGACACCACTTTCATTTTTCATTCATAAAAAATGAAACAAATTGATCATGCGAGATTAATCTATGAAATCACTTTGATAAAGTACATTACCTGACCTTTTCTTCTTTTGATTTTTAAAACGATACTTGATAAATATATTTTTTGAAAGAACTATTATTTATCTCCAAAATCTCATTTCTCTTCTGAAAAATGTTATTAGTTCAGATAAAAATGTTATATAAAATTTTGTACTTTGTAAACACTTATTTAAAATATTCTAAATTTACGGCATATTCAATATTTCCTTCTATTCTAATAATATCAGGCCCCACCATTGGCCGAGAGGTTCTGACCTCTCAACTGGTAGACGGCAGGTGCGGGGTTCGAACCCAATCACGGCTGTCGGCCTAACTGTTCGGAGTTTTCGTGGTTTTCTTCGAACCTTGCGTAAATACGGGTTAGGTTCCCTTAGAAAGACCCCCACCTGGGCCTGTATCCTTCGTGTAGATAATCGGCCGACAAAAATAAACCAGACTAATAATATCAGGGTGGCGAGTGGCTAGGGTTAAACACAATCAAAAAAGTGTTCGATACCAGAATTTTCTTATAAGTAAATCCACCTTGTTTAATCCCTTTATGTGATTTGATTTCATATCTTCAATACGAACGCAACTGCTATAATCTTTTGCGGTGCAAATTAAGTTTCCTTATTTTCGGAGTATTAGTCGAATAGCATCACTTTTTAAAACCCCTACGAGGGTGGATGTTCAAAAATGCACCACCTAATTTTAATTACTAAATGCTATTTTCGCACCAGAATATTTGAATGAAAAATTTATTTTTATTAATTCTTTGGAGACAAGCGACACGTATACGTGTCGCAAAAAGGCTTGACCCTTTCCGGCATGGGCAAAATCTATACTGGCATCGGAATTAATAAACGAATTTTTTAGATATCGTGAAGTTCTTAATTTAAGTTTTTACTGTAAAAGAAAAATTTTATTAAAATATTATTGGTGCCGTTTGCAAGTTTGTAATTAAAATTAGCTATCCCACACCGGGCACAGTGTGCCGGAAAGGGTTAAATATCCTTGTTTATCCCCCTTCAGTAAAATTTTACTGTAAAATTTGTTTTATTTAATCGGAGGATTTCTTCGATTAAGTAAATTACCACAAATTTTTGTTCTTAAAAACCGGTGACAAAACATTAAACATTTCGGAAAAGTCACGTGTCGCGAAAGGGTTAAGTACGTGAACAAAAGCTTTTGCTTATTTTGAAATAAATTTGTTTATAATTTCTGATGTCAATCGCTCATTTTAGCACTTTGTGAATGCAAGTACCTGGCACCTGAAAGGGTTAAAAAAGTTACTTTCAGTTACCTAATTTCGAAAATGGCTTAACTACACAAGGCAAATAAAACTTTTTTATACGAATGCCAAAAACAACTTGTGCAAAGAAAGGTGGTGTGGGGCAGCAAAAAGTTGAAGTCTGTGGTATATGACTCGACGTTAAATAGCAAAATGTTGAAAATGATCATATATATTTTTACTGCTTACTTTAATTATCAAAATGAACCAGAATTTTTGAATAAAATTTTGCTTTCGTAATGTACAGGGTGATGAAGAAATAAGTTGCCTAGTTCAGAGGACTCGCAACGTCCCTAAAATTTTAGAATTTGTTACCAGTTTTTTAAAATGAAAAACCATCGTGACAGATTATTATTACATCTACAATAGAATTCTACAATAAATATTATCGTTTCGCAATTGGGTTAACCCTTTCCGGCACGGGCAAAATCTGTAATAAAATAAGAAATAATCGACTGACACCGGAATTCACAAACGAATTTTTTTAGATATTTTGAAGTCCTTAATTTAAGCTTTTATTTTAAAAGCAAAACTTTAGTAAAATATTACTGGTGCCTTTTGCAAGTTTGGAATTAAAATTGGGTATCCGAGACTGGGCACAGTGTGCCGGAAAAGATTAAGAAAGTGTGAAATTTTTAGGAACGCTACGCTTCTATGTGCTGTATTCGCTACAAATGACATCAAATTTGAACTACAGATATTTCCAGTGACATACTTGACATTAATATATGTATATATATATATATATATATATATATATTGCCGCTAGGAGACACTGTAATACATCTAAAACATTTAATTTCGCTTTATAAATAAAAAATAATAATATTAAAAAGTGAAACTGGTCAATAAAAATGCAAAATTCTCCCTAAGATTCTTCGTACAGTGGAATATGGCATATCCAGCACTCAGAAAACTACTAGCATATTCACAGAACCATGCGGACACTGCAAGCAGGGCTGCAACAGACAACTATTTTTATATTAGATTAATTTTAAACACGATTATTCAATCGGTAAATCAATTATAACAGAAGTAATTTATTCCATTTTTCAATATTGGGTGAAAAAAGTCCGGGCCAGGATTCGAACCAGGGATGTATTGGCTGAAGCCTCCAATGCTCTACCAACTGAGCTATCCCGGACACAAACACTGGAGGACTATTTCACCCATTTAACCTCAACGATCACTTTTATCTGGTCTGATACTCTATTCTGTAGAACTGGTCCAGAATATCAGACCAGATAAAAGTGATCGTTGAGGTTAATTGAGTGAAATAGTCCTCCAATGTTCTTGTCCGGGATAGCTCAGTTGGTAGAGCATTGGCGGCTTCAGCCTATACATCCCTGGTTCGAATCCAGGTCCGAACTTTTTTCACCCAATATTGAAAAATGGAATAAATTTCTTCTGCAACTATTTTTATATTCCGTTAATACCAGTATTTTTCTAATATAAATTTTGAAGAAGATTTTCCTTGAAAATTTTGTCAAAATGTTTGTTAAGGATTCCTGTTTTAAGAAAGTGGTGCCAGTGGAAATTAAAAAATAGTCGACTGTGGCAGCTCTGTGCAACTTACACCTTGCACACATCAGAGGGCTTTATTGGTCCAAATGAGACTAAATTTAAAGTACAGATAATCCAATGATGGCTTGATATTAATTTAAAAAATATATATACAAAAAATAAAAATACAAAATTCGTCAATAAGGGACGTTGTGATACACTTAGACACATTAAAACACAATAAACACTACCTACGAAATTTTGTATTTTTAATTTTTGTAATTTTTTATAGTAAATATTAAGTGCATCATTTAACCCTTTCCGGCACACTGTGCCCAGTCTGGGATATCTAATTTCAATTCCCTACTTGCGAATGGCACCAATAATATTTTAGTAAAATTTTGCTTTTACAATAAAAGCTTAAATTAAGGAATTCAAAATACCTAAAAAAATCGCTTGTGAATTCCGGTGTCAGACGATAATTTCTAATTTTTTTACTATAAAATTTGCCCGCTCCGAAAAGGAAAAAAAATATCTGTAATTAAAATCTGATCTCATTTGGACTTGTATTACCTATTCTAGAGCCTTTTGAAGTGAGCAATTAATTACTTGCAGTCTCCGATTGGTTGTGTAAGTGTGCCAGCTGTTCCCATAGTAATGGATATGTGGTATTCCACTGTACGGAAAATCTGACGGAGGTTATTGTATTTTTATTCACCAGTTTCATTTTTTAATTATTTGTTTATTTATAAAGCGAATTAGATATTTTACGTGTATTGCAGCGCCCCGTAGCAGCAAAAGTTATATATTTAATTTTGTGTATTTTTTTTTAACCCTTTAATGGACAAAACATTTTCATTGCTAAGATGTTGAAATAAATGACTTACACCGGTAATTGTGAATAGATATATTTTTAAATATGAAAAAAGTTGATTGTTCACATGCATATTAAAATGGCTTCTTCTTGATTAAAATTCCAGTGTCGTTGTTGCATTTCAGAATAAAAATTTTGTGGTTTCGTAGAGAAACCAATGAACGTTAAAGGTTTAAATATCAGGCGCATCGCTTGAATTATGTGTAGATCAAATTTGATCTCATTTGGACCATTCTAGAGCCCTCTGAAGAGAACAACTTATTTTTGCTCATCATGTACTTGAAGAAATTATTTTATTTATTTACAAATAAATATTGCCGTAAATTCTAGAGTCACTTATTCACATAGTATTTAAAAAACAAAAATACCTTGCTCGTAAAAGGATTAAAATATACTTAATTTTATTTTCAAATCTACGACAAAGGTTGTATTCTATTAAAATATAGGCAATTAAAGAACGAGTATATATTTATAATAAAAATAATTATGTTATACATTATTAAAATATGAGGATCTTTTATGAGTATAAATATTGATTTTAAAAGAATTCAACAAATATTTCCAATCTGTAAATTTTGATTACCGTAATTCCTAGCATATAATCCACAAATCAAACGACTCTATTTTGACCCAGAAATTTTAATTAGTAATTGGAATTAAATATTTACCGAGAAAAGAGACTAGCATTTATTATTATTATTACTCAGGGTCAAAAAATGATTGTTCCGCGGATTATACGCCGAAGATTCTGGTAACTCTGTAATAGTGTTGCCAATGAGCTGCCCCTTTTGAGATCAGATTTCTTGATTGGTGCCAGTTTTTACAATGATACTGTTCCTCTTGACCTCCCCTCTCCCGTTTCCTAAAAAAAATATGTCAAATGTCATAAATCAAGTGAGTTTTACTATTTGAAAATAGTAGTACCAATCAAGAATTTTAAATCTTTAGAAACTAGCCCACTGGCAACGTTCCTATGCAATAAATAATGATAATAATAATAAAAAAAAATCCAGGATGCGCTAAATAGGGACTTTATTATATGGAAGTTCTACTGCATGTACTTCAATAAATGATTTATTTTCCGTAAAAAACGAAAAAAACTTTTGGAAAACTTAAATTGGGAAATTATTTTGAGAAATATTAGTTGTGTGCTAATATGTTTTCACCATTTTTGTTGTCCGATTTATAGAATAGTTTTAATAGTCTTCTGTACAAATGTTTTCATGTAATTTTTGTCCCTCCGGCCGATGCATATTGCAGTGTGCCGTACTAAAACAAATGAATGAAAGCATAATAATAATAATAATAACAACAGATTGTATGTATGCCTTTTTTCGGTGCATAAAATACAATTTAAATTTTTTTTCTAATAGATCTTACAAGGGAATTTTATTTTAGAACCAATCATTTTTGTACCATGCACCTGATTCCTGATGAAAGTGTCAGTTCCCCACTAAAAATAATCTTAAGATTATCTGAAGAAATCGAAACTTTCTACAGAAATTTGAAGAAAATTTGCAGACTTAGCTTTATCTTTAAAATATCTGCAGAATGTTTTAAGATATTCTTAAAATTATCTGCAGAATGGGCCAAATATCTTCGAATTACCCACAGATTTTGGGCCAAAAAGCTATAGATTGTCTTCAGATTATTTTAGTGGGGTTGTGTAAGAAAATCCTTTGACCTTTTCCGGCGTTTGTCTCACCATCAGGGCCATCTAATTTTAATTCCAAACTTACAAATGGCACCAAGTTTTTTTTTTTTTTTTCAATGAAAATATAAACGAATGAATGAATTTTTAACAGGAAAAAAATCGTTTCTTAATTCCGGTGCCAGTGATTCATTGTATCACTTTATGAACAGAATATTTCTGCGCCAGAAAGTGTTAAAAATTCAATTAACTCTATATCTTTTACAATCGTGATCTCATTACCAACGGGATAGACTTCCATCAGTAAATTTCAATATTTGCTTTCTCGTCTTATTTAAACGTTATATTCATAAGGAGCTATGTTTATCAATAAAGCAAGATTTTCGATTTATTTATTCTGGTGGATGATATTCTCGTTTGTAATTAGACCCTGACTACAACAACGTAATTTGTACCTTAAAAGTTAATATTAAAAGATGTTTATAAAAAAAAATCAATATTCTGAAAAATATGAATCGTAAAAAAGCATATTGAAAGTTAATATAAAAATTAGATGGTGAATATATAAATGTTCTAAATTATTAAAAAATGTAAACAATTTTTTACAACAAAAATTATACTTTTATTTATGTAAGGAGATGATCATGAAAAATATTTTTTTTAAATGAACATAATTTTTTTAATAAGAATTAAAATTGACTAACTAATTATTTTAATCGTTATAGAGGCAAAATATAACGATTGCATTTACGTAAACTTTTCTAAAGTTTGCTATACAATTAGTTACAAATTACAATAAAAACTCTAAATTATTGTTTTTCAGATTTTTCTCATTCGTTTCGTTATTGTAATGATTTAATTTAATTATATGTGCAAAATATACCATGAACGAAGAAGTGTTCTTAAAATCATATTTGTACTAAAAACGGTTTCAAAGGGAACTTGGAAGAAATGTTTTGATATTCAACATAGTGCACAAATGAAATAGTTAGATGATACGAAAGTTAATTAAAAAACACATGCATAAATCGAAATAACGAAGGACAGAGCAATATCAATCCATTTCGTCATATCTTATGTTCACAATTAAAAGTATTAAATATTTTCTACCAGAAAAAGTTAGATTTATTTTTCATATTTATTCAAAAGCTTTAGAGGGTATCCGGATGGATTTGACCTAGTATTTTCTTATCTAGGTACCTAGCTGTGGATCTTAAACGGCTAGGAATGTCTGAAAGAAATTTATTGATTAATAAATTAATTTAGCATAGGTTATGTGACATTTTCCAACAAATTCATAATTGTGTAAGAAAACTTCAAGTAATATTAAGTTGAAAAATGATGTCTAAATTAACTATTTGAGAACTCATAAAGAATTTGAATACCAAATTGCTGCTATTACTAAAAATAGTAGAAAAATATCTGATTTTTTTTTCTGTACAGCCCAGCATGTGATTTATGGATTTGTATGCATTCTACATAGCATGTTAAAAGTTAGTTCAGCTAAACAAATAACAGATTTGAGGAATTTTTATTGATCGATTTCCGTGAAAAATTGAGATTTTTTCTTCTAAATTAATAATTAAAAAATTGAGATTTTTTCTTCTAATATTAATTCTAAATTGAGATTTTTATGTGTATGTTATTTATTATGTATGCGATAAATCTGTGCGTAAAATTAGCCATTGACATTTTTTGTTTGCTATTTTTTAAAATATAAATATATGAAGATGCGTTAGATTTCATTGTTTTTCACTATACGCATAAGTAAAGCAATTACATTAAATATAATATTACATATATCTAAAAATCAATGCAGTCTTGTTTGATACAGATTTCAAAAATCATAAAAAAGAGCGAAAATATCAGTATTTATAAACGTTGTAAGGATTTTAAAATACTCATTTTTTAAACTTTTTTTTTAAATTTTAATTCAATATACTGTTATTATTTTTTTGTAAAAAAAAATTACTTTTTGTTGAACATTTAAAAAATAAATACATTTATTTATAATTCTAAACTGTCCCCTTAGCAGTAGAAATGCCGGAAATTTTACTCAAGTTTTATAAAAATATTTTACGTCAGAATTTTTATTTAAAACTGCTTAACATATTGTTTAACTTTTTTTTCATTGCTTTAATAAAATGATTTTAAGGAGAAATTTATGATTCTAACCGAAATTTATTGATTTGTTAAGGCCACTTTTACCACTAATTTTAAAAATTTGCATTTTCATTTTTAATCAGTGCTATAAACCATAATTGAAAAGATTTTAAAATTAGTGGAGGAAAATTAACTGATTCCCTCTGTCGTCCGGTTTATATCTGCTCCTATGATTCAAATTAATAGTTAAAGTTTGAAAAAGGTATAAAATTCATTTTTAAGGATTTTGCATTCCAAATTAATTCTACAGTTGATCTAAAAAGTAAAATTTATGTTTTTTTTTTTTTTTTTTTTTTTTTTTTTTGTACAGTGATTTTTTAAAAACATATACTAGGGAATTCTAAATTCATGGTACATGATTTAAGGGTTAGTACAAGATTCTATAACAATCACTAATTGCATAAGAATTTGTAGCCGCAAATGAGATACAATATCAGGGGGAGGGAGGATCAATATAAACATTTTTGTATTTCAAAATTTTTCATGAAGTATTTCTTTGTGTAATCATGACGTATCAGTCTCAAATAAAAAAAAGAATATTATAAGAATTTACTGGTATAAATGAGATATTTTGAAATGAAAAAAAGGGCCAGATTGGTCAATTGGTGCTTTTACCTTAACGTGTCTCTTGCGCCCACATATTCTTATGCAATAAATTATTGTTAAAATATCCTGTAAATTAAAATTTACCCTCAAAATTTGTACCATGTATTTAGAATCAGCCTGTATATGATATATATATATATATATATTATTAAGTAGTATTGAAATAAAGCAGAAAAAAAAAATCAAAAAATCAAATATATATAGAGTCGAGTCTCTCTACAACGGAACTCCATACATCGAATTTCTCTATATAACGAATTTTTAGTAGGAACGGTCCCCTTTTAGCATGATTACATAAAAAACTGTCTCTATATAGCGAAATATCTATCTCCATATAACAAATTTTTTCATAAATTAGTCATAAAAAACAGTTTTAAAAAGCTTTGATATCATATGGAATCAATTTACCATCGCTTATTTTTGATTTATCGTCAGTGCTGGGTTTTTTAATATTACTTCTCTCAATGTTCTTTAAATCCAATGAATTCATACCACCTCCCACACACCTTTCCAGATCTTTCTCAAAACAGTGTCAATTGGATTGATACACATGTAAGAGTCGAATCAATGAGAGGCACATAAGAGAGGCCTTCAAATGGAGGAAAGTGTTAACTACAATTTTTCATTCCTTGGTAAAATTTGAACATTTTCTTTGAAAACATAACGATAAAAAAATACAGATTTCTTCGTCTGAAATTAATGCAAGTCTTCCTTGATTGATTTTCATTAAGCTTTCAAATAAATGTCTGTTCGCTTTTTTGAAACAGATTAAATAATTAAGAAAGAAAATGTTAGGTTAATATTTACTTTTAAACACTTCAAATTCTTAATTCAAAGATCAAAAATAATATTTGTTCAAATTTCACTCATTAAATACGATTTTTAACATCATTCTCTATACATCGAATTTCTCTATATAACGAATTTTTTACTGGAGCGGTAGATTTCGTTATATAGAGACTCGACTGTATATAACTTCCAGACTAAAAAAATGTCTCCTTACAAAAACAATAGATGAAATTTTAAGCACCCGAAACACAGTTCAGCTATTTGAAAGAACATTACGAGGATAATTCTAAAACTTCGTCAAAAATGTTTTGGTAATAAAGTTAGATTTCGTTCTAAAGTTGAAATAAAGAATTTTATGAGAACTTTTGGGTTTATTTTAGAAACAAGCAATGAAAACGATCACGTGTATGAGGTCGGAAGAAAGTAAAAAAAAACTACGCTCTTTAACATATAAAACAATAACGTACTTTAATATTCAGATGGTTTTTGTGATAAAATTTGAGGTTTATTTAGCACAATTTGAGGCTTTTGAAAATTTAAAATAGATTTTCTGTTTCTTGTGAAACTTATATTTCCAGATTGAAAAAAGAAAATTAAATGTAGTAGTTAGAAATCTAACATTGCATATTAGATTGTAAATACATTGGAAGCACATTGAATTTCTCATAACATTAATTTTTAATTAAAGATGTAATGTGAATTTTTTTAAACAGTATACAAAGAAAAAAAGGACACATTGTCGGTTTATATTTTCGATTTTGTAAAATCCTATATAAGAAAAAAATAGCTTAAAATACAGTAATCCCTTAGCCTTCTCGAAAGTTAGGTTACCGGAAACCTCCGCGAATGTCAAAATTGCGACCAAAACAATTTTTAAATTTTGTTCGCACCACTATTTAAAAAAAAAAAATACATTTTGCGTTGCACAAATGAAATCGTTAGATAAAATAAAAATTTACTAACAATATGCAACAAAGGCATGAATCCATATCGCCAACATTTATATTCATAATTAAAAAAATTTTAAACATTTCTTACCAGAAAGTATTAAAGAATTCGTAATTCAGATTTATTCATAAATATGATTTCGTACTCTTAGTGGTAATCACTAGTTGCTAATCAAGATACCTAGCAGCGAATTGCACACGGCTAGAAAAATCCAAAAGACAGGAAATCATGCGGCAAACATAAATTGTGTAACATATTAGAACATATTCGTAGTAGTGTAAGAAAATTGGAGATATTGTTAAAGTAAAAGATGATGTCTAAATAAATAATCTGAAAAACTGGTAAAGAATTTGAAAACCCAATTGCTTCTTATACCAACAATAGTCGAAAAAAAAAAACCTGATTTTTTTATGTACAACCCTATATGTGATTTATGGATTTGCATGTATGCTACATCGCACGCTAAAAGTTAGTTCAGTTAAACAAATAACAGATTTGAGGAACTTTTATTAAGCTATTCCCGTGAATACGTAGAAATCTGCTTGCGAATATTTGTATGTATATTTTTAATTATCTACGGGATAAATCTGCGCGTAAAATTAGATATTAAATTCTTTTTTTCAAATTAAAAAAATATAAAAATGCGTTAGATTTCATTGTTTTATACTATCTATATTATAAAGGACAAATGTATCTGTGCGTAACGCATACGTCATTTCGCGCATGGCAACACTTTCAAATTTTAAATGAATTTCGGTATTGCAATTTTTGCTACTAAAAGTTTTTAAACTTCTTAATGTCGCATATTTTCAATTTTTACACCATCGTGTAGTAAACAAAAATGTACTTTTAAATGAAATTTGTTTGAAAACTATCTTAAATTGTTTTTGAAATATTAATTTTTTGTAGCGTTTAATACCTTATTTCTAATCGTGGCAACAGGAGTACTCCATTTATATTTTAAAGCAAAGGAAAAAAGGGAAAACATTGAGTGCTGTATCTTTTTATTGCCAGTTTCTCATAACATTAAAAGGTAATTAAAAGGTAAACAATGGAAATTTAAATATCTTCTGTTATTAAAGCCGATGAATTTTGACTTCATTTACAAAATTTGATTTACACGTAAAAGAATATCAACAGTTTAATATCTGTTTCGGCTAATAGCATTGAGACTTTAAGTTTTGAGTCAAAATGATCAAATAAAAATGCCAATTTTTTTTTAAACGTAAATACATATGTGAAATGTACATTTGTAAATTTTAATATGGTGAAAATGATACCAGGTTTAGATTTCACGGGGAAAAAAATTCTATGATTGACTCAAAGTTGAAAAAATTTTGCTTTTTATCATTTTGGAATTCTAGCATAAGAATCTTATTTGATAAGTTTATCATAATAACATATCCTTATTATTTTTTACTGCTTACATATACGATTAAAGTTTAATTTTAACAATTTCTACAACTGCGTTTTATAGAAATAGTATTTTGTTAATTTGACGATAAATATCGCTTTCTTAAGAGGTAGACGTACCAATATAAAATGCATTTTTATTATAACTAACTTTGTAAGTTTATTACAAGTTAATGAAACAGTTCCTTCTTAAACATTTTCTTTCGTCAAAATTTGACGGGTTCTACCTAGTATCATAGACGCCAACATGTGTTAATTTATTCCGGAGTCTGATCAAAGATGAACAAGTTTCAACCGGAAATTTTATTTTACCAAAAACTGTAAAATGAAGTAAACAATTTACATCGTAGATACAGGACACATTTTCCTGTATATTTTTTCCGGTTTGGACATGCAAATTTTTTATCAAACTCCGGAATAATTAAGAGATGTTGGCATCTATGCTAGTATGTATAATTAAAAAAAATTACATTAAATGTAATATTACACATATTTAAAAATAAATGCAGTTTTGTGTGTTATAGATTTCAAAAAACTAAAAAATGAGTAAGAATATCGGTGTTTATAAAAAATAAGTAGGGATTTTTTTTTTAAAAATTTCCCTTTTTTTACATTTTCTAAAATTTAAATTCATTTTGAAGTTATTATTTTTTAAAAAAACAAAATGTACTTTTTGTTGAACATTTAAAAAAATAAACAAAATTGTTAAAAATTATTCTTTGACTGTGTCCTCAACAATAAAAATGCGAGAAATTTCACTCTAGTTATACAAAAATAGTTCACATCATAATTTTTATTTAAAACTGTTTAACATATTTATTTAACTTTTCTCCTTTTTGCTTATATAAATTGATTTCATTGAGTAATTTAATTTTAAGTATAAAACCGAAAAGTATTTAATTTGATAAGAGTCAATTCTACCAAAAATTTTGAAAAGTTGCAATATCTTTTTTAATACGATTATAAATCTATATGGAAAAAAATTAAATAAGTGGTCCGAAATCTGCCGTCCAGTTTATATCTGCTGCTGTAGTTCAAATTAATAGTTGATGCTGGAAAAAGGTACAAAATTAACACTTTTAGAAATTTGATTTCCAAATTTAATTGGATAGTTTATGAATACAATACTCGCTAAAACTTGAGAAGTGAAATATGCATTTTTAAAATGTACTATGATTTTTAAAACCATATACAAATTCCAAATTCATTTTACAATCTTTAAGGGTTGTGCAAGACACTGTACTAATCATTTACTGTCTAGGTATGTAAGACCGCAAGTGACGCATTTAGGTAAAAAAACAAGGAGTGGGATATGGCCGTTTGGTAATTCAAAATTTCTCATTCATACCTGAAAAGTCCTATACTCTCATCTTTACTTAAAACAGGCGTTTCGTGATTATATAATGGAATAAAAATCTTTGAAAATTTTCGGCATGAAATTAAAATTTTTGAATAAAAATCTGTTTCTATTTTATTTCATGATCTCCTATGTTTGACAGATTTGTCCTTCTGCATTCTTTTTTTATTCTTTTTTTGATTATTTTTTATTTATTATTCTTTTTGTATTCTTTTATTCTTCATTCTTTTTTTTATTTTATTAAATAAATTCGATTTCATAACGGAAAATTTCAAAGAAATTTTTTTTCATGTACTTACGCCATATTAGCTCACGGATTACATTGTTCCATTGTTCTTAAATAAAGAAAATAATATTATAGGAATTTTCTGGTGTGAATGAGATATTTTGAAAAACAAAAAGGGCCAGATTGGTCCTCTGGTGTTTTTAACGCAACGCTTCACGTGCGCTCGCAGATTCCTTTAGAATATATGATTGCTACAATATCCTATACCAACCCTTAAAGTCTAAACCCTGAATTAAAAATCACACTGTATATGATTTACACACACATATATATATATATATGCACATATATATGTATATTTAAGAAGTATTGTTGCGTATATAGGGTTCTTTTGATCTTATGGTTAGACAGCTTCAAACTCTTGTCTCTTAGAAAAGTAGAAAATAATTTATTTACAGATCTTCAGAACAACAGAGTCTTCGAAACTCACAAATATTAATAGATATTCAAAAATAACTGCTCAAATCTATCGTACAAGTACAGCTTTAGATCCCAGAAACTCTTTATACAATGTCTCAACACTTAATAACATTCAAAACAACATAAATTAAACTCAAGCAAACTTGCTTAACCCTTTGACGGTTAAAGCACTTCTATTCATAAAATACTAAAATGATTGAATGACACCGGAATTTAAAAACACATTTATTTCATAATATATCAATGTTTTTTTTTTACTTTCTTTGTAAAATTAAAATCTTCATTTAAAAATTCCGGTGTCAGTATGGCATTTCGCAATTCAAATTAAGTGGTATTCTGGGCGCGTATACGCGCTTATAACCACGAAAGGGTTAACAAACGCCTTGTTCACTCAATGACTGACTGGTAAATAATAACAACAACAGCTCGTATCTCTCTCCTTATATGGGCTCGCAGCATGCAATGGAAATTTCCACAAGCTTCTCGAAAAATCCAGAAACCCATGGAATAACATTCAATGTATCAGCATATCTAAAGGGGGGTTACCATAGAGAGGGAAGGGTTACCATCGCCAACAATCGCCATGTTTGTCGCCAACTTGGCGATATATCGCCAAATTTGGCGACCAAAATTAGTCGCCAAAAGTGACGCCAACTTGGCGATATCTTTATTATTTCGCCAATCTGCCGTAGACATACACTGAAAATAATAGACAAGTTTGCTTGATAACAGAGGCAATGTAACAAAAATTAATATTACTAAAGGAATGGAGCTTAATAAGATTATTTACATTATTTTACAGTACAAACACTAACTATTTACAAAATTCGTAACAGTATTCAATTCAAAGATTAAAAAATTCAAATAACTAAATATACATACATCTTCCAGACTAAAAAAAAGCACCGTTACAAAAACAGTTGATGGAAGTTGAAGCATCTGAAACACAGTTCAGCAATTTCAAAGAACATTACGAGGATAATTCTAAAACTTCGTCGAAAGTGTTTTAGAAATAAAGTTAAATTTCGTTATAAGGTTGAAATAAAGAATTTTATGAGAACTTTTGAGTTTATTTTAGAATAAAGAAATGAAAAAGATCACATGCATGTGGATGGGAGAAAGTAAAAAAAAAGTACGCTCCTTATCATCTAAAATAACAACTAGGTTTAACTAACTAAAATAGGTTTTGTGATAAAATTAGTTTTTTTTTTTTTTTTTTTTTTTTTTTTTTTTTTACGAGAGCGCAGTTTGGACCTTCTGAAAATTTAAAACAAATTTTCTGTTTCTTATGAAATTTATCTTTCCAGATTGAAGAACAAAACTAAATGTTGTAGTTAGAAATCTTACATTACATATTTAAATTTTAAATAACTTATGCATATAATGAAACACTTGCAGTTTCCTGAATAATCTGAATTATTAATTAAAAATGACAAGTGAATTTTTTCAAACAGTATGCAACTAGATCAGAAAAGGCACATTGTAAAATTAATATATTTTTTAAAGATGTAATAGTCAATTTTTTAAAATCATACCAAAAAAAAAGCATCTTTGACCACTGGACTGATCTTTCGAAAAACTTTCAAATAATTCCTATTTTGTATGTATTTTACAGATTTTTTTTTAGTCTTTTACCACCGGTTCTTCAAAACAGAAATTTTTGCCTAATTGAATCACAAAAATGCTCCGGTTAAATAACACAAAATTTAAATTAAGAGTTTACTGGTGAGAAAAATAAATCATTATTGGAATATGTATACCCATAAGTCGCGTCATACGAACAAATAATGATTGTCAAAAACTCGTTTTCCCGTATGACACACGGGCATATCAGAGAAGCGGTTAAAAATATACAGTCGAGTCTCTATATAACGAAATCCACCATTCCAGTAAAAAATTCGTTATATAGAGAAATTCGATGTATAGAGAATGATGTTAAAATCGTATTTAATGTGTGAAATTCGAACAAATATTATTTTTGATCTTTTGAATTAAGAATTTGAAGTTTTTCAAAGTAAATATTAACCTAACATTTTATTTCTTAATTATTTAAGCAGTTTCAAAAAAGAGAACAGACATTTATTTGAAAGCTTAATGAAAATCAAATAAGGAAGACTTGCATTAATTTCAGACGAAGAAATCTGTGATTTTTTATTCTTTTGATTTTAAAATTGTTACGCTCTCAAAAAATATTCAAATTGTACCAAAGAATGAAAAATTGTAGTTAACATTTTTCTCCATTTGAAGGCCGCTCTTGTGTGCCTGTCATTGATTCCTCTCTTACATGTGTATCAATGCAATTGACACTGTTTTGAGAAAGATGTGGAAAGGTGTGTGGGAGATGGGATGAATTCCTTGGATTTAAAAAACATTGAAAGAAGTAATAAAAAAAATATAAAAAATATATTAAAAAAATAAAAACTCAGCACTGACGATAAATCAAAAATAAGTGATGGAAAATTGATTCCATATGATATCGAAGCTTTTTAACCCTTTAACGATTATAGCATTTTCATTGCTAGGATGTCGAAATAAATGATTGACACCGGTAATTAAGAACAAATGTATTTCTAAATAAGAAAACGTGATTTTTCACATACAAAATAAAAGGGATATTTTTAGATAAAAATACCGGTGTCAGTGTTGCGTATCGGAATTAAAATTTTGTGGTTTCGTGGCGAAACCACTGAACGTTAAAGGGTTAAAACTGTTTTTTATGACCAATTTATGAAAAAATTCGTTATACGGAGATAGATATTTCGCTATATAGAGACTGATTTTTAATGTAATCATGCTAAAAGGGAACCGTTCCTACTAAAAATTCGTTATATAGAGAAATTCGATGTATGGAGTTTCGTTGTAGAGAGACTCGACTGTATATAACTTTCAGATTTTAAAAAAGCTTCCTTGTGATAAAATTTGGGATTTATTTTTTACGAGATTACAGTTTGAGGCT
Organism: Maratus speculifer; assembly: GCA_964019185.1. Taxonomy (NCBI): domain Eukaryota; kingdom Metazoa; phylum Arthropoda; class Arachnida; order Araneae; family Salticidae; genus Maratus; species Maratus speculifer. Next base: position 174,158,925 of record OZ025303.1, on the reverse strand, counting down.
ACTGAAAATTTAAAACAAATCTTAAGTTTTTTATGAAACTTATATTTCCAGATTGAATAAGAAAACTAAATGTTGTAATCAGAATTCTTGCATCGCATATTTAAATTCTAAATAGTTTGGAAAGTACAACAAAACTCTCGCAGTTTCCTTAAATAACATGGTTTTCTAATTAAAAATGTAAAATAAGTGAAATTTTTTAATAGCATGTAAATAAAAAAAAGCATTTATATTTTCGATTTTGTAAAATCATACTTAGGAAAAAACAGCTTAAAATTCATTAATAACCTTCACAAGGTTTATGTTACCGGAAACCTCTGCGAATGTCAAAATTGCGACCGCAACTATTTTTTAATTTTGTTTTGCCGCTATTTAAAAAGAAATACATTTTGTGTTGTACAAATGAAATCGTTAAATGAAATAAAAATTTACGAATAAGCAACAAAGGCATGAATTAATCAAAAAAGAACTGTGTAACATAAATCCATATCACCAACATTTATATTGATAATTAGAAATATTAAAACATTTTGTACCAGAAAATGTTAAAGGGTTTGTTATTGAGATTTATTCATAATAAGTGAAACCGCATTCTGAAAATACTGGTTGTGTTTCAAATCCAGCTACCTAGCTGTTGGTCGTTGATGGCTAGGGAAATCTCTACGTATAATTCGTGTCACGTTCATAGATGGTGTAACATTATGGAACTCATTTTTAGTAGTGTAGTGTAAGAAAACTTTTCATGTTGTTGAGGTGAACGAACTAAGAAACTCAAAGTAATTAAAAATCCAGTTGCTGCTATTACCAACAATAGTTGAAAAAAATACCTGATTTTTTATGTACAGCTCTTTATGTGATTTATGGATTTGTATGTAAACTACATAGCACGTTAAAAGTTACTTGAGTTAAAGAAATAACAAATTTGAGGAATTTTCATTGAGCGATTTCCGTGAATACGTTGAAATCTACTTGAGAATTTTTGTGAGTATTTTATTGTGGAAAATCTGTGTGTAAACTTAGCTTTTAGTTTATTTTGTTGTTGCTGTTGTTTTTTAAAAATAAAAAAATATATAAAAATGCATTAGATTACATTCCTTTACACTATATATGTAGAAACAGCAGTAATATATTGGTAAAACAATTATATTAAATGTACTATTACATGTAATTAAAAATCCTTGCAGTCTTCTGTGAGAAAGAGTTTAAAATCCTAAAAAAAGTCACAAAGTTATCGGTATACATAAAAGTAGGAAGGATTTTTAAAAACTCACACTTTTTATCTTACGCTTTAAAATATTTATTACAGTATGCTGTTATTATTTTGTTAATGAAAATTTAATTTTCGTAGAAAATAAAAAAAATAAACAAAATTCTTTATAATTGTAAACAGTTCCCTTAAAACTAGAAAGGCCAGAAATTTTACTCAAGCTTTATAAAAATATTTAACACCAGAATTTTTATTTAAAATTGCTTAACATATTTATTTAACGTTCTTTGCCTTTATGAATTGATTTTATTGAGAAATTTGCGTTTCGAAGTAAAATGTATTTATTTGATTGAGGCCATTTCTACCACTAATTTTAGAAAATTCCATTTTTTTCCTTAATCATTATTAAAAATCTTAAATGCTTTTTTTTAAATTAGTGGCGGGAATTTAACTTACTCTCCCTTGTCTTCCGGTTTGTATCTGCTCCGATGATTCAAATTAATATTTAAAGTTGCAAAAAAGTATAAAATTCATTTTTTGGAATTTTGCGTTCGGTGTTGAATTCGTTATTTTATGAGTACAATACTCACTAAGCCCCACAAAATTTGAGAAAAAATAACTATACTTTGGGCATGCTTGCACATTGGCCAATTAGAACGACAATTAGACGGACAATTAGACGTCAAAAGTTCTGGCCAATCAGTCTTCGAGAAGGCGAAAGATGGTTTGGAAAACCGAAATATATATCAGTCGAATATGCCCGATTTCACCGTGATCAAGGAGGATTTGAAATAAACATTAAATACAAAAGTTACTTATTTTTGTCTGTAAATTCCGAATCTGCAATAAAAAATCAGGGTTATAATTTAAGATTTCAAAGTTATACCCCCTTTGTCTCCCAGGGGGTCGGTTGCATTGGTCAAATTTAGTATCACTGAGTAGCTTATTTAAAAACATTTAATACGTATATTTTTGTTTTTCAATCTGATATATATTTCTCAAGTTATTGGATCGTTTCCAGACTTTTCGGACACCCCGTATATATATATATATTAAATAGTATTCAATTAAAAGATAAAAACAAATCAAATAATTAAAAATATATGTAGCTTCGAAACTTCCAAAAAACCCTCCTTACATATACAATAGATAAATGTTGAAGCATCTCAAACAGTGTTCACCATTTCTAAAGAACGTTACAAGGATAATTCTGAAACTTCGTCGGAAATGTTTTGGTAATAAAGTTAACTTTCTTTCTAGGATTGAAATAAAGAATTTTATGAGAACTTTTGTGTTTATTTTAGAGTCAAGCAATGGAGACCATCACATGCATGTGGTTGGAAGAAAGTTAAAACGAAGTACGTTCTTTACCATCTAAAATAACATCGCACTTGAATACTGAAATAGATTTTGTGATAAAATTTGGGGTTTATTTTTTTTTTACGAGAACACAGTTTGAGGCTATTGTATATTTAAAACAATTTCTGTTTATTTCTGTTTCTAATGAAACTTATATTTCCAGATAGAAAATGAAAACTAAATGTTGTAGTTAGAAATCTTACATTGCATATTTAGATTCTAAATAATTAGAAAAGTACAATGGAATTGTCGCAGTTTCCTGAATAACATGATTTTTTAATTAAAAATGTAAACGAAATGGAAATGTTTTTAAAATAGTATGCAAATAAAACAAGTTGGAAATTACACGTAAAGCGTCGCAAATGATGTGCGTTCGTACGATAATGAAGTTTAAAAATATTCAGATGTTGCTGTTATAATAGACAGTACTTCGGAAACAGTGTAGTGAACAAAATCTTTTTTGTCTTCCTGTAAATATACAGGAATAGTAACTCTTATTACAGCTCAGCAACGTATATCATATTCATAAAATGTGAAGTTGTTTAATGTAATTAAATGCGCACCAAAAATGCTCTCCCTATATCATTGTGTAATGAAATACTTTTGTGTGGCCTTATAAATTAATAACAAATGTTCTTTGCACCACTGATTATGAAAAATGTATATTATAATATGTACTTTATAGATGCATATCAATTTTATTATGTTCGAATGAGTGTAACACCATTAAAATGCATTTGAAAAAAAAATTTCCCATTGACCGTAATGTAACGAAATACTTTTGATTGTCCCTGTAATTGAACTATGCATCCGATTTTGATAAAATTTGATATGAATCGACAAAATTATGTAATAATTATTTATTTTATATTTCAAAGGATTAAAATGCATTTGAAACTGTTTTCCCCATTGACCGTAATGTAATGAAATACTTTTGATTGTCCCTGTAATTGATCTATGCATGTGATTTTCATAAAATTTGAAATGACTCGACAAAATTATGTAATAATTTTATATTTTAAATTTCAAAAGATTCGGTTGGGTAGTTTTCGCATTGTTATACGCGGACAGACGGACAGACGGACGGACAGAATGACAACTGTAGGTGCTAGGTATTTACATAATTACGAACGTACCTAAAAAGACACATTGTCGATTTTGTAAAATTATACACAAGAAAAAACAGCCTAAGTCACATAACTAACCAATACATTTGGAAATTTTTTTCAAATAATGCGTATTTTTTAATGCCTTTTACAGAATTTATGTTTATGACTGGTTTTTCAAAACAGAAATATTTGCCTCAATTGAATCAAAAAAATGCTCAGTTATCCGAGCAATAATGCAAAATTTATAATAAAAATTTACTGGTGAGAATAATAAATCATGATTGTAATATGGATGTCCGTATGTGGTGCGGACTAAACATGATTAGCAAAAACACGTTGCTCGTATAACGTACGGGCAATTCAGAGAAGCGGTTAATTACAGTAATCGTTTTACATTTGCGAGACTAATTCCTCCACATTCGAGTCGGAAAATCTCTGGCACATGTTGCCACGGCGACTATTTTTATATTCCATTCGTACCACTATTTAAAAAAATAAAAACATTTGGCATTGTTCTTTTTTTATTAGCATTTTCCAAAAAAGTTGAAAAGTGCTAATGCATTCGGTCTGTGTGGCCGTCTGGCCGCGATCTAACTCACGTAAATATACTCGGATTTCCATGAACTTTTAGGACGTTATTGATATTTACCCTAGCACGAGCCCTATTGAAAATGAAGTTTCTACTATGATTAGTTCATTTACAGGGAGAATCAAAAGTTTCCCATTACATTATGGCCTATGGGGAAAATCGTTTCAAAGAATTTTAAAGATGTTACACCCTATCAAACGTATTAAAATTTATATGCTTTTAAGAGGTGCATTAAAATATGCATACTATAAAATATAAGGTGAAATTGTAGCTATTATTCATTTACAGGGCCACACAATATAATATTATTAGGTAATGGTAAAATGGGGAATTGTGTGTGACATATTTTAAATATATTAAACCGTTTCATGTATATTGATGTAAAATTGATGTATGTTAATGAGGCTTAGTATAAATTATACGATATTTCCTTCCCTAATATGAAGTACATAGCATTTACAGGGACACACAAAATATTTCAAATAGTACATTCTTTCCGAAGTACTGTATATGTATCCGATGATAGCTGATGGATGGATGAAATGTGTTTTAAATATGATATGCGCATATAAGTTTCACTAAATTTATGCATATTATATGGTGTGTATAAATGATATACGTAATATACAGGGCTACCCGAAAGCGCTCGCCCACGTTATTGAATATGAGCATAAATTACTTAAAGGTTATTCTTAAATAAATTACGCATTTTTACGCTGAACTGCATTAAATTTACTAAGAAATGTTTGCAGAATATAGATAAAATGATATACAGGGCCACGCAAAAAATTGGTTACATGGAGCCTATGAATGCTAATTTATGAGAAAATGATTTCAGTTGTTTTAAGAGTGTTTTAGCTTAAAATAAATTTTATCTTAACACTGATGTGTAATAAAGGTACAAAGCAAACTACAATGCTAAACAAAGTATTCAAGTATGTTTCCATCTATTAGTATAAATTACTGAAAGAGAAATTCAAGCTGCTAGGCATTTTTTGCTAAACTAAATTTTCCCATTATATAGTATGTATATTAGCCGACCGATCAAATACAGGGCTGTTCAATAGTACTGGAATACATATTTGGCTAAATATCCTTATTTACCTAAATAACGAAGTTTTGTTAAAGATTTCATGAAGCGTTGGAAAGTGCTTCATAATCTATGCTTAACGCATGATTTTTCTTACTTGTTACAAATTGTATCAAGACGTTATGTACAAGATTTTTCTTTTTAAAAATGGTGCGAAGTATTTGCGGATGCTGAAATGTTCTGTTTTCCTATTTCGCGAATAATCAGAATTCGCGAATGAAAACGGATGAATTACTATAGACTAAGACGAACGGGTAGAAACGCATAGAATTCACAAAGGAACCTATTTTGATGTTGCTCACACCTAGTATTACGACCTGGTGCATTTTGTACTGCTATATATAAAAGTTACATAACAGACCAAAATTCGTTGTAAATCCTGTTTTATGTATGTATATATACATTTCATACTTTATTTTTTTTTATTATTGGATTTTTATTTGTTTATTTCAATTCAGAGGGAGTTAAGTCACCAAACAGGGCATTGCGAATTTTTTTATCCTTATTTTGTGACAATTACATTCGGCTAGGATTGCCGGAAAACTCTACTTTTGAAAATACGCCAAGTTTTCCCAGCCAAAAATATAAATATAATGCCGTAATTTTTCAAAACTAAAGTCGTAGTTTTTTGATAGAATTTTATAATTTATTTCAATGTTTTATTTTTATTATTAACTAATTTATATTTTTAAATGCTTTTCTTAAGGGAAAAAAAATATTTTAATTGTCCGCTAAGTGACCTCGATAATAGCATTTTCAAAAAGTTATGTTCTGCAATAAAAAACTAGTCGGATATGGCAATCCCAAAACTTTCTCCAATCTCATACACGTTGATACATCCAGAAAAATTAAGAATAGCAACGTCAGAGTTTAGTTAAATTACACTAAAATTTAATCCGCAACAACTTATTTCAATCTCTAACTGAATCTGAAATTTCATGCACGTGTATTAGTGTTTGAGATAGAATTATCGGAAAAATCGTTAAAAAACTGCATATAAGCGTTACATGTTGAGCCCCTTACTCAAAACACTATATATAATTATTATATAATTGTATCTACCAAATTTAATAAGAATTCACTTCAAATTGTAAAAATACTATAATTTATAGAAACACTTATTACAAGCTGCTTTCCGAACTTTTTTCTCTTGCGGTAAGACTGAATTTTCTACATGGACTTCTAAAAATGGATTTTGGCAAACAATAGTTGAAGAAAATGCTCCCAAAGCTTCAACGTGAAGACAAATTATCATTTTTTTAAAGTGGATATAAGAGTGAAAAAAAAATTTCTGCCACTTTTTTTAAATTTTAATAAATATAACCAGGGTTCGTACACTTCTGCGAATTTTCCAGGAGAAATATCAGTATTTTACTTTAATATAAAAATTAGTATGGTTTAATCGAGCCAAATTTCGCATTACTTAAGGAGAGATTTTCTATAAGAAAATACTGATACCGAAGAACTTTCTGATCTGAAAATTTTAGGGTGCCTTACGAACCCTGATATAATCATTATTTAGTCTTTAAACATTAAAACAAATAGTCTTATGACTAAAATATCATGAATTAACAGTAAATATTTTTTTTCTTTTGACAATAAATGTCTGATCTTTTTATTTCTTTTAAGATAAAGATGTGGTTTTACTCCATTGGTGGGATAAAACAAGATGATTTAAACTAAAATAAAAGAAAAAAAAAGCATTTATGAACAAAAATGTAATAAAAAAATCAAACATTAATAATGATATCAAACAAGGCAATCTTGAGAATAATTACGGAATGTTTCATCAAATTCTGATTTCAATAAAAAGAATATTGCCCAGTTAAACTGATGGCATTGAGCTCACAGGCTACGCATACTAATTGTACATTACAGCCTTGTATTTTCGTTAATTCCGTTCGAAAAAAAATTAAGAAGGGGAAACAGCTCTCCCCTTTCTCCTTTTTCATACTTAATCATTGAACCTCTTAAACTATCAAGTACATGCTTTATCATATTAAAAAATCTATATCTAAAATTCAGAGCAAATCGGATAATTCTTAATAAAAACCCATTTAGCATTTATATAATTTAAGAGGAGTTATTCCCCTCTTTTATACTTAACCATTAAACTTCCAAAACTATTCAGAGATTTGAACGAAATCTGACAATTCTGGTTGAAAAATCCATTTATACAAGTTAAGGGGAGGGGCATTAGAACCCCCGTTCCCCCTGTTTATACTTATTCAATGAACACCTAATAACAGCCACGGACTCGCCTCATCAGAATGATCCTATATCTAAATGTTGAACGAAAACTGTTAATTCTGCATTAAAATCCCGTTTATATCAATTAAGGGAAGGGGCATGAGCCCCCCGTTCCCCCTGCTTATACTTATTCAATGAACACTTAATAATAGCCACGGTATCGCCTCATCAGAATGATCCTATATCTAAATTTTGAACGAAAACTGTTAATTCTGCATGAAAATCCCGTTTATATATATTAAGGAGGGGGGCATGAGCCCCCCGTTTCCCCTGTTTATACTTATTCAATGAACACCTAATAACAGTCACGGAATCGCCTCATCCGAATGATCCTATATCTAAATTTTGAACGAAAACTGTTAATTCTGCATGAAAATCTCGTTTATATCATCTAAGGGGAGGGGCATGAGCCCCCCGTTCCCCCTCTTATACTTATCGAATGAACTCCAAAAACTAATCATTGAAGCGCCTTATCAGGATATACCTATATACAGAATTTCAAGTGGATCCGATATTTTTAGCATGAGTTATCGCGTTACGCACGAACGCACGTACGAACGTACATACAGAACGGACGGGCACATAAGCTCTCAGGCTATGATAGCCTGTGAGCTAAAAAGCAACTAGTACAAATATATCCAATCTGGCCCTACTGTATCTTATATATGCAAGAAAATTTCTTTACAACAATTTTCTTCTCATTAAAAAAAAAAAAAAAAAAAAAAAAAAAAAAAAAAAAAAAAAACTGAAATTCCAGATTTATGCGCAAAATTTAGAGGAAAAAAACAGAATATTTGTTTTAAAATTTTTAAACCTATCAAATTTTATTCTTAAAAATGCATATTCGCCGAATTTTATTCTACTAAACTTAGTAAAATATTCAGGTATATTTTTGCTCGATGTCGTTAAGAATGTGTTTTTACCCATTATTTTTCTACTACATACCATGCGATGGTTTCATTGCTTGGGAAGTAAAATAAACTCGAAAATTCCATAAAACTCTTTCTTTCTAGCTCAGAGAGAAATTTAGCTTTATTACCAAACCATTGACACAAAATTTTAGAATTACCCACATTATATTTCTTAGATCTACTCAAAATAGTATTTTAAGAATGTTCCATTTATATATTTTATATTTATAAAAAAAATTATATTTTTAGGTCTAGATTTAAATAACTGAAAGTTTTATGTATGAGGAAAAATTCGAATAACATAAATGTATAGAATATATGTGAATATACAGGGTGAGACATAAATATCGAAACAATAGGCTATCTCCTCAAATATTGCCCCTAGACCCATACTTCCAATTGCGAAAATTCATAAAAAAAGGTGAAATTTCTGATAAGATAAGTTGCAACTCCATGGGGGGTCTGTTTGAAAAAATACGAAAATTAAATTTTTATACGGCCCCCGTAGGTCAAAATTCCCAATTAGGAAATTATTCCTTATCCATTCATAAATTGAACAAAAGAAATTTTATCTTCGTATCTAAAAATCCCACAGAGATATTAAATCCCAAAATCCTCAAAAATTTCTGACTTACACCACTTTTCCCTGCCTCTAAACTGTGCTTTCTTCTCTGTGATTCAACGCTTGTTAGGGAACATTCACAAATTGCAAATTGATAAAAATCGGTTTAAGATAGCGCTTTTTCTTTGGACATAAAATAGTTTAGCGTATAGTTTTTAAGCTAAATTTGTATACCAGACGTCTGCCCGGGTCAAAATATCTAGGTCAAGTCTCAAACGAACCCATAGGGGGAAAAGTTCGGCGCGGCCTGAAAAAATGTCAACATCATAACCCGGACCGGTCTGGAAAATAGTTTAAATCATAGCCCGGTTCAGTCGCAAACTTCTACATAGTTTTTTAATTCGGCGTGAGAAAAAAATGTTTCATATGGAGGAGTTCTGACCAAAAAATTATTTTATAGCTTTTCGTTTTTTATATTTATACTTTTTATCATCAAAGAAGCGCCAAAGGCTGTAATATATTTATTTTTATCAATGAATCTCTATTTATATGTAAATGTTTCACTTATATTTTAATATCGTTAATCCATATCCCATGTGTTGGAGACTCTGAAAAATGTTATACACTAAAACTTTTTAAGACGGAATCACATAGGAAAGAAAAAATACGTTATAGACAGATGCTCTCCCTAGAAGATGTAATTGGAGCTTATTTTCTTTTCAGGTACTATGACATTTATTTTGCATGGATCAACATATTTTCCGTTTAAGACAGAATTCCGTCATAGGCAGATTTTTTTTCACTGATTTTATTGTATTTAATTTTTTTAGCCTTTGAATAAGCTATTTAAAAAAAATTAAAGTTTTTTTTTTTTTTTTTTTTTTTTTTTTTTGTAAAATAATGTTTTAAAATCTATATGTTTGTCGTAAAAAAATTCGATTGAGCCGAATTTTATTTATTTTATGTACGTATTAAGTCAGTCAGAGACAGTGATTTTAATACGGGTTTTGTCGAGACCGGGTTTGAAAATTTCATCCAGAGTGCACCTAAGTTGAAGGAAGTAGTCCCCTCCTTTATGAAAAGTACGCTAGGTCCGGCCTGGCGGGTCTTCCGAAAAAAGTAACATCTAGGTCCTGCTTTACCTGGGCCCAGAATACAGATTTTTTAACATCCTTTGGAGGACGATAAAAAGTCTGAAGTTGTCAGAGGTAAATTTAAAAGGAAAAAAAAAAAGACAATCTGCATCTTAGAAAAAGCATTTTTTAATATAACAGACGGACATTTAAACAATACACTTCGTTTTTCTGCATAATGAATTTTTTATCCTCTATTTCTTGTCTTTAAATTATTAAATGTTAAGAATTTTTAAAAGAAAAAAGAACTTGAAACACGTCATTTTTTATTTTTTTACATTAGTTTTGTTTCGGCAAATTAAAAAAAAATGTTTACTTTTGAAAAAATGTTTGTTTTTGAAAATATGATTATTTTTAAAGTTATATTATTTTTTCAATAAATATTTTTAATAGTTTTAAAATTAATATAAAAAAAACCTTGGAACAAAACTAAAATCAGATTTTCATCTTTAATTAAATGGAAAGAAATTGAAATCCGATAAATAATGTTATGAGTTATAACGATTTTTGATTGTCCCATTTAAACCAGTACTAACCACATAAAACTTTTATAAATTGTATGAGAAATTTTAGAATGTGATTTTCTTAGCAAATTATAATGCTAACCATCCCCAAAAAAAAAAGAAAAAAATCAAAATTCTAACTCAAGAAATATATTTTTTACGCGTTTTCTAGAACTGTTAAAGTAACATTGTTTTTTGAATTGCGCGCTTTTCAATTTGTGTCTAATCCCTTAAAACCTGATGAATTTTTTAAACGGCTATAACTTTGCGAATTTTGGAGATATGAAGATGCAACTTTTTGTGTCTTATTCAGGACTGAATAAGGAAAGTTTTCCTAATTGGAAATTTTGTCCTACGGGGGCCGTATAAAAATTTAATTTTCGTAACTTTTCAACTAGACCCCCCATGGAGTCGCAATTAATCTTATCAAAAATTTCACATTTTTTTATGAATTTTTGCAATAGGAAGTATGGGTCTAAGGGCAATATTTAAGGAGATAGCCTATTGTTTCGATATTTATGACTCACTCTGTATATGTAATGCATATATATTCACTTATATACTATACATATATTTGTAATGTGTGGTTTTTACTTCATTGACGAAATTATTTTGTACCGGTGAGCATCCATGAAAAACTTTATACAACTAATTAATAAAGGCTGGTAAATTTTAAAAATTCAATGACGTCACAGAGGAAATTGCATTTATTTTTAATTCAGGATACTTACGTCTCCTAGAATTTTCCCACCAGGAAATGCCACGTCATCAATATTTTTTAGCAGACAATACTTGATCAAAAAGTGTAAAATTTCACGCGTTTCGCCTTTAATAATAAAATATTTAAAATATATTATAAAGTGACATAGGGTAACACCCCCAGTAATTGGCATGCACCAGTGATTGGCACATTTCACAAACATGTCCTAAAAAAAGATTTATATCCAGTCTTTTAAAAATTCAAGACCATATATCAGTTATATGCTCATTTACGTTAAAGATTATAACTTTGATTTATTTTACAAGATGACAATAGAGCCTAGGAAAGAGAAACAAGTATGGCTTGTATCAAATTAGCCATTTTGTTGCAAATTCTTGTTCTTTGGCTTAAGGAAGGCATCCTTTTCAATTCATTAGTATCTGATTTATAATAGCCCCACCAGTGGCCGAGAGGTTTGGACCTCTCAACTGGTAGACGGCAGGTGCTGGGTTCGAACCCAATCGCGGCCGTCGGCCTAACCGTTCGGAGTTTTCGTGGTTTTCTTCGAGCCTTGCGTAAATACGGGTTAGGTTCCCTTAGAAAGACCCCCACGAAGGGCACTCCCCCCTGGGCCTATATCCCTAGTGTAGATAACCGGCCGACAAAAATACACCAAAATACACCTGATTTACAATATATTTTAAATTTTAATTGACAACATTTTTGTTTAGTTAAAAAGGGTTACTTTAATTGTGTAAAAGTATTTTCGACACAAATATTTGGATTTCTGAATTAATGGTGCTTCAATTTTGCTAGTTCCTAGTAATTGGCACCTATTCCAGTTACAAGGAATTCGCAAGGAATTTGAGATTAAACCATTTATTTTGGAAGTACTTTTAAAATTATAGACTAAATTTGTTTATCATTTGTTTTTATTTGAAAATATAAATTTTATCAGTAATTGGAATCCATTAAATCTTCATATGATAATTACTGGGGACAGCATGACAATTACTGGGTATGAATGTAAGTGTATTGTATTGTTTTAAAGTGTTCACATTTCAGACTAATATGCTGATTTCTTGCTCTCAAAAACCTGAAATATGGCAACTTCATCTACAGTAAATTAATTTAAAGCGATTAAACCCAATGCAAAATGTAAAGTTTTTTTTTATATAAACATATGCCAATTACTGGATCACAAGGTGTCATACATTGGTGCTCTAGGTGCCAATTACTGGTGATTTCAGCAACTTTTTATAAATATATTTTTATAAAAATACTTTTTAATTTTTTTTTCCTTTTAGTGGGCAAAATAGATGCACAGATATGCATTCTTTGATTTAAAAATATTTCCAAGTAAATATCTTATTTCTTTGTAATGAAAACTGAAGTAAGTTTAAAGACAAATTCTTAAAGTGTCAATTACTGGGGATGTCACCCTACTTCAACTTATTTTCATTGAGTAAGCTTCATAATGTAAATAGAAAACTACAAATACAATACACATAAAAAACTACAATAAATAAATATTGAATTCAAATTTAATATAACGCCCTGTATATTTTGGACTCTTTCCATGTCCCTTCTATGTAGACAGTAGACTATGTAGTCAGTGTTGCCAGATGGGCTACTTTTTAACCCTTTCCGGTACGGGCAAAATCTGTAGTAAAATTTGAAATTATCGACTGACACCGGAATTTACAAATGAACTTTTTAGATATTTTGAATTTTTTAATTAAAGCTTTTATTGCAGAATCAAAATTTTACTAAAATATTATTGGTGCCGTTTGCAAGTTTTGAATTAAAATTAAGTTTCCCAGACCGGGCACAGTAGGGTGGAGCGAAAAAAATTATTTTTAAAAAATCAAAAAGGGGTAGGTGCCAAAAGTTGCATTTATACTAGTACATCAACTCTGTGAAATTTTACCGCTGAAAACAAATGGCTTGAGTCTATGCTTTTGCTCCAAAAATCGAAATTTTGGGCAAAATTTGTCATTTTTTGACATTTTTTCAAAAAAATTAAAAAAATCCTACAGAGCTGGTTATTATTTTAAAGTGTTACTTAAACCTTTATATTTATCTGCTTAACATATTTAAACTATAAAACAATATCTTTATTCCGTATAACTGGAGCAAAACAGACTCCTTTTGGTAAGAAAACGCTATTACCACTGTACTGGGACATACAATGAATTGTTGTTTTTAATACAGCTCTTCTTTTCAAAACTACCTCGGACATAAGTCATGGAGGTGGCTATATTTCATATACCACCCGTCTCGACTATTCGATCATCTTAGTACAGTGTTTTATTTATATATGATTTGTGATTTTCTTTATCAAAATTTGGCATGTTTTCGATGCATCCACCTAGTTTATCTGTTCTTTGTATCCACATGCTGATGTGACTATCTTAATGTATATTTTTACAGCTTTTACAAAAAAATGACAAGCAGAGTAATATAAGGGAATATTATTAAAGGGATCTATTTGGCCATCTATTCAATCTTACATCCAGTTGATGAAAGTGATTGGAAGTTTTGTTACCACAACATTTTTTCAGTCAATTATATTTTTTTACGTAATGATTTGCTGCAAAGATGATTTTGGGCATTTCAACTATAAGTATGCCATCATTTAATCTGCTTTTGCATTTTTTATATGTTGAGAAGCGTTGTTTATATGTTGATTTCTGGTGATCGTCAGAGAGAATTGCAATGGGAATTCGTCCTGCAAGTGCAGAGCAACCGGTGTTGTAAATAACTTTTTTTTTCATTAGTTTTATGGCGTTTTCTATGTGTTTTCGTAGCCAGGTAATTTCCCATTAACTTTTAGATCCCCATTTTATAAGTGAACAATATTTGATGGTGAACTGTCCTGGGCATAAACTTATAATGCATAGTACTTTTTAAGAGAATGTTAAGAATGTAAATGTTTGAGAGAACATTACTCTAATCGACTGTAAGTACTCATTTAAATTTAGGAGAATTCTATTTGTCGCTGTGAACCATTTTGTATTGTGTAAGCTTAGAATTGTGTATAATCATATGCTACTTCAACTCCAGTAAATTTCCTCTGAGTCAATTATTAGGGAAATCGATGTAAAACGTTATAATCTACATGGATTCACTGGATCAATAAGAAAATCTTTGTCTACTTACTATTCACTTCCTACTGCAATTTTTTATAAAATAAATAATACGTTTGAAAAATTATTTTCTCAAATTAAGTAAAACATACTCAGAATAGACTAGAAATTTCTGTCGGAGACTGCAATGTTAATTCATAAGGAAAGCTATTTCTCAGAATCAAAAGAAATGGGGATAGGAATTTAAAAAACATCTCGCACAAAAAAACAGCTCATAAAACGAATAAAATTTTCCGCTTTATATAAGCACATATTGGTAATCAGAGTCTATAGATTCACTCACAAAACATATAATATAAGTTTATACCGCGGGATATTTTATGCCAAATGCAATACATACCTAAAGAATAGGTTTAAAAACTTATTAGAAATTACTCGACTACGAAACAATACAGGAAACGACATACAACAAATAATAAACCTTCTTTCGAAATATTGTTGCTTTACAAACAAATTTTGTTTGCAATCATCTGTGACGATCGTCATAATATTAAACTGCTAGCTTCTCAAACTATATTCAATGTAACAGGTACAGTAAATGATGACATACTAGAAATTGAATTCATACAATCAATTTTTCGGCATATCATTATATATATAATGTAATTGATTAAAAAAATGTTGTGGTAACAGAACTCCCAATCATAATGTATTAATTGTATAAAAATTTAATAAAGATAATAGACTGCTTAATAGGTTCAATTAACAACATACCTAATACATTACTCAGCTTCCTCTTCTGTTATATAAGATATAAAAGTATACGTGCAGCAGGTCACACTAGTAGCATCCAATGTCAGCGAAAACAAAGAAGAGGTAAACTACTTTGATACATAGAAAACTTATGCCCTTCTTTGGGAAAAAAAAATAACAATTCAATACATAAATAAAACACTGGGCCTAGATTATTGGGTGGCTGAGACGGGTGGGATATGGAATGCAGCCACATCTACGAGTTATATACAGAATAGTTTTCAAAGCAGATAGGTAAGAAATGCATTTAAAACAACATTTCGTTGTATGCTCCAATAGAGAGGTAACGCTGGTTTTTACCAAAAGTTGTCAGATATGCTCCGATTATACAGACTACAGATATTGTTTTATAGTTTTAATATGTTAAGCAGATAAATATAAAGGTTTAAGTAACACTTTTAAATAATAACCAGCTCTGTAGGAATTTTTAATTTTTTTTTGAAAAAATATCAAAAAATGACAAATTTTACCCAAAATTTCGATATTTGGAGCAAAAGCGCAGACTCAAGCCATTTTATTTCAGCGGTAAAATTTCACGCAGTTGATGTACTAGTATAAAGGCAACTTTTGGCACCTACCCGTTTTTGATTTTTAAAAAATAATTTTTTTCGCTCCACCCTAGGGCACAGTGGACGGAGAGAGTTAAATCTAGGTTCTTGATTAGCACCATTTTTTTAAAAATAGTTAAATGCGCCTTATTTAATGATATTTCAATTAAGGCGAAAAAGGGGGAATCTTACCTTTTCAAAAAGGCGGGGTCAATCAAGAAATATGAATTAGAAAAAAGTAGGGTTAAATAAAAATTAGATCTGGTTACTTCTTTTATATTTCACATCAAACTTAACTAGTTTATATACCACACAATTGATATTGGAGATAGAATTTAACTCAGAATTGTAACTGATATAAATAATACAAGTACATGTAAATTAGGAAATAAATACATTTTCTGAAAAATCATAATTTATCAAATTATTTTTTGGTTATGCTATGACATTTATTGTAAAAAACAATGTATGGTGAATTCTTATTAAACGATTTCAAAATGTACAAAGTATTTATTTTTGCAAACATTACATTTATGCCTTACATTAGAAACAAAACATCCATTAAGTATTTTATCACATAGCGTGTTAAAAACGAAATAATTTAGAACCTTTCGGATTTTCCATGCACACCAGTGAATTCATAAATATAGTATTTTACTTATAGTTGCGAATATTTTGAAATCAATAACTTTAAACGATTGTTCATTTAGAAGTCTTGCACAAATTCATTTTTCTATAAATTAGTTCTGAGTACTATTTTTTTATTTTTTTGACATTTATAAATTTGAATGTATTATTCAATAATTAATTAATGCAAAATTCAATAATTAATAATTAATTAACGCAGTCTCAGTGGATATTTAAACTTTCATTTATTACATAAGCATTTACTTCTTGTTTGTACTTGCATATTCATAAGATTTACTTCACTTAGAACTACGTTTTCCTTTTAAAATAGTGTGTTAACCTGGAGAACACGCACTTACCCAGGGTAGAAATGGCTTTAACTTTCTCACCAATAAAACCAAATTATAACCGTCATTTTATTTAGGCGGAGACAATCCTTACAAATTTTGCGATAAAATAAGTTGAAGATGAATGGATTTAAAAGATAAGTGGTTTTAAAAAGATAAATGGTTAAAATTACAAAAATCATACGCACTCCGGGTCAAAAAGACCCGGCGCGTGTACTCCCGTGTTAAAAACGAAAGAATTTGAATGTATCATTTACGGAATATTAATTAATGCAAACTTTGCGAATATGTAAACTTTCATTAATTATATAAACATTCAATACCTGTTTGTAATTTAATATTCATAACAATTAATTTACTTATGCCTAAGTTTTTCTTCTAACTCAATGTTTGTGAAATAGTACTTAACATTTTATTCACGTTTGTTACAGAAAACATGTTGGTATTTTCAAGGAATCTGCCACCACTATTAAAAATCAGAAAACCTTTATTTTATGATGAAAACGCTTCCCTTGCAGTCACTTTTTTTAATCCTAAATTTTGACATATTTACATTCATTTAAATAAGATAAGAAATTATAATTAAAGATTGTGGATTTTTAACATCAATATTTATTATAAAAGAAAATTTATATATCTTTTAGAGACTATTTCTTATAGAGGTACCTTCTAAACCCTGATGGTACTTACGCAGTTTCTTAGAAATCCTGCAGATATTTATTTCCCTATGAATTAATTCTAAGCGTTATTATTTTTATTTTTTGACATTTATAAATTTGAATATATTATTCACGGAATATTAATTAACGCAGTCTTTGTGGATTTTTAATATAGTGTTAAAAACGAAAGGATTTAGAAACTTTCGTATTTTTCGTGCACACCAATGAATTAATAAATATAGTATTTTACTTCTAGATGTGAATATTTTGAAAATAATAACATTAAAACGATTGTTCATTTAGAAATCATGCATGTATTTATTTCCCCTGTGAATACTGAGCATTTTTTAGATCTGTGAACCTTTGAACCTTTATTAATTATATAAATATTTATTAAATGTTTGTACACACATATTCATAAAAATAATTTACTTAGGACCACGTTTTCCTTCCAACTTAATGTTTACGAAATATTTTTTTTTATAATCGCATTTATCAACGCTCTAGTGTTGGAATATTAAAGGAATCTGTCACCACTATTAAAAATTTAAAAAGATCTATTTTATATTTCAAACGCAGCTCTTACAGGCACTTTATGCAATCCTAGATCTTTTTAATATTGGTATGCATTTAAATAAAGTAAGAAATTCTTTAAAAAATATGTAGGATTTTTAACAACATTATTAATTTTAAAGTAAATGTAAATTAGTTAAGCGACTATTTGTGATAGAGATGACTTCTAAAAACTAGTGGTTTTTAACCCCTTAACAGGTTCATTCTTTTCCGTTCAATAAATTGAAGATAGTGTACTCACACCACTATTATTTAAATAAAATATTCCTAAAATTTAGTATAAACATTTCCGCCTTTCAATAGTATAAAAATTTTCTTAAGAATAACAGTGGTGTCAAAAAGCTTTAAATGATGCAATGAGCAAATTCGTCTAGCCTCAGTAACTTAACTGGTTTAAGCAAACCAGTTAAGGGTTTAAGCAATTTCTCAAATGATGTAGCGCAAATTACACCAAGTTTAAAATTTGTGCTGATATACATTTATTTCAGTTTGAAAATAAATTTAGAGAATATTTAGTTATACTGACTTATACTGATACCACACATTTAATATTGGAGATGGAATTTTACTTAGAGCTGTAACTGATAAAAATAATAGAAATACATTTAAATCAGAAATCAAAAAATCAAATAAATTTGAGAAAAAAAAAATAATATATCAAATCATATCTTTTTGGTTATACTATATCATTTATAGAAAAAAAAAACAATTGCGTGAAGAATAGCTTTAAACGACCTCAATAAGTGCAAAATATTTATTTTTCCAAACATTACATTTTCGGATTACTTTATAAACAAAACATTCATTAATATTTTATCACATAGCATGTTAAAAACGAAATAATATAGAAACTTTCGGATTTTTCGTTCACACCAGTGAATTAATAAATATAGTATTATACTTTTAGTTTCGAATATTTTGAAATTAATAACATTTAAACGATTGCTCATTTAGAAATCATGCATATTTATTTCCCTGTGAATTATAAGCATTCTTTTTTAGTTTTTAGGCAATTACAAATTTGAATGTATCATTCCCGGAATATTAATTAATGCAGTCTCTGTTAATATTTAAACTTTCCTTAATGATATAAACATTCACTAACTGTTTATATTTGCATATTCATAAGAATTAATTTACTTATGTCTAAGTTTTCCTTCAACCTTAATGTTTGCAAAATACTTAACACTATACTCACGTTTATTACAGCAAACGTGTTGGAATTTTTAAGGAAGCTGCCACCATTATTAAAAATCAGAAAACTTTTATTACATATTTAAAACGCTGCACTTACGGTCATTTTAATTCTAAATTTTGTTATATTTACATGCATTTAAATAAGATAAGAAATTATAATTAAAGATTATGGCTTTTTAACATCAGTATATAATATAAAAGAAATTTATGTATCTTTTAGAGACTATTTTTTATAGAGGTACTTTCTAAACCCTGGTGGTTCTTAAGCAGTTTCTTACATGAATCATTGTAAATTACACCACGTTTATAATTTGTGCTCATATATTTTTATTTCCGTTTAAAAATAAACTTAGAAAATATTCAATTATATGAATTTATCATTTTTTTTAACATACAGTTGATATTGGAGATAGAATTTTACTGAGATCTGTTACTGATAAAAACTATAGAAATACATGTAAATTAGAAAAAAATCAAATCAAACACATTTTGTGAAAAATCATAATGCCATTAAATTTCTTTTTAGTTATGCTCTATCATTTATCGAAAAACCCAGTTGAGTGGTTCTGAAAATAGGGGACAATTTATGTCTTTCAGCGTACAAAAAAAATTGAGAGGTTTTCTGTCATGTTTTTATACTTAGATATATTTGTCTTAATATTATTCATTATTTGCACTCAAGAATTACTCACTTTTTAGTTAAAAACACCTTAAAATAACAGAATAAATGCTCAAAATGTCATTAGCATGGATGTCCACAGCAGCTGTGCCTTGTATATACTAGCTTTTTCAAGAGTTAATATCATGTTTATAAAATAAAACAAATGTTATTCTTTCTTTAAATTAATCAAGGAGAGGATTTATCCAATAAATCTCTTTTTAAAAATAAAATTATAGTATAAAAAAAGAGAATTAAAGTTTGTCCTCCATATTCTGTTTTCAAAACAAGGTCATAATATAACAGCTGTTTATTAATCAAAATTTCATTTTCACATATGACAATACTTTGAAAATATAAAGTTTCTCCATGGCAACAAGCAGCCATTTTATTCCAGCCTAAAAATAGAAGCATGTATTGTATTTTAAGAATAGAAGTTGAATATTAGGCGAGTACATCAATTGTATGTCATTAGAGTGGATAATAATTTTCATGTTTATTTTATAGTTAAAATTTTTATTTTACTTATTTGCATAGAACTTTTGTGTTTTAAAACGCCCCAGAAAGGACTATTGCATTGTGATTATATTATGGCTCATAATCTTATTTAAATTAAAATTTGTCATTAGCATGGACAAATATCAGTGTCATTAGCATGGTTTTTCTGTCCATGCTAAAGACTCCTATGTGCATAAATGTAACCAGTACTTATATTGTATCCTTTTTAAAGTTTAATTTTACATATAAATTTAGGTATTACATTTATTATCCCTAAAATATGCATTAAATCTGTCAGAAAATCACTAAGATAGCTTCTACACTGTTAGTATCAGAATGTTGTTCATGTAAACAAAGTTTGCTCTTTGGTAATGTTTTTATTCTCCTTATATGTATATGTGTAAAAATGGAAACTATTTGTTGGAAAGGAAGGCTAATAAACGTAGAAAAAAAAATATTTAAACAGGAAGAAAATAAAATTTTCTTAGTATATTTATTCCATGCAGTTTATTTTGTCATTAGCATGGCTCAAAAAATACTAATTATTTTTTTTAAGTTAATTTTTAAATATTTAGCTCTGCTGAATACATGTAAAGTATACCTAATACTATATTAACAACACATATTTTTTTCAGAAATTTTGCTAACAGTAATTTTTTTAAGATTTCATTTTTGAAATTGTCCGCTATTTTGAGAATCACCCAGTTGCGTGGATAATTGCTATTACATGATCTCAAAATGTACAAAGAATTTATTTTTCCAACCATTACATTTTCGCCTTACATTACGAACCAAACATTCATTAAGTATTTTATCACATAGCGTGGTGAAAATGAAATAATTTAGAACCCTTCGGATTTTTTATGCACACCAAAATGAATAATTAAATATAGTATTTTATATCTAGTTGCGAATATTTTGAATTTAATAACTTAAACGATTTTTCATCAAGAAATAACACATATATTTATTTCCCTGTGAATTATAAGCATTCTTTTTAGTTTTTAGGCATTTACATATTTGAATGTATCATTCACGGAATATTAATTAATGCAGTCTCTGTGAATATTTAAACTTTCATTAATTATATAAACATTCACTACCTGTTTGTATTTGCATATTCATAAGAATTAATTTACTTATGCGTAAGTTTTCCTTCTAACATTATGTTTGCGAAATACTTAACACTATACTCACGTTTATTACAGCAAACATGATGGAATTTTCAAGGAAGTTGCCACCACTATTAAAAATCAGAAAACTTTTATTTTATATTTAAAACGCTGCACTTGCAGTCATTTTATTTAATCCTAAATATTGTTATATTTACATGCATTTAAATTAGACAAGAAATTATAATTAAAAATTGTAGCTTTTTAACATCAATTTTATTATAAAAGAAATTTATATACCTTTTTTTGAGACAATATGTTATAGAGGTACCTTCTAAACACTGATGGTTCTCAAGCAGTTTCTTACGTGAATCATCGTAAATTACATTACTTTTGTAATTTGTGCTGATATATTTTTATTTCCGTTTGCAAATTAACTTAGAAAATATTCATTTATATGGACTTATCTAGTTATTTTACCATACAGTTGCTATTGGAGATAGAATTTCACTAAGCTGTAACTGAATAATTTTGCAACTGTAACTGATAAAAATAATAGAAATGAATTAATTTAGAAAAAACCAAACACATTTTGAGAAAAATCATAATACCATCCAATTTCCTTTTGGTTATGCTACATCATTAATCGGAAAAACCAGTTGCGTGGAGAATTGCTATCAAACGATCTCAAAATGTATAAAGAATTTATTTTTCCAACCATTACATTTTCGC